>JANUWF010001153.1:2830000-3572401 GCA_026120185.1 Voacanga thouarsii
GATGATTCTTTTAAAAATTTTTAAAAATTAAATTTATTATTGGGCCGTCGCTAATTAGCTAGGGTTTTGTGACGATTTTATTAAAATATTTTTTTATAAAAAATTATTATCAAGCCGTCGCAAATCCGTCACAAATTTGCGAGGATTTTGCGACAGTTCTTTTAAAAAAATTTTAAAAATTAAATTTATTATCGGGCCATCACTAATTAGCGAGGGTTTTGCGATGATTTTTTTTATTTTTTTTAAAATTATTATCATGCTATTGTCAAACCATTGCTAATTTGCAAGGGTTTTGTGACGGTTCTTTTAAAAATATTTAAAAATTTTAATTTATTATCGGGCCGTTGTAAATCCGTCGCAATTAGCAAGGCTTTTCGAGGCATCGCAAAACCATCACTAATTAGCAAGGGTTTTGTGACAATTTTATTTTTAAAAAAATTATTATCAAACCGTTGCAAAACCATCGCTAATTTGTGAGGGTTTTACGATGGTTCTTTTAAAATTTTTTTAAAAATTAAATTTATTATCGGGCCGTCACAAATTCGTCGCAATAAGCGAGGGTTTTCGAAGCTTCACAAAATCGTCGCTAATTTGCGAGGGTTTTGCGACTGTTCTTTTAAAAATTTGAATTTATTATCAGGCCATCACAAAATCCGTCGAAATTAGCGATGGTTTTCAAGGCGTTGCAATACTGCCAATTAGCGAGGGTTTTGCGACGATTTAATTAATTTTTTTAAAAAAATTATTATCAAGTCATCGCAAAACCGTCACTAATTTGCGAGGGTTTTGCAACGGTTCTTTTAAAAATTTTTAAAAATTTAAATTTATTATAAGGTCGTCACAAATCTGTCATAATTAGCAAGTGTTTTGCGAGGCATCGCAAAGCCATCGCTAATTGGCGAGGGTTTTACGACGATTTTATTAAAAAATTTTAAAAATTAAATTCATTATTAAGCCGTCGCAAAATCGTTGCTAATTTGCCAGGGTTTTGCGATGGTTCTTTTAAAAATTTTTAAAAAATTAAATTTATTATCGGACCGTAGCAAATTTGTCGCAAATTGTGAGGGTTTTTCAACAGTTTTTTTTAAAATTATTTAGCTTTACTTTATAATTACAATACCATCGCAAAATCGTCCATAATTTACGAGGATTTTGCAATGGTTCTTTTGAGCCGTCACAATTAGTGAGAGTTTTGCGATAACCGTCGTAATTAGCGAGGATTTTGCAATAGCTGTCGCAAATCCATCGTAATTAGTAACGGTTTTTGTTGCCGTCACAATTAGTGACGGTCATGTAGCCGTCGCAAATTTTCCGTCACAAAATCCAATTTTTCCCGTAGTGTTAGGGTGTTACAACCTCCGTGTTCAGTTTAACAAGGTTAGTCAAGCTACCCAGCAGAGGATACTGTTAGTTTGATCCGCACAAATATTGCGGATGATGTTGAATGTTTAACGGATATTCCGGCCTCCCCTCATCTCGAAGAATTTCCGCAAACATTAATGGAGATGATCAAGCGACCATTACCTCTAGCCCAAACAAATGTGGAATCAGATAATTTGCAAGTATGCGTAGGAACTTTGGTCCTTTTGATGCAAATTATAGAACGAATTTCCCCTTTAGAATTGCAGGTTGGGGAATCTGATTTCAAACGTCAGATGATAATGCGGTTTTGCCTCAGACCCAGCTGATAGCATAAACTATTTTGGCTTAATCCACACAAGGTTTGGAAGCTGTGGTAAAGAAGACATCCAATGCATCAGAGGTTGCAGTTATCGATGTTGTAATCTCTCAACCTCACAGATCAAATTGAGATGGACCTACTCAACTAGCAAATTTGGCAATTCCGGATACACAACTGGATCATATTGTCCAAATTGTTAGTGAGGCACGAACTTCACAACTTTCTTCTACTTTATACTCATATCAGATACTGACCTCTAATAGTTCTCCTGGTGTAGCTTAGTAGATGATTTAGAAAGATCTATAATTCAAAGGGTAAGCAATTATTCAATACCTGTTTTTTATGGTAAGATGATGCCACTGTTGGGATAAAATCACAAGACAATGATGCTTTAAGAATATATTTGTCTGACTGGTCTCGACCTTCTTTTATTAGGACAAATTTTGAGGCTAAATTATAGAAGTGAATCTTGCATTCAAAAAAACATAAGGCTCTTAAGGCCAAGCAAACAAAGATGTCTTCCTCTATGGCTCTTAAGGATTCATGCAAGGGGTTTTTAGATTCTGGCCTTTATGTGGATTTAGTTGAAGATACTGATTATAATTATGATTTTACTCTATCTCATTCACGGAGAGGGTATTGCAGTCTCCAAGTATGGAATAATCACAAGACAAATTGTATGTAGTTACCAATTTAAATTTTACACTAATTAATATCTATATGCTTTTTGCTATATGATTTTCACATGGCATCTCTCTATATTTTTATAAACCATTAATAAAATTTCCCACCTTCTTGGTGCTTAAAAAAATGTCATTGTAATCTCTTAAATCATTAATTTATTAATTGTCATTTTGATAGAATTAAAGTTAAAACATGATCCGTCATTTATAGGCAGTGTACAACTTCACTATCACATTTGACCTTTTTTTTTATCGGAAAAAGTTTTACGTTTCAATTCAAGCAATATTCAAATACCTTTTGAAATCTTATAAAACCTTACTCTCCCGAATATGGCTGACATCTCGTGATCGTTGCAGGCTGCCCGGAAACATTCCTCATAACTTTATATGCTAGAAATGTGATCAGAAGCGTTTACTAAAAAAGACTCACAGTACCTGAAACAACTAACCAACAAAGTGCAAAAGTTAAGCTTACCTTTCACTCCTTGTTACTTTGCCTCATCTAAATTAGCTCTCGTGTGTGCTGAGTGGCTAGTGAATGCTGAGCCAGTTTGGTCACATTACTGGGCTCAGGTGTTTTCAATAAAGGAAGAACATGCACCTGAAAGACACTGTCAAATTATTTGTCCAACGATTGATGATGAATAAATTTCATCTAGTTTTGTTTTAAAAAAATAGTAGTAATAGGGTTGAACCAGTTGCACGAAATTCTTCTATTGACACATACATCAATTTATTGCTAAGTTATTTTGAGTTAAATGCAAGTATATCCGACAAAGTACATATTTCTCTCTCTCTCTCTCTCTCCAACTTTCTTCCCTCCTACCAGTCCTAACGCTTGTCTTTTCTCCCACTAGTTCTCTTTTTCTTCAACTTTGCAGCTGCTCAAAATTTTTAATATAGATTCAAAGAAAATATAATGAATATTTAAAGGTAAAATATGGTTCTTTTAATTCAAGAGATATGTTTTTACAAGAATGCTTCAATAGGAGGGAATATAGTTGATCTATTCTTCTCTAGGAATAACTAGAATAAAATAACATATTATTTTATGCATCAATAAATTAATATGACCATTTGATATGTCCTCTTCACGATATTTCATTTAAAATTTTATAATTTTAAGGATATTCTACAACAAAAATAAGTATTTCCATAGTGCAACACAATAGGACTAGTAAATTTTATTTTGGCATTTAAGTGATTCCTGAGACTTGACAAACCTCAAGTTTTTAGTTGGTATATTGCTTCAGAGACAAAATTTAGAGAATATGAATTAAAGATTATGAAAAGAGAGTAAAGAAGGGGAGAGAGAAGTAAAAGAGAAAGGAAGATGAGAGAAATTATAAGAGATAATTGAGGGAAATGGCTAGAGAGAGAGGAAGATGAGAGAAATTACTAAATCTAAAAAAAACCTCAGCCATTTCCCCATTGATTATTTTTGCTAAACCATAAAACAATCTAATAATCAATGTTTTATGATTTGGCAAAAATATATCATTCATATCCTTTACTAATATATCTTATCCCTTCATTCAATGTTTATTTTAATGGGGAAAATAAAAGAGAGTTTTCCACTTGTCAGTGACCATGTTTTAAAATTTTCGTCTGCATTTTTTTTCTTCTCTAAGTATTAACAAAGAAAAGAAAGAAAGAATAACTATCGTATATGATTTTATTGGAAGTCAACGTTTCAACCAGTAACTCTTCAATGCCTCCACAACGGCCAATAAAATGTGTCTTCCCGTCCTCATAGCGTCTTGAGTATTTTATGATAGAGTCCATTTGATAAAATAGTCACATGCTATGAAATTAACAACATAAAAGAAGATTGTTCAATTTTTTTAGATTATTCATTTATTTTAAAAAATTGTAATTATTTAATTTTTTAGATTATTTATTTATTCAAAAGATAAATGTGACATTTATTTTTTTAATTATTAATTTTATAGATAAAATAAAATCATATTTATTATATTTATTTCTTATATTTTAAGATGATGTGTCTAACCCTCTATAAATAGAGGCCTTATATAAATAAACAAAATATTAATTTGAATCAATTCTAATAGATTCTTTTATCTCTCTTATTCTTATAGTTTTTTTACTCTATAGTTTTCTAACAGTTTATTTCATGATTCTATTTGAATCAAATTCATAATATGTTATATGTACAAGACTCTATTCAAATTATTCTATTTATGTTTACAATTAAATTGACGTTACCGAAATTACTCTACTCAACCTTACAATCAAGTAGCATAATTTTAAACTTTATAAGCAAGAAAAATAAATGTTGTTTTTATATTTAACTTTATAACCTTATTCTTCATTAAATGACTCCTACGTAAAGCCAAATTTTACAACAGATAGAATGCAATTTATGTAGAAAATATGTACATGATTAGCACTTATCAACCATAATCTTGATAAAGATTTAAAAGTAGAATATTTTCCCATAAAAGATCTACGTATTTTGTGAAATAATCTAAAAAAATATATTTGATCACCAGAAGATTGTCGTCCTTCCAAAAACATAGTATGACTGGATATACTTGCGATTACAAGATTTTAAATCCATCAATAATCTATTATATGTTTAAAATTATCTCACAATTAAAATTGCATAGATAGAATATTACTAATGAAGACATGTTAGAAAATTTTTTCTTAATTTTTCATACCTCGAATGTGCTCCTGCAGCATAAACATAAAAAAATGGACTCAAAAACTATACAGAACTGATGTCGTGTCTCTTCGTAGTTAAGCAAAATAATGAACTATAAATGAAAAATCATGAAGCTCAACTAACAAGTTCTACTCTATTTCCAAAAGTGAATGTTATTAAAACTCATTATTTTGGCCTCAGAAGGACACGTTACGTAGTTAGGATAGAAATATTCCTTATTATTGCAGAGGTCAAAATAAAGCTACAAAGAATAATGGAAATCCCAAAAAGTGGGCAAAAAATAATGAAAAAAAGAAAAGAAATGATTTGATCCTAGCAAATTATGAAGATAAATATTATTGATGTGGTAGGAAAGGTCATTGGTCTCGTATTTGTCGTACAACAAAATATATTGTTGATCTTTATAAGTATCCATTGGGGAAAAAAAGGCAAAAATATCAAAGCAAAATTTACTTTGCAGCATTCACTGCATGGTAGTTGTGGTGGAGATGCAAATATTGAAATGTTAATTTTTATATAATCCATTTAGATGTAACTAATTTCTTTGAGTGTCTAGAAGAAAGAATTGATCATTTGATTGGTGATTGTAGTGTTCAAAATAATTAATATTTAACTTTTAATATTTTTATTCTATACCCTATATTTTTAGTATTGTAATAGTAATTATAATTTAATACCTTTATTGTATAGTTTAAATATTTAAGTATATAAGTGTTTTATCATCATTATATGCCTATTGTTCCATTTACAAGATTAAAAAACGTCATTGAAGATATATGCATAATTGATAATGGTACAACACACACCATATTAAAAGATATAAATATTTCTCTTACCTAAAGATGAGAAAAATAAATGTTAATAATATAAGTGATAGTGTAAAATTAATTGAAGACTCCCAAAGAGTTAGTATATTATTACTTGGAGGAATAATAATTATGATTCATAAAGCACTATTTTCCTCAAAATCTCAAAAAAAAAAATATTAAAATTTAAAAATATCGAATGAAATGTATATCATATTGAAACAATAGAGGAAAATAGTTTTGAGTATATCTATATTACTCAAATAAATTCGGGTAAAAAATCTTTATCAAAAAAGCTAGTATCTCTTTCACATGAGATATATTGTGCAAAAATTCATACAATTGAAGTACATCATTCAGTAAACTAAAAGTTTACTAATCTTGCTATATTTATCATTTTGCATGACCGTTTAAGTCATCTAGGAACATTATGATATGAAAAATAATTAAAAATACGCATAGTCATCCCTTGAAAAGTCAAAAGAATTTAACTTTAGATAGGTTTTCATGTGCTGCATGTTCTCAAAAGATATTGATTATTAAACGTTCTTCAACAAAAGTGGAATTTCAATCTCAAACATTTCTAGAAAGGATTCAAAGTGATATATGTGGACCAATTCATCCGTCATATATGCAATTCAGATACTTTATGGGTACATTAACTCTATTGTTGCATATTTATTTATTATCAACTCGCAATATGGATTACTTGCTCAAATAATTTGCTTAAGAGTATAATTTCCTAATCATCCTATCAATAGAATATGTCTAGATAATATTAGAGAATATTCCTCTCATGGCTTTGATGTGTACTGCATATTGATTGGCATTACTATTGAACATCCAAATGTTCATGTTCATACCCAAAATGGTATCATTTATTAAAAGGTTATAATGAATTGCTAGACCATTACTATGAGAATAAATCTCCCTACATCTACTTAAGAACATGCTATTTTGCATGTCTAGAACTTATGCGTCTAAGGTCAACAAGTAATTATCAATGTTTTTTCTTGAATTGACTTTTGGTTTAGAGCTAAATATTGCTCATTTGAGATTTTTTGGATGTAAAATATATATACCAATAGCATCAAATCAACACACTAAAATGGGTCCTCAAAGAAGGCTGAGAATATATATTAGATATGATTCTTCTTATATAATTAGGTATCTTGAACTATTGAAATGAGGCATATATACAACAGGATTTTTTGATTGCCATTTTAATGAAACTTTGTTTCTTAAATTAGGGAGAGAAAATAAACAATATAAAAAAGAACTTACCTGGACAATATTATTATGTTATTTAGATCCAAGCACAAGCCACAAGTAAACTAGAAGTTAAAAGATAATTCATTTGCAAAACTTGCAAATCAATTGTCAAATTCTCTTATTGATTCTACAATGGTAACCAAATTGCATATTCTAGCTATAGATTCTCTTACTTAGATAGAAGTCCCAACACGAAAAAATACAATCCTTATAGCGATAAATCAAAAGCATGATGTAGACGTGGACAATCCATTGTTCAAAAGATAAAAAAAATCTTCAAAATAAAAGAGGATCAAATTGTTAGAATGATCAAATTGAAGAATTAGAAAATAAAGATCAAGAGGCAACTGATAAAAAGATCCAAAATTCTAAAAGCAAATAATATTGAGATTTTCATCAATTATACTACTTCTGACAAAAGTTAGAATTAGATAGAAACAACTGCGAATGATATTTTTGCATGTAATACAACACTTGATGTTTTAAAAGATAATGTAAAAGATAATGAAGATCTCAAATCAACATCAGTTGAAAAATGTCATCATAAAAGCGATTGGTCAAAATAGAAATATGCGATTCAATTGGAATTAACTCACTTGTAAAGTATGATATTTTAGACATGTAATCCAAACACCTGAAGGCATGAAACCAAGTAGCTATAAATTGGTATTTGCTCGAGAGAGATATCAAAATAATAAAGTTGTGAAATTGACTTGCAACATAAGACTTTTTGTAAAAATCAAATGTTGATTATGATGAGACGTATTCACTCATGATAGATACAATTATACTCTGATACCTTATAAGTCTCATGAAAAGATCAACATTTATTTAATGGATGTAATACCTACTTATTTATATAGGAGCATTCATATTGATATTTATATGAAAATTACATGAGGATTAAGTATGCATGAAGTATATAACTTTGATTCTTGTAAATATTATTATATTAAATTATAAAAGTCATTGTATGACCTAAAGCTGTCTGGATGCCTGTGATATAATCATCTTAGTAAATACTTATTAAAATCAGAGTATAAAAATGATCCAATAGATCTATATATCTTTATCAAGAAAATTGATCCATCTAAAATACTCACTATATATATTGATGATATTAATCTTATTGAAACTCTAAAAGAGCTCCAAAAGATAAGAGATAATCTGAAATAATAATTTGAAATTAAAAATTTCGGAAACATTAAATTTTGTCTTGGTTTACAAATGGAATATCTGAAATATGGTACTTTTATACATCAATTAGTATATACATCAAAAGTTCTAAAAATGTTTTGCATGAACAAAACACATCCATTAAGTATTCTAATGGTTGTCAAATTATTAGATGTAAATAAAGATCTTATAACACTCAATCTGATATAGCCTTTTTATGAATCTATTAACAAAATTTAGTTCTTCCCCAATACGAGGACATTTGTATGGCATTAAATATGTCTTTAGATATCTTCAAGAGATAATTGATCTCGAAATGTTTTATTCAAATAAAGTTAACACAATGT
The DNA here is from genome assembly GCA_026120185.1 of Voacanga thouarsii. Taxonomy (NCBI): domain Eukaryota; kingdom Viridiplantae; phylum Streptophyta; class Magnoliopsida; order Gentianales; family Apocynaceae; genus Voacanga; species Voacanga thouarsii. The sequence goes on from JANUWF010001153.1 coordinate 2,838,655, forward strand.
TGATTGATTATACAGATGTTAGTTATCTATCTGAATTATATAAATCACATTCTCAAATTGGTTATTTATTTACTTCTGATACTATTGCTATATCGTGGCATTCTATAAAACAATTTCTAATAGTCACTTATGATAATCATGCTAAAATTATAACTATTCATTAGATAAGCCAAGAATGTGCATAGTTAAGATTAATGATATATTATATTCAAAAATTGTGGTTTATCCTTTGATAAAGTGATGCATTAAATTTAGGTATATAAAAATCATGAAATTTTGTATCCATTCCCAATCAAGTTTAAATTAAAACATTAATCCTAAATTATATATATGAGCAAGTGCACTTATCATTAAGCATAATATAGGAATTAACGAGTATCGATCCTTAAGGAATAAGTACAGACTAATTATTTTTCATTCAATGTTTAACCCAGAATAAAAATAAAAATAAAGATAAAGACAAAATATATACACAATTCTTGGAGTGAAAATTATGAAATTAAATAGTTATTCTTGAGAACATGACATGAACTATCCAACACTTATCACAATCAACCATTATCTTGGCATCATGAAGGAATAAAGATAGAATCCACTTCTTTCCCAATCCATGAAATCACTATTTCCTAATTAAATTAGTAGATTTTTCAATCAAATTAATATAACCAAAGAAATGCATTAAACTCATTCTTCATAAATATCCCTATATTCTATGTAATATAAATATGAAATTAGCCAATGACCTTATACTTTAGGCGAAATTAACTAACATTTGATTACTTAGGTTCAATTCTTAACATTCTTTCCCAATCTAGTTAAGATAATAAGTATATAAAATTAATTAAATTGAACTCAATCTGACTTCGTTTCCCAAGTCCATTAGACATAAATTCAACTTCATCAATCTAAAAAATAAAAGAATGTAATCAAATATAAAAAACGATAATCAATTGATCAAAGATTAAATAAATTATAGTATCATGAATCTAAAAATAATATTCAATTACAATTAAAACATTAATCTCATTGTTGTTCAAAGAAAAAGAAAACAAGGGTCTTAAAATGAACTCATAGATAATCCATCGTGTTCCTCCTTTGAGAACCTTCTTGAAGTAATGCTGATTCGAGTGATGAATTCCCTTGCAATGGATGAGTGTAGCTTTAATTCCTTAGATTCATACATTAATCTTCACTTGTTTTTGCTACATAGTCCTTTTGGTTGCTAAAAATCTTAGGCAATTCACAATTTAATCTGAAAAAGAACTCTGAACCATCTTGACAGAGTTTGGTCGGCACCTGTTCACTTCGTTTGGACCAGTGCCGGTCCAGCTCTGGTTTTCTCTGATTTTGCTCTGTTTCTCCTCTTTTTTTCCATAATAGAACCACAGCCGGTTTAATCATTTTGGGCAAGTGCCAATTCACCTATGAAACTTTACAATCTTGCTCAAATTGTCTAATTGTTGTACAAATTTACCAAAAAAAACTTTCTACAACCAAAATATCAAATAGGAAGGAAAATGGCTAGTTATTGAACTAAAAATATCACATAACAACCTCAAATAATTAGAAAAATATAGACAAAATTAGGCCCTATTACATTCTCCACACTTAAGTTTTCCTTGTCCTCAAGCAAACAAGAATTACACACTAAGCAAATAACTTATGGAGAAGACAAAAAATTCATCAAACTCATTCATAACAAATTTATTTACAGTAAAGCATAATATTCTTCCACCTTAAACACATACTTATCATTCATTCAACCATTTCAAAACCTTACAAACTCATGTATTAGATCAAATAATCCTAAGGCCATCAAAGTTAAGTTAAATAAGCTCATATTCAGTACAAGAAAATTATTCTACCCCTTAAGCAAAAACATAGACAACACAAATCATATAAGTCAAGCTATTTAACCAACTCAAGCATCATGAACTCAAATTTTCACAATTCAAGTAATAGAATAAGGAAATACTCCATATTTTTCAATGACTTATGGAATTGATAGCCTCAAGTGAATAGATTTCTCTTCACATACCATATTGACTCCCTTATAGTCATTGCCAATCTTTTCAACATTTTTTTCTTTCACTTTCTTTCTTGTCTAACCTTATTACCTTTGAGATAGTTTTAAGAGAGTGCAATGAACAATACTTGCTAGTTCTCTCCATATTAACCCCTTTTTCAGCAAAAGGACTACAAAATTTCAAAATAAGAGCATTGTTTTTCTTTTTTTCAGCTCACATAACAATGAATTTTTCACTCAATGCTTTTTTTTTATTTTTTCACATTCCTTATTCTCAACTCAAAGTCAAATAAATTATAACTCTATGAAACAAGAATTAATCAACAACTCTTTCTACATCTCATCATATTATCCACATTCAAACCCAAAGAATAAAATAAAACTTAAACACCAAATATAATCAGGGTTAACTTAAATTCTAAAAAATTAGCAAAATCTAACTTAATACACAAGTTTAATTTTTATAAAAATACAACCATAATGAATGACAAATCCATATCTAAAGTTAAAAAGAAAATCATAAATTCATCCTAGACAAATTTCTGAGTTATAAGCTCAAAAACCAATCTTATTGCAAATCCTAGAAAAAATAAAAAAAATTAAAAATTTTTCCCAAAAATAACTAAGAAATCAAGATGAAAGCATAGAAAGTATTGATCTCCGCCATACTTAAATTGGACATTGTTCACAATGGCCTAAAATAGCACAATAAAGCATATCCAAAGGGACTATGAAAAATAAAAAGGAGAAGAAATCGAGGCAAAGAAATACTTTCCATAAGAACTGTGAGAACAAAGTTGCATTCATCCTGAAGATCATTGTTCCCTTGACAAAGATGTAACATACCTAAACACAAAAGAAATAAAAAGTATAAAACTAGAATAAAAGGAAAAATAAATAAACAACTTAAAAAAAGAAAACTAATACCTAGGAAAAGTCATTAAAATGTAAAGAGAAAAATATATAAAAGAAAAAACTAGAAAAAGAAATAAAAATAGAAGGTCGGTAAATCAGTAATTTGCACACTCATTATCATCCTCGTCATCATCAGCACCATCATCACCTCCTACAGCGTGGTTGTAGAAGCACCAACCATATGGCCAGCAAACTGCTGCATTTATATGGACTGTCGCTACTCTTAAGCATACTGCCTTCTATGCATGTTGGACAGTGAATCTCGAAACTGTAGCAGAACAGTCATCTGTCTCCATCCCAAGCCTCAATTGTTTCACCTAAATGAGCATCTTTGACTTGAACCTAGCACTAGGGTGTGATCTCGAATTACTGGCACGAGCTCGAGCTTGTGGGGGCTGCCCCTTCTCCTTATCATTACCATGGGGTACTTCCTCCATCCCAAGATGTTGGACCTCAAAAGGTCTCATCCATCTCCTCTTTCTCTCATGATACATACATCCATATTGAACTAATGTATACTCAGTTACTACATCTGGCTTAGTAGTGGTCTCCGTAACTCCTCATCACAACTCACTCCAAAGGCTTGCAAAATAAGCATAATCACTAAAGGAAATACAAATGCCTTGGAAGAAAAGTGAGAGTAGATGGCCTCTCTCAAAGACTGGATGATAAGTAGGGTAAGGGGGATAGGCTCACTCCGAAACATCTTATGAAGAATATAGAGATCAATCACCCAAGACTCATTGAAATCACTAGCCTTAGGTATGACATTGAAAGAAAAAACTAAGGCACATGGTTGGGCTTCAAGGTCATTATTGGAATAGTATCCCACCTATCTCCAAGGTCCCTTCTTATACATCCCTAGGGTAGCACAGGTGTCAGTCATACTCCAGGTAGCCTCAACAATGATCCTCTAGTTATGATTTTCCATAGCTATCCATGGACATACTCAGGATACTAGCTAGTCTAGCCCTATCAAATTCAATTGGTACCCCCTTAACCATCGTAGAAATAGTCTCCAGGTTGCTTTTCTTCTTGTCCTGTATGTTAGCATAAAACTCCTTAATACCTTGGAGTCTAATGATAGGCTCCCATCCCAATCTCCTGAACTTAGTAGAGAGTTAAAGGGTATTATCAAGGGATGGTTTGAATGCCTTTTCTCTAATGATTTTGTTGTTCAAATGGGTTTGGACCAATTTTGGCATGTAGGCTCAAAGAACTGGGTAGGCTGTGTAGGAAAAGTCTCTAAAGATGGAGTAGAAGAAGATGAGGCCCTAGATCTCTTAGCACATTAAGCCATACCCCTTAATCTAGACATGATTACTCATAACAAGGAAGATAGGGCAATAGATGAAAAGTGATCACAATCCCACTCATAATAACCACCCTCTCAATAAGCTCACTAAATAATAATTTTCAACCTAAACACCACCTCACAATCACAACACAATTTCCCTCCACAATACTTGCAAAAAGATCACAATATCTCAATCCAAGCATACTATCAATATAACTGCTCAATGAATCAACTAATTCACAATAAAGATCATGATCACAATAAAAACATAATGATAGAATAAATGTAAACAAACGTCTCTTAAACATAAAGAAGTCTCATTTGCATAATCACAGTGATAACATGAAATGCATGCTCAATCTACCACAAGAAGATCAAAGCAATAATTTTTATCAACAAAATACAATACCAATGATGAACCTCTGCTAGTCTAATAACAATGAATTCGACAAGTTCATTAAATCAAATTAAACAAGAAGATTATGGAATTTTTGCCCAAAAATATCCCAAAAATACCAATAAATTCGTACGGAAATTTGAACCGCAGAAAGTCTAAAGCATACCAAAATGTTGTTGGATGTATGGGCAAGCATCCAATGTCAAGGGATTGAAGAAATCGTGCACCAATTGGATGGATTGAAAACAGAAAATTTCAAGGAAAAAAAAATGAGATTTGTTTTGTTTTCAATCCAAATCTTTAAGAGAGAATTAAGGATTTGGAAGGTGTTTTGGAAGTGTTTAGAATAATTCAGAAGTAGTTGGAAGTAGAAACTGATAATGGGTTGAGAGAAAAATGGAGGGAAGTGAATAAATTTTTGAAAAAAAAAAATGTCGAAATCAACTATTTTGTAAGCTTTGTCTGACATGACCTGACACCAGATTTGAGCACCTGGACTGGTGCCGGGTTGTGTCTATTTTTGTGAAGATTTTCCCAAGCATAAAGAAGTCTCTTAAACATAAAGAAGTCTCATTTGTATAATCGCAGTGATAACATGAAAGGCATGCTCAATCTACCACAAGAAGATCAAAGAAATAATTTTTTTCAACAAAATACAATGCTAATGATGAACCCCTGCTAGTCTAATAACAATGAATTTTGACAAGTTCATTAAATCAAATCAAACAAGAAGAATATGGAATTTTTGCCCAAAAAATATCCCAAAAATACCGATAAATTTATATGGAAATTTGAACCATAGAAAGTCTAAAGCATACCAATATGTTCTAAGATGTATGGGCAAGCATCTAATGTCAAGGGATTGAAGAAATTGTGCACCAATTGGATGGATTGAAAACGGAAAATTTCAAGAAAAAAAAATGAGATTTGTTTTGTCTTCAATCCAAATCTTTAAGAGAGAATCAAGGATTTTGTGTTTGGAAGGTATTTTAGAAGTGTTTAGAACAATTCAGAAGTAGTTGGAAGTAGAAACTGATAATGGGTTGAGAGAAAAATTGAGGGAAGTAAAGAAATTTTTGAAAAAAAAAAAGTCGAAATCGGCCGTTTTATAATCTTTGTCTGACATGACCCGATACCAGGTCTGAGCACCTGGACCGGTGCCGAGTTGTGTCTATTTTTGTGCAGATTTTCCCTAGCAAAAAGAAGTCCCTTAAACATAAAAAAGTCTCATTTTCATAATCATAGTGATAACATGAAAGGCATGCTTAATATACCGCAAGAAGATCAAAGCAAGAATTTTTATCAACAAAATGCAACGCCAATGATGAACCCATGCTAGTCTAATAACAATGAATTCGACAAGTTCATTAAATCAAATTCAATAAGAAGAATATGGAATTTTTGCCCAAAAATATCCCAAAATACCAATAAATTCATATGGAAATTTGAACCATAGAAAGTCTAAAGCATGCCAAAATGTTCTTGGATGTATGGGCAAGCATCCAATGTCAAGGGATTGAAGAAATCGTGCACCAATTGGATGGATTGAAAACAAAAAATTTCAAGAAAAAAAAATGAGATTTCTTTTGTCTTCAATCTAAATCGTTAAGAGAGAATTAAGGATTTTGTGTTTGGAAGGTGTTTTTGAAGTGTTTAGAACAATTCAGAAGTAGTTGGAAGTAGAAACCAATAATGGGTTGATAGAAAAATGGAGGGAAGTGAAGAAATTTTTGGAAAAAAAAAATGTCGAAATTGACCGTTTTGTAAGCTTTATCTAACATGACCTGGCACTAGGTTTGAGCACCTGGACCGGCATCGGGTTGTGTATGTTTTTGTGCAGATTTTCCCAAGCCGACTTGGCTCTAGGTTAGAGTACTTGGATCGATGCTTGGTTAGTTCTTTCCATAACAGAATTTTTTTCCCCATGTTTTGCTCTTTTTTTCCTAATAAAAAGAAAAAATAAAATGAACATACTAAATCTTAAAAGTGTGCATGAATTGCAATACAAAGTAAGCAAAAATAATATGAATCCTTAAATAAAAGATTGTTTAAACTGAAAGTAGGAAAGGAAGTAAACTTCATTGTTTTCCACGATCTTGGTTGGATGGATTGTTTTCCATATTCACAAGTAGAGATCCAGTTTGATGGTCACCAAGAACCTTGGCCAATTGACTAATTTGATTCTCCAGATTGTGCATTGAAGCCTCTAAATTTCTAGTCATTGCATCCACTCCATGAAACTGAGTTTTTGTGGAACTTACCATCTTGTTAACCAATTCTTCCAATGACTGCTTTAGTGGTGGTGAATTGTAAAGTAAGGTATGTTAGGTCCTTTGATTTCCATTAAAGTTGTAGGGGTTTTGCCTTAGTTAGGTTTGATTGATCCAAGAAAAGTTAGGATGATTTTTCCAACCAGGGCTATAAGTAGTACTATACGAATTGTTACCTTGTCGTCCATTCCCCATAAAAGCAGCTTGCTCTAAGGACTCTAAAGAAGAACTCATGTTTTGTCACTCATGATTGGGATGCCCATCTCTACAAAATCACACTTATCATTTATCACCTATGAAGGGGTATCATTTGTTCCATCTTCTAAGCTAGTGCCTCAACTTTAGCTTCCAAGGCCGCAACAACATCGACTTTATGGACTTCTTGAATATAAGCCTAGACCTTGCATTGCCCCATGAGTAACTATCCATAGCAATATCTTCAATTAGTTCATACAACTCTTCCAGGGTCTTAGAATAAATTGTACCTCCTGCAGAAGCATCAATCAACTGTTTTGATGCAAAATTTAATCCATTAGTAAAAATGTGCATTTGCATACCCAATTCAAACTCATAGCATGGACATTTTCTTAGCATCTCCTTCTACCTTTCTTAGTACTCATATAGGCTTTCGGACTCTAACTGTTGGAAGGCTAAAATGTTAGTTCTAAGCTTGGTTGTCCTAGCTGGAGGAAAATATTTTGCTAAGAAATTTTCAGCTAACCCATTTCAAGTAGTAATTGATCCTACGGGCAAAGATTTCAACCAAGATTTGGCTTTATTCCTAAGAGAAAAAGGAAAGAGTCTCAGTTGCATCTTCCAGCACACCATTAATTTTGAAGGTATTACAAATCTCCAAAAAACTAGTAAGGTGGGAATTTAGGTCCTTATCAGGTAGCCCATTAAATTGGACCATGTTTTGGATTATTTGAATAATGCTAGGTTTGATTTCAAAATTATTAGCTTCTATCCTTGGTCTAGTTATACTCGAATTGTACCTGAAATTGCTAGCTTAGCAAAATCACCTATAGTCCTGCTATTATTTCCACCATTACCACCATTATTATTTCGGTTAACTTCCATCTCTCCTATTGAACTAAATTGATCAGCCTGATTTCTATATGCTCATCGAATTCTTGTGAGCATTCTTTTGATTTCCGGATCAAAGTCCATGATGTCTCCTATGTTCTTTTGGGTCATAAACCATGAAGTCTTCCAGTAGAAAAGCTAAGATTATAAGAATTTAGATTTACACATCTAAAAACAAACAATTATCATATTATAAAATAGTCAACATTTACAAATTCATATATTACACAACAACGTATGGCACCTACTTAAACAAAGAACATATATACATATTTACATATAGACATATAAACATGGCTAAATCAATGAATTCGAAGCTTTCATGATATTGTTAAGTATAGTATAGTAATTAACGAGTATCAATCCTCAAGGAACCAATACACACTAATTAATTTTCATTCAATGTTTAACCTACTAATTAGAGTGATAAAGAATAAAAATAAAGATAAAGACAAAATATATGCACAATCTCTTGGAGAGAAAAATATGAAATTGAATAGTTATTCTTGAGAACATGACATGAACTATCCAACACTTATCACAATCAATCATTGTCTTTGTATCATGAAGGAATAAAGATAGAATCCATTTATTTCTCAATCTATAGAATTAATATTTCTTGATTAAATTAGCAGATTTCCTAATCAAACCAACAAAACAAAAGAAACGCATTAAACTCATTCCTAAAAAATATCCCTATATTGTAGGTAATATAAATATGAAATTAGCCAATGACCCTATACTCTAAGCAAAATTAACTAACTTTTGATTACTTAGGTTTAATTCTTAACCTTCTTTCCCAATCTAGTTAAGATAACAATTATATAGAATTAATTAAATTGTACTTAATCTAATTTCGTTTCCCAAGTCTATTAGACATAAATTCAACTTCATCAATCTATCAAATAAAAGCAAGTAATCAAATACCAAGAACAATAATTAATTAATCTAAGATTAAATAAATTACAATATCATGAATCTGAAAATAACATTCAATTACAATTAAAACATTAATCTCATCATTGTTAAAAAAAAAAAAAAACGAAGGTCTTAGAAAAAACTTATAGACAAGCCCTCTTCTTCCTCATTTGAGAACTTTCTTGAAGCAATGCTCCTTCGAGTGATGAAATCCCCTTCAATAGATAAGTGTAGCTATAATTCCTTGGATTCATATATTAATTTTCACTTGTTTTTGGTTAAATAGGCTCTTAGTTGCCAAAAATTGTCCTTCAGAAGTCTTAGGCCGAGTATAGATTGGAAACAAGTATATCTCTGAGGCAATTCCCAATTTGATCTAAAAAGAACTATGAACCGCCTTGATAAAGTTGGGCTGGTGCTTGTTCACTTTGTCTAGACCATCACCGGTCTAGCTCTAGTTTCCTTCGATTTTACTTTATTTCTCCTTTGTTTTTCCAGAATAGAACCACGACCGGTTCAATCACTTTGGGTAGGTGCTGGTTCACCTCTGGAACTTTACAATCTCGTTCTAAATTGTCTAATTTATGTAAAAATTTACCAAAAATACTTTCTACAAGCAAAATATCAACTATGAAGGGAAATGGCCGGTTATTGAATCAAAAGTATCACAAAATAACCTCATAACTAGGAAAATATACACAAAATTAGGCCCTATCATAAAGAAATACTAATAACTCTGTACAAAGATAATACATGTTGTACTACTCAACTAAAAAGAGGGTATATTAAAGGAGATATGACAAAATATATTTCACCAATTTTTTTTTTTTTACTCATGAACTCCAAAAGAAATATGAAATAGATGTGCAGCAAATTCAATCATGTGGTACTCTTGTAGATTTATTCACCAAGACATTGTTGACTACTATATTTGAAAAATTAGTAAAATTAGAATGCATCATTTGAAGGATATGAAATCATCTTAAATGATGTCATCAAGAAGGGAATATATACATGTTATACTCTTTTTTCCTAGTTAAGGCTTTATTTCCTACTTGAATTTTCTTTTTTAAATTTTTAACGAGGTAGTGTCCCTCAAAAATGAAAAGTATACACTTTTTCTTTACTAAGTTTTTGTCCCACAGTATTTTTCCTAGAAAGGTTTCTAAGAAGGTAATTCTAAAATTTTAGAAATAAGCATTCAAGGGAGAGTGTTATGAAATCAAGAAGATAGAAGTGGCTATTCATTTTTCAAGGCTGTCCACTAATCCATAAAATAAATGTGACTATTTAATTTTTGAGATTATTTATCTATCCAAAAGATAAATATGACTATTTGTTTTTTTAAGGTTATTAATTTTATGAATAAGATTAAAATTATATTTTCTAGATTTATTTCTTATCCTTTAAGATAGTGTATCTAACCTTCTATAAATAACGGTTTTTTGTAAACGAACAAGATATAAGTTTGAATCAATTCTAACAGATTCTTTTATTTTGTAGTCTTCTTACATTTTATTTTACAATTCTATTTTGAATCAAATTCACAATATCTTATTATTTATTTTGAAAAAAGTTTACTTTTCCATCTCAAGTATTATCAAAATTTTACACTGCCATCCAATTTTCATTTTGAGTCTAATCGGTATCTGAATCATGATTTTTTCTCAATTCGCCATCTAAGCAGCTCTGACCATCAATCAACATGTCAAATTAATTAGAAAGCAGACTAAATTTTTTATCAAACCAACTCAAAGGACAAAAAGACTAAATTAGCTATAAATCCCAATCTTAAAAAAAATAATAAAAAGTTCAATATCGTTGAACCATAGGAATTGAATAAAGGAGGAAAAAGCCGTAAGAGGTATTCATCTACAGATAACAGCAATTCAACTTGACTTAGAGATGAGTATTCAATACAATTGCAAGGAGATGGTTCTGGTAAAAACTTCATAGACAAAAGCTAGTCCAAGAAAAAAGTTTTTTTTTTTTAATGTCAACAATTGAAGTTAGTCATTTTGGCTTCAAATTACCTTCTACTATAATAAAAATCCTTTATAATATTTGTTTGAATTTTTAGAATAAAGAAGGTTGTATTTTTTTTCTTGGATGGATCCACCCATTTGTCTAATAGCAACATCTCTAATTTCAGGTTTGATAAGAAAGATTGATCGGCCAATGGTTGAAATTGATTTTTTAAAGTTATAATTCAGTATTACAAAGTGAAATTGAAAGGAAAAAAATTCAAGGAAACAAAAAATTCTCTTGGCTAGTCTTTGTGATTCTTGCACTTTTTTGGTGTATTCTCTCAGTTATGAAACATATGCTTTCTAATACATTATTTGTTAGTTATGAAAGAGCCCCCCCCCTTCCCGACCCACCCCCCAGTTTTAAGGAAGCCATGGTGGGTTAGTAATTTATGTACTCAGTTAGCATTTTCTAAAAAAGAAAATTTTAATGAAAAATGTTCCAATTTTCTTACTTGAATTTGGAGGCAAATATGATGCATACATAAATTGTAATGAACAATAATTATCCTTCCCTTACTTTTAATTTCAAATTTTTGTTGTCCATGAATAAATTAAATATTATCATATGCAATTAATTTAATAGCTATGACATTAGTGGTGGCAGTTCAATGTCTTACTGGTAAAGATAAGAAAGATGGGGGCTATCAACGGAATGCTCCCAAATGAGGAAGCTGATATATCTTGTTTGCAGTCAAGTGAATATATGGGATAGAGTTACATATATTATTGCCACATGTATGATAGATGAATGATAGGGGCTAAAATTATCACTATTTTCCTAGTTATTTGAGGGAATATTGAGATACTTTTGTTGTAATAACTAGGCATATTTATTCCTATTTGACATTTTTCTTAGAAAAAGTATTTTTGATAAATTTGTATAGATTTAAGTTGATTTTGAGCAAAAAGTAGACAAATTCCATAATACACCTGGGGCCAGGTCCAGCTAAGGCACCAGGCGCTAGGTCCACTTTGGCCAAGTAGAGAAAACAAAGCAAGTCTAGAAGCAAAAATAGAACACACCTGGCTCCAAGTGGGTCAATTGGACCCGACGCCAGGTCTGCTCTGGAGTGGCGAAAATCCTGTCTACGAATTTAGTAATTTTTCAAAGCTTTCAGTATTTTAATGAAACTTTTTTAGCATTAATACCTTGTTGATTACAAATAAAAGATATGGCATTACCTGAGTAGGAGCCTCAATTTTATCATAATTTCTAAAAATTTGTCCTTGGTCTTCTATATCTCTAGATTCATTATTAACATTTGTTAATATTTTATTTAGTAACTTGAAAATAAAAAGAAGAATACATCAAATAAAACAAATTCTACTTCAATTTGTTTGAAATGCATAACAAGTTTTGCATCATCATTACTTTTTTGCATTATCTAAGCATCATTTTTTGTTGTAACTTGATTCCCTACATATTGTGCATCTAATGATCAATCCTTTTATTTCACTTGTTTATTTTCTTATTTGGTCCTTTTCTCCTAAGTTTCTTTGGCCTCTGAGCCATTTTAACTATCTTTGTTGGCAACAATTTTTTCATTAATGCACTTGCCAACAATCTTTTCCATTTATTGAATTGAAAGTGTGATCATAACATACTAAATATATTTGTTTATAGTAACATAGATCCACAAAGTCTATAAGATTCAACCTAAAAGTCATTATGGCTAAAATGCTATTCTTACAAGGGATTCCATTCAAATCCCATCTCCTACAAGTTTAGTTCTTGCACTCAAATCCATTATCGTTCGTTCACCACGCATTTCCTCAACTTTAAATTTGTTTAGTCATGCACATCTTGTGATAAAAAAACCCTCTCACTTTTTTAGTTTCTTAACTTTTTAAAATATTTTAGGGCATATATCTACCAAATATTTTATAATTCCAAATCTTAAAAAACATATTCTTTCCATAATCCATTAATGAATCTTTCAAGTATCGAAATGATACCTATATTTCTTAAAAGAAGTATTGTTGAAAGACTCATATATATTGTTTAGAAGAATATCATATTTTGGTTAAATTCTAAAAAAAATTACCTTTGACCAAGGTAGGAATCCCTAACTAAAATCCACTCAAATGTTGTTTTGTTAATTGCTTCCATATCCTTAAGTACAACTTCAAACAAATTTTCTTGTATTGATCTTGCTACCTTTTACAGCAATCCCTTCAATGCCAATCCCTTGTGGTCGATTTTAAAATTGTTGTACATATGTCATGGACAGAGCTATTCTTTAAGTTAGGAAACAATTAGCCTTTTATTTCAAGAAAGCCCTTTTGTTTATTATTAATGAATCTCCAATCAAACTCATTCACAATATTTAAATCTATTTTGAGAATCTCAAGAAACCACATTTATGCCTTATACGTCTTATTCTTTACAATTACATTAGCAATCGGGTACATGCATTTGTTAGAATCAATTCTCACAATAGATAAGAGATTGTCCTCCATATGAAGATTTCAATTGATACCCATGTAGCCCAATTAAAGTCCTGAAACTAGCCAAAAATCTCTTCTTAGTAGTATAGATATAAATTTTTTTAAATCTATATTGTCTAATAAATTCTCCATATTTAATCTTTCTAACTTTCCTTTTGATGGTTATCTCTGCATTTTATTTCTTCATCTCTTTACAATATATCTATCGTAGCCTACTTCCATATATTAGCTCTAGACCTTTCTTCTAAATTTTTGCAATTGAGCTTCTACAAAGCTTCAATCAATGCTTGCACTCAATGTCTTTTTCCAAGGACTTCAAAGGATAATTAGAATTATTCTTAATCCTCTAGCAATATTCATCACCAATCTATTTAGAAGTTGTAGCATTTACATGGAAGGTCCTACCACATTGATAATCTGGGAGGTATGTTTTCACTATTGTTATTGGATCTTATTTATCTATTCTACTTACATATATCATCTACCCATACTCCTCTTCTAAACAAGTAACATGAATCCTTTTTTCTTTATTTAATGGCTTGTATTCTCACAACCTTTTTAAAGATGTTAGAATTTATAAACCTCATCCTAATAAAAATTTTTTATAATTATCTATATCATGTTTGGGATTGAATACTGAATCAAGAGTCTTGCTTTTAGAATTTACATATTTTAATGGTTCTTCTTATTCCTCATATTCTTCTCCACTATCTGAACCTTTTGAGTTATTTTCAATATATCCCTCATCCAACTCTCTATGCTTTAAATGTTGCTGTTTCTTAAAATAATAGCATAGATGATTATGAGTTGGGGCCACTCTTTGAAATTGCAGCTGTTTTGGGCATAGTCTTCAAAGAGTACAGACCACTTTTTTTCATTTTTTACCTCATATTTGTAATACCCTGTAATTTTAACCTTTGATTGGCTACTACTTATAATAGGATGAGAATTGTATCAATGGCCAGAACAAAAGATGATCAGTATGATGAAACAAATATTTTGGTATAATAATATTTTGTCGGGACCTGGATATAATTATTGAATTTGTTCTACTTGTATCCTAAATCTTCAGAAAGATACTATTGTTAATGAACTAAGAATTTGAGGATACGTTGAGAACAGAAATTGATTAGTGCGATGAAACCCACGTTTTGGTATGAATTAAGTTATTCGGGTTATCAGGGGCATTTTGACTACGCCCGTGATTTTGACCACGAATTTGACTAAACTGAGAAAGAATTGAAGAATTTAAGTATTACCAATGGATTCAATGAAATTTTTGGAGTTGAATGGTAAAATAAAATATTTTTCTATTTTAGACCCGAATTTTGATTATTTTGGAGAAAAAATGGAATCACAGTTAAAAGAAATGGTACGTGTGGCACTTTCTGATTGGTATCTAGGAACATGTGTCAACTTATGAGAGGTTTCATGAAGAATTCATGCAAGACATATAGAATTAAGGAATTACAAAATAAATAAAAAAAATGATGTGTTTAATTGTGATTGGAACGCATCATTTATGGAGCCATTTAATTTATGTCTTGCACCATCTAAGTGGCCAATATTTGACCATGAAGAGGCAGTGGAATGGCTGGAAAAATAGCTAGAAATTCGGTAGCCACAAGAGTGAAAAGAAAATGAAAATTTAAGGAAGAAAATCAAGGGAAATGGTGTGTAATTATATGATTGAAACACACATACATGTAAGCCACCATACAATTAATTGAATTAGTAATTAATTGGCCAAAATTCTAATGACGTGTGGTGGTGGGAAGGGTGTTGTACAACCAAAATTTTGGTAGTTTGGAAGGAGAAAAATAAGAGAAAGAGAAATCAAAAGAAATTAGCAAAAGAAAGATAAAAAGGTGAATAGTGTGTGTTCTTGGTAAAGTGCGTGTGTTCTTAAGAGGTTCTTGGAGAAAATCATACCAAAGAGCTCTATACTAAGGTAAAACCTCATTTTGCTAGAATTAAAGTTGTTGTTGGGTGAATGGTGATTATTTTGATGTTAATTTTAACATGAAAACATGATTTTCATGTCTTGATTTTGGATCAAAAGCTAGGGTATATAAGCTTTATATGTGAACTTTGTGTGTGATTATGTGTGCCGGCTGCCTAGGAGATTTATGGATAATGTTTTGTGTGATGAAGGAATGATTTTTTTTGGTAGTTTGAAGGGTTGATCTTGGTTGATTAGATGATGATCAAAGTGAAATAAAAATGGGAGTTAATTGATTTGAAGGATGAATTATGCTAACTTTTGATTGAAGGAAGTGAATTTGTGTTGAATAAACATTAATTTTATGAGTTGTTGGAATCTGAAAATTGAAGGATCGAAGATGATTTGAAGGAAAATTTGAATGAATTTAATGTTATCAAGGTGTTAAAGATTAAAGGAAATCAAAGAATAATATGAATTGTTGAGTTAGTGCAAAACTACCGGAACTATTAAGTCACAAAAATCTGAATCTGGAAAAAAGCTTACAAAAATTAAAGCTAAGAGTCTTACGATCGTTTTGATATGTCATAGAGCCTAAAAGGAGTTGTGGATTGAAAATTATGCATGAAATAAAATTGTGTATCAAGAAGGGAATTCCAGAATTATAGTTGGAAAATGAATGAACATAAGAGGGATTAATTATGTGATTTTGGGATGAAATGAATAAGAAACATGAGGATAGTTCCTTGTTCATAAAGAAAGGAAGGGTATGGAAAAAGAAAAACGGAAGAATTGAATAAAGAACGAAAAAATAACAAGAACGATTGTTGAACGTTTTCTTAACCATCGGCTAACCGTAGTTAAACGTGGGCTGAACGTCGCTAACCGTCGCTACTTTTCGACCAAGCACAACTAAACATAAAAACGATATTTGATGTAGGTTTACCGGTAAATGACCAACGACACGTTGAAACCGTTGAAAACGATAGTCAAACGGCACGTGAACTATAAAAGCTTATCTAAGACACGAGATAAGTCCCTTTGACTTCTAAAACCTTTTGAAAGCTAGTATACTTTATTTTTCCATGAAATGCTACATCTTCCACCATTTTGGAAATCCCTAAATATATTCAAGGTTTTTCTGAGTAAGATTTATTTTTATACCATCTTGGGCTTGAATGAACATCATAATTGGCTTGGGAACCTTAACTAATGATTAAAGCAAGAACATTTTGTGAATTTAGTCATTTTGGATTGAATACTTGGGATTTTCAAAAAATGACAAATTTTGGAATCGGGTATTCACAAATTAACTAGAATGCCTTATTGGAACATTTTATGGAAAAATGATTGGAAACTTTGAATTTTATCCTTTTTTAAGATTAGAATTCTAGATTTCTTGAAATATGTTTTTTTTGAAATTGGGTAATTGGAAAATGATCTAAATGTCCTTATTGAAATGTTTTATGAAAAGTTTTGGAATCGGGTATTTGGTAAATGACCGAAATATCCCTATTGAAATTTTTGTGAATACTTTTTAAATTGGGTAAAGGTAAAATGACCGAATACCCTTGGGAAGTCTTTTTGGAATCGGGTATGGGTAAAATGACCTGAATACCCTTGGAGATGACTTTTGAGATCGAGTATTGGCAAAATGACTCTAACACTCTTGGAAACTTGTTTTAATGTACGAAAAGAACTTTTCACTCTATTTCACCACAGTTTTAGAAAATAATCTCTCGGTAAGAGATTGACTTTTGAAAAATGACATTTTGATCCCCGAAAACTACTTTATTAGCCTAGTGTGCCTATAAAATGAACTGATTAGCCCTACAGAGCCTATAGGGATAATTATCTGACATGTGAGTTAGTGGGATCAATTTCTAGAAAATGATATTTTGGCCCCAAAAATGTTTGATTTGAAAATCCTGCGAGAACAAATAACCCTCTAGCTTGATTAGTCAGTAAGGATTGGTATTAATAACGTTGAGTACTTAGCAAGGACTTTGATCTTTGTACTAGCCTACGTTAGAGTTAGACAACTTTAGTAACCTGGACTAGTTCTAGAGATTATCTTACTCCTAATGGGGTGACAGGATATTAAGATGAATCGTCCTTGCTAGTTGTTTAGCACCTGGCAATTGCTATGCTTGCTAGCGCATCTTTCTTTTAAGTCGTTCACTAAATGCCGGGCGGGGACACTCAGTAGCATTTGACTCCTTGTTGCCACGATGGTGAATGATGTTAGGATTAGAACCCTTTGGCTTATGGTGGCAAGTAAAATATTTAGTACGTTGCAGTACACTCATTTATTTTTGGTAGTATGCTGCGGTGTACTTACCTTCCGGCGACACACAGTTGAGTATTATAGGTTGTGGTTTTATCACAATAAGACGTGGCGCCGAAGCCGAAGCCTTGTGATTTTTGCATGCAAGCTGACCTTCTATTGGAGAAGTGCCTGTAATTTAGGAATTGGGGCAATGATTTGAAATTAAAATATAATTTTTCAAAAATGATTGAGTTCTGAATAAACTATTCTTTAGAGAGTTTTAGATTTAACTTAAGTGGCAAAAGGAAAAAGAAACTTTTTGTAGTGCCCTTTTTGGGGACAAAAACGCAACATTACTTTACTTTATTTGTTTTTGTAAAGCATTGGTATACACAGGACTCACTGGGTGATTTTTCACTCACATGTATCTTTTATCTTACTGTTTTACAGGATCTGGAGTTGAGCAGACCTACGGATAGGGAGGTGATATCACAGTGATAACAGTCTATGACTGGACATTTTCTCTTTTGATTATGTACTTTATTACTGATGTTGTATGAAGATTGCATGTACGAGACTCACTGTTATATATGTATATGACTATGTCAGTATGAGTTAGTTGTGCCAGTCTGGGCCTTGGTTACTATTTTTGATTCTTCGTTATAAAGACCATTGTCCAGGTAATTGGACGGGGCGACACCCAATTTTAGTATGCTTCTGTTGTTGCTTTCAGGAGGGATGTTACAATTGGTATTAAAACACATAGTTATCATAGAACTGTGGTATAGTCATAAGAATTGATAGAACATTTTTATCTTGTAGGTATGAAGGATAAGAACGATAAGGGTAAGCGCCCAATGGATAATCGTAGAGATAATGGGAAGAAAAAGATGGGTGAGAATTTGGGCATGAAAAAACCTTGGAAGGTCAGGATGGTCTACCAAAAGGGTGTGCCGGGACGCTCACTTTGACAGGACCCGACCCTGGCCGTCATTATGCACCCTATCTCGCCGGGAGCGCATTTGACCTGGCAGTGCCTGTTGTTCCTCCATTTACATGAGACCTCATTTTGGAGAACCCACCTTCTCGTGAGAGAACACCGTCGCTATTTAGCCAGACATGGGAGGTAGGCAGTAATTCTGACGATACTGATAGTGATGTTGAGCCATACCATCAGGATGATGACGAGGAGGACAGTATCCCCAATGATATAGTGTTGCCTGGGGATGATGAAGAGGTATTCGACAGGGACGTTCTGGGATTATTAGAGGAGAAAATGCCAGGGTTGGAGGCTATTGAAGCAGGAAAGGATCAGGAGGTACCTGAGGCGGAGATGCTTGTGGTCGAGGAACACGAAGAGGAGCTGGAGATAGACCTGGAGATGGAGGCTTAGTTGCTGGAGCCTACGGTAGAGGGTATTATGGCTTCGGGTGTTTGGATTGACCCTGATATAATGGAGACATTATTTAGATGGAGTTGAGCTTGAAGTCTTCACCAACCATAAGAGTTTGAAATATGTTTTTACTTAAAAAGATTTGAACATGAGGTAACATAGGTGGATGGAATTTTTAGAAGAATTCCGGTGTCTAATCAAATATCATCCTGGAAAAGCAAATACAGTAGCAGATGCCCTCAGTAGGAAGATAAATTTATTAGCTCTTCAGATGCTACGAATTCCATAATTAGAAGCATTTGTAATAAATGGAGAAATAAGAATGAGTAATATCTCCATTCAAGCTGCTTTCCTATAACAGTTGAAGGGAGAGCAAGATAAAGATGAAGAACTGCAAAAGTTGGTGCAAGAGGAGGCAATTAAATGAGAAGGTGAATTTCAAAAGGACAATGATGGGATTATTTGTTACCGAGATCGATATTGTATTCTGAAATAATTTGCAATGAGACAAGATATTTTAACAGAGGCATATCGAAGTAAGTATACCATCCACCCAGGGGCAGTAAAGATGTCTCAGGACTTGAAACGACGTTATTGATAGATTGGTATGAAGAAGGACATTTCAGACTTTGTGGCTCAACTTTTAATTTGTTAGTAGGTGAAAGCCGATCAGCAATGACCTGGAGGGTTATTATAGCTATTACCTACTCCATCATGGAAATGGGATGAAATTACTATGGATTTCATTACAGGATTACCCATGGTAGTAGGACAACGAGATCCTACATCGGTGATAGTAGATTGACTGACTAAGTCCACTCATTTCATTCCCATCAACCAGCGGGATTCTTTAAAGAAGTTAAGTAAGATTTACATGGAAGAAATAATCAGACTACATGGGGTACCCTCTAGTATTGTGTCAGATCGAGATCCTAGATTTACCTCGAAGTTTTGGACTAAATTGCAATAAAGATAAGGGATAACATTAAAGTTTAGCACAATAGTGCACCTACAACGGGTGGATAGACCGAACGAGTGAATAGAGTTTTGGAAGATATGTTGCGGGCTTGTGCTTTGGATTTTGGAACTAAGTAGATTGAAAATTTGGCATATGCAGAATTCGCATACAATAATAGTTATTAATCAACAATTGGAATGGCCCCATTTGAAGCCTTATATGGAAGGAAATATCAATCTCCATTGTATTGGGAATGCTTAGGACGGAGAACGGGTGAACATGATGCTTTTGATCTTGCAAAAGTTTAACAGGCTATGGATATGATCAAAATCAAATTGAAGGCAACTCAGAGTAGACAGCAAAGCTATGTAGATTGACGTAGGAGAGATTTGGAGTTAGCAGAAGGAGATTATGTATTCTGGAAGTTGACTCCACAATGACAACTGGGAACAAAAGGACAAAGGAAGAAGTTAGCACGTAGGTACGTTGGACCATTCCCTATTCTCGAGACGATTGGGAAAATGGATTATCAATTGCAGTTACCAGCAGAGCTTCAAGGTATTCATAATGTATTTCATGTCTCCCAACATCGGAAGTATGTAGCTGATTCCACACATATTTGAATGAAGAGCTTATTGAGATGACTCCGAGCTTGAAGTATGAGGAAAACCCTATTAAGATCTTGAAGCATGTTGAAAAGGAATTGCGGAATAAGAAAATTCCACTTGTAAAAGTATTATGGAATCATCATCTAGTGTAAGATGCGACCTGGGAAACAGAAGCGATGATGTTGAAGAAGTATCCAAAATTATTCCAAGTGTAAGCCAATTTCGAGGACAAAATTTTTGTGAGGAGCGGAGATTCTAATACCTTGTAGTTTTAAACTTTGATTGGCTACAGCTTATAATAGGATGATAATTGTATCAATGGCCAGAACAAAAGATGATCAGTATGATGAAATGAATATTTTGGTATAATAACATTTTGTGGGGACCCAGATGTAATTATTGAATTTGTTCTACCCGTACCCTAAATTTTCAAAAGGAAACTACTGTTAATGAAATAAGAATTTGAGGGTATGCTGAGAACAAAAATTGATTAGTGCGATGAAACGCACATTTTGGTGTGAATCAAGTTATTCAGGTTATCGGGGGCATTTTCGTTATTTTGACTGTGCCCGCAATTTTGACCACGAATTTGACCAAACTAAGAAAGAATTGAAGAATTTAAGTATTACTAATGGATTCAGTAGAATTTTTGGAGTTGGAATGGTAAAATAAAATATTTTTTTTTATTTTGGACCTGAATTTTGATTTTTCGAGAGAAAAGAAAAATCGCGGTTAAAAGAAAATGGTACGTGTGACACTTTGTGATTGGTATCTATGAACATGTGTCAACTTATGAGAGGTTGCATGAAGAATTCATGCAAGGCATATGGAGTTAAGGAATTACAAAAATAAATAAAATACTGATGTGTTTAATTGTGATTTGAACACATCATTTGTGGAGCCATTTAATTTATATCTTGCACAATTTAAGTGGCCAATATTTGACCGTGAAGAGGTGGTGGAATGGATGGAAAAATAGCCAGAAATTCAACAGCCATAAGAGTGAAGAGAAGAGGAAAATTTAAGGAAGAAAATCAAGGGAAATGGTGTGTAATTATATGGTTGGAACACACCTACATGTAAACCACCATACAATTAATTGAATTAGAAATTAATTGACCAAAATTCTGATGAAGTGTGGCGGTGGGAAGGCTGTTATACAACTAGAATTTTGGCAGTTTGGAGGGAGAAAGATAAGAGAAAAAGAAATCAAAAGAAATTAACAAAAGAGAGAGAAAAGGTGTGAAAAACCTTTGAGGGGGATGAATAATGTTTTTGGCAAATTTAAGATGCTCTTTGAAAATTTTGTTTGAGGAAAAGCTCCTTTGAATTTCTGATCAAAGAAAATTGCTACAACGAGAGCTTCTAGAAATGACTTAGGAATTAACTGCACTCTGAATAAAACAAGACACAAGATGCAATTAATGCTAGAGTGAAAATGAGTTGGTGAGAACCACAAAGATTTCTTTTGAGGGATTTTAAAAATTTTGTGCAATGAAGATTATAGCCGACTGAAAGTGAATGCAGAGAGAGATTACTCAAGATTTACAATGGTTCGATCTACCAAGATCTACATCCACTACCTTAAGCTCACACTTAAAGATTTTTAACTAGATTTCATTTACGCAACTCAATGGTATCAACCTATATCAAATACAAGAGAGGATTATCACACTTAGTTTTACTAAAACCTCTCAATTAACCGACAGATTAGGGTTCACCCCAACTGGCTTTTACACCACAGCCTTTATATACAACGATGATTGAAGAAATGAAATGAGAATGGCTCACTCTTTTGAGTAGATATACAAAGAAAATGAGCTTAAATAACTTTTACCTTTTTGACATAATTTGATTTCACTTTGAAGCACTATGAAAAATGAGATTTTTGTATTCTATAGACCAAGAGTGTTTCTTAGAAGGATAGGACAAAAATCAACTTTCAAATCGAGTTTTGAAACCTTTTATAAAGACACAAAGTAGAGTTCTAATGGCCAGAAAGTGGTTAGTTTTCGCTGTCAGATTTGCCAGAGTTTTGAACTCAAGGTTTGGACGATAGTGTATCCAAAAAGTAAGTCCAAAATGGCACTTTTTTCAGGAAAAATTGATTTGACACTGTTCACTGGGTTTTGGATTAAGCTTTTAGATGTAGGGTCACCCAAGTTACTCAATCTAAAATTCTGGGGATTTAAAACTTTGAAATCTTTTTCATTTTATTGCTTCAAGATAGAATTAAACTGAATCATAAGGTAAAGAAAACATATTTACACATAAAATACCTTAACAAAAATTCCTAGTCTAGGGTTCTTCCATAATGAATTCTCTTGGTGTGCAATCTAGCTTGATCATCTGCTTGATCATCCATTCTCGGATTCTATTGCTCAAGAGTTATTTAGCAATCTTATTTGCATGCCTTGGAAGAACTGAGGTCAAACATATCGTATAACATGTAGATTACATAAGTTAGTCCTCATCAATGTTTGTCATAAGTTAAAACACAGGAGAATGCCTTTAGGGCTAATAATCTCTCCCCTTTTGAGTGATGACAAACTTGATGGGATTCTGATATAAAGAATAATGATATGTGTAGTACAGACTTGTTAGACAAAGAAATAAGAATATTTTTTATTTAAATCCAATCTCTCATCATAGGACTCAAGGAGTGCTTATGAGATTAAGATAGAAAATTAAAGCATGTACTCATAAACATGGCTCAATGAGTCTATGGCCCAACCTACCTCCATATCTTCCTTCCTTCCATCACACGACTATTCCTTAGAAAAATAGTTGCAAAAAAATTGTATGAATATGTACACAAGAAGGTATAGTAAATAAATCATAAGATGAGATGCTACCCCTTAATATGTGCATATATGAACATATATAAAATATGAGATCAAGAAGTGTGATTTGAGAGAAAATTGGATTCAAACTTTAGACGTCCAAAACGTGCATCCAAAACTAGGAGGAGTGAAACTATGGAACTTTTGGACATTAGGTTTTCGATGTTCAAAACATGTGTCCAAAATAGGGTAAAGTTAGACTGAAACTTATTTTTGGATTGGAATTTTGGATCAAAATAAAATGTGTGTCCAAAACTCCTCTTGTATATGTGCAGGAAATAACAAGTTGTCAGAAATTTTGATCCAGCCTAGTTTTCTAAAGAAATTTCAGACTTCAAGGAAAGTTTTATGCAAGAAAAGATATATAAATAACTGTCCTTATCATCACAGAGCATATTATAATGGTTTTCAAAATAGATTGATCAACAACCATATCATAATAGCTTACAAAAATAGATTGATCAACAACCTCAATCTCAATGACACCTTTACACATAAAAATGCCTTTAACTAAATATAGGATGTCAAATAAATTTTTAATAAGTCACTTAAATCTTTTTGGACAGCAGCAAATTATGATCATAATCAATTAGAGATCACAAATCATGTTTACCATAAAAAAATAATAATTTGCACTCACAACATGCTAGTTTGATTAAACCCAAATCCCACCATGAATTCCATAGAGAGTTTCATAGGATCTTATGAAATATTCAGAGTCTGCATATAGGTATGTTGCATTCCAAAACATAATGACTATTTCCAATCCATAGCATAACACGCACAACAACATCTAATTTGCAGATCATCCAACATTAGTCCATAACAGTTTATAGGCCAATAATAACCAGTAATAGCAGTTAACAATAGTGCAGAATCAATGACATATCACGACCAAGTATAATATATCACAATTAGCACAGCATGTATCACAACCATTTTTCTCCCAGTGCTCACACTGTCATTGTGCCTCCCAGTCATTCAGCGCACAATCACAATCACAACTATCATTTTTATCACAATCATTTTTCTCCCAGTGCTCACACTGTCATTGTGTCTCCCAGTCATTCAGTGCACAATCGCAATCACAACTATCATTGTGAAACAATAGTTGAAACCAACCTTAGAGTAAGGGGCTTGGAATGCATATCATGTTTTATTGCATGCATAAATATATTTTTATATGATTTTATGTGCTTTAGATATGTGATTTATAGTCTAGAAGGCTTAAATGTGTTTTTGAGTAAGAAAGGCAAAATGGTAATTTTTGCTCAAGGTGAAAATAGGGAGATAGCTTGAGGATTAAATAGAAGAAATATTTGGAAGAGAAAATAAGAATAAGAGTTGTTGTGGTTTAGTAGTTAGAGCCTTAGAGTTAATTCTTGGGGTCTTGAGTTCAAATTCCATCATTGGAATTTTAGTATGATTAAATTTTATTTTTGTTTGGGAATGCTAGGTTTCGGCCCTTGCATGCTTTAGGGAAGAGTAGGAGTGTTGTCCTAGGGGAGACATGATAGGAATGTCCTAATCCTACTCTTGTGCCCTACAAAAAAATTCTAAGGGTTCATACCCTTCTTGATTCCCTAACTTTCCTTAATCCTTAATCAATTAGGTTGATTAATTTGTTTAAGCCAATTTCATTTCAAAAAATTCCAACAAAGATCTGTGGGATTTAGGTTTCAAAAATGGCTGTGAATAAGTCATCTAGTTGGCTAAAAATGGGGAGGAGGAGTGGAAGGTTCCCAAGAGAATTAATCTCCATGGTTGAACCTTCAAACTCCAACCTAAGTATATTCATCTTGTTCATGTAGTAATCTGGAATTTTTTTTTTCTAGCTTCTTGTTCAGTCCAAGTGTCAAAATTTTCAGCCATCATTCCCTCCCAAATGTTGCCACAAAAATAGCCCCCTTGACCAGATTGAAGCCTGAAATTATAAGGCCAAAACCGGACTGCACAAATGCTGTGCAAACTAGAACATTTTCTGGACAACTTTCGCAGCTTTGGTGATCTTAAACCAAGCTGATTCTTCTAGTTTTTCACTCAGCATCTTATCCACGTTTTTTCTCCATAAAGAAGGCTGGAAACCAGCTTTGAAAGACCTCTAAATACCCCTTCAAATCTGCTGCAAATCAATTGGACAATGGCAGAAAAATCTGCCCAGAAAAATTCCTGCAACTTGCGATAAGCTGAACAGAATTTTCCAGCTTTGTTCCTCTTTCAGCCATGTCCAAAACCTCTAACATTTTTCTGTACAAACTCCCCTTAAACAGCAATGAACTGAGCTTCATCATCTTCCCCAACATTCTGCTCGAAAACTAGTCCATGGCTGCTCCTAAAATATCTCCATCAATTACTCCAATCAAGCCCTTTATTGAAGACCAAAATTCCAGCAAACATATTTAGTAAACTACCATAAATCATCCCTCAAACAACAAGAAATCCCTTCACCTTTGTACTCCATATTTTTGGCCACCATTAAGTTCCTTCAAACAACTTTCATTCCAGCAAAAATCACAGATAACCAACCGGCCATTAGAGCTTCCAAAAGCTCTCCATTGACCAAGATCTTCTTACCATATTTTGTTTTCAAAATTGATCCCATAAAATATTCTTTTGGGATTTCAAACAACCAGCTTTCCTTTTCCTTTCAAACCAGAAAATTCAGTTGCCAAAACCCCTCAAGCAATTCGGCCACTCTCTTCCACAGAATTTCGGCTAGCACTCCCTCAATCCTCTTCATTCTCTTCAACCTTCAAGAACACCAAGAACACCTACTAACCTTCTCTTGCCTAAGGCCACCAAAACTACTTCAATCTTCTTCAAAAAAAATCCAGATTGTACCTACTCACTTCTGTGAATCCATTCCTACCACTTTTAACATCAAACTCGGAAATCAAGCCCTCTCCTTCGGATAGAAAAAAACCAGTATTTTTGAGAAGGCCAAGAACACCTTCAAGGTAAACATGATCAATCTCTTCCATCTTCACTCATCTTTAACTTCTAATGAATCTATGTATATATAAACATACTAATGATCTCTCTCTCTCTCTCTCTCTCTCTCTCTCTCTCTCTCTCTGGCTGAATGCTCTCTCTCTATTGGCCGAATGGATACTTCAACCATTGCCATATTTTATTCATCTCTCTTGGGCGGATCAAGTCTCCTAAGGGTTAGGATCCCTTCGAAACTACTCCAAGGTAGTCATCAATCAATTAAGCATATTCAAACTCCTCTTTAAATTCTAGATTCATGTCTCTAGGATGATATTGGAAGGAGATGGATTATGATTAGGGTTTGAGCATGTGTTGTTGTGAAGGAGTTGAGATTGAAGCATGAATAAATGTGTGTATGTGATGGAGATGGGAATTGATGCATGATCAGTTGATTGTCTTGGATGGTTGTATGGCATTTTAGGGTTTTGTTGCATGTCTTCATGTCGTGAGTGGTTTATGTGATCAAGCATGTTAGAGATTATGTCACCTTTAGTGAATAGGGTATTGTTCATGTATTTTTGTTAAAGCCATGAATATGTTTATGTTAGTAGAGTTTGGATCATTCCTTGGTAAATTTAGATCCATACCTTTATTCATGATTTGGATGATTTGATGAATTGGTGTGGAGTGTATGTTCATGATTATGGTTAGCAATGGAAATATGATCATGACCTTATTGTCCCTAAGCTAATTTTATTTCATCAATAAAATGATTACTGCTATATCTTCTTCTAGTGAACGTCAAAAACCCTAGGAAAAGGTGGATTTGGTCTCTTATATAAAATAATGATATTTTAGTCAAATAAATGATAACTTTTACTAAAGAAATAAAATCTATAGACATTATGTAAAATAAGAATATCAAATAAAGCATTTTTCATAAATAATCATAATAGGTAAAATATTAATTTGGTAAGTCTTATAGATTCATAAATACTATTAAAATTTATTTATTAGTTTTTAATCAAAACCTATTAAATTTACTTGCAACTAATTCTAGCTACCAATTATTTTCTAACCATTAATTATTACTAGATTATTATTTTACATAATACCATCTAGGACCTAGGACCCTTAATCAAATAAACCCTAATTTATTTTTAGCAAGATTTAAACTTTCCACTTATTGTACCTATTTCCCCAAACTCTAGCTATTTTAATATCGAGCTAGATTTATTTTATAAACATTTTTATTTATTTATCTAGCCTTAATGCTTGGGACACTAGGGTCATGGTTGTAGTAAGTTGAGTTAGGTTTATTTATAAAAGTGAATTTCAGCTTGAGTTTAATTATGACTTATATTTACCCCAGGCGGGATTAGGTCAGCTGTTGGAGACCTTTGTTTTATCTCGAGCTAAGGATAAGGTAAGCTCCTACATAACACTTGTTGTTGCTAAAAGTTATTATGGTAAGCTAAACCCAAAGGTTGTGAACATTGATTTGGTAAAGGCAATTAAGGACTGTTTCCTTTCTTGTTTCTATCAAACAAATTATTTGAAAACCAACAAGCAATTTTATTCAAACACTAAACTGTTTCTAAACTGATTTTGACAAAGACTTTGGAAATCCTTAATTGCCATCTACAAGTGGTACTATGTTTTATTCATTCTCCCAAGTGGGATATATATATTACGTTGAGTACTCAATAAGGGTAGGCTAGTAGTACTAGTTTTGAAGAGCAAGAGTGAGTCTTTTGGTAGGAGGCCACCTCTAGAAGATAAATTCAACTTAGAGAAACATCAGTACTACTTAGTCATGCTGCTCCGAGCTAGCAGTTTTCAGTCATGTGGACTGTGTGTTGCCGGAATGGACAACTGATTTTGTTTGGGTGTAGAGAAGGAGGAGAATCTTACCTGGTAGGCCAATCACCTACATTTTGTCAGTCTGTACAAAGTGTGGCATTCTGACCGTTGTATAGTTGTGGAGCCCAACATGGGGTAACCCATAACCACCGTTTGAGTGGTTGATTTTATTGAACATGTATGGTTGGAAAAGTCAAAATGCCACTCTTGATTTTGACTATTGTTTATTGCTTGCCAGCATTTCTCTTATGAAGATTTTACACTTTACATTCACGAACTATTTTCACTGGACACTCAAAGCACACACGGACTTACTAAGTTTTATCTTGTCACCATTTTTTCCATGATTTCAGATCGATCCTGCTATGGAGATGAGTAGCTAGTGTTGTTTGCCTTGGAAGAGATTTTGTTATTTGTTTTATGTAATGCTTTAGGGAAGTTGAGAGTGAATAATTTTTATTATGGATTTGTTTTGAATTCTTGGATTGTAGTAAGTTTTAAGTTTAAAGTATTATTTTATTCTATTATTTTGATTATGTGACCTAGTTATAAAGACTCCTTGTCCTTTGGACGGGGTGACATCCCTGGCCTTGTCGGGCCTAAGTAGTGGGGTGTTACATTCATTTTTACCACAATCACTGCTATCAACAGCTATCATTTTTATCACAGTCATAGCTATCATTTTTCTCCCCTTTTGTCATCAATCAGAAGTTAGAATAAGGAGAGTAATTAGCAAATATATGAAGTAGAAAAGAGTATATATATATATATATATATAAAGAAGTTATAAGCTAAACATAGATAATAGCTAAAAGACAAAAGGTAAATTGTTCAAATACTGAGGCAGAAATAAAAATTGTTCTATGAAAAGCAGTAAGACGTCTCGGTAAAAGGCATCAATCTACTGAATCGGGCACTCATGAGACATAAACAGTCTCAGTCTTAGACCAGACACCCTTTTTGAAATGTTAGCCAGCAAGCCTACTAGACTTCCGTTTGACTACTACATGCTTCTGTCTCTTTCCAAACGAGACAGGGATTCTAGTAGGAATAGGAAGTGCTAAGTCTTCTTGCAATGGGGTTATCTCTCTGCCTTGCTCTGGGATTGCTATTTCCTCATCCTGCTACTCTTTCACAGCTGCTTCTTCGGCCACAAAGATAGGTTGTTCAGTGGTGGCCTTTGCTGGGGATAGTGCTAATGGAGCAGACACTGGTTCATCCTTTTTATCCTTTTCTTCCATTGCAATCACCCTATTCCGAAGAGTTTAAATATCTGAACTAAGGCTATCTAATTTAATAGCAAGGGAATTTATGGCTTCCAGAATGCTTTCATTTATGCCTTTATCTTGAGTCCCTTATTTACCTTTGCTAAAGATTCAGCTTGAGCTTCTGTTTCAACTTTCCTTTTAGTCCCTGTAAATTGAGCTGTTCTTTTTCCTTCTTCCTTAATTTTTAGCACCATTGCTTTCTTTTCATTGGAGAAATCTCTTGGCAAAACCCATTTTTGATCCACTAGAATAAAACCCATTCTTTCGAATGATTTTGTGCTATACACAGTTATCTTCATCTATCCAGGTCCAAAATTGTCCAAATCTACATTGAAGTATTTGAATATTCTGGTCAACAGATTGCCATATGGAACTGCCTTAAGCGAAGTTTTCCTTGACTGCATCTGTAACATCCCACTACTTTAGATTGGCTACTATTTGTAATAGTATGGGAACTTATATTGATGTCCAAAACAAAAGTTGATCGGCGTAATGAGACGAATATTTTGATGGAATAATAGTTTGTCGGGACCTCGATGTAATTATTAGATTTGTTCTACCTGTACCTTAAATTTTCAAAAGGCTATTATTATTAACAAAATAAGAATTTAAGAGTACTCTGAAAAATAAATTGGTCAGTGCGATGGAATGCATGTTTTGGTGTGAATTATGCTACCTGGGATATCAGGGGCATTTTCGTTATTATGATCGCGCCCGCAACTTTGACTATAAATTTGAACAAGTAGAAAAGGAATTGAAGAATTGGAGTGTTACCAATGGATTGAGTGGAAATTTTGCAGTTGAATGGTGAAATAAAATATTTTTTCGTTACGGATCTGATTTTGGTCATTTCTGAAGAAAATAGGAAATCGCGGTTAAGAATAGACGTGTGGCATTGTGTGAATGGTAGATGAATATAAGTGTTGAAATACCATTGGGAGAGTGAAATATTTGTGGGATTATTAAATTGCAAATGCTTATTGAATAAGCTTAAAAAATTATCTATTTAAATTAAATCCACTAATAGGAATTTAGCTTTAAAATGGACAGCCCAAAATATAATTAATGTTGGTTGACTTTGGGCGGTGGAAGGGCTATAAAATAGCTAGAAATTCATCCAAGAGAAGAACAAAAGGAAGAGAGAAAGAAAAGGAAGGAAAAGCTAGAGAAAAATAGGGAGAAAAAGGAAAATGAGACAGAAAGAAAGAAGTGTCTGTGTTCTTGGAGCAAAATTAAGCCAAGGGATCCTACACACAAGGTAAAATTCTATGCTTCAATAATTAAAATTGTAGAATTAGTTACAGTGATCATTTAGATGTGAATTTTAACATAAAAATATGACTTTCATGTATTAATTTCGAATCAAAGCTAGGGTTTGTGAGCTTTTGTGTATGAACTTTATATATGCTTGTATATGTGCCGACTGCCTTAGGGACTTTGAATGATGCTTTATGTGAGAAAAAACTGAATAATTATGGTAGTTTGAAGGCTTATTTTTGGTTAAAGAGGTGATGGTCAAAGTAGAGTAAAAATGGAATTTACTTGGTTGGAAAAATATATTAAACTAGCTTTTGATTAGAAGAGATGAATTTGTGTTGAATAAGTGTGACTTATGTGAGCTGCTAGAAATCTAAAAATTCAGAATTAAAGATTATTTGAAGTAGAATTGAATGAATTAATGGTTCTAAGGTGTTCAGATTAAAGGAGGACAAAGGAAAACATAAATAGTGAAATTGATATAAAACTATTGGGGCTGTCTGTGCCCAGCACCGTGCCTTGGGAACCAAAATTCTGAAAAAATGCTCATACAACATTAAATTTAAGAGTATTATAATCATTTTGATATATCATAGAGCTAAAAAAGAGTTAGGGATTGAAAGTTATGTCTGAAACAAAATCATGTGTCAAAGTAACAAAATTTCAGAATTTTGTTTCGAACATCAATAAATTTAAGAATGATTAATTGTGTGATTTTGGATTAAATAATTAGGAAAATATGAAGTGAATCCCTTGTTTATGAAGGGAGAAAATATATGGAAAAGGAAAAATGAAAGAATAAAAAAATAACGAAAAAACGACGTGAACGAAAGTTGAACGTTTTCTTTAACAGTCGGCCTCCATATGCTAAATGTTGGTTAGACATCATTTACCCATCGAGCACGTCAGCTGGATGTTAGCCAACCATCGGATATTTTTCGGCCGAACAGGAATTGACCCAAAAACGATGGTGTAGGTTTAGCGATAAACAGCCAACGGAACGTAAAAAACGGTAGAGACGGTGATTAAACGGCCGTAAACGGAAAGGGTTACTTAGGACACGAGGTGAGTCCCTTTGATTTCTAAAACTTTTTGAAAGCTAGTGTGCTTTGTTTCTTCATGAAATGCTATGTTTTATACCGTTTTGAAAATCCCTGAATATGTTTAAGGTTTCTTTGAGCAAGATTTGTTTTTATGCCTTTTTGGGCTTGAATGAATTTTATAATTAACTTGGAAACCTTAATAGACGATTAAAGCATGAATTTGTAAATTCACTCCTATTTGGATTAAATAATTGGGATTTTTAGAAAATAGTAAATTTTGATATCGGGTATTCATAATTGACCAGAAAGCCCTTACTGGAACATTTTATAGAAATGTGTTTGGAAACTTTGAATTTAATCATCTTTTCAGATTAGAATTTTGGATTTCTTGAAATAAATTCCTTTTGGAATCAGGTATTTGGAAAATGATCCAAATGTCCTTATTGGAATGTTTTATGAAAGCCTTTGGAATCGGGTATTCAGTAAATGATCGAAATATCCTTATTGGAACTCTTGTGAACACTTTTTAAATTAGGTAAAGGTAAGATGACCCGCATACCCTCGAAAGTCTTTTGGAATTGGGCATGGGTAAAATTACCCAAATACCCTTCAAAAATGACTTTTGTGATCGAGTACGGGAAAAACGACCCGAACACTCTTGGAAACTTGTTTTAATGTGTAAACAGAACTCTTTATCCTATTTTAACATGATTTTGGAAAATGACCTCTCATGATGAGATCGATTTTGAAAAACGACTTTTGATCCCTGAAATTGTTTTATTGGCCTGATGTGCCTATAGGATGAATTGATTGGCTCTGCGAAGCTTATGTGAATAATGATCTAACTTACGAGTTAGTGGGATCAAATTCTGAAAAATGTGATTTTGCCCAAAAAATGTTTTGATTTAAAATTATGTGGGATCAGATAATCCTCTGGCCTGATCAGTTAGAAGGGGTTGGTATTGGTAACATTGAGTATTCAGCAAGGACTTTGATCTTTGTACTAGTTCATG
Source organism: Voacanga thouarsii (assembly GCA_026120185.1). NCBI lineage: Eukaryota > Viridiplantae > Streptophyta > Magnoliopsida > Gentianales > Apocynaceae > Voacanga > Voacanga thouarsii. The sequence continues at coordinate 2,871,430 of JANUWF010001153.1, forward strand.
TTAGAGGTAGATGACCCCAAGTAACCTAGCCAGTTCTGGGGATTGTCTTACTCCAAACAGGGTGACAGAACATTGAGATAAATTGTCCTAGCTAGCCGTTTAGCACCTAGAAATTGCCGCATCTATGGGTGCTTCTTATTTTGAGTCATTCACTGGATGCCAGGCAGGGACACTCGGTGCGTTTGACTCCTTAGAGCCTCAATGGTGATTGACGTTAGGATTGGGACTCCTGGCTTATGGTGGCAAGTAAAAGATTGTGTGTTGCGGTACACTAGGTATGCTGTGGTGTCCCTGAGCAAAAGTACGCTGCAGTGTACTTATTCCGGCTATGCACGATTGAGTATTGGAGGCTACGGTCTCAATACAATGATACGTGGCGCTGAAGGCAAGGACTACGGGACTTACATACAAGCCAACCTTATGTTGGAGAAGTGCCTGTGATTTGAAAATTAGGGTAATGATTTGAAAGTAAAATATAGTTTTCCAAAAATGTTTGAGTTCTGATTAAACTCTTCTTTAGAGAGTTTTGGAATTGTTTCTAGTAAACAAATGATATGCTATTCTACAAAAGTTTTATGTACCCTATTCTTTCATAAAGCACTAGCACACACAAGGCTCATTGGGTGATTCGTCACTCATAGTGTCTTTTAACTTACCTTTTGTAGGATCCAAAGCTGAGCAGACCTACAGATAGAAAGATGATACCACAGAGTTGACACTTTAGGTCTGGACAGCTTTCTTTTTGATTATGTATTGTATTCTATTATAGATAGGAATGAGATGTATGAAATTCTATGATATATATATATATATATATATATATATATATAGGTGTAGCCATTAGTATGGGATATTGTTGAGTCTAGATTTTGTATATGTATTTACTCTGTTGTTTCCGTTATAAAGACCATTTTTTCGAAAAACTGGACAGGACGACAATCGGTGTTGATATGCTTCTGTTGTTATCTTTAGTAAAGGTATTACAGCATCATCAATTTGGCTGCTAAAAATCCAAAATTGATTTGTTGTCCCTCAGACAGAGTTAACATTAGTATTATTTGCATAATACTTACTAAAGTTTTATGCCCAAAGCTCGGGGTAATCATGGTTGACACCATATGGTGTAAGAGTCTTCCTGGGCCATGTAGCCATTTCATGTTCCTATCACCTGAGTTGTTGAAACTCTTTCCACTGGAAAATCTTTCCTCAAAAATGCCTAAATAAAAAATGTATGTTCCTTCAGGGAACATGTTCATCTCAAAGAATTGGATACCCCCATCTCTCACACTAAAAATTTGGTTCAGCATTCTGTGATCAAATTCAACATTCACATATCCTACTCTGGTGCTATACCATTGCACCATGAACCCTTCTTCGGTCTCCTCAAGTCACCCATTTTTAGATTGTCATAGAACTCCCAAACCAACGGGATATACAACTTCTCATTAACTACCAGTAATGCTCCCCAACCTAGACTCTCAAACATGTTCAGAATATCAGAGAAATTTAAAAAATCTCCAGCCTCTACCTGATATCCCAAAATCACAGTCCTATTCCTAGATAGCCAATCGTTGAAATCAGTTTCACATTTTTTATCAAGAAAGCGGGGAACCTGTGTTTTAGAACTTTATGGAGCTATATGTTCTATAGATGAGTTTGATCATGAGGCTTTCTCGGCGATTTTCTTTTCTTTTTGCTTGGTGGCCCCTAGTGTAGCAACTTTTGTTTTAACCATTGCTTTCCCCATCTTAGTTCTTTTTGCGGTTTCTTTGTCAAATCTAGCTATTTTTTCCATACAAGAGGTGAGAAGAAGATGACAAATTTTTGTTCTGTTTCAAAGAAAATGAAATCGAGATTGACAAAGAACAAGTCAGTTTCTGATTTTCGAGAGAGAGATAGTTAAAGTTGAGATTTCCTAGGTTCTATATAGGATAGGTTTAATCAGAAGCTTTACATCAGAGGCTTTTCAGAGATGTTGAAGAAAGCACGGACTTTTTGAAAATTTTGAAAAGGCATTTCTGGGCTCACGTTTTCTTTTACTAATAATATAAATTGTTTAGCTTTTTATAAATTAAGAGCTACCGATATTTTGGACTAATACTGAGTCTAAAATCGTTCATCCAAAAGGTGGAATGAAAATAGTTCAACTGAGGTGATTTTGGAGTAGAGTTTTTCAAATAGTCCATCTAAAATCTGCATCCAAAAGCTGTGTCTTAGTGGTTCTTTGGAAAATATGTCAGTCACATGATCTTTGTAATTCCTAAACCTCTTCTCAGATTATTGAATCCTTTATCAGCCAAAGGTTTTGTAAAAATATCAGTAAGTTGTTCATCAGTTGAAATATATTCAACACATACATCTCCTCTAAGCACATGATCCCTAATAAAATAATGTTTAACCTCTATATGCTTGGTCCTAGAATGTTGAACAAGATTTTTAGTTAGATTGATTGCACTTATATTGTCACATAATATAGGCACATAATCAAAATTGAGACCGAAAATCAAGCAGTGTATTTTTCATCCACATAATTTGTGCACAGCAACTCCCCACTGCAATGTATTCAACCTCAGTTGTGGATAAGGATACACATGCCTATTTTTTTCTATGCTATGACACTAGGGATTGTCCAAGAAATTGGCAATGGCTAGTGCCTTTTCGTTCAACGTTATAGCCTGCATAGTCTGCATTGGTATATCTTATAAGATCAAATGTGTTAGTACGAGGATACCATAAACCATAATCATATATTCCAACCAAATATCTAAGAATGTGTTTCACGGCACATAAGTGTGATTCCTTTGGACATGATTGAAATCAGACACAAAGACAAACTGAAAACATGATATATGCCAACTAGCAGTAAGATAAAGTAAACTGCCAATCATACCTCTATATTTAGATTCATCTACCTTCTTACCATTTTCATCCTTGTCAAATTTTAGGGAAGTGCTCATAGGTATGCTGATTTCTTTGGCTTCGTTCATAGCAAACCTTTTGAGTAGTTCTTTAGCATACTTTGCTTGATTTAGGAAAATTCCATCCTTGGTTTGTTTGATTTATAGCCCGAGAAAGAAGTTAAGTTCTCCCATCATTCTCATTTCGAATTATGGCTACATTATCTTGGCAAACATCTAGCACAGGGAATCATTAGTAGCCCTAAAAATGATATCATCAACATAAATTTGAACAATAAGAAGATCACAAGAATTTTTTAACTTAATAAACAATGTGGTATCGATCAAGCCTCTTAAAAAATCTTTTGAGAGCAAGAGTTCACTATGCCTTTCATACCAAGCTCGTGGAGCTTGTTTTAAACCATGAAGAGCATTTAATAGTTTGAAAACGTGATTTGAAAAATGCTCATGAATAAAGTCCAGAGGTTGTTCTACATATACTTACTCCTCAATAAAACCATTTAAAAACGCACTTTTAACATTCATTTGATCAAGCATGAAATTTTTTAAGGATGCAAAGGTAAGAAGCATTCTTATGGATTCTAATCTAGCAACAGGAACAAGTGTTTCATCATAATCAATGCCCTCTTCTTGATTGAATCCTTAGGTAACAAGTCTAACTTATTTCTAATGACTACTCTATTTTCATCAAGTTTATTTCTAAAAACCCACTTGGTACCAATGACCGGATGATCAAGTGGACTAGGGATGAGTTTCCAAACTTGATTTCTCTCAAATTGATTCAGCTCCTCCTGCATAGCTATTATCCAAAACTCATCATGTAACACCACATCAATACAGCTAGGTTCTATACTATAAAGTAGAGCAAAATTTTCTATAAAGTACCATCTAATTTTAACTCCATAACTAGGATCACCAATGATTTTTTTTTTTTTTTGGATGATCAGTTTTGTACTTCTAATCTCTTGGTATCCCTTGATCCGTGAGTCCTTCAGTTTCTTGCTTGCTTTAATTAGCTTGCTACTCTTCAAATTCCTCTTTTTTGGCATGAATGTCCAGCGGTGGTGCTTTGTGCTGTTCTTTCCCTCTTTTTTTTGAACTTCCTACATCATCATCTTTTCTTGAAGTATAAATATTAGATTAATAAAAAACATGTACAGATTCTTCCACACATAGAGTTCTCTTATTGTACACTCTATATGCCTTTTTATTGGAAAAATATCTAAGGAATATAGCCCCATCGGATTTGCTAACAAAATTTTCAAGATTATCTCGAGTATTAAGAACAAAACATTTGCAGCCAAATACTTTGAAATAAGAAATTGATGGAGTTTTGTCAAATATAAGCTCAAAATATGTTTTTCTTAGGAAAGGTCTCAACATCACTTGGTTTACAATATTGCATGATGTATTTACAACTTCAGCCTAAAAGTATTTTGGAAGAGAGTTTTCACAAATCATGGATCTAGCCATTTCTTGCAAAATTCGATTTTTTCTTTCAATGACACCGTTTTGTTGAGGGGTTTTAGCGGCTGAAAAGTCATGAAAAACTCCATTTTCTTCACAAAAGTGTGTAAACTCACTATTGCAAAATTCTCTCCCATTATCACTCCTAATGGAAATCAGTCTATATCCAATAAAGTTTTGGACATGCTTGAGTAATTTTGAGAATTTAGAAAAGGCTTCATCTTTTTGTCCAAGAAACAAAGTCCAAGTAAATCTTGAGAAGTCATCTACTAACACATAAGCATATCTCTTACCACCAAAGCTAGTGCTCCTCATTGGTCCAAACAAATCCATATGAATTAATTCAAAAGGTTTTGTGATGGAAATCATTTTCTTGGGTTTGAAAGAAGTTTTTATTTATTTTCCAAATTGGCATGCATAAAAAAATTTGTTTTTATCAAACTTCACTTTTGGCAGTCCCCTAACAAGCTCTTTTGAGGACAATTTATTTGCAAATCAAAGGATACATGGCCTAATTTTTTATGCCAAAGATAGCCATCATTGTCATACATGGAAAGACATCTAATACCATGAGATATAAGATCATTTAGATAGAATACATTTCTAACACGATTAGCAACAAAGATTATTTCATTAGTTGAGCTATCTATAATAGAGCAAGAATCTTTCTCAAAAATGAGTTCGCAACTATTGTCACATAATTGGTTAATGCTAAGCAAGTTATATTTTAGCTTATCAATTAATAACACTTGTTTTATAATGGTTGAATATCCTTTACCAATGTTATCTATGCCAAGAATTTTTCCTTTCTTTTTGTCTCCAAAGGTAATAAATCCATCATTTGTTGTTTGCATATCTTCTAATAGAGCAGCATTTCCGGTTATATATCTTGAACATCCGCTGTCCAAAAACCACTTTGTGAAGCTCATTTTCTCCAATTAAAGTACCTATACAAGAGAAGAGAGAGTAATTTTTTTGGTACCCACATTTTCTTAGGTCTACGGGGGTTAGTAATGGTTCCACTAATTTTTCAAACTATTTTTGCACCAAACTCAACTTTCTTCTTAATATAACACTTAGATGTTTTGTGTCTAGATTTTTCATAATATGTGCAATATTTGTGTGTCATATACGATGAAGAAGCTTTTACAAAGTGAGATATGTGATTCTTGGCTTTGATCTAATGCCAATAACCTAGGCCATTTTAGTTGCCAGCTATGTGTTGAGGACAAAGTAATTTTTCCAAGTTGTTTTTGTCATTTGTGAACTTTTTAATACAAGTTGTGAGATTATCAACTCTATTTTTTATATTACCAAAATTGCTAACCATAATTTCAAGATAATGGATTTTATCACATAAGCATTCATTTTCTAGAGATACATGATGTAAGGTAGTAATGATAACATCTTTTTCCAAAATTTCACATATATGTAACTCAACAGAGACTTTTTTTCTCATTCAATAGCTTTGCATTTTCATCTAACAAACAATGAATTTTCATCTTCATTTCCTTATTTCTTCTAGACAGTTTTTTTTAGTTCATAGAGTATGTCAATTAACAATTCATTAGGATCGCCATGCTTCTCATGATCAGAATTATGTATAAAATGAACTTTGTGGTAGCGGAATTTACCTCATTTTCCATTGCAATGAAACATATGTTGGTGGTTTCATTTTCAGAGTCTACATTTTCCTCATATTCAGACTTATTTTGGTCCCAAGTTCCCATCAGTCTTTTGCCCTTCTTTACTTTCAAGTCCTTTTTCTTTTTAAGCATTCTGTCTTCCTTTTCTTTACCAATTGGGCAGTTAGTAATGAAATGTTCCATGCTCTTGCATTTATAGCACTGAGGCTTAAATGTTGAGGTCTGTCCCTTTCTTTTTACAAACTTTTTCCCTCTTTTAAAGTTTCATTTGTTGAACATTTATCTGAATTTATTTGCAATCATGGCTAGTTCTTTGGTGTCTATTTTAGTTTTATCACTACTATCCAATTGACTACTTTCAGCTTCCTCATTTGTAGCCTTTAGTTCTATTCCCCTTTTTCTTTTATCATGATCATCAGATTCTTGAAACCTATTGAATTCCATTTCATGCGTTAGAAGAGAGCCAATTAGCTTTTCAGTTAGTAAGGATTTCAGTGTTAGTGTTGTGCCCTAAAAGCAATCACTTGAACATTGTATATGACACATTTTATTTTAATAAAAAGCATTATTTATCTTACAGTTTTTTTTGTTTACTTTAAGTAATATAACTGTTTGATAAAGTCCCTAGTACAACACTGCGTTAATGAAATCATGATAGAAATCATGATATGAGATTCCTACTACATTGGATGGTGTTAGTACTTAAATAGTCCCTAGTCATAGTATTAATGAGACAGGACATCATTAATGCGTTAAGACTAGCATGTGTTAGACTTCCTAATTTGATCAGGCGGTGGTTCTCATAACCGTGAGTATTGAGATACTTAAAGTTAACACATGAATGCTTGTTAATGGAACAAGTTCATTAGATGGCCTAGCTTTGAGATAATCACATGGATAACTATTTAGTGCCAGTGATATAATCTCAATATAGCAAATGTACAAGTATCCTTAGACTTGAGATCTCTAAGGTACTTTATTTGTTGAGCTTTGTACTTTGATTCCAATCTCTGGAGCTCAATCGAGAGCCGCCAATGGGATGGATATTGGGTACATTATGAGGTAAACGAAAGTAGTTGAGAGGGTCAATAAAGGATTCACCACTCCTAATAGTAGGGGCAAATATCTCACAGCCACTTGTAGGAATTATTACTCGAGAAGTCCTTGGCCAAGGCGATTGTGTATTGGAAATAGTTCCAATTGATACACATCTAGAGTAGTGGGTTCCTGGTATATGTACTATTGTATTCGGGCCAGAATTAATTCTAGAAGGAGTTAGCACTAATTCCGTACTACAAACCAAATGAGAGATTATATAGTGAAATGAGTTAATTGCATTAAAGTTTTTTATTGAAGGGTTCATGTCAAGCCACTTGACTTCCTGGACTCTTGAGTAGTCATGATGTGTAGCTAGATACCGCTCATGATCCGGGAATATAGGTTTATTAATTGATGAATTAATAAATCAATCTTGATTAGAATTAATAGGATTAATTTTAATTAATTATGGATTATTAATCTCAACGACATTTCGATTAATTCATGTTTGCTACCAGTTAACTGGGAAACCTAATAGGTCACACATAATAGAGGATTATATACTCAAGATATTATTTGATAACATAGTGGGGTTAATTGCGAGAAAGAGAAGTTGTTGTGGATAAATTATAATTAGTTATAATTGTGGTCCAAATTGTAATTATGAAAACTTGATGTTTCTAATTGCAAATAGGGAACTTTAATTGTTTTAGAATTCCAGATTTTTAGTGAATTTTCAATTTTATGATGATATAACTGAAAATCCTAGAGAGGGATTCACATGAAAAATTGCAGCCACCTAAACCTTTCTTCTTCTTCTCCCTCTCTCCCGATTGTTGTTGTGAAGAACCTTAGCCGCCATCTTTTTCTACTAGCACATGAAATTTTGGTGCTTGAATATTCTTCTGTGTGCATTACTGTTACAGATAATCACATACTGTGATTATAGTGGTTAGACATTCAACTCTCGTGAAGTTGGATCAAGAGGATTGTTGGATCGCGCCTTAACTTGAAGAAGAAATTTTTGTACGGTCAAACAAAGGTAAAAAGCTATTATCTTTATTTTCTCTATGTCTTGTTTTCTACACATAGGCGGGTCTTAGGATGGTATCTCGTTTTATTTTTCGCTACACTGTATAGGATATGAGCTTCAGATACCCAACAGTGGTATCAGAGCCATGCTATGTGTGGTTTACGGACATTGTTTTGGCATGAAAAACTGTTTTTTATGTAGTCGTGTTTGTCTTTGTTCGCTGTGAAAATCGTTTTCACTCGAGTTAAAATCATTTCAAGCTTTGTGGATTGGGTCCATAGCACAATATGATTATGTAAATGTTATAGCATATTTCGAAAGGTGCTTTCTTTATGTGTTGAAAATTTTCACTCGAGTCAAAATAGTGATTTTCGAATAATAAAAAGTATATGTTTATTTTGTTTAAACATAGTCAATGGCATGGTGGATGGTTATGGAGTAAAACCAATTATATCTATTCATGCATTTTACAGTTTTATTTTTTTATGAAATAGGGCATGCGTGTCCTGCCTTCTTTATAATTCTTGCGTAATTCTCTTCTCATCTAACTCCCCTCGAATGTAACTCGAGGTTTTCTCTCTTTAGGAAATTATGTAATTAGTCTACATAGGTTAGATAGGAGTAAAATTATTTTATTTTGGAGATGGTAACCAAAACAAGGCGAGAAGGAAAAACCTTCTACTTGAATCATGCATGAACATATAGGGTTAACTATATTAATTACTTTTATGGTTCAAAGAAATTAATTTAGGGTAAAGTCCATAACCATACCATGTAATCTCTTTATTACCATGATTATCAATTATGTGATTTATTGATTTTTATGCATGTTATTCAATGAAATCACTAAAAGGAATAAATCCCTCAATTAATATTAAACCATATTCCTTCCTTTAATATAGTAAGAACGAGAGTCCTTTTCCGAGACTAGGTTGTGTTAGGATTCGTGGACTCCTAAATGCGGAAAACATCCACGAATCCCTTCCGAGGATCCAAGTAAACGATTAAGAAGATCGAAGGTTTGTAGAATTACCTCTGTTTGGTGTAATTGATAGCCTTCGATTCCGATTCTGTCACTGTACGTGCAACCCGAACGATCACCAGACGTTGCAGTGTGCGAACGTCCTTTATCGGATACATACCGCAAACTCACTCGTTACCCAGGGAGTGCTAGTGCCTAGGGTTTGAGAGATTTTTTTTTCTGATCAATGGAGGCACGAATATTCTCAACAGAAATTGGCACACCTAAGAAGACGGCTAGGGTTTTCTTAAAAACCCACTCCGAACCTCTTAGAGTCCAACCCCAATAACATCTTATTGTATTTTAATTTAAATTCAAATTAAATTAAAACTGATATAATAAGATTCTGCCATTATCTCGGTAATTTAACTAATTAATTTACCGAGACAGATTCTTATAATCTGGACATCATCCAGATACATCGAATGTGGACATATTTCCAAATTTATTGTATCTGGTAAATTTTCTAAGTTCGATTAACTTAGACATATTTCCAGATTCATCAAATCTGGTCACCAGAAAAATAACCTAACAAGTTCGCTTATTGTGTGACCCTATAGGTACATTTAACACTGGCAGTGTGCCTAAATCATATTTAAATGGCCCATAAGTTATAAGCGGTTTCTAGCAAAACATTATAACTATCCTGGTTAAATGAATATCAGTGATCTCTTTGAACCAAACCATAATTTTACATTTAATCCTTTTGTCACACGATATCCAGATTAAGCATAAGGCACGGAGCATGTCATCCTTATTAAACTTAATCAATTATTTCTTAATTTCATAGTAGACTGTTCAAACAAATGATATCAATATCTTAGATTGATATATTTGAGCACGGCCATGCATTTTAATAGTCTAACTTATCAAGGGGCCCATAGATATCTCTCCCATAATTGAGAGGGACAAATTCCTTCACTATCAATCATATTCCTCTCATTAATTTATTCTATATCCAACAGTAGTCTAATTTATTATGGTTAAAGACAATTTTAGACAATGTCAAAGTACAGAATTTATCAAGTAGGAAACTATGATGAATTTAGGTCAAAGGACTCTTAATATTATTATGGCTAGAAAGTACTTATGACATGTTCCATAAAGCACTCTCACAGTGGGTCATGTCCAATACAATGTTCTCTACCATTTATTTATGTTTTGACTTGATATCACAAATATCCATGACCAGTAAAACATAGCCATCCAGTCACAAGCATACTAATCTTAATTTATTATTGTTCCAATAATAATAAACGGTCAGGGACAAATTTAGAATAGTCATTGTATTCATTGTTGGGTTTTACTATCAAGTCACGTACTTGATGACCACAAAACAAAATGCACTATTCATGGAAAGGAAAGCCTCATATTATTATATAAAACATAACGACAATAGTATAAGTACAAATTGACTCTAGGGCATATCCCCAACAGGTTGTTGGGCAAACTCAAGCCTACTTGACATCGGGCATGTTCAAGCGATGCAATTAAATTCCTTTGGAATTAAACTCCTAATTAATGGGTTAGGTTTAACTAAATTCTTTATCCCGGTTGGGCAAACTTAAGCATAAAGAAATTTAGAGGAAAAGTTGGGGTAGCCCAAAAGGCTTTAAGATTAAAAGCTGTTAATCACCCAATGATCTGGTAGTTACATACGATGTAATTGGTATTGGATACCTACCAATGAACTTAAGGGTGGCTTGTTGGGCAAACCCAAGATTATTTTTGAGGAATTTGGATACCGGTCCACTAGGAAAGCTTCCAATGGGCTTTCCTGAATCAATAGTAGGGGCTATTGATTTGAGTAAAATAGTGGAGTAAAAATGCGTTTAATTAAAGTCCTAATTATTTGCATATCATGTGCATATACAAGTAGCTAATACTCTCTATCTTTACATCTAGGTCACTTGCATCATGTCTACAAACTTAAACATACGTAGCATCTTGGAAACCAACAAATTAACCGAATCAAACTATCTCGACTAGTATAAAAATTTGAGAATCGTTTTCAAATCGGAAAAGTTGTTCTACGTGCTAGATGCTCCTATTCCGCCACCACCAACTTAAGATGTTCATGCTGATGAGCATGCTATCCACAAGAGGCATAAAAAGGATAGTGATACAACATCATGTGTTATGTTGGCATCCATGACTCCCGAGTTGCAAAAACAGCATGAGCATATGGATGCTCAATCAATTATACTACATCTTCGAGAGCTGTTTGATGCCTAAGCCAAAACTGAGAGATATGAGATCTCGAAGCAACTATTTCGTTCCAAAATGGCAGAGGGTTCTTCTGTGGCCACTCATGGGCTGAAGATGTTGGGCTTGATAGAGAAGCTTGGATCTCTCAGGTTTGCAATGGATCATGACTTAAGTGTTGACTTAATTCTACAACTTTGCCTAATAGTTTCTCACAATTTGTGATTAACTATCAGATAAATAAGATTGAGTCCACCATTCCTGAGTTGATCAATCTTCTCAAAACTGCGGAGTCCTCCATGAAGAAGGATTCCAATGCAGTTTTAATGGTAGAATCTTTCTCTTCTAAGAAGAAAGTTCAAAAGAAGAAGAAGAAGGCACCCATGAAGCCCAAAGGTGGTGTAAATAAAAAAGGACGCAGCTACTAAGGGCCCATGCCATCATTGTGGGAAGATGGGCTACTGGAGGCACAACTGTAAAGACTACTTAGAGACCATTAAGGACAAGAAACAGAAGGGGAAGTTTACAAGTACTTCTACTTCTTCTCCAGATATGTTTATAATTGAGATAAATACTATCTTTAGAAATCGAGATATGGGTATTAGATACCAGATGTGGATCTCATTTGTGCAATAACTGCAGGGACTAAAGAGTAGTAGAAGGCTAGAGAAAGGCGATATGGACCTATGTACTGCAAATGGGGCAAAGGTTGCTGCATTTGCTGTGGAGACATACGAGCTGAACTTACCTTCGAGATTCATTCTAGAACTACAAAACTGTTATTTTGTACCAGTTTTAATGAAAAATATTATCTCAGTTGTGTGTTTAGACTTACGTGAATTTCATTTAATATTTAAGAATAAATGTTGTTCTTATTCATTGAATGATATTCATTATAGTTCAGCAACTCTGGTTAATGGTTTATATGTTGTAGACTTGGATAATCCAATTCTTAATATAAACAATAAGAAATCTAAAATAGATAACTCTAATACCTCTTACTTATGGCATTTGTCGTTTGGGCCATGTAAACGAAAATTGTGTTTCTAAGTTACACAAGCTTGGTGACTTAGGATCGTTTAATTATGAATCATATGACACATGTGAGTCTTGTTTACTAGGTAAAATGACTAAAACTCCTTTTCCAAGAAAAGAAGAACGGGCCAAGGAGTTATTAGAACTCATACATTCTGATGTATGTAGCCCAATATCAATACAAGCAAGAGGAGGTTATAACTATTTCATAACCATTAACGATAATTTCTCATGATACGGGTATTTGTATTTAATGAAATACAAATTTGAGGCCTTTGAAAGGTTCAAATACTTCAAGAATTAAATAGTGAAACAAATTGGTAAAAGTATAAAGACTCTAAGATCTAATTGAGGAAGAAAATACTTTAGCCAAGAGTTTCTAAGTTATCTGAGAGATAATGGGATATTATCTCAATAGACTCCATCACATACACCTCAGCATAGCGGTGTATCTGAGAGAAGGAATCGAACCCTTCTAGACATGGTACGAACCATGATGGCTTCTGTAGACCTACCAAAATCGTTTTGGGGGTATGCACTAGAGACTTCTGTTTATATATTAAATAGAGTTCTGACAAAATCGGTTGATACTACCCCATTTGAGATGTTCTTTGGTAAGAGACCAAAGTTATCTCACTTGTGAGTATGGGGTTATCCTGCCTTTGTCAAAAGGCCATAGTAAATCAAACTTGATAGTAAGTCTGATAAGTGTTTGTTTGTGAGATATTCGAAAGAATTTTTTGCATATTACTTCTACCTACCCTCTGAAAACAAACTGTTTGTTTCGAAGCATGCCGTCTGCTTAGAGAAGGAGTACATGCTCAAAGAGGACAGTGGGAGTAAGATTGAACTTAGTGAAGTTCATGAAGATCAAACAAATCAGGATCAACCATCTAACCACATATCCATTGAGAGAATAGATGAACCTTCTAATACACAAGAACCTTGTAGATCTAGTAAATACGTGTGGCACCTGAGAGATATGGATTTCTTATTAGTGACCACAATGATGTATTGCCCATAGATGATGATGAGCCTACCACCTTCAAGGATGTTCTGAACATTTCAGAATATGGCAAATAGCTTGAGGCCATGAAGTCAGAGATGGATTCCATGTACGACAACCAAGTATGAACTTTGGTTGATCCACCCAAAGGAATTAAACCTATTAGGTGCAAGTGGGTTTTCAAGAAGAAAATGGACATGAATGGTAACTTAATTAGTTACCTATAAAGCATGACTAGTGGCGAAGGGTTATCATCAAAAACATGGTATTGACTATGATGAAACCTTTTCGCCAGTAGGCATGTTGAAATCCATCAAGATACTCCTAGCCATTGCTGCTCATTATAATTATAAGATTTGGCAAATGGATGTGAAAACAGCTTTCCTAAATGGAAACCTTATTGAGGAAGTGTATATGACATAATTTGAGGGTTTCATATCCAGTGATGGCATAAAGGTGTTTAAGCTACAAAGGTCTATTTATGGACTTAAGCAAGCTTCTAGGAGTTGGACTATCCATTTTGATGAAATAATTAAAGAGTTTGGTTTCATTCAAAATATGGATGAGCCTTGGGTATACAAGAAGGTTAGTGGGAGTGCAATCGTTTTCTTATTACTTTATGTAGATGACATATTGCTAATAGGAAATGATATATGTAACACCCCACTACCTAGGCCTAACAGGGTCGGGGATATCGCCCCGTCCAGAGGACAAGGGGTTTTTATAACTAGGTCACACAAATGAGAATAAAATAATACTTTAAAATTAAAACTTATTACAATCTAAGGATTCTAGAAAAATCAATAAATACATTGATTACTCTCATCTCTCAAAGCAACACATAAAGAAAATAACACAAGGTCATCCAAGTAAGTAACAAACTATCTACTCATCTCCACAGCAGGACCGACCTGGAAACATGGCAAAAGGGTGATGAGATAAAAATCTCAGTAAGTCCGTGTGTGCTTTGAGTGTTCAGGTAAAACAGTTCATGAATGCAGGTCGTAAGACTTCATAAGAGATAATGCTGGCAAGCAATAAAGAAGGTTAAAATAAAGAGTGGCGTTTTCTTCTTTTCAAACCATACAAGTGCACAATTAATATAACCACTCAAATGGGCGGCCATGAGTTACCACACGTTGGGCCCCTTGTCCATATAACGGTCAGAATGCCACACTTTTTGCAGACTGACAAAAGATAGGTGTACAACCTACCGGGTAAGATATTCCTCATTCTCTACATCCAAACAAACCGGTTGTCCATTTCGGCAACATACAATCCACATGACTGAAACTTGCTAGCTTGAACCGGCATGACCTACTGGACTAACATCTTATTCAGGAAGGACTTACCCCCTCAGAGGTGGCCATCTACTGAGAGACTTACCCTAACCCTTCAAGGACCAGTCCTAGTAGTCTACCCTTATTGAGTACTCAACGTTGATTGTCCCACTTGGGAGAAAACAGATAAAAACATTGCTTTCCTTGGAAATAGCAATTACGGGTTTCTAAAATTCATGTCAAAGTGGGTTTTAAAAAGAGTATAGTGTTTGAGCAAAATTGCTTGATTGATTTTCAAAAGATTTATTTGACTGAACAAGAACGAAGCAGTCCTTAATTGCTTTTACAAAATGAGTGTCTATACACTTCACGTTTGGCTTGCCACAGTAACCTTTCAACATCAAATAAGTTTATGCAGGAGCTTACTTGATCCTTGCTTGAGCTAAATCAAAGATCTTCCAAAGCTGGCCTAACCCCGCCTGGGGTAAACACAAGCCATAATTAAACTCAAGCCATATTTACTTCCATAAATAATTCTAGCTCAACTTATTACAATCATGACTATAATGTCCTAAGTTTTAAAGCTAGATGATATATGTCTTATAAATAGGTCTACCTTGATAACAAGATAACTAAGGATTTCAAAATAACTACTAATAAGTTATAGGTTTAAAATATAAACCTTTGATATTAATAAATAAACTAGTGTTTATTTGACGAACGATCCTAAGTCCTAGATGTTATTATTAAAAATAATAACCTATTACTATTCTTTTAATTAATAATAATTAATAGTTAGAAAATAATTGATAAATTAATAAGTAATTATATATTTTGATTAAAAGATAATAAATAAATTTTAATAGTGTTTATGAATATAAGCCTTATAATATTAATATTTTACCTATTGTGATTATTTATATAAAAGGCTTTATTTAATATTATTATTATATATATAATTTTTATATTTTTATTTTTAATAAAGATATCATTTATTTGGCTATAATTTCACTATTTCATATATCAATCCAATTCCAAATCTCCTTAAGGTTTTTGAAATCATTGGGAGGAAACATAGTATTAGTAATAACATTTGGTTAATCAAAATTGCTTAGGATCAACAAGGTCATGATCATAATTCTCCTATTGCCAACAATAATTAAGAACATAAATTCTAACACTAACCATTCAATTCATGAATAAAGGTTTAAATCCATAGCTACCATCACATGATCTAAACTTCACTAAGCATAATCACAATCATGGCTTCAACAAGAATACAAGAACATAAAACCCTTTCACCAAAGGTGACATAATATCTAGCACGCTTAACTATCCAACTCACTCAAGACATGAAAAACATGCATCGATCCAAAAGAAATACTATAGCACTTAATATTGGCAAAACATCCTCATACTCCACTCTCTACTCCTTCATTCACAAGCATATACTCAACCCCCAAATATATTCCATCCTTTTCCAACAACAACTAAGAAACATAGATTTCAAATTTAAAGAGAAGGTTGAAGAGGGTTACTTGAATTATGACTACCTTGAAGAAGTCTCAAGAGAATTCTCACGCTTAGAAAGCTTGATCCGTCCAAAGAGGAAGAAGAAAAATGGCCATAGTTGGAACAACCATTTCGGCCGAGAGAGAGAGAGAGAGAGAGAGAGAGAGAGAGAGAGAGAGAGAGAGAGAGAGAGAGAGAGAGAGCATTAGTACTTTATTTTAAAGATTGAAAAGGAATGGAAGATGAACATAATCATTCATGGTTACCTTGAGAGAGTTCTTGAATCCCTAAGAAAAATTCTTGTTTTTGATCCGATAGAAGAATTTTGTTTTCAGTGTTCGATGTTATAAAATATAGAAATGGACTCTAAAGGGTGAGTAGACATGATCTGGAGTTTTTGGGAGAGATTAGAGGTGCTTAGGGTGGTCTTAGGCTTGAAGAGCGGTGGTGTGTGTTCTTGGTGAAATGGAGAAAATGGAGAGAATGGAGAGAAAGCTGGGTGAATTTTGCTGAAGGGGTTGGCCGAATGGTTAGGGGATTCTTGTGATTCCATTTTCAGATTAGGGAGAAGAGGGAAAGCAAGTTGTTTGAAATTCAAAGAAATAATTTAGGGGGTGAATTAAGGTAGAAGATATGGTAAGAATGGCTTGGTTGATGAGGTCTTTGGGAGCATCAATGGCCGACTGGTTTGGCTGGGATTTTGCTGAGATGAATGATGTTTGAATGAGTTATAGGATGGCTGAAATTCAAATTGTAATGGTGGAAGATTTTCTTGTTGTTTGAAGCTTAATCCAAGGAGTTTTCATGGAGCAATTTGCTAGAATTTTGAATTTTAATTGGAGGCTTGATTGTAGTGATTGATGGAGTGATTTAAGGAGTAGCCATGGAGCTTCATTCGTGCAAATCAATGGAGGGGGTGAAGGAGTTCAGTTCATGGCTAACTTATGTTAGTTTCATAGAAAGTTGGAGTGGTTTTTTAGACAAGGTTGGAGAAGGAACAAGGCTGGAATTTCTAGTTGTCCAATCAAATGGTTTGCTGGAATTTTTGTGCAGATTTTTCTACATTGTTCCAGCCGACTTGCAGAAGGTTTGAAGGGGTATTGGAGGGTCATTTAAGGTTGGTTTTCAGCCTTCTTTATGGAGGAAAGACAGAGATGAATTACTGGTTTGAAGGCTAGAAGAAACAGCTTGGTTTTTGGACTACTATGTTGCGAATTTTGCCCAGAAATTTTTTTTCTGGTTTGCTCAGCTTTGTGCAGTCCGAATTTTGACCAAAGTTTTCAGTATTCAAGCTGAATAAATTGCCTATTTTTCTGGCAGTATTTGAGTGAGAAATGTGGCTGAAGATTTCAAAAGTTGGACTAACCAAAAAGCTGAAATTTTTTTTCCAGATTACTACATGAAGAAGATGAACACTTATAGGGTGGAGTTTGAAGGTTCAACCATGGAGGTTAATTCTCTTGGGAACCTTCCTTCACTCTTTCCCTATTTTCAACCAAAACTCCATCCTCTAAGAATTATTTTCGAGATTCCAAGGTTAATAAACCTTGCTGAAATTTCTAGAAATAAAAATGGCCTTGGGATGAATTGAACAACTTAATTGATAAAGAATTAAGGTAGGCTAGAGAGTAGAAGGACTTGAGTCCTTTTAGAATTCTTGCAGGGCATAAGAATAGAATTAGGACACTCCTTTCATGCCTCCTCTAGGACAACACTCTTATTTCTATTCATGGAGCATAAGGCCAAAAATCCCAATCCTCAAGCAAAAAATAAATTTAATTATGTTAAAACTTAAATGATGGAATTTGAACTTAAGACCTCAAGGATTAATTCCAAAACTCTAACCACTACACCACACAACTCTTGTTTTTATTCTCTCTCCTAAATATTCTTCCTATTTACTCCTCAAGCTATTTCTCTATTTTCACTTCAAGCAAAATTACCATTTTGCCCTTCCTACTCAATAAGCATAATTAAGCCTTCTAGAATACAAATCACAATTCTAAAGCACATAAAATCATTCAAAAATATATTTATGTATGCAAGAAAATATAATATGCATCCCGACCCCCTTACTCTAGGGTTGGTTTTAGTTGGGGTTTCATAATATACTAATCTTGCAAACGGTTAAAGTTTGGTTGTCCAAACAATTCTCTATAAAAGACCTTGGAGAACCAACCTATATTCTCAGAATAAGGATCTATAGAGATAGATTCAAAAGGTTGCTAGGTCTTTCGCAGTCTACATACATAAATAAAGTGTTAAAGATGTTTAGCATGGATTAATCCAAAAGGGATTCTTACCCGTGTCATATGGTGTAAGCCTTTCAAAGTCTATATCTCCTAAGACACAAGTTGAAAGGGATCGCATGAGTAAGATTCCATATGCCTCGGCAGTTGAATCTACCATGTATGCTATGATATGTACTAGGCTCGATGTATCTTGTGCTCTCAGTTTGACGAACAGATACCAATCTGACCCTGGTAAGGGTCATTGGGTGGCTGTAAAGAACATTCTTAAGTACTTACGAAGGACTAAAGATATGTTCTTAGTATATGGAGAAGGTGATTTGAAAATAAATGGGTATATTGATGCCAATTTTCAATCTAACAAAGATGATTTCAAATCAGAATTTGGCTACGTGTTTACATTGTGTGGAGGGGTAATAAGTTGAAAAAGTTCCAAACAAAAGACAATTGCCAACTCAACGACAGAAGCTGAGTACATAGCCGCTTCTGAAGCAGCTAAGGAAATAAAGATAGAGAGAGTTCCCATGTATGAGAACATAGCTGACCCGCTTACAAAAGCACTATCCAAAAAGAAATATGATTGTCATGTTGAGTCATTCAGTATTAGATACATGAATGATTGGCTCTAGTGCAAGTGGGAGTTTGTTAGTGTTGTGCCCTAGAGACAATCACTTGTACATTTTATATGATACATTTTATTTTAATAAAATACATTATTTATCTTACAGTTTCTTTTGTTTACTTTAAGTAATATAAACTATTCGATAAAGTCCCCAGTACAACACTGTATTAAGGAAATCATGATAGAGATCATGATATGAGATTCCTACTACACTGGATGGTGTTAGTACTTAAATAGTCCCTAGTCATAGTATTAATTAGACAGGACATCATTAATGCGTTAAGACTAGCATGTGTTAGACTTCCTGATTTGATCAGGTGGTGGTTCTCATAACCGTGAGTATTGAGATACTCAAAGTTAACACATGGATGCTTGTTAATGGAACAAGTTCACTGGATGACCTAACTTTGAGATAATCACATAGATAACTATTTAGTGCCAATGATATAATATTATATAGCAAACGTGCAAATATCCTTAGACTTGAGATCTCCAAGGTACTTTGTTTGTTGAGCTTTGTAGTTTGATTCCAATCTCCGGAGCTCAATCGAGGGCCGCCTGTGGGATAGATATTGGGTTCATTGTGAGGTAAACGAAAATAATTGAGAGAGTCAATAAAGGATTCACCATTTCTAATAGTAGTGGTGAATATCTCACGGCCACTTGTAGGAATTACTACTTGAAAAGTCCTTGGCCAAGGCGATTGTGTATTGAAAATAGTTCCAATTGATACACATCTAGAGTAGTGGGTTCCTGGTACATGTACTATTGTATTCGAGCTAGAATTAATTTTGGAAGGAGTTGGCACTAATTCTGTACTCTAAATTGAATGAGATATTGTATGGTGAAAGGAGTTAATTGCATTAAAGTTTGTTATTGAAGGGTTCATGTCAAGCCACTTGACTTCCTGGACTCTTGGGTGATCATGATAATGTTGCTAGATAACGCTCATGATCTGGGAATATGAGTTTATTAATTGATGAATAAATAAACCAATCCTGATTAGAATTAATTAGATTAATTCTAATTAATTATGGATTATTAATCTTAAAGACATTTGGATTAATTTATATTCGCTACCAATTGATTGGAAAACCTAATAGGTGACACACAATAGAGGATTATATACTCAAGATGTTATATGTTAACATAGTGGGGTTAATTGCGAGAAAGAGAAGTTGTTGTGGATAAATTATAATTAGTTATAATTGTGGTCTAAATTGTAATTATAAAAACTTGATGTTTCCAATTACAATTAGGGAACTGTAATTGTTTTAAAATTCTAGATTTTCAGTGAATTTTTCGATTTTATGATGATGTAACCGAAAACCCTAAAGAGGGATTCACGTGAAAAATTGCAGCCACCTAAACCTTTTCTTCTTCTTCTCTCTCTCTCTCGATTGTTCTTGTGAAGAACCCTAGCCGCCATCTTTTTCTGCTAGCACAGGAAATTTTGGTGCTTGAGTATTTCTCTGTGTGGATTACTGTTAGAGATAATCACACACTGTGATTATTGTGGTTAGACGTTCAACTCTCGTGAAGTTGGATCAAGAGGATTGCTAGATCGCGCCTTGACTCGAAGAAGAAATTTTTGTTCTTCGGACGATCAAACAAAGGTAAAAAGCTGTTACATTTATTATCTTTATGTCTTATTTTTCACACATAGGCGGGTCCTGGGATGGTATCTCGTTTTATTTTCCACTGCACCGTATAGGATACGAGCCCAAGATACCCAACATTTAGATTCTTAGATTCTTCCATAGCTAAAGCCTTCTGTTGCCAACTCTTAGGTAATGCATCAAAATTTTTCGGTTTTGATCACCAAGGGAATATACTTTCCCATAGTCTTTCAGTCCATTAGCAATATTTGTAAATTTGGTAAACATATAGTTATACTTTCATTTGGCTTCATCATGAACAATTTATAATCATGAATTAACAGTCCCAACTTAAACTCTTTTACTTAATTTATCCCCTCATGGGTAACTTCAAGTAATCTCTACATATTATAGGCTGAATCACAACCACTAACTTGGTTATATTCAGTGGCATCAAGGGCACAACATAAAATATTTATAGCTTGAAAGTTCAATGTCATTTTGGCATTGTCTTCAGCATCAAATTCGTTAGGTACTTTTCTGGTATCAATAAATTTTAACGGGACAAATGGACAATTCTCATTCAGATTCGATAGCTTAAAATTGATAGAACAAACATACATCTTCATTCTATTTTTTCAAAATGTATAATTGTTTCCATTGAATAATGGAAGTCGATTTGTTGAGGATCCTTTAATATACGGAAGAGCGGATGAGTTTGCCATGATAATCTTTTCTACATGGTTGTTAGACCGAAAATAGAATAGACTTAGCTCTGATACCAAATGAAAAACCTTAGAGGGGGTGAATAAGGTTTTTGACAAATTTAATATGCTCTTTGAAAAATCTGTTTTGAGCAAAAGATCTTTCGAATTTCTGATAAAAGAAAATTGCTACAATAAGAGCTTTTCTAGAATACTTAAGAATTAACTACACTCTGAATAACACAAGAAACAAGATGCAATTAATGTTAGAGTGAAAATGAGTGGGTGAGAACCACAAAGATTTCTTTTGAGGGATTTTAAAAATTTTGTGCAATGAAGATTACAGCTGATTGAAATTGAATGCAAAGAGAGATCACTTAAGATTTATAGTGGTTCGATCTACCAAGATCTACATCCACTACCTTAAGCTCACACTTAAGGATTTTCAACCAATTTCATTTACCCAACTCATTAGTATCAACCTACATCAAATACAAGAGAGGATCACCATACTTGGTTTTACCAAAACCTCTCAATCAACCAACAAATCAAGGTTGACCCCAAATAAGTTTTACACCACAATCTTGATATATAAAGATAATTGAAAAAATGAAATGAGAACGGCTCACTCTTTTGAGCAAATATACAAAGCAAATGAACTCAAATAACCTTTACCTTTTTTACATAGTTTGATTTCACTTTGAAGCACTATGAAAAATGAGATTTTTGTATTCTATAGGGCAAGAGTGTTTCTAAGAAGGATAGGGAAAACATCTACTTTCAAATTAAGTTTTGAAACCTTTTATAGAGGCACAAAGTAGAGTTCCAACGGCTACAAAATGGCTAGTTTTCGTTGTTAGATATGCCAGAGTTTTGGACTCAAGGCTTGGACGACGGTGCTTCCAAAAAGCAAGTCCAAAATAGTACTTTTTTAGGCAGAATCGATTTGACATTGTTCACAGGATTTTGGATGAAGCTTTCGGATGCAGGGTCCCCAAATTACTCAATCCAAAATTCTGAGGATTTAAAACTTTGAAATCTTTTTGTTTTAATGCTTCAAGGTAGAATTAAACTGAATCATAAGGTAAAGAAGACATATTTACACAGAAAATACCTTAACAAAAATTCCTAGTCTAGGGTTCTTCCATAATGAATTCTCTTGGTGTGCAATCTTTTAAGCTTGATCTTCTACTTGATCATCCATTCTTGGATTCATTGCTCAAGAGTTGTTTAGCAATCTTATTTGCACGCCTTGAAAGAACTGAGATCAAACATATCCTATAATATGCAGACCACACAAGTTAGTCCTCATAAATGTTTGTCATAAGTTAAAACACAGGAGAATGCCTCTAAGGCTAACAAGGCTAATAGTGTGTGTTCTTGAGAGGTTCATGGAGCAAATCACACCAAAGAGCTCTATACTAAGGTAAAACCTTGCCTTGCTAGAATTAAAGTTGTTGTTAGGTAAATCATGATTATTTTGATGTTAATTTTAACATGGAAATATGATTTTCATGTCTTGATTTTGGATCAAAAGCTAAGGTATATAAGCATTGTATGTGAACTTTGTTTGTAATTATGTGTGCTGGCTGCCTAGGGGATTTATGGATAATGTTTTGTGTGATGAAGAAATGAATATTTATGGTAGTTCCAAGGGTTGATCTTGGTTGATGAGACGTTGATCAAAGTAGAATGTAAATGGGAGTTAACTGGTTAAAATGATGAATTATGCTAATTTTTAATTGAAGGAAGTGAATGTGTGTTGAATAAACATGACTCTTATGAGTTGTTGGAATTTGAAAATTAAAGGATCAAAGATGATTTGAAGGAAAAATTAAATTTAATGTTGTCAAGGTATTAAAGATTAAAGGAAATCAAAGGATAACATGAATGGTTGAGTTATTGCAAAACTATTGGGATACTTTTGCCTCTGTATTAAGTCACAAAAATCTGAACCTAGAAAAGAGCTTACACAGAATTAAAGCTAAAATTATTATGATTGTTTTGATATATCATGGAGCCCAATCAGAGTTGTGGATTGACAAATATGCACAAAACAAAATTGTGTGTCAAGAAGGGAATTCCAGAATTTTGGTTGGGAAATGAATGAACTTAAGAGAGATTAATTGTGTGATTTTGGGATGAAATGAATGAGAAACATGAAGATAATTCTTTATTCATGAAGAAAGGAAGGATATGAAAAAAGAAAAATGAAAGAATTGAACAAACGACGAAAAAATGACAAGAACAATTGTTGAACATTTTCTTAACCGTCGGCTAAAAGTCGACTAAACGTCAGCTAACTGCTGGCTACTTTTCGACCAAACATAACTAAACATAAAAATGATGTTTGATGTAGGTTTACCGGTAAATGGCTAAAGACACGTTCAAAATGGTGAAATGATAATCGAACAGAACGTGAATGATAAAAACTTATTTAAGATATGAGATGAGTACCTTTGACTTCTAAAACATTTTGAAAGCTAGTATACTTTATTTTTCCATGAAATGATACGTCTTATACTATTTTGGAAATTCCTAAATATAATTTAAGGTTTTTCTGAGAAAAATTTATTTTTATGCCATCTTCGGCTCGAATGAATATCATAATTGGTTTGGAAACCTTAATAGATGATTAAAGCACAGATTTTGTGAATTTTGTCCTTTTGAATTAAATACTTGGGATTTTAAAAAAAAAAAGGCAAATTTTGGAATCGGGCATTCACGAATTGACTAGAATAACCTATTGGAACATTTTATGAAAAAATGATTGGAAACTTTGAATTTAATCCTCTTTTAGGATTAGAATTTTGGATTTCTTAAAATAAGTTCCTTTTGAAATCGAATATTTGAAAAATGATCCAAATGTCCTTATTGGAATATTTTACAGAAACTTTTAGAACTGGCTATTTGGTAAATGACCGAAATATCCTTATTGGCATTTTTGTAAATACTTTTCAAATCGAGTAAGGGTAAAATGACCCGAAAATCCTTAGCAAGCCTTTTTGGAATCGGGTATGGGCAAAATGACTGAAATACCCATGGAGATGACTTTTGAGATCGGGTATGGGAAAAATGGCTGGAATACTCTTGAAAACTTGTTTTAATGTGTGCAAAAAGAACTTTCCACTCTGTTTCGCCACGTTTTTGAAAAATGATCTCTTGGTATGAGATTGACTTTTGAAAAATGCCATTTTGATTCTTGAAAACTACTTTATTGGCTTGGTTTGCTTATGGAATGAACTAATTGGCCCTACAGAGCCTATGAAAATAATTATTTGGCTTGCGAGTCAGTAGGATCAATTTTTGGAAAATAATATTTTGTCCCCAAAAATGTTTGATTTGGAAATCCTACGAGAACAAATAACCCTCTGAGATCAGTCAGTAGGGATTGGTATTAGTAATGTTAAGTACTCAGTAAGGACTTTAATTTTTGTACTAGCTTACATTAGAGTTAGATGATTCTAGTAACCTGGCTTAATTCTAGGGATTGCCTTACTCCGAACGGGATGACAAGACATTGAGATGAATCATCCTGGCTAGCCGTTTAGCACCTAACAATTGCCGAGTTTGCAAGCGCACCTTTCTTTTGAGTCATTCGCTAAATGATAGGTAGGGACACTCGGTAGCATTTGACTCCTTACCGCTTTGATGGTGAATGACGTCAAGATTAGGACCCCTTGGCTTACGGTGACAAGTAAAATATTTAGTGTGCTACGGTACACTTATTCATTTTCGGTAGTATGTTGTAGTGTACTTATCCTCTAGCGATGCATAGTTGAGTGCCATAGGCTATGGTCTAAACACAATAAAATGTGGTGCCGAAGGCGAAGCCTTGTGAGCTTTGCATGCAGACTAACCTTCTGTTGAAGAAGTGCTTATAATTTAGGAATTGGGTAATGATTTGAAATTGAAACATAATTTTTAAAAAATGATTGAGTTCTGAATAAACTCTTATTTAGAAAGTTTTAGATTTAACTGTAGTGGAAAAAGGAAAAAGAAACTTTCTGTACTTGCCTTTGGGGGCAAAAATGCAACAGTGCTTTACTTTATCTGCTTTTGTAAAGCACTGGCACACACAGGATTCACTTTGTGATTTTTCACTCACACGTGTCTTTTATTTTACTATTTTGTAGGATCCAGAGTTGAAAAGACCTACGGATAGGGAGGTAATACTATAGTGAAAGCAGTCTAGGTCCGAACGCTTTCTCTTTTGATTATGTACTTTATTACTGATGTGGTATGAAGATTGCATGTATGAGATTCACTGTTATATATGTATATGACTATGTCAGTATGAGTTACTTGTGCTAGTCTGAGCCTTAGTTACTACTTTTGGTTCTTCATTATAAAGTCCTCTTGTCCGGATAACTCGACAGGGCAACACTCGATTTTAGTATGCTTCCATTGTTACTTTCAATAGGTGTGTTACAATATTGATATGCAATTAACCTTGTTTCTACTCTATGTAAACCCCCTTATCTAAAATCACATGTGTATCAATGAGCTCACCATTACCAAATATACTATAATTAGTATCTTCAACTTTTTCGCAATTACAATTGTCTCCTTGTGACTCATTAGAATCAGGGCTACCTTGCTATTCAATTTCAATGTCAAATAACTCATAGTTATTGCCATATCTCAAATGTGGCCTTGTCAACAATGCCTTGGCTTCTTCTTCTCCACCTCTCTTTCCCTCCCCTCCTTCTCTCCTTCCTCCCTACCCCCCCTCCCTTTGCTCTTAACTTTCTCCTAAAGTATCACCATCAAATTCAAAGTGTTTTTTGGAATAAGAACTCACCATTTTACATGCAATTCTTTTATTCATATCCCTATCTGATGCATAAATTGTGGGTATATAAAATCATCAATTTTAAATCTATCCCTTAATTAAGTTTTAATCTAAACATTAAACTCAAAATACACATATGAGCAAGTATACTCATCGCAAGCATAGTATAGGAAAAGTATCGATCTTGAATGAAACAAGTGCACACTAATAACTTTTCTTTCATTGTTTAACTGACACAAATAAAGTGAGAAAAGAATAACAAGAAAAACAAAAGAAATATATACAACTCAAGGATATTGGTTTATGCAATTTAGACAAGTATCCTAGAAAACATGACAATAAACCAATTGGCAATTCTCTCAATTAATTATCATCTTTACATCATGAAGGAACGTACAGTAAAATTCAATCATTTGTCAACTCATGAATATACTTAGATAAATTCCACTTCGTTTGTCAATCCATAGATCCTATATTTTGATTCATATTAACAGATTCGTCAATCAAGCTAACATAACTAAAACATATATTAAGCTCATCATTCATATCTTGATTCAATTAGCAGATTTGTCAATCAAGCTATCCTAACTAAAACATGCATGGATCTCAATTCCATAAAATCATGAAATTAGCTAATAACCCTATGTCAAGGAGAAATTAACTTAACCTTTGATTACTTAGTTCTAAAATCATAACTTCATCATTCAAATCCATCAAGTTTCAAAAAATACGAATTAATGCAACGAAACTCCTAACATCATTGTGTTGAAGTCAATTAGAAGAACTCGCTTCAATAACCAATGAAACCAAGTAATCAAACACCAAAGATGACAAAGAATTGATCAAATAACTAAATTATTACAAAATCATGAATCTCAAAATAATGTTAAATTACAATAAAAATATTGAATGCATCATTGCTAAAGAAAAAGAAGATAAAGAGAAAAAAAAAAGCACTCATAGACAAGCCTTTTTCTTCTTCCTTGAAGACTTCCTTTGACAATCCTTCTTGACTTGGGTGAACACCTCCTTCGGTGAGAGAATCAGAATTTCTACCCTTTAATTCACCTCTCTAAGTTGTATATCTCAAATTCTTGGGTTCTCTTATGCTTTTATATGGCTCTTGGATGCCTATTTCATAGCTGAGAAAGTCTTGGCAGAATAGGAATAAGAAAATACCAAAATCCTTGGAAAAGCCCTAATTCTGCGTATAGAACTTTCACCTCCAGAGCATACCTGGTGCCAGGTACCTTTGATCTACCTGGCGCCAGGTGCACTCTGTTCTTCCTCTATTTTTGCTCTATTTTTTACCGTCTCTACTTGGCAAGCAAAATAGACCCGGCGCCAGGTACACTTGCCAAACCTGGTGCCAGGTCTGTTCTGGAAAAGCTCCTGAAGCTTGCTCAAACTCTGCTGCTGGATCAGAATGGACCAGGCGCCTGGTCTACTGGCTGGGCCTGGTGCTAGGTACATTCTGGTTATGTGCACTTTCTGCTCAATTTTAACTTAAATCTGTACATATTTATCAAAAATAGCTTTTACAAACAAAATATCAAATAGAAAAGAATATGCCTAGTTGTTACAACAAATGTATCTTAAAACACCCTCAAATAACAAGGAAAAGAATAGTGATTTTAACCCCTATCACATACCCCCACACTTGAACATTTCCTTGTCCTTAAGCAAAATACTTTAGTCTAAGAAAAATTATCAAGACAACACAAAGTTTTTTCTCATTCAAAAGTTTCTTCATCATAGCAAAGATATGTCTTCCTTTCAAACTTTAGACACAACCCTTGTCATTTATACCCTTTGAAAATAATTTCAAACTTTGAAATATCGGACAAGACATCACTAAATTCTTGAAGTTAAATTTATCAAGTGCATACCTTAGTTTAAGAAAATTATTTCATTCTTCAAGTAAAAATATAGATAACATGAATCACATAGGTCAAGCCATCTACCAACTCAAGCATTATAAATCCAAAAATTGCATACTCAAGTTATGATATGAGGAAAGCACTCCAATTATTTTTCTCTCAAAATTTTTCAATGACTTATGGAATTGATAGCGTCAAGTGTATGTATTTCTCTTCACACACCGTATTGGCCCCCTTTTACAGTCATCAATCATCATTTATTCAACAATTCTTTTTTTTCCTATGCTCTTGCTTGCCTTTTTGCCTTCAGGTAGCCTCAAGAAAGTGCACCGAATACACTTGTTACTTCTCCCCATATTAATCCCCTTTTCAGCTAAAGGTCTTCAAAGATCATCAGTAATAGCCTTTTATCTCAATTCACACCAATAATAATATTATTTGCACTCATTATTTTTCTCTTCAACTCAAATCAAAAATTTTTTTCAACATTCTCCTCAATCTTTTCTCTCAAAGATCTTTTTACAACTCACATATTTTTTTTCATCATAACTTAAAGCTAACAAAATTTAAACTAATGATACAAAAGTTAGCCATTAACTCTTCCCATATTCATCATATCTTCTATATTTTAATTAGATAAGTCAAATAACATTCAAACACCAATGCCTAAACAAGATTAATTAAAATTCTCAAGTCTTAACAAATATCTTATCCAATAAAACCAATTTCATCAAACTCCACATAATTAATGACAAAACTCATATTCAAGTAAGAAAAAGAATATAACCTTGCTTAAAATGAAGCCACTGAAATTTTTGAAAAAAATTATCATAAACACAAAATATATTCACCAAATTAATATGGAAAGCACTTCTTCAACCTTTATTCTCCCCCCCCCTCCCCCTCCCACTTAAACTGGACATTGTCCTCAACGGCCAAAGACAGAATAATAAAAGTATATCCAAGAAGACCAAGATGAATAAAGAATAAAGTGAAGAAAATACTTCCATTACATTGTCATACCAACAGGTTTTAATCCACCCCAAGGAAGCGTTAGTACAAGAGTACCTACTAAAAGAAAAGAAACAAAAGATAGAAAACATAAATCTAGAAAAATAAAATAAACATAAAATAAACGAAATGAAAAAGAAAAGAAAAGACACCTACAAGCTAGTAAAGGCTATTAAAATTTAAAAGAAAAAGAAATAACAGAAAATAGAATACACAAGAGTGAGTTAAGAGTTATTCTCATCATTAGCATTGTCATCATTGTCAGCTCCATGACTGGAAGATGCACTAGTAACTTGTTGGATCAAAGTGGCCAACTTTTGATCTTAGACGTCCTGGCGGTGACGAATGTCGGCAATGGAATCGCAAAGCTGGAGGAGGATAGTCATCTAGCTCTCCATCTATGCCTCCATTCATACCTCAAAATCAGTGCAGGAACGAAAGCTAGTGGTACGAGGGACTGGTCTAGTAGGTGGCGCCTCTTCGTCCTCCTCATCAGGAGGAAGCTCCTCCATTCGGGCTACACCTCATATGGCCTCTTCCATTTTTTAGCCCTCTCATCATAGCGAGAGGGACATTAAACCAAAGTATGCTCTATCACAAGAAGGCAGTCAGTAGTGGGCTCATTCAATTCTCCATTCAGTTGTACTCCAAAGTCTCTCAAAATACGCATAATAACCAAAGAAAATTTGAGGGTTTTGGCTGCAATGTTAGAGGCCACAACCTCTTGCATGGAGTTAATGATAATTGGAGCAAGAGGAATAGGCTCACGACTCCTCATCTTATCTAGAATATACAGGTTAAGCATCCTAGACTCATTAAAGCCACTAGCCTTAAGATAGACATTGAAAGCAAAGACATAGACTAGGGCATGCCACGAGCCTCAAGTTCATTATTGGAGTAATATTGATATTGACCTATTTTTCCTTTTCTCCTCATACGAAAACTAGCCCTTACAGCCCCCACATCCTAGGTAAGCTCAGAGATGATCTTTTGGTTATTATGGTCCACTACTATCCACGGTCCCTTATCCAAAATTCCAAAAATTCTAGCTAATCTAGCCCTGTCAAACTCAATAGAAATCCCTTTGACCATGGTGGAGATGACTTGGAGAGTATTTTTCTTTTTATCCTATATGTTGGCATAAAATTCTCTCACGCACAAAAGACAATAAGCACCTTCCATCCTAACGATGGGCTCCTACTCCAAGCACCTAAACATAGTAGAAAGCTATAGGGAATTGTCTAAAGATGGCTTGTAGCACTTTTCTACTATAATCTTATTATGTTGGTGCCTGTCATACCAAATTTAGCACATAGGATCAGAAAATTAGGTACGTTGGGTAGGTCGAGGCTTTAAAGAAGATGTAGATGAAGATGCCTCTCGAGCTCTCTTAGCCCCCAGTACTAACAACAAAGCATGCATACTCAAGCACTTCCAAAAAATGTAAACTATCAATGGCATTAATCATAAAGCAGTTTCCATAATATTCCCATGCCATTTCAAGCTCAAATAATGCAATCTTAACAATTAAATTCTTCACTAGAAAATATTCAAGAATTTTTGCCCAAAAATGCATAGAAAATTACCCAAAATTGACAAGAAAAAAACTTAATCATAGAAAGTTTAGAAAATTCATACCATGATGATCTCCAATGCATGGGCAATAATTCTATTCAAAGAGTTTGAAGAAATCCTACTCCCAATGGAAAGATTGAAAAATGATTTTTGGGTGAAAAGGTGGGACTTTTTCTTGTTTTGATCCAAACTTTCAAGAACAAATTGGAGATTTTGTGGTTTAGAAGTTTTTGGGAGGTATAGAAAGTGATTCGACGGTGTTTTGAAGATGAACCTGACAATAGGTTGAGAGAAAATTGGAGAGAAGTGAAAGTGTTTTGAGCAAAACTGGTTTTGAGTGTAGCAGCCGAACGAGCTTGGCGCCAGGCCTCTTCTGTCCGCACTTCTTTATTAGGCTGCGCTGACTCGACGCTTGGGCCACGGGTTAGGCTCGGCGCTAGGTCAGCTCTGGCCGAAAAATCACTTTTTTTTTTTTCAAACATGCATTTTAATGAAAATAAATACAAAGGAATGTGAAATCATACGAAGCATGCAATCTCATGGCTAAATAAATAAAAATAGACGAGAATTAAAAAGATTATTCAGCAAAAACTAAAGTAGTTCAAAAATCAGCGTTTCCCATGGTCTTAGTCCCGTAGGTTGGTCTCTGTGTTGCCTGGCCATGTTTTCTGTTGACGATCACCAAGGAGTTTGGCTAACTGTCCAATTTGACCCTCTAAGTTGTGCATGGACGCCTCCAAGTTTCTCGTGGTCACATGAATTCCTTGGAACCTTGTTTCTGTTCCACTTACTAGTTTGGTGACTATTTCCTCCAAGGATGGTTTAGTTAGTGGGGCGTTATATGGCAGATGTGGTTGAGTCCTTTGTATCCCGAAATTTGCAAAAGCTTGCCAAGGTTGGTTTTGGTTATTCTAAAAAATGTTGGGATGATTTTTCTAACCTGGGTTGTAAGTTTTATTATAAGGATTATTACCTTGCCAACCATTACTTACAAAAGCCGCTTGTTCCAATGCTTCTTGTGAAGACACCATATATTGGCACTCATGATTTGGATATCCTTTCCTACAAAAATCACAAGTCATACTCATTACTTGCCCTTAGGAAGAAGGCATTACCAATTGATCATTTTCTGGGTGAGTGCTTCCACCTTCGCTTCTAACGCTGCCATTACGTCTACTTATGCACTCCATGTACACGAGCTCTAAACCGTGAACTCCCCCGAGCATAGTTGTTTGTTACCAAATTTTCAATTAGATCCAATACCTCTTCTGGAGTTTTGGAATTGATAGAGCCTCCTACCGATGCATCCACTAATTATCTTGTAGCAAAACTCAACCCACTGTGAAAGATTTGCATTTGCATCCCCAACTCGAATCCATAGTGAGGACACTTTCTCAGCATCTCTTTGAACCTCTCCCAAAACTCATAAAGGTTTTCAGCCTCTAATTGTTGGAAAGCACAAATGTCAATCCTAAGTTTAGAAGTTCTAGCTGGTGGAAAATATTTAGCCAATAATTTTTCAGCTAGCACGTTCCGAGTAGTAATGGATCCGGTGGGCAAAGATTTTAGCCATGATTTTGCTTGATCTCTCAAGGAAAAAGGGAAGAGTCTTAGCTTGATGGAATCCTCAGAAACACCATTCATCTTAAATGTGTCAAATATCTCTAGAAAGCTTGCAAGGTAGGCATTGGGATCTTCCTCAAGTAACCCATCAAATTGGACCATATTCTGGATCATTTGGATCACATTGGGTTTTATTTCAAAATTATCGGCCTTTATCCTAGGCCGTGCGATACTAGAGCCTATACCTGAGATTGCTAGTTTTACAAAGTTATTCATATCTGTCTATTAGCTCCCCCCATTACCACCATCGTTGGACTGATTTACCTCCATTGCTTTTCTTCCCCTTTCACTTATAACCTTCCGGATCTTAGTGAGAGTTCTCTCAATTTTCGGATCAAGGTCGACTATCTCAACTTTGGATTGTCTGGTTATAAACTAAGAGTAAAGTCTACATAAGAGAGAAATTTTTGAGATTATCGACTTTACAAGCTAAACGGTTAGGGTACGTTTACAATTTAAGTTACAAGGAACTACAACATACAGAGACATTAAAGTACAAGTATTCAAGAAAATAAAATATAGCACTTAGTCATACATGGAACATATATACATATTTGCATATAAACATATTAACATGGTTAAAGCAACAAAATTTAAGCTTTCATGATATTGTTCTCCGGCAATAGCGCCAAAAACTTTATGCGTAAATTTTGGGTATATAAAATTATCAATTTTAAATCCATCCCTTAATCAAGTTTTAATTAAAATATTAATCCTAAAATACACATGTGAGCAAGTATACTCATCACAAGCATAGTATAGGGAATTAACGACTATCGATCATCAAAGAAACAAGTACACACTAATAACTTTTCTTTTATTGTTTAACTGACCCAAATAAAGTGAGAAAAGAATAAAAAATAAAAAAATATATACAACTCAAGGATGTAGGTTTATGCAATTTAGACAAGTATCCTAGAAAATATGACAATAAACCAATTGTCAATTCTCTCAATTAATTATCATATTAGCATCATGAAGGAATGCAAAGTAAAATTTAATCGTTTGTCAAGTCATGAATTTACTTAGATAAATTCAACTTCGTTTGTCAATCCATGGACTGCTATATTTTGATTCATATTAACAAATTTATCAATCAAACTAACATAATCAAAACATGCATTCAGCTCATCATTCATATCTTAAGTTAATTAGCAAATTTGTCAATCAAACCATCCTAACCAAAATATGCAAGAATCTCAATTCCTTAAAATCATGAAATTAGCTAATAACCCTATGTCAAGGCAAAATTAACATAACCTTTGATAACTTAGTTCTAAAATCCTAACTTCATCGTTCAAATCCATCAAGATTCAACAAATACAAAATCAATGCAAAAAACTCCTAATATTGTTATGTCGAAGTCAATTAGAAGAACTCACATCAATAACCAATGAAGCCAAGTAATCAAATGCCAAAGATGATAAAGAATTGATCAAATAACTAAATTACTACAAAATTATGAATCCCAAAATAATGTTAAATTATAATAAAAATATTGAATGCATCATTGCTAAAGAAAAAGAAGATAAACAGAAAAGAAAGCACTCATAGACAAGCCTCTTTCTTTTTCCTTGAAGACTCCGTTTGACAATCCTCCTTGACTTGGGTGAACACCTCATTTAATGAGACAATCAGAATTTCTACCCTTTAATTCACCTCTCTAAGTTGTATATCTCAAATCCTTGGGTTCTCTTATGCTTTTATAAGCCTCTTGGTTGCCAATTTCCTGTTTAACGAAGTCTTGGCTGAGTTGGAATAGAAAAATACCAAAATCCTTGGATAAGCCCTAATTCAGCGTACAAAATTTTTGCCTCCAGAGCATACCTGGCGTCGAGTACCTTCAACACACCTGGCACCAGGTGCAATCTGTTCTTCCTTTATTTTTGCTCTGTTTTTTGCCGTCTCTTCTTGGCAGGCAGAATGGACCCAGCGCCAGGTACACTTACCAGACCTGGCTCTAGGTCTGTTCTAGAAAAACTCCTGATGCTTGCTCAAACTCTGTTGCTGGAGCAGAACGGACCTAGCGCTTAGTTGACTGGCTGGGCCTGGCGCCAGGTACATTTTGGTTCTATGCACTTTTTGCTCGATTTTAATTTAAATCTGCACATATTTGCCAAAAATACCTTTTACAAGCAAAATATCAAATAGGAAAGAATATGCCTAATTATTACAACAAATGTATCTTAAAACACCTTCAAATACTAGGAAAAGAATAGTGATTTAACCCCTATCACTATCAAATACACCCTTATAATCAATCTAAATTTTAACCACTTTATTCTTTTTTAACATACTTATTTAGCTTCAACACTATCTCATACTATCTCATAAAAAATGAATTAAAAAAAAGGCTATATACTTCTATGATAATAGTATCTACCAGAACTAGAGATCCCAAATTATTTCACCATTAAGTCTAGTTCATATACAACCATACATTTAAAAGTGTAAAGATCAAAATAATTTGAATATTTCCTCATATAAGATGTTAATTTCACCTAAACAAGAGAATGAAAATAATGTTGTCTACTTAGTCTATGGTTGACAAGAGTCCTAAAACACATCCCAAGGACCTTATTGTTGTTGTTATATGTGGATCATCATCCATAATAATAATACATGGACCTTCTTCTTCTTTCTTCTTCTTCTTTGCATTTTTTGCTTCTTAACTAACATAATCAAGAATTTTATATACTATAAACATATATTCTAGCCCAAACACAAGAAAGTAGTGCTAATTACATTTCATACTTAATTACTACCAGAGTTTGAACATTGTATAGTTAAGTATAATTAATTCCTAACTATTTTGTATATCCACTAATTAATTCAAAAACATTGTAATTGATTAACTAAATACAACTAAATAATAATGTAGTTATAACTTCACATAACATAATATTTACTAAGGCTTTGTATGCATGCATAACTTTTATAAAGTAATAGAGAATGCTAAGACCTAGTTAGTAGAAATTCAATCTCAATTTTCATCTTGGCTATTGTAAGCAGTAATGATTTATAGTTAGAATAAACCGCATTGCCAGGTAAATGTTAAAGAAGACAATCTCTAAGACTTCAACCTTATGATTTATACATTATCATTCTCTTAAATCATTTCACTTATTATTATTATTTTTAATCACATACTAGTATTTGTCTACCATACAAGGGATAGTATTTGCTCCTCTACCATTATAGATAACGATAAAAATTAGTTAGTATGGACAACATGTTGATTTCTCAAAAATATCAAAAAGTAGGTGTACATATCTTATAAATAGAAGCATCTATAACAGAGCAAATAGACAAGTGAAAAACAAAAATTATAAGAGAAAAAATGTTCAAATAAAATTTTAACTCATATGTAGTGGTCAAAATGCAAAACATGAATCTTTTAGCACTGATACTATAAACAAAGTTAAATTAAGTCAAATTTTCCTTTTATAAAACTTAGTGAACTAAAAAAGATGCCACATGGACGTGACCTTGTTCCAAATTCTAACTTTTCTAGAGCTTCTCTCAATAACTAAGACATTAGCATTGAATGCTCTTACAACTGCCAACAAAAAGCACTCAACTTTGGTTCTTTATCTTCTTCTACCCATACCACTTAATATCAATCCTTAATTATCTTACCTAATACTAAATTCAACTTCCTTGTCATCAATTTAAATAGTTAGCTTCAAGATTTTGAAGAAATTTGGTGAATAAATCTACTTACTCATTAGCTTTATAGATTCTGTTCCATTCGATTTTACCCTTTTCTCCAAGGAAATAAACAATTTCGCTATAAATTTTGGTGATTTCTAAACCCTAAATATTTGCTCTGGCACACTCTTGATATATTTATTTCATACTAGAAAGTTAAAAATTTGAGATAATTATGGAAATAGAAAAACAAACATAAATAATAAAATAAAATATAAAAGATTTACATTATTTAACTTTTTTAGTAAGACTACATCTACAGTGAAACTCACAAAATATTTTATTGATTGCCACAATGAGATTTACATAAGGTATCCTTAATATTTTACCAAAACTCATAACTTCTCTTTGTATACATCCTATCTTTTACCACTAATACACTAAACTAATTTATACCTAAATATTCCATAATACTGGATATACTAGACACATCAAAATATTCTTAAAAACTCATAACACTACCTCTATATAGGTGCAAAGTTATAGTAGCTTTTGATTCTTAATCAATATAGGGACGTATAAAAGTATAATTTTCTAATTCTAATTTACATAGGACAATAATATTCTAAGATAAATACATTAACAATATGTTTTTTTAAAAAAATCTAACCACTTTGTCCTAATCTAATTAGAAATACAAAACAAGCAATAAATCTCTACAATGACTTCTATTCTATCTTTAATCTCAATAGCATCTAAGACCTTTCCATCAACTACTAAACATTGCTTAAATCTAAACTCCACTTGATCTCTAACTAGAAGAACTTGAACCACCTTGCCTCATTTTTACCAAACAAAATCTCCATTCTGTTTTTATTATTTAGAAATTTTAACCTTATGATTCCATTGACCTCTACAATCACTAATTAATTCATTAATATATCCAACTACACACCAAATTATTGCAGTCCCAAATTTTCCTAATTCAACTTGGTTAATAAACATGTGCAGTTGCTTTGAGTCTAGCATAACTCATTGACTTGTCAAGAAAGCCTCGATCTTTTCTCACTTTTGTAAGATTTCTTCTTACACTAACATCTGCTTCCTGAAAGTTATGTACGCACTCCCATTTCAATTCATTGAGATACTTTCTTACTTATAGATTGTGACAAATTAGTGCAACTTCTATTTGTTGAATGAGTACACTTCTTATTTGTAGGAGTTTGTTAGCTAAATAAGTCTATAATTTATCTTTTAAGAGTCAATTTTGTTCTTTGTTTATGAGATAAGTCTAGAAGATGTGAACTAAATTTTAGTCAGGTAGTTAGAGTACTTTCTAGATGTTCAAATATAAAATGGTGTTTGTGTTTATAGTTTTGGAACACAACATTTCAACTTGTTTATTTTCATATTTTTAAGTAATATCATTGTTTTCTTCCTTATTGACCTTTTTTCTTTACATGATATCAGAGCATGGCTGTTTGCCAAACATTGATATTATTACTCAAAAATGAATAGTGGCAGTGCACTTTCTTATGCCTCACTAAATACATTTGTTAATAACAATTATAATTACTGGAAGCTATGCATGGAAGCTTATCTGCAAGGGCAAGATTTATGGGATCTTATAGCTGGAAATGATGTGATAATTCCAGTAGATAATCCTCAAAATGTTGAGCTATGGTGGAAGTGGAAGATTAAGTGCGGGAAAACCTTATTTGCTTTGTGCTCATCAATCAACAAAGAGTACATCAAGCATGTTTGTGATTTGAACTCGCCAAAACAAGTATGGGAGACTCTTGAGAAGTTGTTTACTAAGAAAAATACAATTTAACTGCAATATCTTGAGAATGAACTTGTTATGACATGTCAAGGTAATCTTTTAATTGAAGAATATTTTTTAAAAGTTAAAATCTTATGTGGTGAAATCCTAGAATTAGACAC
Source organism: Voacanga thouarsii (assembly GCA_026120185.1). Classification (NCBI taxonomy): domain Eukaryota; kingdom Viridiplantae; phylum Streptophyta; class Magnoliopsida; order Gentianales; family Apocynaceae; genus Voacanga; species Voacanga thouarsii. Next base: position 2,909,243 of record JANUWF010001153.1, read on the forward strand.
GGAGGAGCCTGTAAATGAAGCTCATTTGCATCACTATATAGTTCGTTGTCTACTAAAAGAATTTATGCCTTTTGTATCTTCAATACAAGGGTGGGGCAATCAACCTTTGATTATTGAGTTGGAAAAATTACTTTCAAATCAGGAAGCTTTGTTGAAATAGATGACAAGTAATTGCAAGCTTTTTCCTGAAAAATACGATATTTTTTACACTAAAGACCAGAGGAAAAAGAGATCCTTTTCCAAATTTCCTATAGGTGACAAAAAATAGTCCAAAAATCAAGAGCAATCTAAAGGAAACTCTAGAGCTTGTTATAGATATGAAAAGCTGGGACACATCAAGCCTGAATGTCAAATGAAAGTGGCAGGTGATGTGATCAATATGGAAAACCAAGTCATATTAAATCAAATTGTCGTGTTAAATTGTAGGAAGTAGAGGCATATGTTGTAGGTGAATCTGAACAACCAACCTAGGAAAGTTGTTTATCTATTGAAGTTTTTGATCAGCCGTAACACCCCGGAAAACCTAGGCCCGCCAGGGCTGGGGATGTCGCCCCGTCCAAAGGACAAGGGGTCTTTATAACTAGGTCACAAATAAAATTGCTGAAATAAATAATACTCAAACTAAAAAAGAATTTATTACAACCCAAAATACTTCAAAAGTACATCCATGAAATTCCAAAACAAAAACTATAATTAAAATCATCCACTCTCGTCTCCCCAAAGCAATACATGAAATCAAAAGACACATTCTCTTCCAAGGTAGCTACTCACCCACAACAGGATCAACCTGAAATCATGATAAAAGGTGGTGAGACAGAAATCTCAGTATGTCCGTGTGTGCTTTGGGTGTTTAGTGGAAACAGTTCGTGGATGCAAAGTGTGAAATCTTTATAAGAGAAACATTGGCAAGCAGTAAATATTAGTTAAAAGCAAGAGTGGCGTTTTGGCTCTTATAGCCATACATAAGTAATGAAATCAACCACTTGAAAGAAAGGGATATGGGTTACCACACGTTGGGCCCTATTATCGGTCAGAATGCCTAACACTTTATGCAGACTGACAAAAGTAGGTGATCGGCCTACTGGGCAAGATACTCCTCCTTCTCTATACCCAAACAACCACCGGGTGTCCATTCCGGCAAAAACACAGTCACTTGACTGAAACAAAATAAACTGCTAGCTCGGACCGGCACGACTCATTGGAACTGGCATCTTATCCAGGAAGGACTCACCCCTCACTTGGTGGCCACCTACTGAGTGACTTACCCTAACCCTTCAAAGACTAGTCCTAGTAGTCCACCCTTATTGAGTACTCAACGACATTCCCCACTTAGGATAAAATGAACAAAGCATTGTTCTTCATGAAAATAACAATTTGAGGGTTTCCAAAGCTTTGGGAGAAATTAGTTTTAGAAAGAGTTTCAAGTTTGGAAAAATCTGCTCAATGACTTTTAAATAATTTAAGCGTTGGAATTAATGATGAATTCAACCCTCAATTGCTTCCAAATAACCGAGTGTCCTTGCACTCCACATTTGGCTTGCCATAAGGAAATCATTTCACATCAATCAGGTTTTATGCAGGAGCTTACCTGATTCTTGCTCACAACAACAAGGTCTCGAACAGCTGACCTAGTCCCACATGGACAAATACAAATCTTAATCAGATTCAAGCCACAATCCACTTCCTCAATTTTAAATCAACTCAATTCACTACTACCATGGTCCTAGTGTCCCAAGCTTTAAGGCAAAACAATAATTGAATAGGTTTATAAGCTAAGTTTACTTTGTTATTTAAAATAATTAATGGATTAAGAAATAAATTCTAATAAGTTGAAAGTTTAAATATTGTTAAGGAAAATTTAGAGTTTATTTGATCAGGAGTCATAGGTGGTACTAGATAAAATAGTGATTTAATGATAGCTTAGTTGTTAGAAAATAATTGATAGCTAAAACTAGTTAAGATTAAATTTAATAAGTCTTTCTTGGAAAATAATAAGTAAATCATTAAGGGTTTTGATTTAGTAAATATTTTATTAAGTATAAATCTTTTCCATAAAGGCTTTAATTAATTTCTTTATTTTAAATAATATTTATTTATTTTATTTTCTAGAAAAGTTATTATTTATTTGTCTAAAATATCCTTTACATATATTATAATTCCAAATCTACCCTTCCTAGGGTTTTCGAAATTCTCTAGCAAAAATTATTAGTAAATATTTTATTTATGAAATAAAATTTGCTTGGGACAACTAGATCATGATCAAGATTCCATGGTCAACCATAATCAATAACATACTCAATCCTTCAATTCATCAAATCATCCAAATCTTGCACATAGGCATAGATCTAAATTTATTAAGACATGGTTTAACCTCTACTAGCATAAACATGATCATGGCTTCAAAATCTAATCATGCATACAAATCCTATTCACCAATGGTGACATAATCTCTAGCATGCTTCATCACAGATACTACCTATGACATGTATCAAACCTCAACTCATTATTCAATCCACCAATATAATCCTTCCATGCATAAATCCCATCTCCTTCACAATCATCCATATACTCATGCTTCAATCTCGACAACAACACATACACAAACCCATCGCCATTCATCTTCTCACAACATCAACCTAGAGACATGATTCTAAAGTTTAAACAGAGGATTGAAGGTACTTACTTGGTTGATGAATGACTTGAAGGAGTTTAGAGAAGATCTCAACTCCTAGATGGCTAATCTTGTTCAAGAAAGGTGGCGAAAGCATGGTCATAGAGGAAGAGACCATTCGGCCAAAAGAGGAAATTTCGGTCCATGAGAGAGAGAGAGAGAGAGAAGAAGAAGAAGAAGAAGAAGAAGAAGAAGAAGAAGAAGAAGAAGAAGAAGAAGAAGAAGAAGAAGAAGAAGAAGAAGAAGTCATTAGCATGATTATTTATATAGATTCTCACTAGAGATCAATTTTGAAGAGGATAATGTTGATAGAGTGAATTTACCTTGAAGATGTTCTTGTTCAGAAATTTCTGCTTTGATCCGAAGTAGCAAGATGTTTGGAGGAGTTTGATGTTAATAACGGTGTTGATGGATTCACAGCAATGAGTAGACTAAATCTGGAGATTTTCATGAGGGTTTGAGGTGGTTTGGAGGGGTATTAGGTGTAGAGAAGAAGTGGGTGTTCTTGGTGTAGTGTGTGTGTGTGTTCTTGATGCTTGAAGAAAAATCGAGAGAGGGAGAGATGGTTTGTACAGCTGCCGATTTTTCTGTGGGAATAGGCCTGGCCAAATTCTAGTAGGGTTTAGGGAGTTGATTCTCTGATTTGGAAGGGAAAAGGAAAGGTTAGTTGTTACAATTCTTGAAGAATATTTTTGGGAAGTGAATTTGGAAAGTAGATATCCTAAGAATATCTTGATTTGTTTGGACAACTTGAAGTCTCCTATGGCCGATTGGATTGTGCAGCTCTTCTAGGGAATTAAAGCTGGTTAAAGGAGGCTTGTGATGGCCGAAACTAAGGTGCACAATGGTGGAGAAGATGTCTGATCAATTGAGCAAAATTTTATGGAAAGTTGTTAAACAAGATGGCTGAAATTTTGGAAAGTAATCAAGCTAAATTGCAGGGATTTGGTTGAGGGATTTTCGGACAGCCATTGCTGCCTTTCGTCGAGAATCTTGAGGGAAATAATGTAGCTCTGTTAATGGAGGTTTAAGGGAGGTTTTTACAGAAGTAGGTTGGGGTTTCCGGTTGGAACAAAATAGGAAACAAGCTGGACAAAAAATTCTGCACAGAAATTTCGCTGCACAGTGATTTTTCTGGTAGATTTTCGTCTGCTATTTAGAGCCATTTTGCAGCGAGTTCTGAAGGGAATTTCAGGGGAATTCAAGGCTAGTTTCCAGACTTCTTTATGGAGGAAAAACATAGCTAAGGTGCTGCACAAAATCTGGGAGAAAGCAGCTTGGTTTTGAGCTCCCAAAACTGATTTTCGTACAGGAATTTTTCCTGCTTTGCTCCAGCTTGTGCAGTCCGAAATTGGTCAAGAATTTTCAGGTTTCAAACTGATCCTAAAGACCATTTTTCTGGCAGCATTTGGGAGGGAATGCGAGCTAGAATTTTTGACCTTTTGAAGGTACAACAAGCTGGAAAATTTCAGCTCATTCCATGAAGATAGATGAACTAAGATAGAGGAAAATTTCAGCAAGCTTTCAAGAGGGATTTTCCTCTTGAATTATCCCACAAATCTACCATATTTTCCAAACCAAAAGAAGTCTTTTTCCAAGACATTTTGATCCTAAAAGACCTCAACACTCTACTGGATTTTCTGGAAAGAAAAAGGCTAGAACATCTTGATCAAACTAATGAGTTGAGAATTGAGGAAAATTAAAGATCAAGGAAGGATGATTTTCCCTTTAAGAATTTCTAGAAGAGTAAAAGGAGTGGAATGAGATTACTTCTATCATGTCTCTCCTAGAACATCATCACCACATTAATCTAGGCCCTTAAGGCCGAAACCATCCTTTCCCAAGCAAAATAAAATTTACTCAAGCTAAAGCTTCTATGATGGACTTTGAACCTTAGACCTCAATAATTTATTCCAAAGCTCTAACCACTAAACAACAGCAACTCTTGTTGATACTTTCACTAGAAAAATTATTTTCTATTCAATCCACAAGTTATCTCCCTATTTTCACCTCGGGCAAAAATTACCATTTTGCCCTTCTCACACAACATTCACCCACACAACTTCAAAATAATAAACTCACATCCAAAGCATATAAAAATCATATGAAAGCATATTTAAACATGAAATAAAGAATGTTATGCATCCCCAACTCCCTTACTCTAAGGTTGGTCTTGACTGGTGTTTCACATCAGCCATCAAATGTGACTTCTGTAGTGTATTAGACTGACATAATTATAGATGTCAATCCTCTTATTGATTACAATAATGAATGGATTGTTGATTCTAGTTGTTCTCATCATACAACTGGAATCATGAATTATTATCTGATATTTGTCCTCCTCCACCCCCCCCCCCTTTAGGAAGGGCCATTGTGATAGCTCACAATTCATTACATCTTGTAATGAAAGGACATTTTAAGGAAAGTGATACTAATAATGGCAACATTTTTCTTTAGGATGTTTATCAAGTTCTTGGCATAAAAAAAAATATGGCATCAGCTTCTCAAAATGATGCGCAAGTTCTTTCAAATGTGCAGTGTATTGCAACTGATGTTTTGTTTACAAGTAAAAGGAAGGAATCATTATATATATTATCTGCAAGTGATCTATATGTTGAAAAGGCAAATTTGAATACAAGCTCAGTACATTAGCATGCTTCTTTGGGTCATGTTGGCTATTAGCTACTTCAGAAAATTTCTAGAAACACTTCTTGACGGCATTCCTATTTTCAATGATATTCATCATGGTATGGTTTGTTCTGCCTGTTAAGATGGAAAATCTCTTTTTCTTTCTTTTCCTTATTCAAAAAATTGAGCATCAACTGTATCACAATTAGTTCATTTAGATTTCTTGGGACCAACAAGAACACCTAGCTACATTTTTCTTCGTTATATAATGGTCATGCTGGAAGACTTCTCTCATTTCACTTTGGTTTACTTCTTGGAACACAAGAATGAAGAAATTACAAAATTTATTTAGTTCAATTATGATGTGGAGAAGGAGTTTGATCTACTAATAAAAAGCATGCGCACAGAAAATAGAGGTGAGTTCATATCTAACCAATTTCTTAATTGTTGTAGGGAACATGGAATTCAACATCAAATGACATATCCAGAAACCCCACAACAAAATAGGGTTGCAAAATGCAAATTAGCTCACCTAACTTGTATGTGCTTGTCATGGCAACATTTAAAAAGTATTCCAAGAGAACTGTGGGTAGCAGCCTCCTAAATTACTTGTCATGTTTTAAATCATCTACCTTCATAGTTGGTGAAGGAATCTTCTTCACTTGAAGTATTGTATCATCATAAACCTAATGTAAGTTATTTTTGAGTTTATAGTTATATACTAAAAAATAATCGAACTAAACTCAACTCAAAAGCTAGACATTGTACCTTTGTTGGTTATGATAATTACAAGAAATGATGGAGATGTATGGATCTAGAAACAAAGAAAGTCACTATTTCTCGTGATGTTCTTCTTGATGAAATATCATCTTATATGCTTGGTGTAACAAAAGACAAAAGAATAGTGGATCTTACTCTTTTTCTTGATGACTCTACACCTTATAATAGAGGGAGCAATATTTCTTCGTCTAAAAAACACATTCAACCTGATATGGCCACTGGAGAGATCACAAGAAAATTAACATGACACAAAAATCTACCAGGTTATCTAAGTGATTATGAAGTTGAATGAATTATTTAACTATTTCATCTTATTTTTTCATGAGAGATTCAGATGAAAATGACCCTAAGTCGTAAGTAAAGCTAAAGGAATTCCTAAATGGGAAAAGGCCATGCAAGAAGAAATTTTAGACCTAAACATGAATTGTACATGGGAGCTTGTACCAAAACTAATGGATGTTGATTTAGTTTCCTGTAAATGGATTTATAAATTAAATAAAAAAGCTGATGGATCTATTGATAAACATAAAGCTCATCTTGTTGTTTGCAGGTTCCCTCAGCAATATAGACATGGTTATGATGCAACTTTCAGACCAGTTGCTAGAATGGTAATAATTCAAACAATTATATCCGTGGCTACTAACAGAAACTAGAAGTTATGGCAATTAGATGTAAAGAATGCATTTCTTTATGGGGAGTTGGATAATGATATCTTTATGGAACAACCACAGTGATTTATCTTTAAGAAATTTCTTGGTCATGTATGTCGACTCAAGAAAGCGTTGTATGGCCTTAAGCAAGCTCATGTGCCTAGTTTGGTAAAATTGCTTAATATATTGATTTTTGTCATTTCAAGTCTTCAAATGCTTAACCAAGTTTATTTATTAAGAAAACATCCACTATCTGCACTATGCTTCTGCTATATATAGATGATATGATTATTACTGGGAATAATATTTTTTAAATTAGTCTACAAGAAATTTTGTCTGTTCTTTTTTAGATGAAGAGTTTAGGTAAAGTTAGACATTTTCTTGGTTTGGAGATTGAAAACACAGGTGGTTACTTTGTTTTTGTAAAAGGATATGCATCAAGCTTACTAAATAGACTAGGTATGATGAAATCAAAACTAATGTCCACTCCTATGGAACCTTGCCTAAATTTATCCAAAAATGAGGGAAAGCCATTGAAAAATGCAACATTTTTAAAACAAATTGTTGGTAGTTTATTCTATTTAACTATCAGAAAACCAGATACTATGTATTCTATTGGAGTCATTCCTCAATTTATGGATAAACCATGTGAAGGTCATCTTGTTGTAGCAAAGAGGGTTCTTCGATATGTTAAAAGGGACACTAAATTACGGATTATTATATAAGCAGCATATACCATTTTCTCTGAATGGGTTTGTGGATGCAAATTAGGCTAGGGATGTGAATGACAAATGCTTGGCAACGTTTTCTATTTTACTATAAGTTTAGTTGCAATTTCTTGGTGCAACAAAAAGCAAACTAAAGTAGCCCTTTCAAGTTGTGAAGCAGAGTATGTAGCAACTACCATGGCCACTCAAAAGTGTCTTTAGCTCAGAAGGCTCATTGAAGAGATGGTTTATATTTTATGACTACCCAAATCCTATCTATTGTGATAATGAAAGTATAATAAAGCTTGCTAAAAATCCAGCGTTTCCTGGATACAGAGTATATAGCAACTACCATGGCCACTCAAAAGTGTATTTGGCTTAGAAGGCTCATTGAAGAGATGATTTTTATTTGTGACTACCCAATTCCTATATATTGTGACAATGAAAGTGCAATAAAGCTTGCTGAAAATCCAGTATTTCCCGCATGCATGAAACACATCAAAATTCATTATCATTTTGTCCAAGAGAATGTGCTAACAGAAGATATTGTATTATAGAAGATATGAACTAATAAGCAAGTTGCTGATGTTTTTACAAAAGCACTTGCTCAAGCAAAATTTGATGTCTTTTGAGAAGTACTTGGGATTGTTGACAGGAAGCTTGCAATAAAGGAGAATGTGACAAATTAGTGTAACTTTTGCTTGTTGAATGAGTCCACGCATTTTTAGGAATTTGTTAGCCCAATAAGTTTGCAATTTATCTTTTAGGAGTTAATTCTATTTTTCGTTTAGAAGATAAGCCTAGAATATGTGAACTAAGTTTTAGTAAGGCATTTAGAGTGTTTTTTTTTTTGTTCAACTATAAAATGGAGTTGGTGTTCATAGTTTAGAACACACCAGTTCAATTTGGGTATTTTCATATTTTTGAGTAATATCATTGTTTTCTTCCATAGTGCCTATTTTCTTTACATAGACGAATAACATTCATACTTTTTTTTTTTTACTATATTGGGACATTTTACCCATATGTGATTTCAGAACTTCAAATCAAGTCAAAAAATCCGTAACTATTGGAATCTACTAGCTTAAGATAAGCAGATTATGTATATTTTTAAGACTTAGGTCACACTACCCAAAGTTCGTGCCACTCCAAAGAACTCCTATCCTTTTTAATTTTTTTTCTCTTTCTAATAGTTTAATGTTAGGATTGTGCCCTAGAAAGCAATCATTTATACAATGTATTTTGCACATTAAATTAATAAAAGGCATTCTTTATCTTTCGGTTTCTTTATTCCATATGCTCTTGTATATAAAAACTATTAGATAAAGACCCAAGTACAGCACTGTGTTAAGAAAAAGATGATAAAGATCATGATGTAAGATTCTATTACACTAGAATGTGTTTGTTCTTAAATCATCTATAGTCATAGTATTAATAAGATAGGACATCATTAATGTATTAAGATTAGCATGTGTTATACTTCTTAATTTGATCAAGCAGTGATTCTCACATCCGTGAGTATTGTGATAACACTTATATGCTTGTTACTTGGACAAGTACATTGAATGACATAACTATAAGATAATCACATGAAAAACTATTTAATGCCAGTGATAAAATCTCATTATAACAAATGTGCAAGTATCTTTAGACTTAAGAACTCTAAGGTACTTTGTTTGCTAAGCGTTATACTTTTATTCTAATCTCTAGAGTCCTTACAAGTCCGCCGAATGGACATTGGGTGCAATGTGAAGTAAACAAAAGTTGTTAAAGGGGTCAATAAAGGATTCACCACTCCTAATAGTAGGAGTGAATATCTCATGGCCACTTGTAAGAATAATTACTCAAGAAGTCCTTGGCCAAGACTACTATGTGTTGGAAATAGTTCCAATTCATTCATATAATGAGCAATGGATTTCGGAAACAAGTACTAAAATATTCGGGCCAGAATTAATTAGTATTCTGGAGAGAGTTAATACTAATTCCATACTCTAAACCGAATAAGATATTGTATGGTGAAATGTGTTTATTGCACTGATGTTTCTCTATTGAAAGGTTCATGTCAAGCCACTTGACTTTTTAAATTTTTGGGTGGTCATGATGTATTGCTAGATATCACTCATAATATGTGAAATATAGATTTATTAATTAGAGAATTAATAAATTTAATCCTAATTAGAATTAATATATTAATTCTAATTATTAAAAGGATTATTAATTCTATTATGATAGAATTAATTCATATTAGCTACCAAATGACTAGAAAACCTAATAGGTCACACACAATAGAGTAATTGGTACTCAAAATATTATTTGATAATATTATAGGGTTAATTTGTAAGAAGAAATAATTATTATGGGCTAATTATAAAGTGTTATAATTATTTGGGGTTGAATTGTGACTATTAAATTCCTATAGGTGAATTATAAACTTGTTATAATTCATATGGCCTAATTGCAATTCTTGAAATTTCCAAACCCATAATTGAAAAGAGGGAAAAGGGGAAATACTTTGTTTCCTAAAAGAATTAAGAAACTAACGTGTTTTTTTCCGTTCTTATGGCAGTTATTTTGTGAAAAAAGGAAATTAGTTTCCTATTCATAAAATAGGCAATTTTATTCTCGCTCGCTCGCTCGCTCTCTCTCTCTCTCTCTATATATATATATATATATATATATATATATATATAATTACCACCGTAAGTAAAGAGATTTTTTTTTGAACACGCATAAAGAATACCCAAGCATAAAGAATATTAGAGGCTAAGTTGGAGTAGCACTAAATGCTTTAAGATTAAAAAGATGTTAATCACCCAACGATCTGGTAGTTACATTTTATGTAATTGGTATTGGATACCTACTATTGAACTTAAGAGTGGTTTGTTGGCCATACCCAAGGTCCTTCTTAGAGAATTTGGATACCGAACTAGTAGGAAAGCTTCTAACTAGCTTTTCCGAGTTAATAGTGAGGTCTATTGATTTAAAGAAAATAATAGGTTAAATGCGCATTTAATTAAATACATTTCATGGGCATATACATAGTTTAATATCTCTTATCTTTCATCTAAGTCATTTGCATCATAACAACAAATTTGAAGTTACGTAGCATTTTGGAAACAAACAAACTCACCAAATCAAACTTCTTGGACTGGTATAGAAATTTGAGTATCGTTCTTAAATCAGAAAAGTTACTCTACGTGTTAGATGGTCCAATTCCACCACCACCAACTGATGATACTCTTGCTGATGAGCATGAAGTCCATAAGAAGTATAAAGAGGACAGCAACACAACATCTTGTATCATGTTGGCGTCAATGACCACTAAGCTTCAAAAATAGCATAAGCATATGGATGCTCACACTACCATCTTCCATCTAAGAAAACTTTTTTATAAGAAAGCAAGAATGGAGAGATATGAGATATCTAAGTAGTTATTCCATTCTAAGATGGTAGAAGGCACTTCAATAGCCACTCATGGACCTAAGATGCTAGGGTTAATTGAGAAGTTTAGATCACTTGGGTTTACTATAGATCACGAATTAAGTATAGACTTAATTCTTTAATCTTTGACAGTTAGTGTTTCACAATTTGTGATGAACTACCAAACGAATAAGATTGAGACCACAATACCTGAGTTGATCAAACCTTCTTAAGACTGTAGAGTCTTCTATGAACATAATACAGACTTATTGGTTTATTCTTCTTCTAAAAAGAAAAATGTTTCTAAAAAGAAGAAGAAGAATCCAATTAAACCTAAAGTTGTGTAAAGAAAAAAGAGACAGCTACTAAAGGCCCATGTCACTATTGTGGGAAAATGGACCATTGAAGGCGCAACTGCAAAGGCTACTTGGAGACTGTTAAAGAAAAGAAGTAGAAGGAGAAGTTTACAAGCACTTCTACTTCCACTCTTATTATGTTTATGATTGAGATCAATACTGCTTTTAATAATGAGATACGGGTATTGGATACCGAATGTGAATCTCATTTGTACAATAATTTGCAAAGACTAAAGAGCAGTAGGAAGCTAGAAAAAGGTGATGTGGACCTTCGTACAGCAAATGGAGTAAAGGTTGCTGCACTTGCCGTGAGGACTTATCATCTACACCTGCCTTTTGGATTAATTCTAGAATTACAAAACTGTTTTTATGTACTAGGTTTACTTAAAAATATTATCTCAATTACTTATTTAGACTTACTCGGATTTCCTTTAAATTTTAAGAATAAAAGTTTTTCTTTTTCATTAAATAATATCCATTATGATACTACAACTTTGATTAATAGTCTGTATATTCTAGAAATGAAAAATCAAGTTCTCAATATAAACAATAAAAGGCTAAGAAAAGATAACACAAACCCATCTTTCGTATGACATTTTCGTTTAGGCCATGTAAATGAGAATCACATTCTAAGTTACATAAGTATGGTGACTTAGGCTCATTTGATTTTGAATCATATGAGACTTGTGAATCTTGCTTACTATGAATGATGACTAAAACCTCTTTTTCTAAGAAAAAGAAAAGGGCTAAGCAATTATTGAAACTAATACATACTGATATATGTGGACTAATGGCATTGCAAGCAAGAGGGGGTTATCAATACTTCATTACCTTTATCGATGATTATTCATGATTTGGGTATTTGTATTTAATGAAATACAGATCTGAAGCCTTTGACAAGTTTAAAGAATTTAGAAATGAAGTAGAGAAACAACTTGGAAAGAGTATTAAAACTCTAAGATCCGATCGAGGAGAAAAATATTTAAGCTGAGAGTTTCTAAGTTATCTTAGAGATAATAGGATATTGTCTCAATAGACTCCGCCACATACATCTCAGCATAATGGTGTATCTGAGGAAAAAAATCGAACTTTATTAGATATGGTTCAATCCATGATGACTTTTGCTAATCTACCAAAATCGTTTCAGAGATTTGCACTAGAAACCGCTGTTTATATACTAAACAGAATTCTATCAAAGATGGTTGACACTACCCCATTCAAGCTATTTTATGGTAAAAGACCAAAGCTAACTCACATGAGAATTTGGGATGTCCTGCTTATATAAAGAGGACAAAGTTAGACAAATTAGAAAATAAATCTTACAAGTGTTTGTTTTTTGGATATCCTAAAGAATCTCATGGATATTATTTATATTTTCTTATTGAAAATAAAGTGTTTGTTTCAAGGCATGCTATTTTCCTAGAGAAGGAATTTATGCTTAAGGGAGATAGTAGGAGCAAGATTGAACTTAGTGAAGTTCAAGAAACCCAAACAAACAATGATCAACCAGTTGATCCCGAGTCTATTGATTAAATAGATGAACCTTCTACTACATAAGAACCTCGTAAGTTAAGTAGAATACGAGTGGCACCTGAGAGATATGGATTTCTCATTACCGACCACAATGACATATCGCTCATAGAAGAAGATGAGCCTACCACTTACGAAGTAATTCTGAATAGTTCAAAATCTGACAAATGGCTTGAAGCCATGAAGTTAGATATGGATTCCATATATGACAACTAAATTTAGACTTTGTTTAATCCACTTGAAGGGATAAAACCCATAGGGTGCCAATAAGTTTTCAAGAAGAAAACCAACATGGATGGTAAAGTGATTATCGATAAGGCGCGATTGGTTGCAAAAAGTTACCGTCAGAAATAAGGTATTGATTATGACGAAACTTTTTCACCAGTAGCAATGCTGAAATCCAGTAGGATATTCCTAGCACTTGCCACTCATTATGATTATGAGATTTGGCATATGGATGTGAAAACATCTTTCCTTGATGGAAATCTGACTGAAGAAGTGTACATGACATAGCTTGAGGGTTTCACATCCAAGGATCACACTAAAGTATGTAAGCTACAAAGGTCTATTTATGGACTAAAGCAAGCTTCTAGGAGTTGGAACATCTGTTTTGATGAAACAATTAAAGAATTTGGTTTCAAACAAAATATAGATGAACCTTGTGTTTACAAGAAAATTAGTGGGACTGCAATTATTTTCCTATTACTATATGTAGATAACATATTATTAATAGGAAATGATGTCTCTATTCTACAATTAGTTAACATTTGGTTATCCAAGAAGTTCTCCATGAAATACCTTGGAGATACACCCTACATTCTGGGATAAAGATCTATAGAGATAGATCAAAAAGGTTGCTCGGTCTTTCACAATCTACATACATAGACAAAGTGTTAAAGAGGTTTAGTATAGATCAATCCAAGAAGACATTCTTACCCATGACCCATGGGGTAAGCCTTTCAAAATCTATATGTCTTAAGACACAAGATGGAAGGGATCACATGAATAAGATACCATATGCATCGGCAATTAGTTCTATCATGTATGCTATGATATGTACTAGACCCAATGTATCTTGTACTCTTAGTTTGACAAATAGATACCAATCAGACCCTGGAGAAGGCCATTGGATGGCTGTTAAGTATATCTTTAAGTACTTGAGAAGAACTAATGATGTATTCTTGGTATATGGAGATGGTGGCTTACAAGTTAGGGGGTATACTGATGCCAGTTTTCAATCTGATAACGATGATTACAAATCCCAATTAGGATACGTGTTCGCTTTTTAAGTGGCCTGTTAGTTGGAAAAGTTCCAAGCAAGATACAACTGCCGACTTAACTACTAAAGTTGAGTACATAGTAGCTTCTAAAGAAGCTAAGGAGGCGATCTAGATCAAGAAGTTCATTACAGAACTAGGTATGGTATCTAGTATCGTTGATCCAATACCCTTGTATTATGATAACAATGGAGCCACTGCACAAGCAAAGGAACCAAACATGGACTTAGATGCTATCACTTGATTAGAGAAATCATCGATAGAAAGGATGTAATGATAGAAAGAGTTCCCACTGATCAAAACATAGTTGATCCACTTACAAAGGCATTATCCCAAAAGAAACATGATGATCATGTTTAGTCATTTAGTATTAGATATATGAATAATTGGGTCTAATGCAAGCGGGAGATTGTTAGGGTTATGCCCTAAAAGTAATCATTTATACAATGTATTTTGCACATTAAATCAATAAAAGGCATTCCTTATCTTTCAATTTCTTTATTCCATATGTTCATATATATAAAAACTGTTAGATAAAGTCCCAAATACAACACTGTATTAAGAAAATCATGACAGAGATCATAATGTGAGGTTCCTATTACACTAGAATGTGTTTGTTCTTAAATCATCCCTAGTAATAGTATTAATGAGATAGAATATCATTAATATATTAAGATTAACACGTGTTATACTTTTTGATTTGATCAAGCGGTGATTCTCACATCCATGAGTATTGTGATACTCAAAGTTAATACTCGGATGCTTGTTACTTAAACAAGTACATTGGATGATCTAATTATGAGATAATTACATGGATAACTATTTAGTGCCAGTGATAGAATTTCATTATAGCAAATGTGCAAGTGTCCTTAAACTTGAGAACTCCAAGGTACTTTATTTGTTAAGTGTTATACTTTGATTCCAACCTCTAGAGTCCTTATAAGACTGCCTATGGGATGGACATCGGGTACAATGTGAAGTAAACGAAATTAGTTGAAAGGGTCAATAAAGGATTTATCAATCCTAATAGTAGGAGTGAATATCCCATGGCCATTTGTAGGAATCATTACTCAAGAAGTCCTTAGCTAAGGCCACTATATGTTGGAAATAGTTCCAATTAATACACATGATGAGTAATAGATTTTGGGAACAAGTACTAACATATTCGGGTCAGAATTAATTAATATTCTAGAGGGAGTTGGCACTAACTCATACTCTAAATTGAATGAGATATTGTATAATGAAATAATTTTATTGCATTGATGTTTCGCTATTGAAAGATTCATGTCAAGCCACTTGACTTTCTGGACTTTTGGGTGGTCATAATGTATTGCTAGATACTACTCATAATTTGCAAAATAAGAATTTATTAATTAGAGAATTAATAAATTTAATCCTAATTAGAACTAATATATTAATTCTAATTAATAAAAGAATTATTAATTGCATTATGATAGAATTAATTCATATTAACTACCAAATGACAAGAAAACCTAATAGGTCACACACAATAAAGGGATTGGTACTCAAAATATTGTTTGATAATACTACAGGGTTAATTTGTGAGAAAAAATAATTATTATAGGCTAATCATAAATTCTAATAATTATTTACAGTTGAATTGCGATTATTAAATTTCTATAGGTGAATTATAAACTTGTTATAATTCATAAGGCCTAATTGCAATTCCTGAAATTTCCAAACCCATAATTAAAAAGAGGAAAAAGAAATATTCTTTGTTTCCTAAAAAGAATTAAGAAACTAACGTGTTTTTTTTTTCTTTCTTATGGCGGTTATTTTGTGGAAAAAGAAAATTAGTTTCCTATTCATAAAATAGGAAATTTTATTCTCTTTCTCTCTCTCTCTCTCTATATATATATATATATATATATATATATATATATATAATTGCCGCTGTAAGTAAGGAGAATTTTTTTTGAACACGCACAGGAAGTTTTTTTTTTCTCTTCTTCTTTTCTTTTTGAAGTGAAAGAAAACAATTTTTCCCTATTAAATTAATCATAAAGATACCAAGTATTATTCTACTACTATAGATTTTGGTGGTTTTGAGTACATTCTTCGTGTGGATTAATATTAGAGAAATTCCTATCTTTGGAATTTATGGCTCGATTGGATTGACTTTTGAACATGATTCACATAGAATAAAAATGTTAAATGCTGTGGTTTTGAGGTAATTAATTTTTCTTCTCTTCTCATGATCCGTTTTAATTACATACGAGTGATCCTTTGCGTGGATTTAGTTTTAATTCTTCGTTGCGTGTAAACTAGTTTGCATGATCAAAATCCAACATCCAACACTTGAAAAAAAAAAACATAACTTTAATCATCATAAAAAATAAAGTTCTTACTTTAAAATTGAATATAACTAATCTCATGAAGCTAATATTCAAAATAAAAAATCTATCGAAAAAAAGGAATCCATATGCGTGAAGATTGGGAGGATATCTTCACATATGCCAATTGTCATTGTACTATCATGGACCCTCATATTTCTTTTTTCAATGAGAACATGATCATTCACAATAATTTTAACCGTTTGTTCTTTCTTCAACTTGTGAAACTTGAAACTACATACCTCAAATCCACCATAATATACTTTCTAGTTCCTAATTTGTCTAGTTCACGTAGGGTGTATAATTCCATGAGTAATTTTACTAGTGTCCTACAACCTCGTTCCACATATAACTCATCAATAAAATACCTGTTGACTCATATGTCTATCCCTAACCATGGCCACGAACTAGTTTCTTCACAATTCAATAGTAAAATCGAACTATGGTTAATAGTCTAAAAACTATTGATCATAGTTCATGATAAATCATGGTCCAAATCTGGTTAGGGTTGGAGATTTTTCCCAACCACTAACAATCGATTTTTATTATTTTTTTAAAAAATTTTATGTGACATGTTAGCTTGAGAGGTTGACATATGGCAGCATTGAAATTAAAAAAAAAAAAGAAATAGGGCTAATCGACATAGCCTATTTGGAAACGAGCCATTTGCATATGGTCATTGCATACACAATGAGTATTATTTATGATCCAAATTTCTAACCAAAGACATTTAGTACTCCATAGAGTTATTAACTGACCTCTAACTTTGATCCAAAATGTTTTTTCACAACATTTTCACCTTCAAAAACTAATGAATAGGTATAAATTAGTGACAATAAAGGTAAAAGCTCAACAACCACTTCATATTGATACTCAAGAAAGTAATAAAGATCCAAAGGAAGCACACGCTAAGGCCAATACCACAACAAAAAGAGAGAGAAAAAGAATAGTTGATGTATTTACTATGCATTTCAGTATGACAACGATGTCATCTGGTGAAACAAAAGTTAAATGCAATTATTGCACTATAACTCTCAAATTACATGTATTCAAGTTGAGAATAGGATATGGCATGCATTCTCAATGTCCAAAAATACATTATCCTCACAAGTACGATTTGGATTCCAAACAACAACAGCTAACTGAGTATACTACTATCGCTATTCCTCTTTCTATTGGTTTATTTAAATATTTTGAAAAAGTAAATAGGAAAGAATTAGCTAAAATAATAGTTGTTAACAACTATCACTTAATTGTAGATAAAAATTACATTTTAATAAATATTGTCAAAATACTTTAAATCCTACTAGCAAGTATGTTCCTTAGCAACCATCACATACACACTTAAAATATTATATAAGAATGGTAAAAAATAATTAATAGAAACTTTTTATTTGCCTATTAAAGTTTCTTTATGTATTGACATTTGGAGTGATCATTGGCAAACGCATTCTTATATTATATGCAGTTTGATAAATAGTGATTGGAATATTCAAAAAAGATTACTTACTTATAGGTATTCTGATTATCCACACTCCACTGAAAATATTTGTTGAATGTTAATTATTATTTTAGATTAATATGGTTAAAACAATATTCTTTTCGATTTATTTTGATAATGCTAGTGCAAATACTACTTCAATTATTAGTTTTAAAAAATTAATTGAGCCAACTTTTAAAGGAAGATTTTTTCATGTAAATATATATGTCATGTTTTAAACTTGTATATGCAAGATGGTTTAAAAGGCTTGATATTTTTTATTAACCACGTAAAAATTACTTTTTTTATATCTAGTCTAAACAATCAATTAAAAAAGAATAGAGCTAATTTTATTGATATAATGGTGCAAACTAAAATAATTTCTAAGAGTTATTCAAAACCTATTGAATTTCAACATATGAACTATTAAATGAATCGTTTCTCTCTCTCTATGTGTGTGTGTGTGTGTGTGTGTGTGTGTGTGTGTGTGTGTGTGTGTGTGTGTGTGTGTGTGTGGGGGGGGGGGGCGGGGGCTGGGGTAAATGGTGAGCTCAACTAAGGTAAGGTTCCAAGGAATGGATACTGTGATAAAGAATTTGGAAGTGTCAATGCACAATCTTAAAAATTAAATTGGGCAATTGGCCAAGCTTCTTGGACATCGTCAAGCTGGATCTCTTTTTGGGAACACTGAAACAAATCCACATGATTAAGACCGTGGAAAAAGATAAATTTTCACTGCTTTAGTTTTCGTTATTTAGGACATCTCTTTAATTTCTATTCGCTTTTGTTTATTTTATTGTATTTTTAATTTATGGGATAATTGCATTTTCTTCATAATTATATATCGTTTATTGTTATTGCTCTCATTAATTAATATTAAAAAAAATTCTTCCAAGCCGAACAAACCTGGGCTGTGCCGACTCATGTTGGGCCTCCTCTCTAAATGGTCAATTTTAGCCATTTGTTTTCCAACTTTCCTCAATTTTTCTCTCAACCCCGTGCCATTTCTTCATCTCCAAAGACCACCGGATCAATTTTTGCCTTCAAAAACACCACCCCAATATCAAATCTTCTTGTTTTTGTTGAATCTATGAATTAAATCTTCAAAAATTCCAATTTTTTCTTCAAGAACCCACTTTCAAATCTCCTCTTTCAAGTGAAGATTTCTTTAAAAAGATTGCATTTTTTCTTGCCCATCTATTAGAGAACACAAAGATATGATTTTTCTTGCATTCTTACAATTAAATTATTGTCATGGATTTTTCATTATTTTTAGGTATATTTTTGGGCAAAAATTGCATAATTTGGAGTTGGTAGTTAAATTTGATTGAATTGGTAGCTCCATTGTGACTGGAATAGCATGAGTTTATGATTCACGGATTATTTTTGCTATCACATATTCTATAGTTTGATCATATGTTGGCTATTTTTGGGTTATTGAGATTATAATGGTAATGAATTCATGCTAGGCAGATAATGTTATTAGCCATGATGCATTCTTCATAAATTATACTATGGACATGTTCTTCATATACTATGATCAGGTTGTGCACAAGTGGGCAATCATATGGTGGTTTGAATTGTAGAACTATATTTCTTTTTGCATGATTTTAAAGGAGATTAGGATTGACTGACTTTTTTTTTTAATCGAAATGTAAATTGATTAATATTGATCAAAAGTTATTTATAGGGAGGTTCACTAGTTAACAGTCAAGAGGACTATTAACTAGCAGTGGTCAATACAATTCTCAAAATTTATTAGAACATTAGGGTACAAAGTAAAAATAACAGTGTACACATGTGTTTTGATCCTTTTAGCAATTTTCAACGATTCGTAAACTACTTCGTCAAACAGCGCCCTGTTACGTGCATTCCAGATGTAATAGAGCATGGCAAGCATAGCAGTAGCCTTAGCCTTAGCAATCCACGAAGAACCATGGTTAGCTTACTTGAACCAGCTAAGGCAAGAGTTGGTCATATTCATTGCTTGTGGTAAGCCCAGCCATACTTTAACTTCCATCTAAATAGGTGTAGAAACTGAGCACTTGAAAAAGAAATGGTTAGTTATTTCTGGTTGTGCCTTACACAGTGGGTAAGACAAGTCATCCAGCTGAAACACAAGTGTATCCTTGGTCTTCAGCCGTCCCTTAGCACACAACCAGACCATGAATGAATGCTTGGGGGCTAGACCGTGTTTCCAAATAGTACTAGCACAATAAACTTTCGATGAAGTAAACCTAAGGTAGTCATAAGCTTGAGAAGTGAACGAAGTGGTACCCATTGCCCAAGTGTGTAGAAGATCAGTAGTGCTATGAGAATCCTGTTCCCACTCTAGAATCATGTCTCTAACTGCAAGCAACCTACGAAACAGTGGGGAATGGTCCCTATGACGTTCGATCTCCTAAACTGGTCTGCCCTTCATGTAGTAGTGGTCCACCCATTTAACCCTCAAGAATTGTTTCTCTGCATGTATGTCCCAAATGATTCCAGTCACTAGCGTAGCATTCCAAGTCTGTAGATGTCGCAATCCAAGTCCACCCTTGTTCTTGGGTAGGCAAATATCCTTCCAGGCAACCAATGACTTTTTTGAGTCCTACAAGAAATCCCGAGCCATCCTATCTAATTGACTAATCACAGCAGACAGAGTAGGAAGAATGGACAACCAGAAACACTCAACCCCTTGAAGGATTGACTGGATTAGTTAGAGGCACCCAACATAAGAAATAGAGCATGCAGACCAACAACCAATTCTATCCAGCAAAGGTCTGTAGCAAGATAGGTGGATTCTACCAATCATGATTGGTAAGCCTAGGTAGCGAAATAGGAAATGACCAATGGGTATGCCCATATCAGCTACAAGATCCTCCTGATCAGTCCTACTAATTCTAGCTTGATAAATATTAGATTTATCTTTGTTAATATCGAGCCTAGAGCATCTATTAAATTCATCCAGGTAGTCAAGGAGAATACGAACAGAAGAACGGTCACCCCTGGCAAACAGTATAATGTCATCAGCAAATGCAAGGTGAGTAATCCTGAAAACCTCACACTTGGGATAGTAGTGGAAAGAAGTCCCAAGTGTGTGTACTTTGACAATACGAGAGAAATATTCTAAGTAAATGACAAATAGCCTAGGAGAAATCGAATCCCTTTGGCGAAGACCTTTTGCACCACTAAAGAAACCCTATACCGTCCCATTAATAGCAACTGAGAAAGATGTAGTAGTAACACATTGCTCATTCCAGTCCACAAAAAGATGAGAAAAACCCAGTTCATTAAGTAATTCTAGTAAGAAAGTCCAGTTAACTGAGTCATATGCCTTCCGTAGGTCCATCTTAACTGTACACTGAGAAGAGAATCTTATCCTACTATACACCCGCATAAGCTCCTGAACCAATTGGATGTTCTCCACCATAAGTCCGTCATGAATGAACGCTGTCTATGAGATGTCCACAAGATGAGAAAGAATAATTTTAAGCCTGTCTACTCTGTTTGGGACTTCCAACTATTTTTTTTAAAAAAAATTGGAACAGAATTTTAAAAGGGAAAAACCTCATTTGATGAGATACGGGACCCAAAAGCATTTTCTCAAAATTAGTTTTGAGACAATCAATTTTGTTCTTCAAAATAATGATTTTGAAAATCTAAAATTGATGTATTCTCTAAAATGGTGATTTTAGATTTTTTTTTATTTTTTCAAAATAGTGATTTTGGAATAATAAAAGTATATGTTTATTTTGTTTAAGTATAGTTAATGGCATGGTGGATGGTTATGGACTAAAACCAATTATATCTGTTCATGCATTTTACAGTTTTGATTTTTATGAAATAGGGCCTGCGTGTCCTGCCTTCTCTAGAATTCTTGTGTAATTCTCTTTTCATCAAACTTCTCTCGAATGTAACTTGAGGTTTTCTCTCTTTAGGAAATTATGTAATTAGTTTACATAGGTTAGATAGGAGTAGAGTTATTCTATTCTGGAGATGGCAACTAAAATAAGGCAAGGAGGTAAAACCTTCTACTTAAATCATGCATGAATACATAGGGTTAACTATATTAATTTCTTTTATGGCTAAAAAAATTAATTTAGGGTAAAGTACATAACCATATCACGTAATCGCTTTATTACCATGATTATCAATTATGTGATTTATTGATTATTATGCATGTCATTCAATGAAATCACTAAAAGGAAGAAATCCCTCAAATAATATTAAACCTAATTCCTTCAGTTAATATAGTAAGAACAAGAGTCCTTTTTCGAGATAAGGTTGTTGGGCAAACCCAAGCCTACTTGACATTGGACATGTTCAAACTATGGAATTAAATTCTTTTGAAATTAAATTCCTGATTAATGGGTTGAGTTTAACTAAATTCTTTATCCCGGTAGGGCAAACTCAAGCATAAAGAAATTTAGAGGAAAAATTAGGATAGCCCAAAAATCTTTAAGATTAAAAGCTGTTAATCACCCAATGATTCGGTAGTTACATACGATGTAATTGGTATTGGATACCTACTAATAAACTTAAGGGTGGCATGTTGGGCAAACCTAAGGTTATTCTTGAGGAATTTAGATACCGATCCACTAGGAAAGCTTCCAACGGGCTTTCCTAAATCAGTAGTAAGGGCTATTGGTTTGAGTAAAATAGTGGAGTAAAAATGCTTTTAATCAAAGTACTAATCATTTGCATATCATGTGCATATACACGTAGCTAATGCTCTCTATCTTTACATCTAGGTCACTTGAATCATGTCAACGAACTTAAACTTACGTAACATCTTGGAAACCAACAAGTTAACCGAATCAAACTATCTCAACTGGTATAGAAATTTGAGAATCGTTCTCAAATCAGAAAAGTTGCCCTACGTGCGAGATGCTCCTATTCCACCACCACCAGCCCAAGATGTTCATGCTAATGAGCATGCTGTCCACAAGGGGCACAAGGAGGATAGTGATACAACATCATGTATTATGCTAGCATCCATGACTCCTGTGTTGCAAAAACAGAACGAGCATATAGATGCTCAATCGATCATTTTACATCTTCGAGAGCTGTTTGATGCCCAAGCCAGAACTGAGAGATATGAGATCTCGAAGCAACTATTTTGTTGTAAAATGGCAGAGGGTTCTTCTGTGGCCACTAATAGGCTGAAGATGCTGAGCTTGATAGAGAAGCTTAGATCTCTCGGGTTTGCAATGGATCATGACTTAAGTGTTGATTTAATTCTACAATCTTTGCTTAATAGTTTCTCACAATTTGTGATTAACTATCCGATGAACAAGATTGAATCCACCATTCCTGAATTGTTCAATCTTCTTAAAACTGCGGAGTCCTCCTAGAAGAAGGATTCCAATGCGGTTTTAATGGTAGAATCTTCCTGTTCTAAGAAGAAAGTTCAAAAGAAGAAGAAGAAGGCTGCCATGAAGCCCAAAGGTGGTGTGACCAAGAAGGACACAGCTACCAATGGCCCGTGCCATCATTGTGGGAAGATGGGCTACTGGAGGAGCAACTGCAAAGCCTACTTGGAGACCATCATGGACAAGAAGTAGAAGGAGAAGCTTACAAGCACTTCTACTTCTTTTCCAGGTATGTTTATGATTGAGATAAATACTGCCTTTAGAAATGAGATATGGGTATTAGATGCCGGATGTGGATCTTATTTGTGCAATAACTTGTAGGGGCTAAAGAGCAGTAGAAGGCTAACGAAAGGCGATGTGGACCTACGTACTGCAAACGGGGCAAAGGTTGCAGCACTTGCTGTGGGGATATACGAGCTGAACCTGCCTTCGGGATTGATTCTAGAATTGGAAAACTGTTATTATGTACCAATTTTAAGGAAAAACGTTATCTCAATTACGTGTTTAGACTTATGTGGATTTCATTTACTATTTAAGAATAAATGTTGTTCTTTTTCAATGAATGATATTCATTATGGTTCAGTAACTTTAGTTAATGGTTTATATGTTCTAAACTTGGACAATCCAATTCTCAATATAAACAATAAGAAACCTAAAATAGATAACTCTAACACCTCTTACTTATGGCATTATCATTTGGGCCATGTAAATGAAAATCGTGTTTCTAAGTTACACAAGCTTGGTGACTTAGGGTCATTTGATTATGAATCATATGGTACATGCGAGTCTTGTCTACTAAGTAAAATGACTAAAAATCATTTTCCAAGAAAAGGAGAATGGGTCAAGGAGTTATTAGAACTCATACATTCTGATGTATGTGCCCCAATGTCAATACAAGCAAGAGGAGGTTATAACTATTTCACAACCTTTATCGATGATTTCTCACGATATGAGTATTTGTATTTAATGAAATACAAATCTGAGGCCTTTGAAAGGTTCAAAGACTTCAAGAATGAAATAGAGAAATAACTTGGCAAAAGTATTAAGACTCTAAGATCTGATCGAGGAGGAGAATACTTGAGTCAAGAGTTTCTGAGTTATCTTAGAGATAATGAGATATTATCTCAATGGACTCCGCCACATACACCTCAACATAACGGTGTATCTTTGAGAAAGAATCGAACCCTTCTAGACATGGTACGGACTATGATGGCTTTTGCGGACCTACCAAAATTGTTTTAGGGGTATGCACTAGAGACTTCTGTTTATATACTAAACAGAGTTCTGACAAAATTGGTTGATACTACCCCATTTGAGATGTTTTTTGGAAAGAGACCAAAGTTATCTCACTTGCGAGTATGGGGTTGTCCTGCCTTTGTCAAAAGGCCACAGTTAGACAAATTTGAAAGTAAGTCTGACAAGTGTTTGTTTGTGGGATATCCGAAAGAATCTTTCGAATATTACTTCTATCTACCCTCCGAAAACAAATTGTTTGTTTCGAAGCATACTGTTTTCTTAGAGAAGGAGCACATGCTCAAAGGGGACAGTGGGAGTAAGATTAAACTTAGTGAAATTCATGAAGATTAAACAAACGAGGATCAACCATCTAATCCCACATCTATTGAGAGAATAGATGAACTTTCTAATACACATGAACCTCGTAGATCTAGTAGGATACGTGTGGCACCTGAGAGATATGGATTTCTCATTAGTGACCACATTGACGTATTACTCATAGATGAAGATGAGCCTACTACCTACAAGGATGTTCTGAATAGTTTAGAATCTGACAAATGGCTTGAGGCCATGAAGTCAGAGATGGATTCCATGTACGACAACTAAGTATGGACTTTGGTTGATCCACCCAAAAGAATTAAACCAATTGGGTGCAAGTGGGTTTTCAAGAAGAAAATGGACATGGATGGTAACTTAGTAACCTATAAAGCACGACTAGTGGTAAAGGGTTATCGTCAACAACATGGTATTGACTATGATGAAACCTTCTCGCCAATAGCTATGTTGAAATCCATCGGGATACTCCTAGCCATTGCTGCTCATTATGATTATGAAATTTGGCAAATGGATGTGAAAACAGCTTTACTAAATGGAAATCTGACTGAGGATGTGTATATGACACAACCTGAGGGTTTCACATCCAGTGATGGCACAAAAGTGTGCAACCTGCAAAGGTCCATTTATGGACTTTAGTAAGCTTCTAGGAGTTGGAATATCTGTTTTGATGAAACAATCAAAGAGTTTGGTTTCATTCAAAATATGGATGAGCCTTGTGTATACAAGAAGGTTAGTGGGAGTGCAATTATTTTCTTACTACTTTATGTAGATGACATATTACTAATAGGAAATGATATACCTGTCTTGCAAATGGTTAAAATTTGGTTGTCCAAACAATTCTCCATGAAAGATCTTGGAGAAGCAACCTATATTCTTGAAATAAGGATCTATAGAGATAGATCCAAAAGGTTACTTGGTCTTTCACAGTCTATATACATAGTTAAAATGCTAATGAGGTTTAGCATAGATCAATCCAAAAAGGGATTCTTGCCCATGTCACGTGGTGTAAGCCTTTCAAAGTCGATGTCTCCCAAGACACAAGTTGAAAGGGATCACATGAGTAAGATTCCATATGTCTCGGCAGTTGGATCTATCTTGTATGCTATGATACGTACTAGGCCCGATGTATCTTGTGCTCTCAGTTTGACGAGCAGATACCAATCCGACCCCGGTGAGGGTCATTGGGCGGTTGTAAAGAATATCCTTAATTACTTACGAAGGACTAAGGATATGTTCTTAGTATATGGAGAAGGTGATTTGAAAATAAACGGGTATATTGATATCAGTTTTCAATCTGACAAAGATGATTTCCAATCACAATCCGGCTACGTGTTTACGTTTTGCGGAGGGGTAATAAGTTGGAAAGTTCCAAACAAGAGACTATTGCCGACTCTACGATAGAAGCTGAGTACATAGCTGCTTCTGAACAAGCTAAGGAGGCTATTTGGATCAAGTAGTTCATGACGGAACTGGGTGTGGTTCCTAGTATTGTTGGTCCAATAACCTTGTATTGTGACAACAACGGAGCCATTGCACAAGTAAAGAAGCCGTAGTCCCATCAACGATCCAAACACGTACTGCGTCGCTATCATCTGATTCGGGAGATCATAGATAGGAATGATGTAAAGATAGAGAGAGTTCCCATGGATGAGAACATAGCTGACCCGCTTATGAAAGCACTATCTAAAAAGAAACACGATTGTCATGTTGAGTCATTCGGTATTATATACATGAATAAATGGCCCTAGTGCAAGTGGGAGTTTGTTAGTGTTGTGCCATAGAGGTAATCACTTGTACATTGTATATGATACATTTTATTTTAATAAAATGCATTATTTATCTTATAGTTTCTTTTTGTTTACTTTAAGTAATATAACTGTTCGATAAAGTCCCTAGTACAACACTGTGTTAAGAAAATCACGATAAAGATCACGATATGAGATTCCTACTACACTGGATGGTGTTAGTACTTAAATAGTCCCTAGTCATAGTATTAATGAGACAGGACATCATTAATGCGTTAAGACTAGCATGTGTTAGACTTCCTAATTTGATCAGGCGGTGGTTCTCATAACCGTGCGTATTGAGATACTCAAAGTTAACACATGAATGCTTGTTAATGGAATAAGTTCATTAGATGGCCTAGCTTTGAGATAATCACATGGATAACTATTTAGTGTCAGTGATATAATCTCAATATAGCAAAAATGCAAGTATCCTTAGACTTGAGATCTCTAAGGTACTTTGTTTGTTGAGCTTTGTACTTTGATTCCAATCTCTGGAGCTCAATCGAGAGCCGCCAATGGGATAGATATTGGGTACATGGTGAGGTAAACGAAAGTAGTTGAGAGGGTCAATAAAGGATTCACAACTCCTAATAGTAGGGGCGAATATCTCACGGCCACTTGTAGGAATTATTACTTGAGAAGTCCTTGGCCAAGGCGATTGTGTATTGGAAATAGTTTCAATTGATACACATCTAGAGTAGTGGGTTCCTAGTACATGTACCATTGTATTTGGGCCAGAATTAATTCTAGAAGGAGTTAGCATTAATTTCGTACTACAAACCAAATGAGATATTATATGGTGAAATGAGTCAATTACATTAAAGTTTGTTATTGAAGGGTGTCAAGCCACTTGACTTCCTGGACTCTTAGGTGGTCATGATGTGCTGCTTGATACTGCTCATGATCTGGGAATATGGGTTTATTAATTGATGAATTATTAAACCAATCCTGATTAGAATTAATAGGATTAATTCTAATTAATTATGGATTATTAATCTCAAAGATGTTTGGATTAATTCATATTCTCTACCAATTGACTGGGAAACCTAATAGGTCACACACAATAGAGGATTAAATACTCAAGATGTTATTTGATAACGTTGTGGGGTTAATTGAGAGAAATAGAAGTTGTTGTCGACAAATTATAATTAGTTATAATTTGTGATACAAGTTGTAATTGTGAGCACTTGATGTTTCTAATTACAATTAGGGAACTCTAATTGTTTTAGAATTCTAGATTTTTAGTGATTTTTTCGGTTTTATGATGATATAACCAAAAAAACCTAAGGGTGATTTACGTGAAAAACCAGCAACCACCAAAACCTTCTCTTCTTCTTCTTTATCTCTCTCTATTTGATCTTGAAGAGGAACCCTAGCCGCCACTTAGAATTTCTGCTAGCACAGAAAATTACGTGCTTGAGTATTCCTCTGTATGGATTACTATTAGAGATAATCACACACTGTGATTATAGTGGATAGACGTTCAACTCACGTGGAGGTTGATCACAAGGATTTCTGGATCGCGCCTCAACTTGAAGAAGAAAATTTTATTCTTCGTACGATCACCTAAAGGTAAAAGTTGTTGCCTTTATTATCATTATGTCTTGTTTTCCACACATAGAAGAGTCCTGGAAGGGTATCTCGATTTATTTTTCACTGCGCTGTATGGGATACGAGCCCAAGATACCCAACAATGGTATCAGAGCCATGCTATGTGTGGTCTACAGACATTGTTTTGGCATGAAAAACAGTTTTTGTGTTTGTCTTTGTTTGCTGTGAAAATCATTTTCACTCGAGTCAAAATCGTTTCGATCTTTATGTGTTGGGTTCGTAGCACAATATAATTGTGTAAAAGTCACAGCGTATTTCAAAAAGATGCTTTCTTTGGTGCTAAAAATTTCTGCAGGAAAAACATTTTCTTATAACATGGATGTTGCCCTCCATTTCATATTAATTTTCCGTTTTGATTTTGTTTAAACTAACAAATTGGTTGTTGTTTAGAGCTTCAAAACAGAA
Source organism: Voacanga thouarsii (assembly GCA_026120185.1). Lineage (NCBI taxonomy): Eukaryota > Viridiplantae > Streptophyta > Magnoliopsida > Gentianales > Apocynaceae > Voacanga > Voacanga thouarsii. The sequence goes on from JANUWF010001153.1 coordinate 2,937,828, forward strand.
AATACTGCTGATAATTGTTCTCACTGAAAATTTGCAGAAGAAGAAAGCACCAGAAATTGTTTCTGAAATTTTTTAAAAAACATCGCCACTGTTGCAGAACACAGGCGGTGCCGGCTCTGGCTTCCCAGCCGACACCGGTTCCATTATGTTCGCAGTGTCCAAAAATCGTTTTTTGAAGAGAAAAATTTTTGGAAACCAGAACGGAGCCGGCGCAGGCTTCGGCTTCTGAACCGGCGTCGGTTCTACTCTGTTTGCAACTTCCAGCTATTTTATAAAAAAAAATTGGAACCGAATTTTGAAAGGGAAAAACCTCATTTGATGAGAAACGGGACCCAAAAGCATTTTCTCAATATTAGTTTTGAGACAATTAATTTTATTCTTCAAAATAATGTTTTGAAAATCTAAAATTGATGTATTCTCTTAAATGGTGATTTTAGAAGTTGTTTTATTTTTTCAAAATAGTGATTTTGGAATAATAAAAGTATATGTTTATTTTATTTAACCATAGTTAATGGCATGGTGGATGGTTATGGACTAAAACCAAGTAAACCGCAGCCCTACATAGGGAAGATCCTCCATGTTGGGTATCTCAGGCTCGTATCCTATACGGCGCAGTAGAAAATAAAAGAGATACCTTCCCAAGACCCGTCTATGTGTGGAAAACAAGACATAAAGATAATAAAGGTAGTAGTTTTTTACCTTTGTTTGATCGTCCGAAGAACAAAATTTCTTCTTCAAGTCAATGTGTGATCCAGTAATCCTCGTGATCAACCTCCACGTGAGTTAAATGTATAACCACTATACTCACAGTGTGTGATTATCTCAAATAGTAATCCACAGAGAGGAATACTCAAGCACCATACTTTTCTGTGCTAGCAGAAACAAGATGGCGACTAGGGTTATTTCTCAAGACAATCGAGAGAGATAGAGAGATGAGAAAGTCAAGTGTTATTGGTTTTTCGTGTGTCACTTTTCAGCTAGAGTTTCGTGTGTCTTGTTAATATGTCACACGAAATTTCCCTTCCCAAAACTGAGAATTCTAATCCTATTAGAATTCCCTAATTGTAATTGGAAACATCATATTCTCACAATTACAACTTGGACCACAAATTATAACTAATTATAATTTGTTCACAATAACTTCTCTTTCTCTCAATTAACCCCACTATGTTATCAAATAACATCTTGAGTATATAATCTTCTATTGTGTGTGACCTATTAGGTTTCCCAATCAATTGGTAGTGAACATGAATTAATCCAAACGTCTATGAGATTAATAATCCATAATTAATTAGAATTAATCCTATTCATTCTAATTAGGATTAGTTTATTAATTCATCAATTAATAAACTCATATTCCCAGATCATGAGCGGTATCTAGCAACACATCATAACCACCCAAGAGTCCAGGAAGTCAAGTGGCTTGACATGAACCCTTCAATAACAAACTTCAGTGCAAATAACTCCTTTCACCATACAATATCTCATTCAGTTTGGAGTACGAAATTAGTGCCAACTCCCTCCAGAATTAATTCTGGCCCGAATACAGTAGTACTTATACCAGGAACCCACTAATCTAGATGTGTATCAATTGGAACTATTTTCAATACACAATCACCTTGGCCAAGGACTTTCCGAGTAGTAATTCCTACAAGTGGCCATGAGATATTCGCCACTACTATTAGGAGTGGTGAATCCTTTATTGACCCTCTCAACTACTTTCGTTTACCTCACAATGTACCCAATATCCATTCTATTGGCGGCCCTTGATCGAGCTTCGAAGATTGGAATCAAAGTACAAAGCTCAACAAATAAAGTACCTTGGAGATCTCAAGTCTAAGGATACTTGCACGTTTGGTATATTGAGATTATTTCATTGGTAATAAATAATTATCCATGTGATTATCTCAAAGCTAGGTTATCCAATGAACTTGTTCCATTAACAAGCATCCATGTGTTAACTTTGAGTATCTCAATACTCACAGTTATGAGAACCACCGCCTGATCAAATTAGGAAGTCTAACACATGCTAGTCTTAACACATTAATGATGTCCTGTCTCATTAATACTATGACTAGGGACTATTTAAGAACTAAAACCATCCAATGTAGTAGGAATCCCATATCATGATCTCTATCATGATTTCCATCACGATTTCCTTAACACAGTGTTGTACCATGGACTTTATCGAACAGTTATATTACTTAAAGTAAACAAAAGAAACTGTAAGATAAATAATGCCTTTTATTAAAATAAAATGTGTCATATACAATGCACAAGTGATTACCTCTAGGGCACAACACTAACACTCCAGGCCTGTCTCCGCACAAACAGATTCGAAATCCTTAATTTCGTAAGTTGACGGTGAGATACCACTAAGCTTGTCATCCATATGTAAGTAGGTGTTAAAATCTCCCATAAGGATCCATGGCTCCGAGAGCGTGGTAGATAAGTACTAAATAACCTCCCACAACGGCCTTCGTGGAACAATAGTATTGTAAGCATAGACAAAAGTAAAATAATAAGCAATATGAGTAACCTTACAGGTGATGTGAACAATAATAGCCTGTGTCGTGCAGTGGAAAATCTGGACATCCACTATTGGTCCATTCCACAAGATGACCACTCTACCCCCATCCGACTCAACCAAGTTATATTTCACCGACCAATTAAGGAACTGGTTTCAAAGGATATTCTCAAGCCCATCCAAAGTCAACTTTATTTCTAGGTATCCAATAACGTCCACACGATGTTTAGAGATAAACTCCCGAACCCCGTGTTGCTTGAGGGTCATGTTGAACCCTCTAATATTCCAGCATGTGACTCTCATTGGGGACTAACTAGTGCCCGTTGGGCACCAATCAAGTCAAAACTACAGTCAACATATTGCTTCCATATGGAACGAATGAACCTTATGGCCTGCACTATTGTGTTACTTGCTTTCACCATTGCCTTAGGAAACTCATCCATACTGGCATCATTCCTACTGGGAGGAACCATTGTGTTATTTCGAAATTGTACATACACCTGTGAACTTGATCGGGATTGGATACGCCCCGTACGCCTTCCCCTAGAATGCCCTCTCCTTTCCCTTATCTGGTTTGGTGGGTTAACAGCCATAGTCTGGGCATTAGGTGCATTGGGCCCAACATGGCACTAGTTGTGCATGGAAGAATGCTGGTCTGCCTCCTATGCACTGGAAGATGCTCCAGACAGTGGTTTAACCATGCCTTCATGTCCATGATTCTGGACTGGTTCCTTTCCCTTGTCAATGCATGTAGAACGTGTCTCCCCAGGTGAAGGCGACCGTAGTTGTTGGTTATCTCCAGCCGGTGTAGACAGTGGTCTATTCTTTTTTGTTAGCCTGCCTTTTTACCGAATACTCACTTCATCAACCATGGGATTCAGCAATTGTTCTCTCTTTTTCATCTTATCCCCTATGTAAGCAACCATGTTATGTCTGAATTTGCAGCAATAGTTACAGAAAGTAGGCTCAAACTCAAACCTCACAGATTGCTATTTGATCTTTCCTGATGATAGTTTAAGTGGCACCACTTTCACTAAGGGTATAAAAACATCTACTTCCACCAGAACTCTAGCATAGGACAGTCTATCAAGCTTGGCAATAAGCATATCTGTCATAATAGGGATGCCAATAGTAGATGCAATTTTGCTTAGTGCCTTTTTGTTCCAACAACTGAGAGGTAGAGCTAGAAATGTCACCCATATGGGCATTATGCTCACCTCATCCAGAGAGAAATCGAATTCAGATGGCATAACCTTGAGCATAAGTGACCTACCAAACACTGCATATGGCCCCCCACGGAGAAATTTCTACCTATCTGTTAGTGTTGTGCACTAGAGGCAATCACTTGTACATTGTATATGAAACATTTTATTTTAATAAAAGACATTATTTATCTTACAGTTTCTTTTGTTTCCTTTAAGTAATATAACTGTTCGATAAAGTCCCTAGTACAACACTGTGTTAAGAAAATCACGATAGAGATCATGATATGAGATTCCTACTACACTAGATGGTGTTAGTACTTAAATAGTCCCTAGTCATAGTATTAATAAGACAGGACATCATTAATGCGTTAAGACTACCATGTGTTAGACTTCCTGATTCGATCAGGCAGTGGTTCTCATAACTGTGAGTATTGAGATACTCAAAGTTAACACATGAATGCTTGTTAATGGAAAAGGTTCATTGGATGACCTAACTTTGAGATAATCACATAGATAACTATTTAATACCAGTGATATAATCTCAATATAGAAAACATGCAAGTATCCTTAGACTTGAGATCTCCAAGGTACTTTGTTTGCTGAGCTTTGTACTTTGATTCTAATCTTCAGAGCTCGATCGAGGGCCGTCTATGGGATGGATATTGGGGTACATGGTGAGGTAAACGAAAGTAGTTGAAAAGGTCAATAAAGGATTCCCCACTCCTAATAGTAGGGGTGAATATCTCACGCCCACTTGTAGGAACTAATACTCGAAAGTCCTTGGCTAGGGCAATTATGCATTGAAAACAGTTCCAATTGATACACATCTAGGGTAGTGGGTTCCTAGTATAAGTACTATTGTATTCGGGCCAGAATTAATTCTGGAGGGAGTTGGCACTAATTCCTTACTCCAAACCAAATGAGATATTGTATGGTGAAAAGAGTTGATTGCACTGAAGTTTGTTATTGAAGGGTTCATGTCAAGCCACTTAACTTCCTGGACTCTTAGGTATTCATGATGTGTTGCTAGATACCGCTCATTATCTGGGAATATGGGTTTATTAATTAATGGATTAATAAACCAATCCTAATTAGAATTAATATGATTAATTCTAATTAATTATGGATTATTAATCTTAAAGACGTTTGGATTAATTCATGTTCACTACCAATTGATTGGGAAACCTAATAGGTCACACACAATGAAGGATTATATACTCGAAGATGTTATTTGATAACATAGTGGGGTTAATTGAGAGAAAGAAAAGTTGTTGTGGACAAATTATAATTAGTTATAATTTGTGGTACAAGCTGTAATTATGAGAACTTGATATTTTCAATTACAATTAAGGAATTTTAATAAGATTAGAATTATCAGTTTTAGGAAGAAAATTTGTGTGATATATAGTAGCTAATAACACACGAAAAACCCTAGCCAATAGTTGAAAAACAACACACGATTCTCTCTTCTTTTGATCTCTCTTTCTCTCGTTTTTCTTCTTAAAAGAACAACCCTAGCCGCCATTAATTTTTTCTAGCACAGAAATTTTGGTGCTTGAGTACTCCTCTATGTGGATTACTATTAGAGATAATCACACACTGTGATTATAGTGGGTAGACGTTCAACTCACGTGGAGGTTGACCACGAGGATTGCTGGATCGCGCCTCAACTTAAAAAAGAAAATTTTGTTCTTCGTACGATCACCCAAAAGTAAAAGATGATGTCTTTATTGTCGTTATGTCTTGTTTTCCACACATAGAAGAGGCCTAAGAGGGTATCTCGATTTATTTTCTGCTGCACCGTATAGGATACGAGCCCGAGATACCCAACAATGGTATCAGAGCCATGCTATGTGTGGTCTACGGACATTATTTTGGCATGAAAAATTGTTTTCGTGTTTGTCTTTGCTTGCTGTGAAAATCCTTTTCACTCGAGTTGAAATCGTTTCGATCTTTATGAGTTGGGTTCGTAGCACATTATGATTGTGTTATAGTCATAAAGTATTTCGAAACGATGCTTTCTTTGGTGCTGAAAAATTTCTGCAAAAAAACATTTTCTTGCAACATAGATGTTGCCCTCCGTTTCATCTTAATTTTCCTTTTTGATTTTGTTTAAACTAATAAATTGGTTGTTGTTTATAGCTTCAAAATAGAAAATACAGCTGAGAATTGTTTTCACTAAAAATTTGTAGAAGAAGAAAGCACCAGAAATTGTTTTTGAAATTTTTTGAAAATCGCCGCCATTGTTGCAGAACACAGGCGGTGTCGGCTCCCTCCTCTAAGCTGGCCCCGGTTCCATTTTGTTTGTGATGTCCAAAAATCATTTTGGAAAGATAAAAATTTTGGAAACCAGAATAGAGCCGGCGCCGATTCTGCTTTTTTTGCAACCTCTAGTATTTAAAAAAAAAATCGGAACAAAAGGGAAAAACCTCATTTGATGAGAGACGTGACCCAAAAGCATTTTCTCAAAATTAGTTTTGAGACAATCAATTTTGTTCTTCAAAATAATGATTTTGAAAATCTAAAATTGATTTATTCTCTAAAATGGTGATTTTAGAATTTGTTTTATTCTTTCAAAAATAGTGATTTTGGAATAATAAAAGTATATCTTTATTTTGTTTAAGCATAGTCAATGGCATGGTGGATGATTATGGACTAAAACCAATTATATCTGTTCATGCATTTTACAGTTTTGGTTTTTATGAAATAGGGCCTGCGTGTCTTGCCTTCTCTAGAATTCTTGTGTAATTCTCTTCTCATCTAACTCCCCTCGAATGTAACTCGAGATTTTCTCTCTTTAGGAAATTATGTAATTAGTTTACATATGTAAGAAAGGAGTAGAATTATTTTATTCTGGAGATGGCCACCAAAACAAGGCAAGGAGGTAAGACCTTCTACTTAAATCATGTATGAACACATAGGGTTAACTATATTAATTTCTTTTATGGCTCAAAGAAATTAATTTAGGAAAAGTCCATAACCATACCACATAATCGCTTTATTACCATGATTATCAATTATGTGATTTATTGATTATTATACATGTTATTCAACGAAATCACCTAAAGGAAGAAATCCCTCAATTAATATTAATCCTAGTTCCTTCCGTTAATATAGTAAGAACGAGAGTCCTTTTTCGAGACCAAGTTGTTGGGCAAACCCGAGCCTACTTGACATTGGGCATGTTCAAGCTATAGAATTAAATTCCTTTGGAATTAAATTCCTGATTAATGGGTCGGCTTTAACTAAATTGTTTATCCCGGTTGGGCAAACTCAAGCATAAAGAAATTTAGAGGAAAAGTTGGGGTACCCCAAAAGGCTTTAAGATTAAAAGCAGTTCATCACACAATAATTCAGTAATTACATACGATGTAATTGGTATTGGATACCTACCAATGAACTTAAGGGTGGCTTGTTGGGCAAACCCAACGTTATTCATGAGAAATTTGGATACCGGTCCACTAGGAAAGCTTCTAACGGGCTATTTCGAATCAATAGTAGGGGTTGTTGGTTTGAGTAAAATAGTGGAGTAAAAATGCGTTTAATTAAAGTCCTAATTATTTGCATATCATGTGCATATACAAGTAGCAAATGCTCTCTATCATTACATCTAGGTCACTTGCATCATGTCAATGAACTTGAACTTACGTAGCATTTTAGAAACCAACAAGTTAACCGAATTAAACTCTCTCGACTGGTACAGAAATTTGAGAATCATTCTCAAATCGAAAAGTTGCTCTACGTGCTAGATACTCCTATTCCACCACCACGAGCCCAAGATGCTCATGTTGATGAGCATTTTGTCCACAAGAGGCATAAGGAGGATAGTGATACAGCATCATGTATTATGCTGGCATCCATGACTCCTATGTTGCAAAAACAGAACGAGCCTATGGATGCTCAATCGATCATTTTACATCTTCGAGAGCTGTTTGATGCCCAAGCCAGAACTGAGAGATATGAGATCTCGAAGCAACTATTTCATTGTAAAATGGCAGAGGATTCTTCTGTGGCCACTAAGGGGCTGAAAATTCTAGGCTTGATAGAGAAGCTTAGATCTCTCGGGTTTGCAATGGATCATGACTTAAGTATTGACTTAATTCTACAATCTTTGCCTAATAGTTTCTCACAATTTGTGATTAACTATCAGATGAACAAGATTGAGTCCACCATTCCTGAATTGATCAATCTTCTCAAAACTGCGGAGTCCTCAATGAAGAAGGATTCCAATGCGGTTTTAATGGTAGAATCTTCCTCTTCTAAGAAGAAAGTTCAAAAGAAGAAGAAGAAGGCTGCCATGAAGCCCAAAGGTGGTGTGAACAAGAAGGACACAACTGCCAAGGGCCCATGCCATCATTATGGGAAGATAAGCCACTGGAGGCGCAACTGCAAAGCCTACTTGGAGACCATTAAGGACAAGAAGCAGAAGGAGAAGCTTACAAGCACTTCTACTTCTTCTCCAGGTATGTTTATGATTGAGATAAATACTGCCTTTATAAATGAGATATGGGTATTAGATACCAGATGTAGATCTCATTTGTGCAATAACTTGCAGAGACTAAAGAGTAGTAGAAGGCTAGAGAAATGCGACGTAGACCCACGTACTGCAAATAGGGCAAAGAATGCTGCACTTGTTGTGGGAACATACGAGCTGAACCTGCCTTCGGGATTGATTCTAGTATTGGAAAACTGTTATTATGTACCAGTTTTAATGAAAAACATTATCTCAGTTGCGTGTTTAGACTTATGTGGATTTCATTCAATATTTAAGAATAAATGTTGTTCTTTCTCTTTGAATGATATTTATTATGGTTCATCAACTTTGGTTAATGGTTTATATGTTCTAGACTTGGACAATCCAATTCTCAATATAAACAAAAAGAAACCTAAAATAGATAACTCTAACACCTCTTACTTATGGCATTGTCGTTTGGGTCATGTAAACAAAAATCGTGTTTCTAAGTTACACAAGCTTGGTGACTTAGGGTCATTTGATTATGAATCATATGGCACATGCGAGTCTTGTTTACTAGGAAAAATGACTAGAACTCCTTTCTAGGAAAAGGAGAATGGACCAAGGAGTTATTAGAACTCTTACATTCTGATGTAAGTGGCCCAATGTCAATACAAGCAAGAGGAGGTTATAACTATTTTATAACATTTATTGATGATTTCTCACGATACGGGTATTTGTATTTAATGAAATACAAAACTGAGGCTTTTAAAAGGTTCAACGACTTCAAGAATGAAATAGAGAAATAAGTTGGCAAAAGTATTAAGACTTTAAGATCTGATCGATGAGGAGAATACTTGAGTCAAGAGTTTCTGAGTTTTCTTAAAGATAATGGGATATTATCTCAATGGACTCCGCCACATACACCTCAACAAAACGGTGTACATGAGAAAATGAATCGAACCCTTCTAGACATGGTACGGACCATGATGGCTTATGTAGACCTACCAAAATCATTTTGGAGGTATGCACTAGAGACTTCTGTTTATATACTAAATAGAGTTCCGACAAAATCGGTTGATACTACCCCATTTGAGATGTTCTTTGGTAAGAGACCAAAGTTATCTCACTAGCGAGTATGGGATTGTCTTGGCTTTGTTAAACGGCCACAGTCGGACAAACTTGATAGTAAGTCTGACAAGTGTTTGTTTGTGGGATATCCGAAAGAATCTTTCAGATATTACATCTATCTACCCTCCGAAAACAAATTGTTTATTTCGAAGCAAGTCGTCTTCTTAGAGAAGGAGCACATGCTCAAAGGGAACAGTGGGAGTAAGATTGAACTTAGTGAAGTTCATGAAGATCAAATAAACGAGGATCAACTGTCTAACCCCACATCTATTGAAAGAATACATGAACCTTCTAATACACATGAACCTCGTAGATCTAGTAGGATGCGCATGGCACTTGAAAGATATGAATTTCTCATTAGTGACCACAAAGACGTATTGCACATTGATGAAGTTGAGCCTACTACCTACAAGGATGTTCTGAATAATTTAGAATCTGACAAATGGCTTGAGGCCATGAAGTCAGAGATGGATTCCATGTACGACAACTAAGTATGGACTTTGGTTGATCCACCTAAAAGAATTAAACCAATTGGGTGCAAGTGAGTTTTCAAGAAGAAAATGGACATGGATGGTAACTTAGTAACCTATAAAGCACGACTAGTGGTAAAGGGTTATCATCAACAACATGGTATTGACTACAATGAAACCTTCTCGCCAATAGCTATGTTGAAATCCATCGGGATACTCCTAGCCATTGCTGCTCATTATGATTATGAGATTTGGCAAATGGATGTGAAAACAGCTTTCCTAAATGGAAATCTTACTGAGGAAATGTATATGAGACGACTTGAGTTTTTCACATCCAGTGATGGCACAAAGGTACGTAAGCTGCAAAGGTCTATTTATGGACTTAAGCAAGCTTCTAGGAGTTGGAATATCCGTTTTGATGAAATAATCAAAGAGTTTGGTTTCATTCAAAATATGGATGAGCCTTGTGTATACAATAAGGTTAGTGGGAGTGTAATCGTTTTCTTACTGCTTTATGTACATGACATATTACTAATAGGAAACGATATACCTGTCTTGCAAATGGTTAAAGTTTGGTTGTCCAAACAATTCTCCATGAAAGACCTTGGGGAAGCAACCTATATTCTTGGAATAAGGATCTATAGAGATAGATCCAAAAGGTTGCTTGGTCTTTCATAGTCTACATACATAGATAAAGTGACAAAGTGGTTTATCATGGATCAATCCAAAAATAGATTCTTGCCCATGTCACATGATATAAGCCTTTCAAAGTCGATGTCTCCCAAGACACAAACTGAAAGGGATCACATGAGTAACATTCCATATGCCTCGGCTGTTGGATCTATCATGTATGCTATGATATGTACTAAGCCCAATGTATCTTTTGTTCTCAATTTGATGAGCAGATACCAATCCAACCCTGGTGAGGGTCATTGGGCGGCTGTAAAGTACATCCTTAAGTACTTACGATGGACTAAGGATATGTTCTTAGTATATGGAGAAGGTGATTTGAAAATAAACGAGTATACTGATACCAATTTTCAATCTGATTAAGAAGATTTTAAATCACAATCTGGCAGCATGTTTACATTGTGCAGAGAGGCAATAAGTTGGAAAAGTTCCAAACAAGAGACTATTGCCGACTCTACGACAAAAGCTGAGTACATAGCTGCTTCTGAACTAGCTAAGGAGGCTGTTTGGATCAAGAAGTTTGTGACGGAACTGGGCGTGGTTCCTAGTGTTGTTGGTCTAATAACTTTGTATTGCGACAACAACGGAGCCATTGCACAAGCAAAGGAGCCGCGGTCTCACCAACGATCCAAACACGTACAGCAACGCTATCATCTTATCCGGGAGATCATAGATAGGAATAATGTAAAGATAGAGAGAGTTTTCATGGATGAGAACATAGCTGACCCACTTACGAAAGCACTATCTCAAAAGAAACATGATTGTCATGTTGAGTCATTCGGTATTAGATACATGAATGGTTGGCTCTAGTGCAAGTGGGAGTTTGTTAGTGTTGTGCCCTATAGGCAATCACTTATACATTGTATATGACACATTTTATTTTAATAAAAGACATTATTTATCTTACAGTTTCTTTTCTTTACTTTAAGTAATATTACTGTTCGATAAAGTCCCTAGTACAATACTGTGTTAAAGAAATTATGATAAAGATCATGATATGAGATTCCTACTACACTGGATGGTGTTAGTACTTAAATAGTCTCTAGTCATTGTATTATTGAGACAGGACATCATTAATGCGTTAAGATTACCATGCGTTAGACTTCCTGATTTGATCAGGCGGTGGTTCTCATAACCGTGAGTATTAAGATACTCAAAGTTAACACATGGATACTTCTTAATGGAACAAGTTCATTGGATGACCTAGCTTTGAGATAATCACATGGATAATTATTTAGTACCAGTGATATAATATCATTAAAGCAAACGTGCAAGTATCCTTAGACTTGAGATCTCCAAGGTACTTTGTTTGCTGAGCCTTGTACATTGATTCCAATCTCCGAAGCTCAATCGTGGGCCACCTATGGGATTGATATTGGGTACATGGTGCGGTAAATGAAAGTAGTTGAGAGGGTCAATAAAGGATTCACCACTCCTAATAGTAGGGGTGAATATCTCACAGCTACTTGTAAGAATTACTACTCCAAAGTTCTTGACCAAGGCGATTGTGTATTGGAAACAGTTCCAATTGATACACATCTAGAATAATGGGTTTTTTGTACAAGTACTATTGTTTTCGGGCCAGAATTAATTATGGAGGGAGTTGACACTAAGTCCGTACTCCAAACCGAATGAGATATTGTATAGTGAAAGGAGTTGATTGCACTGAGGTTTGTTATTGAAGGATTCATGTCAGACCACTTGACTTCCTGGACTCTTGGGTGGTCATGATATGTTGCTAGATACCACTCATGATCTGGGAATATGGGTTTATTAATTGATGGATTAATAAACCAATCCTAATTAGAATTAATAGGTTTAATTCTAATTAATTATGGATTATTAATCTCAAAGACGTTTGAATTAATTCATGTTCACTACCAATTGATCGGGAAACCTAATAGGTCATACACAATAGAGGATTATATACTCAAGATGTTATTTGATAACATAGTGGGGTTAATTGAAAGAAAGAAAAGTTGTTGTGGACAAATTATAATTAGGTATAATTTGTGGTATAAGTTGTAATTGTGAGAACTTGATATTTCCAATTACAATTAGGGAATTTATAATAGAATTAGAATTCTCAGTTTTGGGAAGGAAATTTCGTGTGATATATAGTAGCTAATAAGACACGAAAATCCCTAGCCAATAGCTGAAAAACAACACACGATTCTCTCTTCTTTTGATCTCTCTTTCTCTCATTTTTCTTCTTAAAAGAAAAACCCTAGCTGCCATTCATTTTTGCTAGCACAGAAATTTTAGTTCTTGAGTATTCCTCTGTGTGGATTACAATTAGAGATAATCACACACTATGATTATAGTGGGTAGACATTCAACTCACGTGAAGGTTGATCACGAGAATTGCTGGATTGCGCCTCAACTTGAAGAAGAAAATTTTGTTCTTCGTATGATCACCCAAAGGTAAAAGCCGGTGCCTTTATTGTTGTTATGTCTTGTTTTCCACACATTGAAGAGTCCTAGGAGGGTATCTCGATTTATTTTCCACTGCCCTGTATAGGATACGAGCCTGAGATACCCAACACTATCTTCATCTGATGAGAACTGAAATATTAGCCAACTAGAGGCATGTGTGTGCACATTTGAATAAACTCCCTACTGTTTAGTGAGCTCCATCAATGCCTTCATGCCTGGGAATCTTCCGGCAATCATCCCAAATAAGCAATAGCCCAACTTTTCCTCAGCATCCTCAAAGTCGAGCACATCAATGTCAATGAATTCACCCGAGCTAGGGATATGGCTTAATCTCATTCCATTACACTGCTCTCGGTTCCCTTTCACAATATTTACCCAAGTATATAGAGGTTGCTCGGTTTCCAAAGGTTTGGGATCATTCAGTTTCTCCGGCTGAGAGATGTTGGTCTCACCCACACAAAGGGCAGGCGACTCAGAAGACACAGGAGCATCGGAAGGGAGCATGCTCCCCGCAACAGGGGACAAAGTGCACGTGGCTTAGGACGGTTCTGGGGCCAAATGATGGGGGTTGGTTAACATTAATGGAGTGAGGTTTGTGGTCTTCAGTACCACAGGCTGGCATGAGGATGATGGGTTATTTTTATGCATTTCAAAAGACCTTGGTGGACTATATGATGAGGCTGCCCGGGGTGGGGAAGGTGGTGGAACCACAATTTTGTCTACTTTCTTTCGTCCTCTGGTCTGGACAATCAGGTCTAGGCCCCCAGAACAAAAGGAGGGTGGATATAGCAGAATGGCAGATGGAAAAGCTTTTGAAACTTTGTGATATGTTTTTACCGGGGTAGGTAGACTTGTATACTGATAGGTATAAGGGCTAAACGATAACTACAATTCTATAAGCCAGGAATAAAGAGGGTTGAGAAAAATTTGAATTCAGACCTAGCTCCCAGGTAGAAGTCCATACCAAGGGAGTCTGTTAACTAAAGCTGAAAAACTAGTTTGAACATATAACTGAAGCTGACAAACTAGTTTGAACATATAGTAAGAGGTTTGTATGGATCAAACACAACGGAAGGCTGGTAGCATATAATGGTAAGACTCAACGAAGAACACAGATCACACACAGGACAAAAGAGAGACACAAACACCCCACAATAGTCAGGTAATAAGGATAAACCAAAACACTGATTCACTAGTTAAAAACACCACAGACAAGTATACCAACGTCCCGCATGGACCCAAGTTAAAAACAGAAAAATACAGTATCAGAGCAAGAAATAAATGGCGGATAACAGCAACACCAGACAAGAAACTCTTGTAGGACCCATCTTTCATGTGAAATCATAGCATATCATTGCAATCATATGCTCCGACAAACCAACAAACTGTCCAAAATCACAGTCGGGTAGGCATGAAGTAAACTAAAGTCCAGAATGTAATACAGCCACACAGCACAAATAGATACCACACTAGAAAGAAGATAGCATAAACAAGAGAAGTACTAACTAGCAGAGAAACTGTTCTTTGTCAGTCCAGCTCAAAGAACTTCCATGGCTAGCAAGACACGAAAAGAGGACTCAAGGGAGTTGAGAGTTTCTCTCTCTTCCTCTTTCTCTCACTAGAAAATCAGTTATCACTTAACTATTAATGATTGACTTATATTGTGGATTGAGAAGGTTGTGGATTGATTGAAAATTGTGAATAATTAAGGGGTGTGTGTTGCATTGTGTCATGATGGATTGATTGTATCGAGATAGGGTTGTTATTGTTGTAGTGCCTCATTATCATTTTTTTTTCTTGATACCCATCTTTAAACACCCTCATTATGCCTAAAGACAAAGGCCAATTTTCAAAAAGGGCTAGAGCCTTATCTTCTTCTATCCCTACATCTATAGATCCCTTATTCCTACACCCTACTGATTTTATTGACCCTTCCTATTAAGAGTAGTACTCCATGAAGGTTTCTAATAAAATCATTGTAGAACGCACTTTTGCACCCTATCTAGACCGTGCCCTTAAATTAGGAATGATTTTTAGACGATTGGGGTAGGGGCCCATTCTTCAATTGAAATGACCCTATTGCCCTGTCTTGGGTAAAGAGTTTTATGCTAATATAGTCCAAAAATGAAATAACCATCTTGAGACCAGGGTAAAGCGAATCCCTATTTTTGTGGATAGAGAGAGACTGGCTGCTATCTTATATGTTAGTAATAAAGACCCTTGGTTAGCTGTATATCACCACAACCAAAAGATAATTTCGACCCCTAAATGGAAAGTGAGTGATACTAGAGCTACCCTAAGGATGTACAAGAGAGGTCTAGTAGGGCAGGTAGGTTTCTATTCTAATAATGAACTTGAGACCAACCTACATGCCTTAGTCTACATCTTTTCTAACAATGTTGTTCCTAAGGCTAGTGGGGTTAACAAGGTCCTGAGTGATTAACCTTTATATTCTACATAAGATTATGCATAGCCAGCCTATCCCGCTTCCTCCTTTGATTATCCAATCTATGCATGATGGGGTCCATCCTCGCTTTTTCACCAAAACTTTTGTTTTCCCTTTTGTAATCATGAAAATTTTAGAAGTTTTTAGCATTAGTTTTGAGAGGAAACTTACTAAACCAACTGAGAGATATCTAGTTACTGAGCAAACATTAGTTAGCTGTGGTTATCAATACAGTGCTGAGGTAAGGCGATGGATGAGGCCTTATGATGTGCAGCACGGGGCCAAGTTGAGCTTCCACCTATGCAAAAGGAACATCCCGCACCACCACTTGAAGCTCACACTACTAGTTCACAGTCCCAATCGAGGATTGATTTTAAGACTAAGGTGAGGGATCAATGGAAAATGGGTATGGATACATAGACAGAGATACTTCTTTAGCTTCGTGAGTCCATGACTGCCCTCACCAGGAGGCAAGATGCTCAAAAGCAACAATGGGCACAATGGATGCAGCAATTCTCTGGACCTCAAGAAAATGATAGTAGCCATATGGCTGAGGAAGATTATGAGGAGGGGGAGGAGGATCATTGTAACACCCCGCTACCTAGGCCCGCCAGGGCCGGGGATATCACCCCATCCAAAGGACAATTGGTATTTATAACTAGGTCACAAAAATAAAATAGCAGAATAAAAATGATACTTGAACTTAAAATTTATTACATCGCAAATAATAATAATAATAATAATAATAATAATAATAATAATAATAATAATAATAAATCCAAGAAATCAATCCAAGAATACCCAAAACAAATTCATAATAAAATTCATCCGCTCTCATCTCTCCCAAACATTACACAAAATAAATTATCAGAAAATTCTCCTAAAGCAAGCAATATCTAGCTACTCATCCCCACAGCAGGATCGACCTGAAATCATGGTAAAAATGGTGGTGAGACAGAAATCTCAATAAGTCCGTGTGTGCTTAAGTGTCGGGAGAAAACAATTCGTGAATGCAAAGTATAAAATTCTTTATAAGAGATCACTGACAAACAATAAACATTAGTCAAAAGCAAGAGTGATGTTTTGGCTTTTCCAACCATAAATAATCAATAAAATCAACCACTCAAAAGAAACGGTCATGGGTTACCACACGTTGGGCCCCATAACCGCATGGTCAGCATGCCACACTTTGTGCATACTGCCGGTCAGAATGCCACACTTTGTGCAGACTGACAAAAGTAGGTGATCGGCCTACTCGGCAAGATACTCCTCCTTCTCTACACCCAAACAACAACCGGGTGTCCATTCCAGCAAAACACAGTCACTTGACTGAAAAGAACACTGCTAGCTCGGACCGGCATGACCTACTGGACTGACGTCTTATCCGAGAAGGACTCACCCCTCAGAGGTGGCCACCTACTGAGAGACTTACTTTAACCCTCAAAGACTAGCCCTAGTAGTCCACCCTTATTGAGTAATCAACGACGTTTCCCACTTGGGATAAAATGAACAAAACACTGTTCTGCATGAAAATGGCAATTTAAGGGTTTTCAAAGTCTTTATCAAAATCAGTTTTAGAAAGAGTTTTGAGTTTGATTAAATCTGCTCATTGATCTTTAAATAATTCAATTGTTTGAAATAAGAAAGAATTCAACCCTCAATTGCCTTTACATAAATGAGTGTCCATACACTCTACATTTGGCTTGCCATAATAAACATTTCACACCAATCAGGTTTTATGCAGGAGCTTACCTGATTCTTGCTCACAATAAAAGGTCTCTAACAGCTGACCTAACCCCGCATGGGCAAATACAAATCACAATCAATTTCAAGCCACAATCCACTTCCTCAATTTTAAATCAACTCAACTTACTACTGCCATAATCCTAGTGTCCCAAGCTCTAAGGCCAAACAATAAATAAATAGGTTTATAAGTTGAGCCTAATTTGATATTTAAAATAATTAATGGTTTGGGAAATAAATTCTAATAAGTTGAAAGTTTATATCTTGATAAGAAAAATTTAGAGTTTATTTGATCAAGAGTCCTAGGTAGTATTAAATAAAATAATGATTTATTAATAATTTAGTTGTTAGAAAATAATTGATAGCTAAAATTAGTTGAAAATAAATTTAATGAGTCTTGCTTGAACAATAATAAATAAATTCTTAATGGGTTTTGATTAAAAGATATTAATTAAATTTTTAGTAATAAATATTTTACTAATTATAATTATTTCCATAAAAGGCTTTATTTGATTTCATTATTTTAAGTAATATATATATATATATATATATATATATTATTTTTCTGGAAAAATCTATTATTAATTTGACTAAAATATCCTTATTATATATAATAATCCAGATCTACCCTTCCTAGGGTTTTTTGAAATTACTAGAAAAATTATATTATTAAATATTTTATTCATGAAATAAAAATTAGCTTAGGGACAACTAGATCATGATCAAATTTCTCTGGCTAACCACAATCAAGAACATATACAATCCTTCAATTCATCAAATCATCCAAATCATGCATATAAGCATAGATCTAAATTTATCAAGACACGATCTAACCTCTACTAGCATAAATATGATCATAGCTTCAATAATCCAACATTAATATAAATCCTATTCACCAAATGTGACATAATCTCTAGCATTCTTCATCACAAATACTACCTATGACATGGAAACATGCATCAAACACCAAATCATCATTCAATCAAACAAGATAATCCTTCTATGCATAAATCCCATCTCCTTCACAATCATACATATATTCATGCTTCAATCTCAACAATACATACTCAAATCCTATCACAATCCAAATACTATCAACATCATCTTAGAGACATGAATCTAGAATTTAAAAGAAAGATTGAAGGGACTTACTTGGTTGAGGAATACCTTGAAGGAGTTTAGAATGAATCTCAACTCCAAGATGCCTAGCTTCGTCCAAGGAAGATGGAGAAAGAATGGCCATGGGAGAAGAAGCCATCCGGTAAAGAGAAGAGAGTTTCGGGTATGAGAGAGAGAGACCATTAGCATGTTTATTCATATATATTTTCACTAAAGATCAAGATTGGAGAAGATGAAGTTGTTAGAACAAACCTACCTTGAACGTGTTCTTGAACCTTCACAGAATTTTCTCGATTTTTATCCAAACTAGCAAGTTGGTTTGTGGAGTTTGATGTTAAGAATGGTGTTGATGGACTCACGGTAGTGAGTAGGTTAAATCTGAAAATTTTAGAGAATGTTTGAAGTGGTTTGGAGGGGTATTAGGTGAAAGGAAGGAGTAGGTGTTCTTAGTGTGTTGTGTGTGTTCTTGAAGGTTGAAGAGATTTGAGAGATTTTGTTTTGCAGCTGCCGAAATTTTGTGAGAACTAGGGCTGCCAAAATTTCTGCAAGGTTTAGGAAGATGGCTCTCTGGTTTGGAAGGGAAAAGGAAAGGCTAGTTGTTAAAATCCTTGAAGAATATTTTTAGGAAGCAAATTTGGAAACTAAATATTCAAGAATATCTTAATTATTGGAGAGTTTTGGAAGTCTGCCATGGCCGACTATTTTGAGCAGTATTTCGGTTGATTGAAAGTTGGTTTAAGAAGGCTTATGGTGGCCAAAAACAAGGAGCATAATGGTGAAGAAAAATTTTGGTTATTTGAGGGATACTTTATGAAAGGTTGCTAAACCAAGGTGGCTGGAATTTTGGTAATCAATCAATCATGATTGCAGGGATTTGTTGGAGAGATTTTCGGGCAGCTATGTCTGAATTTCATGCAGAAGCTTAAGGGAGATAATGGAGCTCAGTTACTGAAGGTTTAAGGGAAGTTTATGCAGAACAAGGACGGGGTTTCGGCTGGGAGAGAATTAGGAACCAAAACTGGACAGTTAGACTGCACAGGATTTTTGCTAGGCTGGAATTCCTGGACAGTTTTTCGGCTGCCATTTTCCAGCCAGCTTGCAGAGATTTTGAAGGGGAATTTCAGGCGCTTTCAAGGATGGTTTCCAGCCTTCTTCATGGAGGAAAAACATGGCTAAGGTGTTGAACAAAATCTGGAAGAAAACAGCTCGGTTTTGGATCTCCAAAGCTGTGATTTGCACAGGAATTTTTCTGGTTTTGCACCACTTTTGTGCAATCCGAAAATAGCCAGAAAAATCCAGATTCTAGGCTGAACAAATGGGCCTTTTTCTGGCAGCATTTGGGAGGGAATAATGGTTAAGAATTTCGACACCTTGAAGGCACACAAAGATGGAAAATTTCAGTTCTATGCATGATGGGAAATGAACCTAGCTAGAGTGAATTTTTAGCAGGTTCACTAGAGGGATTTATCCTCTTGGAATCTCCCACAACTCTTCCACATTTTCAGACCATAAGTGCCTTTCACTAAGACATTTTGATCCTACAAAACCACAGTACTTTACTGAAATTTTTTGAAAGGAAATGACTAGAACAACTTGATCAAACTAATGAGTTGAGAAATAAGGAAAATCAAAGATCAAGGGGAAATGAATTCCCCTTAGGAAATTCGTGTAGGGCAAAGGAGTAGAATGAGGATACTCCTAACATATCTCTCTTAGGACAACATCTCTACTCTACTCCAAGCACATAAAGCCGAAATTATTACTTCCCAAGCAAAAATAAAATTTAACCAAGCTAATGCTCCTATGATGGAATTTGAACCCAAGACCTCAAGAACTAATTCTAAGGTTCTAACCACTACACCACAAAAACTCTTGTTCTTATTTCACCTCTAATATATATATATATATATATATATATATATATATATATATATTCTATTCAATCCTCAAGCTATCTCCCTTTTTCCACCTCAAGCAAAATTACCATTTTGCCCTTTTCAAGCAATACCCACAACCTAGCCTTCAAGACAATAAATCTCAAATCCAAAACACAAAAAATCATATAAAAATATATTTAAACATGTAAGAAAGTATGATATGCATCCCAGCCCCCTTTACTCCAAGACTGATTTTGACTGGGGTTTCACATCCTCCCCTCCTTAGAAGAATTTCGTCCCGAAATTCATGCATACTTCAATTTCAACTCGGGATACTTCCGTTTAACCCATTCTTCTGACTCCCATGTGGCATCCTGTGAGCCATGATGCTCCCACTGAATCTTAACCATTGGTATCTGTTTGTTCCGGAGAGTCTTGACATTGCGGTCCAATATCCGTACAGGCTTCTCCACATAGCTCATGTCGGGCTGCAATACTAACGGTTCATCATTCAATTCATGACCGGGTTCTGCATTATACTTCTTCAATTGTGAGACATGAAACATGTCATGGATACCCGTCAACCCGTCCGGCAGGTCCAATCGGTAAGCTACCGGTCCAATTCTTTCCTTAATCGAAAACGGCCCCAAATATCTCGGATTCAATTTTCTGTCCTTTGGATGCTTCAAAATTCCTATATTCGGCGTCAACTTCAAAAATACGCTGTCCCCGACTTGAAATTCTAATTCTCTTCGCCGGTTGTCCGCATAACTCTTCTGCTGACTCTGTGCTGCCTTTAACCTCTCCTTGATCAATTTCACTTTATCCAACATCTCTTGGACATATACTTCTCCGGTTTTGCTCACATGACCGTCTTCGGACCCACTCCAATACAACGGTACCTGACATTTGCGCCCATACAAAGCCTCATACGGTGCTATCCCGATCGAAGCTTGATGGCTATTGTTATATGATAATTCTGCATACGGTACACACTCTATCCATTTATCTCCGAAGTCCAAAACACAGGCTCTCAAGATATCTTCCAATATCTGTATCACCTCTTCTGACTGCCCATCAGTCTGCGGATGCGCCGTCGTACTGAATTTCAGATTCGACCCCATTACTTCTTGAAACTTTCCCCAGAAACAAGATGTAAACGTCGAGTCTCGATCTGACACTTTGCTTGAAGGCACTCCATGTACTCGAACGATCTCTCGAACATAAGTCTGAGCCAGCTTCTCCATCGAGTCCCTCACATTCACCGGTATGAAATCGGCCGACTTAGTTAGTCGATCCACCACTACCCATATGGCGTCTTTTTGAGTCCTTGACATGGGAAGCCCGATGACAAAATCCACAGTCACCTCTTCCCACTTCCATTCCGGCACTAGCAATGGCTGCAATAGTCCCGCTGACTTCTTATGCTCCGCTTTGACTTTTTGGCAGGTGAGACAAGTTAAGACATACTTGACCATATCTCGCTTCAGTCCGAGCTGCCAATAGGCTCTCTTCAAGTCCAGATACATCTTGACTTTCCCCGGATGAATGGCGTACTTACTCTTGTGCGCTTCTTCCAAAATTTGGTCCTTTAATTGCTGCTCTCTGAGTATACACAACCGATCCCTAAAATGTAAAACCCCCATCTCGTCTAGACAGAATTCACTGCTGGGCTGCTTTAGCTCCTTGTCCTTGAAAAGTTGGAACTCGGCGTTGTTTTACTAAGCTTCCACGATTTCCTTCTTCGAGTCTGGCACCAACTTCAAATTGTTGATGACAATTCCTTTATCTTGCACTTCCACCCTTCTGTCCAACACATCCTGAACCACTTGCATTTCCTGCACTCTTAACTTGGCCATCCCAACCTTCCTGCTCAGGGCATCTGCCACAACATTGGCCTTCCTGGGATGGCAGTTGATCGGGCATCGGTATTCTTCTAAGAATTCCATCCATCTTCGCTGCCTCAAGTTCTTATCCTTCTAGGTGAAGATATACTTCAGACTTTTATGATCGGTGAACACCTCATATTCGGCTCCATACAAGTAGTGTCGCCATTTCTTTAGGGCAAACACTATAGCTGCCAACTCCAAATCATAAGTGGGGTAGTTGACTTCATGAGGTCTCAGCTTCTGAGAAGCATAAGCAATCACCTTCTGGTGCTACATCAACAATGCTCCCAGGCCTTCTTTCAGAGCGTCGGTATACAGCGCGTATGGTTTGCCTTTCTCCGGTAGACTCAATACCGGTGCTGTCATCAATCTATGCTTCAGTTCTTGAAAAATCTTCTCGCATTTCTCGTTCCACACATATGGAACATCCTTTCACAATAATCGGGTCATTGGTGATGCAAGTGTCGAAAATCCCTTAATAAACCTTCGGTAGTAACTGGCCAATCCCAAGAAACTCCGGATCTCGGTGATACTCTCTGGCTACTTCCAGTCTGATACCGCTTCAACCTTTGTCGGGTCCACCTTAATTCCCTCCTTGGTCACCACATGGCCAAGGAATGCCACACTGTCCAACCAGAATTCGCACTTACTGAACATGGCGTACAACTTGTACTCCCGAAGCTTCTCCAATACAAGCTTCAGATGCTCCGCATGCTTCTACGGACTCTTGGAGTAGATCAAGATATCGTCGATGAAGACCACTACGAACTTATCCAGATAGGGTCGGAATACTTGGTGCATCAGGTCCATGAATACTGCTGGGGCGTTTGTCACCCCGAACAGCATCACCATGAACTTGTAGTGTCCATATTTGGTGTTGAAGGCTATCTTGGGATATCATCCTCTCTTATCCGCACCTGGTAGTACCCTTGTCTCAGATCCAACTTAGAGTAGCAACTGGACCCTTGCAACTGGTCGAATAGTTCGTCAATCAACGGTATGGGATATTTGTTCTTGACCGTTAAGTTATTCAAACCCTGGTAGTCAATGTATAGCCTCAGAGTGCCGTCCTTCTTCTTCACAAATAGCACAGGAGCTCCCCAAGGCGATGTGCTAGGTCTGATATAACCTTGACTTACTAATACCTCCAACTGCTCATTCAACTCTGCCGGTGCCATCCGGTACGGAGTCCGCGATACTGGTTCCACTCCCGAAACTAAGTCGATGGTGAATTCCATCTCTCGGCTAGGAGGTAGAGAATCAAGCTCTGCCGGAAACACATCGGGGAAATTCTTCACTACTTCAGTGTCCTCCAGAGTGCACTGGTCGTTCGGCTTGTTTATCACGTAAGCCAGGTACCCTTGACACCCTTGCTCCAACAATTTTCGGGCTTTAGCCCCCGCAATCGTGTACATACATTCTTTTACCCTCTTGCCCTTAAATTCCAATACGTCACAACCCGGTCTGACGAACTGGACTGTCTTATTTTTACAGTCCACCCTAGCCCCATGCTTGGCTAACCAGTCCATCCCCAAAATCAAGTCATAATCCTCAATATCTAACACTATCAAATCTCCCTCCAGGCTTTCTCTCCCCACATTAATTTTACACTCTTTTACATACCGATCTGCTTACACTATTTTCCCCAGATGTGTGCTTACCTCTAGAATGAAAGGTAGCTCCACTCCATCCCAACCCAAATAACATGCACACAACTTGTTTATATAGGAGTGAGTAGAGCCAGAATCAATCAAAGCATTAACGGAACGTCCTTGAATAGTGAACGTACCTTCTACCACCGCTGCATCAGCCCCAACTTCCTCTCTGTTGAAAGCGAATACCTTGGCCTTCACTTGCAGCTTCGGCGCTCCACTCCTGAATGCTCTCGTGGGGTTGGCTCAGTTGGGTCCCGGGTTCTGAGCCGGGTTTCCTTGCCCGACTCGTTGCAATTTGGGGCAAGTGTTCCTCAGATGGTTCGGGTCGCCACAATGATAGCACTTCTTTTCACTACCCTTAGACCAACAATTCCTTTCGGTGTGGCCTTTCCTTCCATACTGCCTGTAGGGTGGAAGATTCGGGGCAGGTCCACCTGGGGCTGTCCGGGCTTGCTTCCCCCGGTTCTGCCATTGGTGATTAGCTGGGCGCTTGTGGGGTTGCGGCCTCGGGAAGTGTCCCTGCGGCTGCCTTAGCGGTTGGAAAGGTTTTGCCGCCATCCTGCTGTGATCCTCATTCTCCGTTCAAGTAGCTGCGTCTACAGCCCCCGAATAGGTGGTCGGTGGAACAGGTGCCAATGCTCTCCTCAACTCCGGTCTCAACCCCTTGACGAACTGCCTCGTCCTATTCTGCTCGGTGTCCACCAATTGCGCGCAGTATTTGGACAACTGGGTGAATTGGGCCGCGTATTGGGCCACCGACTTACTTCCCTGCCTCAGATTCTGAAATTCGTCTTCTCGCTTCTCCACAATCCACTGTGGGATATACTCTGCCTTGAAGGCCTCAACGAAGTTAGACCACGTTCATTCCTGCTCGTCCGCCTCCCAATCGTCTTAGACCCGCTGCCACCATACCCGAGCTGGACCTCTCAATCGAAAAGCTACAAACTTAACCATCCGCTCCTTGGTGTACTGGAGCATTGCGAATATGTCCTCCATCTGCTCGACCCACTATTCTGCCTTCTGATCTTGTTCTGCTTCGCCCAGGAAGATGGGTGGCTGAAACTTCAAGAACCGTTCTAAGGCCTCATCCTCACCCCTTGGGTTCTGCCACTCGATCATCGACTGCAAAGTCTCGGCCATTTTGCTGAATGCCTAGCCCATGGTCACATCAACTGGAACTTCAGACCTCGATCCCATATTCTGACTGTTCCCTTCACCCCGATTGGGTGCTTACATCTGGGCTGTTTCCACTTTCGGTACCACTTAATCGGCCTCCGGAACTCTTCCACCTGCTGAAGCTACACGGCGCTTGGGTGCCATTCTAAACCACACCCCCAAATGATAAGTGTATGCATGTAAGGTTCGAATTATTTTAGTTGCACATGCATTCATAGTCAAATATGTGTAATAGAAATCGAAGATAAATTTTGTCTAAGGAATAAATTCTCTTTCAAAAATGGACTTGTATAAATTCGAAATATTGATAGAAAGCAGAATTAAAAATCCTTGACATCCAAGTTCTCGAAAAACAGTAAACAAATAAACATCCAAATCAAAATAACTCTTAGTCCTCTGGCCCTCATCAGAATCCTCATCATCAGGCTCATACAACTATCCCCCAGAGTTCTTAGAAAAATCTACCCCAACCCCGCTAGCAAATCCCTCCATTGGCCCCTTCCCAGGGCGCCTAGAACTCTCCCTGGGCTCAACTCGGCTGGAAGAAGGGAGGAAAGAAGGCCTAGGTGGAGACTCACAGTCTATCTCCCCCGGGTCATCACTATCTGCTACTAAGTCCACCTTGGGAATAGGAGGGTGGGGTTCAGGCTCCACTATCATCACCTCATCCTCACTGTCAGAGCTTATGTCTATCACCGGAATTGGGGGTGGCTCAATGATCTGGACCTCATCATTACTGCTATCCTCCATAGGTATAACCGAGCTGAGGGGCAGGTTGGGAACTGGAAGGTCCTCCGTGTATATAGGGATAGGCGGGTGCCACTGCAGCCCTTTCCTCGCGGTCCTAAGCATCCTAACCATCCTACAGCATCAATAAGATAGATTAGATAAAGATTTGAACTTAAATAAATAACACACATACAATCATTATTTGCCTAAACCTAGTCTCTGATACCACTTGTACACACCCCGCAACTTAGGCCCACCAGGGCCGGGGATGTCACCTTCTCCAAAGGACAAGGAGTCTTTATAACTAAGTCACACAAATAAAATAGCAGAATAAAAATGATACTTGAACTTAAAATTTATTACATCCCAAAAAATAATAATAACAAATCCAAGAAATCAATCCAAGAATACCCAAAACAAATTCATAATAAAATTCATCCGCTCTCATCTCTCCCAAACATTACACAAAATAAATCATCAGAAAATTCTCCCAAAGCAGGCAATATCTAGCTACTCATCCCCATAGCAGGATCGACCTGAAATCATGGTAAAAATGGTGGTGAGACAGAAATCGCAGTAAGTCCGTGTGTGCTTAAGTGTCGGGAGAAAACTGTTCGTGAATGCAAAGTATAAAATTCTTTATAAGAGATCACTGGCAAGCAATAAACTTTAGTCAAAAGCAAGGGTGGTGTTTTGGCTTTTCCAACCATAAATAATCAATAAAATCAACCACTCAAAAGAAACGGTCATGGGTTACCACACGTTGGGCCCATAACCGCATGGTCAGCATGCCACACTTTGTGCATACTGCTGGTCAGAATGCCACACTTTGTGCAGACTGACAAAAGTAGGTGATCGGCCTACTGGGCAAGATACTCCTCCTTCTCTATACCCAAACAACAATCGGGTGTCCATTCCAACAAAACACAGTCACTTGACTGAAAAGAACACTGCTAGCTGGGACCGACACGACCTACTGGACGGATGTCTTATCCGGGAAGGACTCAACTTCAAAGGTGACTTACCTTAACCCCTCAAAGACTAGCCCTAGTAGTCCACCCTTATTGAGTAATCAACGACGTTTCCCACTTGGGATGAAATGAACAAAACATTGTTCCGCATGAAAATGGCAATTTAAGGGTTTCCAAAATCTTTGTCAAAATCAGTTTTAAAAAGAGTTTTGAGTTTGATTAAATCTGCTCATTGATCTTTAAATAATTCAATTGTTTGAAATAAGAAAGAATTCAACCCTCAATTGCCTTTACATAAATGAGTGTCCATACACTCTACATTTGGCTTGCCATAATAAACATTTCACATCAATCAGGTTTTATGCAGGAGCTTACCTGATTCTTGCTCACAATAAAAGGTCTCTAACAGCTGACCTAACCCCGCATGGGCAAATACAAATCACAATCAATTTCAAGCCACAATCCACTTCCTCAATTTTAAATCAACTCAACTTACTACTACCATAATCCTAGTGTCCCAAGCTCTAAGGCCAAACAATAAATAAATAGGTTTATAAGTTGAGCCTAATTTGATATTTAAAATAATTAATGGTTTGGGAAATAAATTCTAATAAGTTGAAAGTTTAAATCTTGCTAAGAAAAATTTAGAGTTTATTTGATCAAGAGTCCTAGGTAGTATTAAATAAAATAATGATTTATTAATAATTTAGTTGTTAGAAAATAATTGATAGCTAAAATTAGTTGAAAATAAATTTAATGAGTCTTGCTTGAACAATAATAAATAAATTCTTAATGGGTTTTGATTAAAAGATAATAATTAAATTTTTAGTAATAAATATTTTACTAATTATAATTATTTCCATAAAAGGCTTTATTTGATTTCATTATTTTAAGTAATATATATATATATATATATATATTATTTTTCTAGCAAAAGCTATTATTTATTTGACTAAAATATCCTTATTATATATAATAATCCAGATCTACCCTTCCTAGGGTTTTTCAAAATTACTAGTAAAATTATATTATTAAATATTTTATTCATGAAATAAAAATTAGCTTAGGGACAACTAGATCATGATCAAATTTCTATGGCTAACCACAATCAAGAACATATACAATCCTTCAATTCATCAAATCATCCAAATCATGCATATAAGCATAGATCTAAATTTATCAAGACATGATCTAACCTCTACTAGCATAAATATGATCATGGCTTCAATAATCCAACATGAATATAAATCCTATTCACCAAAGGTGACATAATCTCTAGCATACTTCATCACAAATACTACCTATGACATGGAAACATGCATCAAACCCCAAATCATCATTCAATCAACCAAGATAATCCTTCCATGCATAAATCCCATCTCCTTCACAATCATACATATATTCATGCTTCAATCTCAACAATACATACTCAAATCCTATCACAATCCACATACTATCAACATCATCCTAGAGACATGAATCTAGAATTTAAAAGAAAGATTGAAGGGACTTACTTGGTTGAGGAATACCTTGAAGGAGTTTAGAATGGATCTCAACTCCTAGATGCCTAGCTTCGTCCAAGGAAGATGGAGAAAGCATGGCCATGGGAGAAGAAGCCATCCGGCCAAGAGAAGAGAGTTTCGGCCATGAGAGAGAGAGAGAGAGAGAGAGAGAGAGAGAGAGAGAGAGAGACCATTAGCATGTTTATTCATATATATTTTCACTAGAGATCAAGATTGGAGAAGATGAAGTTGTTAGAACAAACCTACCTTGAAGGTGTTCTTGAACCTTCACAGAATTTTCTGGTTTTTTATCCAAACTAGCAAGTTGGTTTGTGGAGTTTGATGTTAAGAATGGTGTTGATGGACTCACGGCAGTGAGTAGTTTAAATCTAGAAATTTTATAGAAGGTTTGAAATGGTTTGGAGGGGTATTAGGTGAAAGGAAGGAGTAGGTGTTCTTAGTGTGTTGTGTGTGTTCTTGAAGGTTGAAGGGATTTGAGAGATTTTGTTTTGCAGCTACCAAAATTCTGTGAGAACTAGGGCTGTCGAAATTTCTGCAGGGTTTAGGAAGATGGCTCTCTGGTTTGGAAGGGAAAAGGAAAGACTAGTTGTTAAAATCATTGAAGAATATTTTTAGGAAGCAAATTTAGAAACTAAATATTCAAGAATATCTTGATTATTGGAGAGCTTTGGAAGTCTACCATGGCCGACTATTTTGAGCAGTATTTTGGTTGATTGAAAGCTGGTTTAAGGAGGCTTATAGTGGCTAAAAACAAGGAACATAATGGTGAAGAAAAAATCTGGTTATTTGAGGGATACTTTATGAAAGGTTGCTAAACCAAGGTGGCTGGAATTTTGATAATCAATCAAGCATGATTGCAG
Source organism: Voacanga thouarsii (assembly GCA_026120185.1). Classification (NCBI taxonomy): domain Eukaryota; kingdom Viridiplantae; phylum Streptophyta; class Magnoliopsida; order Gentianales; family Apocynaceae; genus Voacanga; species Voacanga thouarsii. The sequence goes on from JANUWF010001153.1 coordinate 2,966,728, forward strand.
GGATTTATTGGAGAGATTTTCGGGCAGCTATGTCTGAATTTCGTGCAGAAGCTTAAGGGAGATAATGGAACTCAGTTACTGAAGGTTTAAGGGAAGTTTATGCAGAACAAGGATGGGGTTTCGGCTGGGAGAGAATTAGGAACCAAAACTGGACAGTTAGACTGCACAGGATTTTTGCTAGGCTGGAATTCCTGGACAGTTTTTCGGCTGCCATTTTCCAGCCAACTTGTAGAGATTTTGAAGGGGAATTTTACGAGATTTCAAGGCTGGTTTCCAGCCTTCTTCATGGAGGAAAAACATGGCTAAGGTACTGAACAAAATCTGGAAGAAAACAGCTCAGTTTTGGATCTCCAAAGCTGCGATTTGCACAGGAATTTTTCTGGTTTTGCACCACTTTTGTGCAGTCCGAAAATAGCCAGAAAAATCCAGATTCTAGGCTGAACAAAAGCGCCTTCTTCTGGAAGCATTTGGGAGGGAATAATGGTTAAGAATTTCGACACCTTGAAGGCACACAAAGCTGGAAAATTTCAGTTCTATGCATGAAGGGAAATGAACCTAGCTTGAATGAATTTTTAGCAAGTTCACTAGAGGGATTTATCCTCTTGGAATCTCCCACAACTCTTCCACATTTTCAGACCATAAGTGCCTTTCACTAAGACATTTTGATCCTACAAAACCACCGTACTTTACTGAAATTTCTGGAAAGGAAGTGACTAGAACAACTTGATCAAACTAATGAGTTGAGAAATAAGGAAAATCAAAGATCAAGGGGAAATGAATTCCCCTTAGGAAATTCATGTAGGGCAAAGGAGTAGAATAAGGATACTCCTAACATATCTCTCTTAGGACAACATCTCTACCCTACTCCAACCACATAAAGCTGAAATTATTACTTCCCAAGCAAAAATAAAATTTAACCAAGCTAAAGCTCCTATGATGGAATTTGAACCCAAGACCTCAAGAACTAATTCTTAGGCTCTAACCACTACACCACAAAAACTCTTGTTCTTATTTCCCCTCTAAAAAAAAAAAAAAAATCTATTCAATCCTCAAGCTATCTCCCTTTTTCACCTCAAGCAAAATTACCATTTTGCCATTCTCAAGCAATACCCACAACCAAGCCTTCAAGACAATAAATCTCAAATCCAAAACACAGAAAATCATATAAAAATATATTTAAACATGAAATAAAGTATGATATGCATCCCAACCCCCCTTACTCTAAGACTGGTTTTGACTGGGGTTTCACATCCTCCCCTCCTTAGAAGAATTTCGTGAAGATGGATAATGTGATGAATGTAGAGAAAGTTGTTTACTAACTCTTATATTATGGATTTGAAATTTGCTTGACTTTATGTAATAAGCAAGGAATGTGAGGAAATTGAAAAATATTAAGTGGAAAAATTCATTGATTTGTGAGTTGAAAAAAATTTTAAGTTGCAAAAGATTCTCTTATTTTTTATTATTGAAGACCTTTTACTGAAAAGGGGGTTAATATGGAGAGAAGTAGCAAGTATTATTCGGTGCACTCTCTTGAAGCTATCCCGAAGGTAAAAAAAAAAAAAAGGTATCAAAGAAAGCAATTGTTGAGAAAAAAATGTATAACAACTATAAGGGGACTAATACGGTGTGCGAAGAGAAATCCATTCACTTGAGGCTATTAATTCCCTAAGTGGAGTGATTTCCTTAAATCATTACTTGAGTTGTGGAATTTTTGAGTTTATAATGCTTTAGTTGGTGGATAGATTGACTTATATGATTAATATTATCTACGTTTTTGCTTTAGGAGTGAAATAATTTTCTTAGACTAAAGTAAAAACTTGCTTAACTTGACTTCGAGGGCTTTGGTATATCTTATCTAGTGCTTCAATTTGTAAGTGTTGTCAAATAATTGAAAGAATGACAAGGTCATATATAAAGTTTGAAGGAGAATTGTGGCTTTATTATAGCTAGAATTTTTGAGAGTTTATCTTGTTTTTCCTTATCTTAAGTACTTTGATCGAGGACAAGCAAATATTCAAGTGTGGGAGAATCTGATACGGGATAAATTCATCAATAATTTTCTAGTTATTTGAGGGTATTTTTATCATACATTGGATGTAATAACTAGTCATATTCCTTTATATTTGATATTTTACCCTTAAAAATATATTTTGGTGTTTTATTGCAGAACGAAGGGAAAAATGACGAAAGATTGTCGTCATTGCAGTGTACAGCCGGCACCACGTGTACCATAGAGCTGGCACAAGCCCTATGCTGGAAGTAGGGGAGAAAGACCGAAAAAAAGAGCACGTCGGGGTCGAAAGTGCCAGTCCAGCACCGGCCGTGAGGGGTTGGGCCGATGCCGGCTCAAGGCTGTTCCAAGGCGGAGATTTTCTTGTTCACGTGCGAATTTGGAAATTTTACTAAGAGTTTTGGTGTTTTCCAACTCGTACTCGGCCTAGACCTCTTGGGGAATGAATTTTTGGCATCTTGGGAGCCTATTTAAAAAATGAGAACACAAGGGGAAGATATGAATCTAAGGATCAAAGCTACCAATCAATCATAAAAAGAAGAGATTCATCAATCAAGATACATTATTCAAGAAGGTCTTCAGGAGAAGAGGAGGGTTTGTCTATGAGTTCTTTCTTTTAGCTTAGATTTCTTTTTCTAGAATAGTGATATGATTAATGCTTTCAGTGTATTCATGATTTCTTTGGTTATTTTAGTATTTTGATCAATTAATTAGTTTTCTTGAGATTTGATTACTTGTTTCAATTAAAGAATTGATTGATTGATTTTTATTGTTAACTTGCTTGAAAAATGGGTTGATAATGGTTTCAAATTAATTAATTTTATATTTGTTATCTCTTAACTTACTTGAAAATGGGGTTTAATTGTCAAGAACTTAGATAATCAAAGATTAGTTGATGATTGCTAGAATATAGATTAATTGGCTAATTTCATGTTTTAAATCACCTAGAATGTAGGGATTTGTGTGATGATTAATTTTAATGCATCTTTTGGATAAATTGGTTAAGATAGAATATGTTCACTAATTTAACTAGAAGATAGTGATTCCATGGATTACAAACGAAGTAGGTCTATTTTAATTCCTTCATGATACCAAGATAATAATTTATTGTGATATTTACTAAGTAATTCATGATCATATCTTCAAAAATATTTATCTATATTGCATATTATTTCATTCTTGAGTTGTATATATTTTTCTTTACTTTTGTTTATCTTTCATCATTTTATTGTGTCAGTTAAATAATGAATAAACAGTAACTAATAGTAGTTGTTCCTTAAAGATCAATACTCATTAAATCGATATACTATGCTTGCGAAGAGTATACTTGCTCATATATGTAATTTTGGGATTAATATTTTAATTAAAACTTGACTTGGGATGGATTTAAATTTATATGATTTTTCTATACCCAAATTCTACTCATCAGCTACAAGGTAGCCAAGGGAAGCTAGATTTCCCCAACCTGCCAGCCAAAAAAAACTATTTATATACAAAACAACCAGGTGCCTAGGGAAGTGAAAGCTGAATGTTTCACACAGCAAACAGACATACAAAAGCAAAGAAAACATAGCAAGGAAAGAAGTTAACAACTTTACATTTTTAGAAAACCGGTTGCTAAGGTTGTGTAGGATTCAGTTGAAAGGCATTGGTTCACTCGAAGATGCCTCTGGATCAAAACCTGCAAGTCGACGACTACGTCTGGGCATGAATGCCACTCTTCCAATCTTCCAGAATATGTCCACTGTTGGGTATCTCAGACTCGTATCCTATACGGCACAGCGGACAATAAACAAGATACCATCCCAAGACCCGCCTATGTGTGGAAAACAGGACATAAAGATAATAAAAGTGGCAGTTTTTTACCTTTGTTTGATCGTCTGAAGAACAAAATTTCCTTTTCAAGTCGAGGCGCGATCCAGCAATCCTCGTGATCAACCTTCACGTGAGTTAAACGTCTAACCACTATAATCACAGTGTGTGATTATCTCTAATAGTAATCCACACAGAGGAATACTCAAACACCAAAATTTCCTGTGCTGGCAGAAATAAGATGGTGTCTAGGGTCGTTTCTCAAGACAATCGAGAGAGAGGGAGAAGGAGACGTGATTGTGGCTGTGTTTTTCGTGTGTCACTTTTCAACTAGGGTTTCGTGTGTCTTGTTAATATGTCACATGAAATTTTCCTTTCCAAAACTGAGAATTCTAATCCTATTAAAATTTCCTAATTGTAATTGGAAACATCATATTCTCACAATTACAACTTGGACCACAAATTATAACTAATTATAATTTGTCCACAATAACTTCTTTTTCTCTCAGTTAACCCCACTATGTTATCAAATAACATCTTGAGTATATAATCCTCTATTGTGTGTGACCTATTAGGTTTCCTAGTTAATTGGTAGTGAACATGAATTAATCCAAACGTCTTTGAGATTAATAATCCACAATTAATTAGAATTAATCCTATTAATTCTAATTAGGATTGGTCTATTAATTCATCAATTAATAAACCCATATTCCTAGATTATGAGCGGTATTTAGCAACACATCATGACCACTCAAGAGTCCAAGAAGTCAAGTGGCTTGACATGAACCCTTCAATAACAAACTTCAGTGCAATTGACACCTTTTATCATACAATATCTCATTCAGTTTGGAGTACGGAATTAGTGCCAACTCCCTCCAGAATAAATAACCTCAAAGAATAATCTAGCGTATCTATTTATTTTGCTGAGAAAGGTATTTAAAAGACACTTAGACGCTATAGGGGGTAGGCACCTAGGGAATTACATAGTCTTAAAGTGCAAGTGGGAGATTGTTGGAATATATGCTTACTAAAACTGTATTTCTAATTTAATTTTGATTAAATTAATAAAAGATTTATTCTCATAAATTATTTATATTTTTGCATTTTAATTTATGCACGATTTTGCTGGAAAAGACCATTGTGTTTAAGTAAGTGATCTATGTGAATGGACGTCTTTCACAGTAAGGTATAGATCACACGTTATTAACATGTAAACTGTTGTTCTTAACTGGATGATAAGAATGAGAATCTCATCATGATAAGATTATTATGTTATGAATTTTAAGTGGGGAATAACTTACCTTTAGCCAGTGAATAGTCCTCTCACTTCATAATATAAGCATATTTTAAAAACATAGAATATGACGTATAGTAGTGGTTTCTAAAAGTACTATAATGGTAGAAACCTAGACTACTACTGCTACAACGTGGACTTATACCCTATGACTTGAGTATGGATTGGTGGTCTGGCGAAGCTGGAAGCGTATACTTTAATATACTATAATTGAAGTTCTATCGTAGAACCAATATACTTGTATGTTAGATATATGTGACTAGCTAGTTAAGACAAACTCATACAAGATAACTTCTACGCTATATCGCCTCTTGACACTATTCGAATGATCTAATAATCTAGGGCCCTAGGAAACATGACTTGGATGTTTGCTTTAGGGTAGCTCTCTTGAAAAGTGAAAATATTTTAGGAAGTTGTGGATCACTGGACTAGAGATCTAAGGATGGTAGATATCATTTAGAGAGGTGTTAGTATACTCTTCTTCTCTGAATGTACGACGATACATAGAGGGGTATATTTTTCATAACACATGTAGGTCAGAGACATTGCTAACGCAACATTATCCTTGGCGTCAATATTTTCTTATAGTAATATTAGAAAATATTTAAAATATAAAATACAACTATTTATGTAGCTGGGGTATTTTTGTTATTTTAGTAGTCAAGGCGATGTGTCTTTTGGTTCCCGAAATAGCCCATAAGTCCTAATTAATTTTGGGTCAAGAAAATTATCTTAAATAAAATAGATTTTACTTTATTTAAGTAACTTTATTTATTTATTAGGTTAGAATAAAATAAAAGGTCCATAGAGAGAATTAATTAATTAATTTAGTGGGTTAATTAATTGTTCAGGGCATGAGCCCTGTTTGAATAATTGGAATTAACCTGGGCATAAACTATAATAGATTACAGTATTGGACTGACTTATTTTGGTTATACAATTACTTATTTATTGGGCTTATTATTTGTCCTTGTTAAATAATTAATTTACCCTAATAGTGTGGACGAGGGTTCAATAGGCTAGACTCAGGCCTATTTACCTTAGGGCTAGAAATTCATGCCTGTCGTAGTACACGTGAAAGAAGAGATTGAGTTTGTGAGTGGGTTTTTGAATAAGGGGATAGACCAGACTTGGATATAATCAGTCAATGTGAATTCAAAAACTACCAGAGTTCATATATCTTCGCGTGGTCTATTCTCTCTTAGGGTTTCTTTATGGGTGTCAACCTAATTTTCACAGGAGAAATATAAATTGAGGAACGTATTCCTTTAATATTGCTTATTAGTATTTGTCAAGAGACATGATAAACTACCTTGACCTAACAACTTTCATTAGTTGAAATTAGGCAGTGGATGTTAGTGTTGTATCTTAGAGGTAATCACTTGTACATTGTATATGACACATTTTATTTTAATAAAAAGCATTAGTTATCTTACAGTTTCTTTTATTTACTTTCAGTAATATAACTGTTAGATAAAGTCCCTAGTACAACACTGTGTTAAGGAAATCATGATAGAGATCATGATATGAGATTCATACTACACTGGATGGTGTTAGTACTTAAATAGTCCGTAGTCATAGTATTAATGAGATAGGACATCATTAATGCGTTAAAACTAGCATGTGTTAGACTTCCTGATTTGATCAGGCGGTGGTTCTCATAACCATGAGTATTAAGGTACTCAAAGTTAACACATGGATGCTTGTTAATAGAACAAGTTCATTAGATGACCTAGCTTTGAGATAATCACATGGATAACTATTTAGTGCCAATGATATAATCTCAATATAGTAAACATGCAAGTATCCTTAGACTTGAGATCTCCAAGGTACTTTGTTTGCTGAGCTTTGTACTTTGATTCCAGTCTCCGGAGCTCGATCGAGGGCCACCTATGGGATGGATATTGGGTACATTGTGAGGTAAACCAAAGTAGTTGAGCGGGTCAATAAAGAATTCACCACTCCTAATAGTAGGGGCGGATATTTCACGGCCACTTGTAGGAATTACTACTCGGAAAGTCCTTGGCTAAGGCGATTGTGTATTGGAAACAGTTCCAATTGATACACATCTAGAGTAGTGGGTTCCTGGTACAAGTATTATTATATTCGGGCCAGGTTATTTATTCTACCATGACTTCCCATCTTTTAATAAATTCCCGAATCAGGTAGTACTTCCTCTCTATATGCTTCTTTTTCTTGTAGTTCCTCGGTTCTTTGGATTGCAAAACTGCACTTGTGCTGTGGCAGTACAACACAAATGAATTGTCCATCTATAGCATGACTCTAAGTTCTGTGAAGAATTTTCAGAGCTAGACTGCTTCCTTAGATGCCTCCAAAGCTGCCACATAGTCAGCTTCCATAGTTGAGTCAACAATAAAAGATTGTTTAATACTCCTCCATAAAATAGCCGATATGTGTTTTTTAGTATAAAAAATTACCAACAAAGTTCGCAATCAATCAATCTTTAATTAAAATGCTAACCACTAAAACCACACATACGGGTAAATATACCCATCATATAGTATAAGGAATAGCAAGTATCAAATCCACAAGAACTTAGGCTCCCACCTTACTTTGCCCAAATCTTTATTGTTTAACCAATAAAACAAAGGAATAGAGGTACATAAAACACTAACCTAATATACTAGAGAAAATCAACTCACACAAGAAAAGTCACAATGATAATCAAGAAGTGAGAATAAGGAGAAAAAACATATAAATAGATAGAAATCCTTAAAGACATAACAATGATTAATTAGCACTTATCACAATTAATTATCATCTTAGCATCATAAAGGAATTAAAAAAGACCGACTTCATTTGTAATCTATGGAATTACTACCCTTTAGCTAAATCAATGAACATATTCTGTCTCAACCAATTTATCCAAAAGATACATTAAAATTAATTCTCACATAAATTCCTATATTCTAGGTGATTTAAAGCATGAAATATTCTACCAATTATCAACTAATCTTTGATTACCCAAGTTCTTGACAATTAACCCATTTTTCAAGAAAATTAAGATATAACAAATATGAAATTAATTAAATTGAAACCACTATTAACCTCTTTTGCAAGCAAGCCAACAAGAAGAATCAATCAATCAATTCATTAATTAAAACAAGTAACAAATACCAAGAACAATAATCAATTGATCAAAGAACTAAAATTAATACAAAATCATGAATCTAAAAGAATATCCTTTAAAGATAATTAAAATATTAATCTCAAATTCACATATATATCAATTAAGACAAGGTGAAGACATATCCACTATTAGATATTCTCTCATCCTTATTTGCCTAAAAGTCTGAGTCTGTCTTAACTTATAAGAACTAAGTCATCAACCCTGTAAATTGACATATAAACTCTCGTTCTCTTAAGGTGCTTGCGAATATATATACTTTACAGCTTACTAATGAACCTCTCCGGGGTTTGACTAATATCTGCTAGCTAAGCTCACAGCAAAATAGATAACTGGCCTAGTACACAGCATAGCGTACGTGAGACTTCCCACAACCAAAGTGTAGGAAATCCTACTCATCCTGTCTTTTTCTTCCTAAAACTTAGGACAACCCTTTTAAAGAAAGAGACAACACATGTCTGCAAGGGATTAGTGCTCTCTTGCATGAGCCTATACTGAACTTTGCCAACATCTTGTCAATGTGTGGCTTGGGATAAATCTAACATTCTCTACTTTCTATTTCTAAGAAGCTTAACCCTGAGAATGTAACTGGCTTCTCCTACGTATTTCATATTGAATTGACTAGACAGTCAAACTTTAATAGATGACAATGTTCCTACATCATTCTTAATTAGTAGAATGTCATCCACATATAACACAAGAAAAATCACATTAATGCCTTCCAATTTTCTATACACACATGGTTTATTCTCATTTTGTAAAGCTATAAGACTTTTTACTCTCATTAAAATAAATGTTCCATACTCTCAATGCCTGCTTAAATCTATAAATGAACTTCTTAAGTTTCCAAACCATTCCTAGCCTTTAGCAATAAAGCCCTCCGATTGGGACATATAGATGTCTTCGTTTAGACGGCCATTAAAAAAAGCCATCTTGACATCCATTTTCCATATCTCGTAGTCATAATGACATGCGATAGCAAGGAGAATATGGATGGACTTAAGCATGGCTATCAAGAAAAAGGTTTCCTCATAATCGATTCTCTCTTTCTGAGTATACATTTTTGCCATAAGCCTAGCTTTGAAGGTTTCTACCTTCCTATCTTATATTTCTTCCTCTTGTATACCCACTTATACCTAATGGGTTTTATCTCTTTAGGTGAAGCTATAAGATCACAAACCTGATTGAAAAACATAGACTTAATCTCGGCTTTCATTACTTCATGTCATAAGTCTACATCGGTATCAACAATAGCCTTCCCATATCTATTAGGATCATGTTCTCGGTGATTGAATACCAAGTTAAAAACCTCTCCAATCCACCTTTCTGGAATCCCAGAAATCCTCCCACTATGACGAGACTCCTTTTGTACAAGTTCTTGAGACTGTGTCTCTTTTTGTTCAACAATCAAGTCAGAAGAAATTGATTTAGAAAATAACTTCTCATCGAGTTCTAACCTAGTTGAACCTTGGATGTACTTTGATCATCTTCTAAGTATCTAATATTAGTACTTATCAATACTTTCTACTCCTTAGGATGATAAAAGTAACTTGTCTCTCTGACCTTAATTTTGGATACCCAACAAAATAGCATAATTCTGACCTTAGTTCTAACTTGTCTCTCTTGATCAGTACATAAGCCGGACAATCCCATATCCTGAGATGGTTCAGATTTGGCTTACATCCAGTCCACATCTCATAAGATGTCTTAGGTATTAACTTGGAAGGTACCAAGTTCATAATATATGATACTGTTTTCAGGGCATATCCCCAAAAAGAAACTGGAAGAACAGCATGAGACATCATGCTCCAGACTATTTCCATCAACGTTATGTTCCTTCTCTCAGCTATTTCGTTCTGCTAGGGTGTCCCCGGTGTAGAGAGTTGGGATACTATCCCAGTAATCCTTGAATTCACCGAAAACATACTCTCTACCATGATCCGATCGTAAAATTTTGATCAGTTTACCAGTTCGACACTCCACTTCAATCATAAACTTTTTGAACTTGTCAAATAAGTAAGACTTATGCCTTATTAGGTAAATGTAACAATACCTTGTACAATTATCTGTGAAAGTGATGAAGTACTTAAAACCTCATCTCACTAGTGTAGATAATGGACCACACACATTAGTATGAATAAGGCTTAATATCTCCTTCGTTCTATCTGCCTTTTGGGTAAAAGACCTTCTGGTCATCTTTCCTATAAGGCATGATTCACACTAAGGCCAACTTACCAATCTCAATAAGCCTAAAGACCTATCATGCATTAACCTCTAAATCTTAGTTAAGTTAATGTAACCCAATCTTAGATGCCATAGATAGAGTCATCGGCATTGGTCTATCTCTTCTTACTTAAAGGTTCACTTTAATCATTCTTCAATTGATTATTAATAGGATTTATAAAGAATAAGCTTCATACATATGCCTAGTACATAAAACTTCTCCATTTCTACTGACAGCAATACCAGAATAGAAAGAAATAGAATAGTCATGATTTATTAATTTTGCAACTAAAATCAAATTTTGCCTAAACCATCGTATATATAAAATATCATTCAAAACAACTATTCTATTACAAATAAAATGAAATTCCAACTCTCGCACTACTTGGTCTCACGCTCTCACACTGCTTGGGCTCACGCTTATGCTCCATTTCCTACACGTAATCCATGTTCGCCCTTCTGGAGTCTTCCTATCGTCCTAAACGCTTGCAAGAAGTTACATGATCAGTGACACTAGAATCAAAAATCCAAGTGAAAGTTGATCTAATCATTAATATAGACTCTAGATAGTAAACATTACCCGTAGAATTTTTCTTGGCCTGAAAATCTGGACACTCCTCTCCTTTTTCCAGTGTCCTTTCTTCTCATATTTGAAGCACTTGTCCTTGGGTTTTTTGGGCTGGGTCACTGCGTTTCCCTTCTTCTTTTTGAACCATCTAGGCTTAGGCCCAGTTCTAGAAGAAGAAGCCTTAGCAATCATAGCCTTGGACTGTGGCTTAATAATCTTCTCTACCACCTAGAGCTCCTTCATTAACTCTGTTAAACTCATATTTAACTTGTTCATGTTGTAATTCAATTTGAACTGAGTAAATGAGCCTAGTAAAGATTTAAGAACCATATCTACTTAGCTCACGGGGTCAATCACAGCCCCCAAGACTTTCGCTTCCTCAAAAGCAGCAATCATCTTGAGCATATGCTCTATGACTGATGCTTCTTCAGCCATCTTGGTGTTAATGATCGATCTAAGTGCCTCCTACCTTGCGGGCCGACACTTATCAGCAAACATAGTAGCCAGTAACGTGCTAATATTGTAATCAGTGGTTATAGGCTCGTGTTTAGACTGGACCACATTAGACATGGAAGCCAACATATTGCAAAGAGCCATCTCATCGGCCTTCTTTTATGCTTTCTCAGCCTCACACTCCTCCTCGACGGAATCCTCCCTGATAACAGAATAGGTTTCGTATAGGACATACTTATACTCTTCAGCAATGAGTATTATGTCCAAATTCCTTTTCTAGTCTATGTAATTTGGACCCGTTAGCTTATTCTCTCAGAGAATAACATCCAAAAGACTGAAAGAACTTTTACCAACTATTTCTGACAATATAAAATAAAAGAAAATTCTCAATTTGTGAAAAAATAAATAATTTGTACACTTTATCCTCATATTAAAACTGATAATAGTTAACCCTATCACAATTATTTTTAATATGATTAGTTTGGCACTTAGAAAAACTGACATAGCTTCTTAGAAAGATTAACAATTTCTTAGGTTAAATGTGTTAACCACTACAAATCGACTGCCTTTCTAGATGAAGGACCAGAAGAGAACTACATCAAGGGAATGGTCGTTTCTTCTCATTTTTCATGGATAATCCATGCACTATGACCTTTAACGTAGGCTGGCCGATCACAGGACGTATCTCGGGCATCAATCATGTCTATCCATTAGATCTAGATCCTTGTGGTATCTCCATCTTATACGCAAGGGAATCCTAATCTTTAATGAGGACAGTGATAGAAGCCGTGGGGCCGTTGAAACCCCTCTCCCGCTTAATCTTTTAAAATAAGAGTTTTTCAAGAAAATATCCTTTTGAAAATATCCCATTAGGTATCCCTTAACTCTTAAAAAATATCTAAATTCATAAATCTCTATGTCAAAGTAAAAATCCTTTAAAAGATTTTCAATTGATTAATTTTACCTAGTTAAGAACTTAATGATTTCAAAATTTTCCTTTTAAAACTTTTAAGAGACTTTGGTCTCAACTTTTATTTGAAAAAAACAATTTTCTTGTGAAAATAAATTAAAATGGTTTATCCTTTATAGCTTTACAAAAATATCTAAATCCAAAATATTCTCTATGTCAAGGATAAAATCCTTTAAGAGAACAACCAAATATTAATTTTTTTAAAGCTAAAATTAACCATTTAATTAAATAAAATATTTTTCTTTCATTAAAAATTTCTAAAAGACTTTGGTCTTTGAGAAAACGTGAGCATAGGTTTACAAAAGAAAATAGCATGCCAGAAAACTGTAAATGTTTTCATACTTTTCTATTCTTTTAACCTAGGTGACCAAATAATAAAAATAAATACATTAATTAATTAATGATTTTGTTTAATCCTAAATCCCTTACTATTATTTTTTCATGCAAACTATTCCAAGAATATTAACTATGCAAAAATAATAACTTCGCCTGCTATGGGACTCAAAACAAAAAAGAAAATTGCTTGAAATTACAAGGAAATTAAAAAAAAAAATCTTCCATTGTCTTCATGCGCCCGCTGCACTGGATCCTAACCCATGCTTGAACCGGACCGAAGCCAGACTAAACTGAATCACCGCTCAGTTGCAAGACCAAGCTGTGGTCGGCTTGGTCCCAGCCTGTTGCAGCTCGGCACTTGTTTGTGTCTTGACCTAGGTCGGATTGCTTCGGACCGCCCATGGCTCCCTTAAAAGGTCAGTTGCAGCTTAGGCCATGTTCAGTTTGAAGTCGTAGCCGGCTTCCTTGTTTCCTAGCCCACTTTTCTCTGATCTTCTCATTTTTTGTTCCAATCTTCTTTGTTATTCTTCTAGTTTCTTCGTCCATACGACACACCAACCATGACATATTTACAGAAATAACCAGCTATAAGCATTATTTGAGTTTTCAGGGGATTAAGACTTTCAAACAAGTACTTGCCCTTGCCCCACCCTTAGGACGTTTTTGCTCCTCCCATGAAAACCATTATTACTATGGTAGGAAAGGAAAGGCTAATAGCAGTAGAGTCAATTGTTTGTATGAAAGTTCTTTTCATAGTAGTAGTCCAAATGCTTTCTCTGGTTCGCTTGCCCTTCTTTCTGTGCTTCCTACTCACTTCTTTCAGAGGAAAGACCTGGCAAAGTCAGCATCTTACCCGACAATTTATGATCTACCCAATGCCTTAGTTTATGCCTATACCTTTTCATTACAGGCTTACACGAGTTCATGAAAACAAATGAATTTATAGTATTCCTATACTTGCACTCGTGAAGCTTACAGTGCGTTACCTATACCAGTAAATACGAAGGAACTCAAATAAACAATCAATAGAAAGCTTGCTGATTTTATTTAGCATAAGCATGCTTCCTACGTTTGTCATAAAACCAATATGCTCTGATACCAATTGAAGGTTTCACACAGCAAATAGACATATGGAAGCAAAGAAAACACAGCAGCAGAAGAAGCTAATACCTTTATGTTTTTTGAAAATCAATTGCTTAGGTTGTATAGGATTTGGTTGAACAGGCACTGGTTCATACGTAGATGCCTCTAAATCAAAACTTGCGAGCCGATGGCTTGGTCTGGGTAATGCCATGCTTCCAATCTTCCAGAATATGTCCACTGCCCAATTTCAATTGGTGAAAGCTATTAGATCAAGGTAGTCTATCAAGTCTCTTAACAAATACTAACGAGCAATATTAAGAGAATACGTTCCTCATTTTTTGTGTCTCCTCTAAAAATTAAGTTGACACTCACAGAGAAACCCTAAGAGAGAATAGACCACGTGAAGGTATATGAACTCTGGTGGTTTTTGAATTCACAAAGACCGACTATATCTAAGTTCGGTCTATCCCCTTATTCAAAAATTCCTTCACCAACTCAATCTCCTTTTTCCTGTGTACTACAGCAAGCAAGCATGGTTAGCCCTAAGCTAAATAGGCTTAAGCCTAGCCTATTGGACCCTAGTCCACACTATTCGGCTAAATTAATTACTTAACTAGGACCAATAATAAGCCCAATAAATAATTACTTATACAACCCAAATAAACCAGTCCAATACTATAGTTTATTATAATTTTGGCCCATATTAATTCAAATTATTCAAACTGGTCTCAAACCCTGAACAATTAATTAACCTACTAAACTAATTAATTAATTCTCTCTATAGACCTTTTATTTTATTTTAAACCAATAAATAAATCAAGTTATTGAAATAAAATAAAATATATTTTATTTATGACAATTTTCTTGACCAAAAATTAATTAGGATCTACGGGCCATTCCGGGAACCAAAAGACACATCACCTTAGCTACTAAAATGATCAAAATACCCCTGCTATATAAATAGCTGTATTTTTATTTTAAATATTTTCCAATATCACCATAAGGAAATATTGACATCAAGGACAATATAGTGTTAGCATTATCTCCGACCTACAGCTGATATAACAAATATACCCATATATGTAACGGCGTACATTCAGAAAGGAAGAGTGTACTAACACTTCTCTAAATGACATCTACCATCCTTAGACATCTAGTCCAATGATCCATGACTTCCTAGAATATTTTCACTTTCCAAGAGAGCAACCTTAAAGTAAACATCTAGGTCATGTTTCTCAAGGCCCTAAATTATTAGATCATTCGATTAGTCTCAAAGGATGATATAGGGTAGAAGCTATCTAGTCTGTTTTAACTAACTAGTCACATATACCCAACATACAAGTATATTGGTCCTACAATAGAACCTCAACTATAATATATCAAAGTATACGCTTTCAGCTTCACTAGACCACCAACTCATACTCAAGCAATGGGGTATAAGTTCACACTGTAGTAGTAGTAGTAGTCTAGGTTTCTACCATTATAGTACTTTTAGAAACCATTAGTACGTGCCATATTCTACATATTCAAAATACACTTATATTATGAAGTGAGAAGACTACTCAATGGCTAAAGATAAGTCATTCTCCACCTAAAATTCATAACATAATAACCTTATCATGATAAGATTCTCATTCTCATCATCCGGTTAAGAACAATAGTTTATGTGTTAAGTAACCCATAATCCACGTGATCCATACTTTACTGTGAAAGACCTCCATTCACATGGATCACTTACTTAAATACAATGGGTCTTTTCTAGCGAAATTGTGCATAAACTAAAATGTGAAAACACAAATAATTTATGAGAAAAATCTTTTATTAATTTAATCAAAATTACATCAAAAATACAATATTAGTGGGTATATATTCTAACAAAATCTCCCTAAGCCATCACCTAAAACTAATACATACATACATACAAGCACACAACTAGGTGGCCTAGGGAAGTTAGACTTCCTTAGGCCACCAGAATTCTAGACTATTACACTACACAAATGCTAGGCAGCCTAAGGAACTTAAGGTCCCCTTAGCTACCAATTTTCTAGACGTTATACAACAACATATGTTAAGGTTCCCTTGTCCTCCTGTTCACTAGGCAAATGCACACAGCTTCCTTGATTTCTTCAATCTCTATTTCTTTTATTTTCTTTTTCCTTCTTTTCTCTTTTGCTTCCTTTTTATCTTTAATTAATATTTCCTATTTCTAGCAAAAACAAGATAAAAAAGATGTGGTGAGTAGTAAATTATGTAAGAATTTATCTTAATTGAAGCACAAAAGTAATAAAAAATGTACATATGATAAAGCCTCATCACACACTCCTACACTTAAACCTTTGCTTGTCCTCAAGCAAACCACACTTATTCACAAGCAAAGACTTGACTAGTATAAAAATTTAACACCTTATATTTATTCACAAGTTACCCAGTGTACAAATTAAAAAAAATGTACATTTATTCCTATGGACAAAGAATATCTTGTTGGGTATTTCAGGCTCATATCCTATACAGCGCATCGGAAAAATAAACGAGAAACCATCCCAGGACTCGCCTATGTGTGGAAAACAAGACATAAAGATAATAAAGGTAACAACTTTTTACCTTTGTTTGATCGTCCGAAGAACAAAATTTCTTCTTCAAGTCGAGGCACAATCCAGCAATCCTCTTGTGCAAACTCTACATAGGTTGAACATCTAACCACTATAATCACAGTGTATGATTATCTCTAACAGTAATGCACACAGAGGAATGCTCAACCACCAAAATTTCCTGTGCTAGCAGAAAAAGATGGCGGCTAGGGCTATTTTTGTTTTCAGCAAAACGAGAGAGAGAGAGAGAAGAAGAAGACGTTTGTTTTGTGGCTCATATTTTCATGTGAATCACCCTTTGATTAGGGTTTCGAGCATATCCAATATATATTCCAAAATCCACTGAAAATCTAAAATTCTAAAATAATTAGAATTTCCTAATTGTAATTTGGAAACATCAAGTTCTCACAATTAAAACTTGGACAACAAATTATAACCAATTATAATTTGTGCACAACAACTTCTCTTTCTCGCAATTAACCCCACTATGTTATCAAATAACATCTTGAGTATATAATCCTCTATTGTGTGTGACCTATTAGGTTTCCCAGTCAATTGGTAGTGAATATGAATTAATCCAAACGTCTATGGGATTAATAATCCATAATTAATTAGAATTAATCTAATTAATTCTAATCAGGATTGGTTTATTAATTCATCAATTAATAAACTCATATTCTCAAATCATGAGCGGTATATAGCAATACATCATGACCACTTAAGAGTCCAGGAAGTCAAATGGCTTGACATGAACCATTCAATAACAAACTTCAGTGCAATTAACTCCTTTCACCATACAATATCTCATTCGGTTTGGAGTATGAAATTAGTGCCAACTCCCTCCAGAATTAATTCTAGCGCGAATACAATAGTACGTGTACCAAGAACCCACTACTCTAGATGTGTATCAATTGGAACTGTTTTCAATACAAAATCGCCTTGGCTAAGAACTTTCCGAGTAGTAATTCCTATAGGTGGCCATGAGATATTCGCCTCTACTATTAGGAGTGGTGAATCCTTTATTGACACTCTCAACTATTTTCGTTTACCTTACAATGTACCCAATATCCATCCCATAGGCGGCCCTCAATCGAGCTCCGGAGATTGGAATGAAAGTACAAAGCTCAGCAAACAAAGTACTTTGGAGATCTCAAGTCTAAGAATACTTGCACGTTTATTATATTGAGATTATATCACTGTCACTAAATAGTTATCCATGTGATTATCTCAAAGCTAGGTCATCTAATGAACTTATTCCATTAACAATCATCCATGTGTTAACTTTAAGTAGCTCAATACTCACAGTTATGAGAACCACCACCTGATCAAATTAGGAAGTCTAACACATGCTAGTCTTAACGCATTAATGATGTCCTGTCTCATTAATACTATGAGCAAGGACTATTTAAGTACTAACACCATCTAGTGTAGTAGAAATCTCATATCATGATCTCTATCATGATTTCCTTAACACAGTGTTATACTCTGGACTTTATCGAACAGTTATATTACTTAAAGTAAACAAAAGAAATTGTAAGATAAACAATGCCTTTTATTAAAATAAAATGTGTCATGTATAATGTACAAGTGATTGCCTCTAGGCACAACACTAACATTCAATAGGTGCATTAAGTAACCTACCTTGTAATAACCCGTCGTTCAAATTGAAAATATATATATAAAAAAGGAATTAATGATATATTTTTCCTTCCTTATTATTAATAGTATTACTAAGGTAATAAAGTAATAATATTATTCCTAATGTTATAGAATGGCCATCCGTAGTGCCATTATTATTAATAATAGTATTAGTAGTATTATTACTAATATTGTTATTATTTTATTCTATACTATTTTATTTTACTTTATTCTACTATCATTATTATTGTAGTTTAATGATAATCTATTATTCTACTATCATTATTATCCATTACTATTATTTTTATATATCTATTATTTAATATAAATACTTCTTGGTAATATTAAATTATAGTATTATTAAATTCAATAATTATGTTGAATTATTATATTATTTTTACCATTAGTATTTATATATATATATATATATATATTTTCAATTAATACTATAAATATCTTAGCTATATCTATTCTATGCAAAGATATTTTAAGGGGCCTACAAGAAGTAAATGAAGAGGGCCCACAAGCATGATATATTTGACCAAGATTAACCATTCTTGGTCTTTTTAATTAAGCTTAATTAAGCTAAACTAGATTAGGCCAAGTTAATTATAATTATGCATGGCCATGTAAGGTTAGTGAATGCATTAGTCTTGAGACTTCTAGGGAGTTCTACAAGTTTCTACATGGTTCCACAATTCTCTTGGAAAGCCTAAGAGCTTCTAGAATAACCAACTCACCTTAATTCCTTTTGGTAAGACCAAAGTAAGATCAAGAAGAACAAGCTATATAAATAGGAGCAAGGGGGAGAATTTTCGGTCAAGAGAGAAAGCTAGGAGAAGAGGAGAAAACCAGAAAAGTAAAGAGAGGAATGGAAGAACAAGAGAGAGACTAAGGGAGAGAGAGGGAGATTTCCGGCAGCGAGGAAGAAAAGGAAATCGGCAGCAAGGAGAAAGAAAGGAGAAGGAAGGAAGCAAAGGAGTATACAGCTTTGCCCTCATCTTAGAATGGTAAGAGATCATTTCTCAAAAGCTAAAAGAATGATATTAGAAGTTGGAAACTAAATGCATATGAATTTGTTGATGTTGAGCAATGAAAATATTTTGATGTTGTGATGGATGCTGAATTGACCGGTTGGTGTAGTGATGGGTTGAGTATGGTTTTCAGTTCATTTAAGGTGTATTGGAGTGATGGTATACTAAAAATTTGAAAAGAGAAAGGAAGGAAGTGATAAAGAAAACAAGAAAAGCCATTTGTTAATAACAACTCACTAGTTTGTGTTGTTTGGAAATATTAAAGGAAATCTGAGTAGATGTGACTGGAAATTGAGCATAAATGACCCTAAACATAGTTAGAAAGGACTTGGAATAAGTTGTGTGGAGGTTGTGAGGGTTTTGAATGGCTAAGAGATCATGAACAACAAGAATGGTGAAAACTGCCAAAATTTACTGGTTTGGTAAGCTGGGAATAATTTATTTGTTTGAACAAAAGAGAAGTGTTGGGCATGAAAACCTGTTAGAAAAATTATTTTGGGATGTTAAATAAGGTATTGGAGGGTTTAAATATGATAGGATATGTTGAAGAAACCATAGAAACAAATTAAAACAAGTTGAGCTTCTAAACAGTAATTCTGGACCTCCAGCTCGGAGCAGTAAGTTTAGCTGGAAAACGGAATGAAATGGAGAGAGGTTTGAATACCCCCATGACCTGAAATTGATATATAAATGTCCTAGGAGTATTTAGGAAGTGGTTTCACCTCATTTGGATCTGAATTGGAAGAGTTATGTACAAAATACTGGAAAGTGACGAAACTGGACTCCAAACTCGGAACAGTGGAATCAACTGAAAAACTGTACAAAATGGGATGGAGTTTGCATGACTCATGACCTGAAATTGATAGAGGGATATCTGAGGGATATTATGGAAGTAACCTCACCTTATTTGGACCTATATTGAATAAGTTATGTGAAAAATAGTGGAGGATGGTAAAGCTGTAAAACCAGAAAACCATCCAAAGCATTAATCCATTTATTTCTTTAAGAAAATTATAGAAACCTTATCAAAACCATTAAGCATTTGAAACCATTATGTAATAATACCGAGATATAGTAATGGTGTAGGTGAATCAAGTTGAGGGAACTCCTTTTAGGACTATACACGAGTGCAACTTCGACTTAGTATACAAGGTGAGTCCCATTGATTTCTAAACCTTTTTAAAGGCTAGTGTGCTTTGATTTGCCATGAAATGCTATGTTTTATGCCATTTTGGAAATCCTCGAATATGTTTAAGGTTTACATGAGCAAGATTTGCTTTTATGCTATTTCGGACTCGAATAAATTTCATATTCAGCTTGGAAACCTTACTGGATGTTTAAAACACAGATTTTGTGAAGTTAGTCCTTTTGGATTAAATATTTAGAATTTCCGAAAAATGGTAAATGTCGGAATCGGGTATTTGGAGAATAATCCAAATATCCTTATTGGAATATTTTATGAAAACTTTTAGAACTCGGGTATTCGGTAAATGACTGAATTATTCTTATTGGAACTCTTGTGAATATATTTCAAATCGAGTAAGGGTAAAATGACTCGGATACCCTCAAAAAGTCTTTTGGAACCTGGTATGGGTAAGATGACCTGAATGTCCTTGGAAAATGACTTTTGTGATTAAGTACGGGAAAAATAACCCAGTTACTCTTGGAAACACGTTTTGATGTGTGAGTAAAACATTTTCTTTGGTTTCAACATGATTTTGGAAATTATTGTTTTGGCCCCCAAAATGTTTTGATTAAAGATCCTGCGAGATCAGATAACCCTCTGGCCTGATCAGTCAGATGGAGTTGGTATTGTTGCGTTGAGTACTCAACAAGGACTTTGATCTTTGTACTAGCCTATGTTAGAGGTAGACGACCCCAAGTAACCTGGCTAGTTCTGGGGATTGTCTTACTTCAAACAGGGTGACAGGACATTGAGACGAGTCATCCTGGCTAGCCGTTTAGTGCCTGGCAATTGCCGTGTTTGTGAATGCATTTGCGAACGCTTGTTGTTTTTTAGTCATTCACTGGAATAAGGATGGGATGTTCGGGGCATTTGACTCCTTGCCACCTCGATGGTGATTGGCGTCAAGATTAGGACCCCTGGCTGATGGAGGCAAGTAAAAGATCCCTAAGTGCACGATGAGGTACATTTGTACGCTGCTCACCCTTCCGCCCTGACACAAGTGACGTGCTATAAGGCGCAGCCCCTGGCACCAGAAACCGTGCAGCCGAAGGCGAAGTCCCTTGAACTTTGCACACGGGTCGCACTTCTAAAAGGTGAAGAACCCGCATTTATTAAAATTAGGGGCCATATGTTTGGAAATCATTGTTTTTCAAATGTACATGATAACTTGATGCTAAATTTACCAATTACTGCTATTTCGCTATTGTGAAATTTATTTCAGTAAAGAAATTGAAAATTATCTCTCTTCTGAGCAAAACACTAGCATACACAGGACTCACTGAGTATACCACTCACACGTGTATTTGTCTTTTCTATTTTAGGGATTGGAACTGAAGAATAACGACGGTATTCCAGGACTTCTTTTGTAGCACTGGATAGCAAATCTTTTGGAGTGATCATTGTACATAGACTATGAGATGTTTTAGCTTATGTATTTGGAATCTATGACAATGTACCTATCATGACTCATATGTTTATATAAATAAAGAGCATGTTTCATATATTTACTTAAGTTTCGACTTTATCGCTTGCTTTAAGTTTAAATCGTTATGAAGACCCCTAGTCTGAGGAGTCGAACGGGGCGGCATCCCACCTGAGCCCGGCCCACTACGTCAAGAAAAGAAATGTGGGGTGTTACATACCTCTTGCTCCTATTTGCCTTTTTATTGAAAAATACAATAAATCATTGAAAATTTCTGTAATACAACATACAACACAAATGAATGAATAAATAAATGGGAATTGCCATGAAACTAGCTATATGCCTATACCCTGCACTCTATATTTCATCACTAAATTTTCAACCAATCTCAAAGAATTAAGTTTCACAAACATTTTCAAAAGTATAAACAATATTAACTTCCTTATCCAAATTTAGTCTATGTCGTGCCCAATATTTAAGTATACATAAAAATAACTTTTCTAGAAAAGTCTTTAAGTACAATCCCAAGCAAAAAAGACAAATAACAAGTCCACCAAACTAATACACATCAACATATATACCAACAAACCTTGAAAACTATCCCCAAAACCTTTTAAGTGTCAAAAACTTGATGTATGTTTCATGTGCATTGGAAATAGTATTAATAATCCACAAAATCAAGTTTTAAATTTAAAATGCTATACACTAAAACTACACATATAGACAAGTATACACATCGTATAATATAAAAAATAGTAAATATCGAATCCACTGGAACTTAACAATTACCACTACTTTTCTCTAATCACATTATCTAGCCAAAATGAATATATGAATTACAAGTAATTACAATACACTGGAAACCTATCATGTTCTCACTCAAGAAAGAGTCGCAAGTTCATTAAGGGATTAGAAGGAGATAAAGGTCATGTAACAAAGAGAATTCCCCGATTGAATACCTCAAAGATGAGTACCCCTTAGACCCATAAATCCTAAATCTAAGTGTAACACCCCACTACCTAGGCCTAACAGGGCCGAGGATGTCACCCTGTCCAAAGGATAAGGGGTCTTTATAATTAGGTCACACAAAAGAAAATGAAAGCAATACTTTAAAATTGAACTTATTACAACCCAAAAATATAGGAACAAATCCAAAATAAATTAATTATTACTATCTCTCAAAACATCACATAAAATAAATAACATAAAGTCTTCAAAACATAGACAACAAATCTAGCTATTCATCTCCACAGCAAGATCGACCTGAAAACATGGCATAAAAGGTGATAAAATAAAATCTCAATAAGCCCATGTGTGCTTTAAGTGTTTCAGGTAAAACAGTTCATGTATGCAAGTTAGGGAAAATTTCATAAGAGAAAGCACTGGCAAGCAGTAAATAAATGTTGAAAATAAAGAGTGGTGTTTTGCTTTTCAAAACCATACATATGTAGAATAAATACAACCACTCAAATGGGTAGCCATGGGTTACCACACGTTGGGTCCCATGACCATATAACGGTCAAAATATCACACTTTGTGCAGACTAACAAAAGGTAGGTGTACGGTCTACCGAGTGAGATACTCCTCCATCTCTACACCCAAACGTACCGGTTGTCCACTCCAGAAACACGCAATCCACATGACTGAAACTTGTTAGCTCGGACCGACATGACCTATCGGACTGGCATCCTATCCAAGAAGGACTCACTCCTCAGAGGTGGCCACCTACTGGGAGACTTACCCTAACCTTTCAAATACTAGTCCTAGTAGTCTACCCTTATTGAGTACTCAACGTTGATTGTCCCACTTGGGAAAAAACTGATCAAGCATTTATTTACTTGGAAATAGCAATTAAGGGTTTCTAAAATTCTTGTCAAAGTTGAGTTTTAGAAAGAGTTTAGTATTTGTGTAAAACTGCTTGTTTAATTTTCAAATAATTTGTTTGACTGAAATTAAAAGGAAAACGATCATTAATTGCCTTTACAAAATAAGTGTCCAAACACATCGCATTTGGCTTGCCATAGTAATCTTTTGTCTTCAAATAAGTTCATGCAGGAGCTTACTTGATCATTTGCTTGCTCAAATTCAAAAATCTTCCAAGGCTGACCTAACCTCGCCTGAGGTAAATACAAGACATAAGGTTATACTCAAGTTATATTCGCTTACACAAATAATCCTAGTTTAACTTATTACAATCATGACCCTAATGTCCTAAGCTTTAAGGCTAGAAGATAAAGGATTTTATAAAATAAGTCTAGCTTGATAAGTTAAAATAACTAGAGGTTGTAAAATAATTACTAATAAGTTATAGGTTCAAATAACAAATCTTGAATGTTGCTGTTAATAAATAAATTAGGGTTTAATGATTGAAGAATCCTAAGTCCTAAATGATATTAATAAATGGTAATTCTTAAATAGTGTTATTAAAATAAATAATAAATTATTACTAATCTCTTAATTAATAATTAATACATAATAAAATTAATAATAAATAAATTTTATTAACTTTTGATTAATAGATAACAAATGAATATATGGTCTACAAGGTCATTAATATTTTACTTATTATTATTATTTATAAAAAAAGGTTTTTTATTATTATTTTACACATGTACTATTTCTTAATAAAAGATATCATTTATTTGGCTAATAAAATATCACTATCTCATTTAATATTCCAATTCCAAAACTTCCTAGGAATTTCAAAATCTTTAGAGGAAAAACATAGTAATAAGTTTAATTAGGGTAATAAAATTTGCTAATTAAAATAGCTTAAGATCAATAAGGTCATGAACATAATTTTCCTATTGCTGACAAGATTCATGAACATATAATCCAACATCAATCGACAACCTATTCTATTCATGAACATAGGCTTAATCCATACCTACTATCACATGGCCAAATCTCTACTAAGCAAAATCATATTCACGGCTTCAATGAAAATAAGAACATAAAATTCTATTCATCAAAGGCGGCATAACATCTAGCATGCTTTTACATTCATAAGTTCTTAAGACATGATGAACATACATCGATTCTCAAAGAGATTCAAATAGCTTAATCATGATCTTCCATTCTCATGCTCCAATCTCAACCCATTCATATACATGCATATACTCATTCCCTCATTCATATTCTATCCTTTCTATCAACATCTAAGAGACGTGAATTCAGAATTAAAAATAAATGTTAAGGAGAAATACTTGGTTGATGATTATCTTGATGAAGATTTAAGAAGGTCCACGCGCTTGAGAGTCTTGAATTGTCCAAGATAGGAGAAAGAAAACAGCCATGGTTGTAACAACCATTTTGGCCGAGAGAGAGAGAGAGAGGGAGCATTAGCATGATATGTTAAAGGTTGAAGGGAAGAAGATGAACAAAAGAGTTGTTCTTGGTTACCTTGATGATGTTCTTGAGACTTCAAGGGAAAAATCTGGTTTTGATCCGAATGCCAATTTTTGTTTTCAAGATTTGATGTTATAAATTCCAGAAATGAACTCTAGGGAGTATGTAGGAGTATTCTGGATTTTTTGATAGGGATTAGAGGTGTTTAGAGTGGTCTTTGGCTTGAAGAAAGGTAGTGTGTGTTCTTGGTATTCTTGGTGAAAATGGAGAGAATTAGAGGGAAAATGCTGGACGAATGATTGAGGGAGTTCAGGGATTTCAGTTTTCAGTTTAGGGGGGAAGAGAAAATCTGGTTGTTTGAAATTCAAATGGAGAAATTTGAGGAGTGTTTTGAGATAGAAGATATGTTAATGGTGTTTGATTGATGGAGGTTTCTTGGAGCTGTAATGGAGCCAATTGGACTGTTGTGTCTTGTTGAAATGAATAAGGGTTGATGGAGCTTTAAGGCTAGCCAAAATTTTGAGTTCAATAGCAGAAGAATTTCTAGTTATGAAGCCTAATCCAAGGGTGTTTTCATGGAGCAAATGCTAGCAATTTTGAAATTCAAATGGAAGTTTGATTGGAGTGATTGTAGGAGAAATTTGAGGTGTGGTTATGGAGTCCAGATGTGCAAGGTCAGTGAAGGGGGTAATGGTGTTTAGTTCATGGCTGAACAAGGGTTAACTTACAGAGGTTTGGGGTGATTTTCAACCAAGGCTTGAAGGGAACAAGGCTGGAATTTTTCTGGTTATGATTCGAATGATTTGCTGAAATTTTCTGTGCAATTTTATGCAATCTTCTAGCCCGAATTGCAGGGGTTCTTGAGAGGTGTTTGAGGGTCCTTTAAGGCTGGTTTCTAGCCTTCTTTATGGAGGAAAAGTAGAGGTATTTTACTGGTTTGAAGGTAGAAGAAACAGCTTCGATTTTAGGCTACTATGCAGCGAAACTACCCAGATTTTTTTTTCTGGTTTGTGCAGTTTTGAGCAGTCCAATTTTTGCACAGGAATTTCGGTCTTCAAGATGAATAGATTGACCATTTTTCTAGCAGTAATTGAGTAAGAAAGAGGGCTGAGACTTTTGAAGGGTAGGCTGCTCAAGAATCTGGAAAATTTCCAGATTTCTTTCATGGAGAATATAAACACTATGGAGTGAAGTTCGAAGGTTCAACCATAGAAATTAATTTCTCTTGGGAACCTTCCTTAACTCCTCTCCTATTTTCAATCAATTTTCCAACCTCCAAGATTCATTTTCGAAATTCAAAGACCAAGAATCCTTGCTGAATTTTCTGGAATTAAAAACATGCATTTAGATAAATTTTTGAACAAATATAATTGGTGAAGAGGTTAGGACAAGCTAGAGGTAATAAAAGGACAAGAATTCTTCTAGAATTCATGACCTTAAAGATTAATTCTAAAGCTCTAACCACTTAACCACACTAACTCTTGTTCTTATTTTCTCACCCAAATATTCTTCTTATTTAATCCCCAAGCTATCTTCCTATTTTGACCTCAGGCAAAATTACCATTTTACCCTTCCTCCTCAATAAGCATAACTATGCCTTTTAGCCTATAAATCATAATTCCAATGCACATAAAATCATCCAAAAATATATATATTCATGCAAAATAATATGATATACATCCCAACCCTCCCTCCTTACTCTAGGGTTGGCTTTAGGTGGGGTTTCACACTAAGTACTAGAGTGAGTTAAATATCAATCTCACTCTCTCTCGAGTTATGAGATCTCTAATCCCTAGATTTAGTTAATCGACATCACTTCCTAATCAACCAAACCCATAGAAGCATTAAACACCACTCGTAATCCTAAACTATCTGGAAGCCATAAAATCCCTATCTCTAGGTAATTTCGTGAACTCTTTGGTTATTAGCCCTAATCCACATCCTCCCTCTCGGATTAATTGAAGATGGAAAACACTAAATTAGATAAGTGGGTGTTCTATCTTTTACCCCATCTCTCCAAATCATTAAGGAAGAAAATTTAATTAAAACGATTCAACTAAAACCCATTCAAACAAAATAACACAATTAATACAAATAACCAAATGCCATAGCGATAAAATCATAGATTCAATAAATATACATCAACTCAAGATACAAAATAGGGTACAACCTTTTATTACAATTATAAACCAAAATATAGCATAATATTGATAAAGTAGAATCTACAAGAGAGGAAAACATACACCCTATAGACAAGCCATGTTCTTCCACTTTCTTGAGATCCTCGTTGCAACCCCTCTTCTTCCTTCTTAAATCTTAAATTTCCTTCTCTTCTTCTGGTGAAAATAGCTTCCTAGAGGATCTCTTGGTTGCTAGTCAATCATGAATGTATTTCTAGGGCTTATAACAGTGTTTATATAGTGTATAATGAAGAAAATTTGGAAAATTTTCAAAAATGCATGAATCTGTGCAAGTCAACAGCTCCATTTCCTAGGATCTGTTAGTGTGATGCCCTAGAGACAATCACTTATATGTTGTATATGACACAATTTATTTTAATAAAAGGCATTATTTATTTTACAATGTCTGTTATTTACTTTAAGTAATATAACTGTTCGATAAAGTCCCTAGAACAACACTATGTTAAGGAAATCATAATAGAGATTATGATATGAGATTCCTACTACACTGGATGGTGTTAGTACTTAAATAGTTCCTAATCATAGTATTAATAAGACAGGACATTATTAATGCGTTAAGACTAGCATGTGTTAGACTTACTGATTTGATCAGGCGGTAGTTCTCATAACCGTGAGTATTGAGATACTCAAAGTTAACACATGGATACTTGTTAATGGAACAAGTACATTGGATGACCTAGCTATGAGATAATCACATGAATAACTATTTAGTGCCAGTAATATAATCTCAATATAGCAAACGTGCAAGTATCCTTAGACTTGAGATCTCCAAGGTACTTTGTTTGCTGAGTATTGTACTTTGATTACGATCTCTGGAGCCAGATCGAGGGCCACCTATGAGATGGATATTAGGTACATTGTAAGGTAACCAAAGTAGTTGAGAGGGTTAATAAATGATTCACCACTCCTAATAGTATGGGCGAATATCTCACGGCCACATGTAGGAATTACTACTCGGAAAGTCCTTGGCTAAGACGTCTGTGTATTGGAAACAATTCTAATTGATACACATCTAGAGTAGTGGGTTTCTGGTACAAGTATTATTATATTCGGGCCAGAATTAATATATTCTAGAGGGAGTTAGTACTAATTCCATACTCCAAATTGAATGAAATATTGTATAGTGAAAGGAATTAATTGCATTGTAGTTTATTATTGAAGGGTTCATGTCAAGCCACTTGACTTCCTAGACTCTTGGGTGGTCATGATGTGTTGATAGATACCACTCATGATCTAAGAATATAGGTTTATTAATTGATGAATTGATAAACCAATCTTGATTAGAATTAATAGAATTAATTCTAATTAATTATGGATTATTAATCTCAAAGACATTTGGATTAATTCATGTTCACTACCAATTGACTGGGAAACCTAATAGGTCACACACAATAGAGGATTATATACTCAAGATGTTATTTGATAACATAGTGGGGTTAATTGCAAGAAAAAGAAGTTGTTGTGCGCTAAATTATAATTAGTTATAATTTATCGTTCAAATTATAATTGAAAAAACTTTATATTTCCAATTACAATTAGGGAATTCTAATTGTTTTAAAATTCTCAATTTTTCAGTGGTTTTTTGTGACATATAAGGTATTTGCACGAAACCCTAATAGAGGGTGAGACATGAAAAAACAACAGCTGAAAAAGCCTTCTCTTCCTTCTTCTCTCTCTCTCGTTTTTGCTGAAAAATAAGAGGAACCCTAGTCACCACTTTGGTTTATGCTAGCACATAAACATCTTGGTGCTTGAGAGTGATCCTCCATGTGGATTTCTGTTAGAGATAATCACACACTGTGATTATAGTGGTTGGATATGTTGGATTGTATGCCCTCTTAAACTAGGTTTCTGATGTAAAATCGAATATTTTAATAAAAGAATTTATTTTCAGAAATTGTTTGTGAATTTACTTTTTGTTTGTGAACAATTTTCATTTGGAACAGACCCATTGTGTTTAAATAAATGGTCCATGTTCATGGTGGTCTTTCACAGTAAGGTATGGATCACGGGTTATTTAACACATAAACTTTTATTCTTAACATATTGATGAGACTGAGAATCTCATCATGTTTAGGTTATTATGTTATGAATTCCAAATGAGGAATGGCTTACCTTTAGCCAGTGAGTAGTCCACTCACTTCATGATATAAGCGTATTTCGAATACGTAAGATAGGACCTGTAGTAGTAGTTTCTAAAAGTACTATTGATAGAAACCTAGACTACTACCGCTACAGCGTGGACTAGTACTCTACGACTTGAGTATGAGTTGGTGGTCTGGCGAAGCTGGTAGCATATACTTTGATTTGCTATAGTTGAGGTTCTATCGTAGGGCCAATATACTTGCATGTTAGGTATGTGTGACTAGTTAGTTAAGACAGACTTATACAAGATAGTTTCTGCACTATATCGCCCCTTGTGGTTGTCCGAATGGTCTAAAATGTCCAGGGCCCTAGGAAACATGACTTGGATGTTTGCTTTAAGGTAGCTCCCTTGGAAAGCAGAAACACTCCAGGAAGTCGTGGATCATTGGACTAGAAGCCTAAGGATGGTAAATGTCATTTAGAGGGGTGTTAGTACACTTCTTCCTCTCTAAATGTATGGCGATGTGTAGAGGGGTATTTTAGTCATTTCACCTGTAGGTCGGAGACTTTGCTAATGCAGCATTGTCCTTAGGGTCAATATTTCCTTTTGGTTATATTAAGAAATATTTAAATGCAAAATACAGCAATTTATATAGTAGGGATATTTTGGTCATTTTAGCAGCCAAGGCGATGTGTCTTTATGGTCCTCGGAATAGCCCGTAAGTCCTAATTAATTTTGGGTTGAGGAATTGGTCTCAGTTCAAGAGGATTTTATTTTATTTAATTTTATTTTATTTTACTCTGGATGTCTAATTTATTATTAGATTGGAATAAAATAAATAAATAAAATAAAATAGGAGTTGAGAGAAATTAATTATCTAGTTTAATTAGTTAATTAATTATTCATGGCCTAGGTCCAGTATGAGTAATTAGGAAATTAACCTGGGCTTAAACTAGGGGAAATAATTAATGTTTAATTATTTATTGGGTTATTTATATAGGCCCAAGAAATAAATAATTAAAGATTAATTATTTTTGGATCATTTTGGCTCATTAATTATTTATTAGGTCATTTATATAAGCCCAGAAAATAAATAATTAATGTTTATTATTTTGGGCCTTTTGGGTCCAAGAGAAATAATAAATATTTTTTCAGCCCGAAAGCTTGGACCTTAGGGTTTTTCCCAGATACGGTTAAGAAGAGTTTAGGGTTACGCCAAACTCATTCTCAGGATAACATCCGGGTGTTTGAAATTTGATATCCCGGGGATATGTTTATTAGATATTTGAGTCCCAGTTTTGGCTAACCAATAAAACAAGTCTCTGGAGAAAGAAAACCCTAATCTCCCTAAGCCTAAGTGAATAACTCACGCAGCTCTCTCTCTCTGAACGTCTCCTTTCTTCTCTGGTTTCTCCTTGGAGCTTTGCTAATCAATAGCAAGAGAACCAATGAGATTTGAGACCGTTCCTCTTCACTGTTATGTTCACCGACTAGAGATTAGGCAGAGGAATATTCTGAGAGCTGAAAAGCTTGGCGTTAATACAAACAAGGCGAAGTAGGAGGCTAGTGGGTTTTCAACCGGAAGCTTCTTCAAGTGGGCAAAGCGAAGTGATTCCAGTCATTCAAGCCATTTCTACTCAACCTAGAAGGCTTAAGTTGCGCAAATGTATGATCTCCACGCTTCCATGTGGCCTCTAAGGCTTGTGGTTTTTTTTTTTTTTTCTCTGTTTTTTACCGTGGATGCATGGCTCCCCTATTTTTCGTCCCCTCAATGTGGTATCATAGCCAATGGTTCTTTGATCAATATAGGGAGCATGGTAATTAATAAAAATGGAGAAGATGATTATACCTGTGATCCTTCACTGTTTTCGTATGGGATAGGATCTATGTGAGCTTCATCATTGAAGCGTAGGCATCACTGTAAAAATTTTTTGGCTTTGAAGTTTGATCGTGTAAACCCAATTTTAATGGATATAGGTTGTTGTGATTTTGTTTTGGATGAGTTTTTATAAGTAAAAATGTCCAAAGAAGCCAAAGAAGACTGAAAAAGTTGAACTAGTGAAGCCTCTGCAATTTGCGCATGAAAAGAAGAAAAAAACGAAAAAGATGATACTATTCCTAAGCCGCGACCAAGCCGAGCCGCACTGTGCATGTGTCTGGAGCCGCGTCAACCGAGCCGCTGGAGCCGCGCCGTACTGTAGCAATTGAAGCCAGTTCCAATTTGAAAGTTGCAATTGAATTGCAATTGCCTCGCGGGTTGTGGAGCGGAAAACGGATAAATACGCGGGTCGGCAGCAGAGGAGAACCGGGCGCGGGTACTCAGGCAGGTGGATTTTCATCTTGGCGGGTTGAACCTGCAGGTGATCTGGTGCAGATGGTGCATTGCAGCCGCGGTGGACCGCAGGCCATGCGGGCGCGGATCCGGTGTGGCCGGTGCAGTGGACCGCCGGCTATTTTTTGCATTTTTTTTATTTTTTTTCTTTTTTCGTTTTGGGTCTCATACGAGGCGAAGTTAATATTTTTGCAATATTTATATTCTTGGAATATATTTGCATTAAAAAATATTAGTAAAGGATTTTAGGATTAAACAAGATCATTAATTAATATGTTTAATTCTATTATTTGGGCACTTAGGTTTAAAAAATAGAAAAGCATGAAAACGTTTATTGTTTTGAGCATGCTATTTTTTTTTATGTACCTATGTGTGCCTTTTCTCAAAGACCAAAGTCTTTGGGAACATTTTTTACAAGAAAAATATTTTTCTTCAAAAATTAAATGGTTATTTTAATTTGTACAAAAAATAATCCTTGAATATTTTCTCAAAGACTTTAATCCTTGACATAGAAAATATATTGGATTTAGATATTTTTGTAAATTAAAATCGAGAGCCATTTTGTTTTGTTTTGGACTAGAAAAATGATTTTGTCAAATAAACTTGAGACCAAAGTCTCTAGAAAGTTTTAATTGGAAAAATTTTGAAATCGTTAAGTTTTAACTTAAATAAAATTAGTCTATGGAGAAATCTCTCAAAGGATATAAGCCTTGACATAGAGATTTTAATGGACTTGGATATTTTATTTTTGAGTTAAGAAAAACCTAATGGAAATTTCAAAAGGATATTTTTCCAGAGAACTCTTTATTTTAAAAGACTAAGTGGGAGAGGGGTTCCAACTGCTCCACGGCTTCCATCACGGTTCTCATTAGAGATCGTAAGTCCTCTCGCGTCACCCTGGGAGTGAACCCGTATAGGATGGGGATACCACAAGGATTTAGATCTAATGGAATGATGTAATTAATAACCCGAGGCACGTACTATGATCGACCAACCCACGTTGGAGGTTATAGTGCGAGGTATGTCCATAGGAAATGAGAGGAAACAGCCATCCCACGATGGAGTTATCCTCTAGATCATTACCTAGAAGGGAAATTAATTTGTGGTGATTAATACACTTAGCTTAGGAAACTGTTAATCTTCCCAAGAAGTTATATCAGTTTTCCTAAGAGCCAAATTATTTTTAGTGCACAAATTTTATTTTGTTTTCACAAACTTAGTTCTTTCTTTTATTTTTCGATTTTCAGAAATAGTGGGAGGTTCTTTTAGTCCATTGGCCGTTATTCTCAGGGAGAATAAGTTAACGGGTCCAAACTATGTGGACTGGAAAAGGAACCTGGACATAATACTCACAGCTGAGAAGTATAAGGATGTCCTTTACGAGACCTGCCCTGTTATCGGGGAAGGTTCCACCGTCGAAAAGTGAGAGGCTGAGAAGGCGTAGAAAAAGGTTGACGATATGGCACGTTGCTATATGTTAGCCTCCATGTCTAACGTGCTCCAGTCAAAACACAAGCACATGACTTCTGCATATGACATCAGTCAATCATTGGCTACTATGTTCGTGGACAAGAGCCGGCCCGCAAGGCAGGAGGCTCTTCGAACTATTGTTAACACTAAGATGGCTGAGGGAGCATCAGTCTGAGAGCATATGCTTAAGATGATTGCTGCTTTCGAGGAGGCGGAAATCTTAGGGGCTATCATTGACCCCGAGAGCCAAGTGGACATGGTTCTCGAATCTCTATCGGGCTCCTTCACTCAGTTCAAGTTAAACTATAACATAACGTGAACAAGTTGAACATAAGTTTAACTGAATTGATGAAGGAGCTTTAGATGGCGGAGAAGGTCATGAAGCCACAATCAAAGGTCATGATTGCTAAGGCTTCTTCCTCAAGAACTGGGCCTAAACCCAGAAAGTTCAAGAGGAAGAAGGGGAATGCAGCAGCCCAGCCCAAGAACCAGCCCAAGGACAAACCAAAGGGCAAGTGCTTCAAATGTGGGAAGAAAGGACACGGGAAAAGGAGTGTCCAGATCTTCAAACCAAGAAAAACCCCACAGGTAATGTTTTCTATCTAGAGTCCATATCAATGGTAGGATTAACTTCCACTTGGATTGTTGATTCAGGAGCCACTGATCATATCTGTAACTCCTTGCAGGGGTTTAGAATGATAAGAAGACTTAAGAAGGGGGAACATGGGCTTCGAGTGGGTAATGGAGCACAAGTCTGGGCCCTTGCAGTGGGAAAGCTGGATCTTATTTTTTATTATAATAAGATAGTGGTTTTAAAAGATATTTTATATGTACATGGTTTTCGTCAGAATTTGATTTCAGTTGCAAAACTTATTAATCAAGGATATTCTGTATCTTTCCATTCTGGTATTTCTATCAGTAGAGATGGAGAAATTTTATGTACTGGGCACATGTATGGAAATCTGTTCTTTTTAAACCCTATTAACAACTAATCAAATAACGCTCAGTCTGAACCTTTAACTAAGAAGAGAAATACCAATATCAATGATTCATACATTTGGTATCTAAGGTTGGGTCATATTAAATCAACTAGGATTCAAAGATTAATCCATGATGGGCCTTTGGGCTCATTGAGACTGGAAAATTGGCCTTAGTGTGAATCCCGCCTGATGGAAAAGATGACCAAAAGGTCATTTCTACTGAAGGCAGATAGATTCAAGGAAATATTGAGTCTTGTTCACACTGATGTGTGTGGTCCGTTGTCTACACCAGCTAGAGGAGGTTTTGAGTACTTCATCACATTCACGGATGATTGTACGAGGTATGGTTACATTTACCTGATGAGACGCAAGTTTGACTCTTTTGACAAGTTCAAGGAGTTTAAGGCTAAAGTGGAGCATCGGACAAGTAAATTAATCAAAACCCTACGATCGGATCGTGGTGGAGAGTACCTTCTAAGTGAATTCAAGGACTACATGGTACATCATGGGATAGTATCCCAACTCTTTGCGCCGAAAACACCCCAGCAGAACGGAGTAGCTGAGAGAAAGAATAGGACATTGATAGAAATGGTCTGAAGCATGATGTCTCATGCTACTCTTCTAGTGTCCTTTTGGGGATATGCCCTGGAGACAGCGGCATATATTCTGAACTTGGTGCCTTCCAAGTCAATACCTAGGACTCCCTATGAGATGTGGACTGGGCGTAAGCCAAGTCTAAATCATCTCAGGATTTGGGGATGTCCAGCTTATGTACTGATCAAGGGAGACAAGTTGGAACCAAGATCAGAATTATGCTATTTTGTTGGCTATCCAAAAGGGACAAAAGGAGGTTACTTTTATCATCCTAAGGAGCAGAAGGTGCTAGTCAGTACCAATGCTAGATACTTGGAAGATGATCAAAGTACTTCCACTAAAAGTTCTACGAGGTTGGAACTTGAGGAGAAATTATCTACGGAATCAACTTCTTCTGACCCGATTCTGGAACAAGAAGAGGCACAGCCTCAAGTGCCTGTGCAAATAGAGCCTCGTCGTAGTAGGAGAGTGTCTAGGGTTCCGGATAGATGGACAGGAGAAGCTTTTGAGCTAGTCTCTGACCATCAGGAACAAGACCGCACTAGATACGAGGTGGCTATTGCTGATGTCGATGCAAATCTATGGCATGAAGCAATGAAAGCCGAGATTGAGTCTATGTACCTCAATCAGGTTTGGGATCTTGTAGCTTCACCTGAAGGGATAAAACCCATTGGGTGCAAGTGGGTGTACAAGAGAAAGAGGGGAGCGGATGGGAAGGTAGAAACCTTCAAAGCTAGGCTTGTGGCGAAAGGGTATACTCAGAAAGAGGGAATCGACTATGAGGAAACCTTTTCCCCGATAGCCATGCTTAAATCTATCCGCATCCTCCTTGCCATCGCATGTCACTATGACT
This sequence comes from Voacanga thouarsii, assembly GCA_026120185.1. Classification (NCBI taxonomy): domain Eukaryota; kingdom Viridiplantae; phylum Streptophyta; class Magnoliopsida; order Gentianales; family Apocynaceae; genus Voacanga; species Voacanga thouarsii. Next base: position 3,002,362 of record JANUWF010001153.1, read on the forward strand.
ACGAGATATGGCAAATGGATGTCAAGACGGCATTCTTAAATGGCCATCTTAGCGAAGACATCTATATGTCCCAACTGGAAGGCTTCATTGCTGAAGGCCAGGAACATATGGTTTGCAAGCTTAAGAAGTCTATTTATGGACTTAAGCAGGCATCGAGAACATGGAACATTCATTTTAATGAGATTGTAAAGTTTTATGATTTTATTCAAAACGAAGATGAACCATGCGTGTACAGGAAACTTGAAGGCATTAATGTGGTTTTTCTTCTCTTGTATGTGGATGACATTCTACTCATTGGAAATGATGTAGGGACATTGTCTTCAACAAAGGTTTGGCTGTCTAGTCAATTCAGTATGATGGACTTGGGAGAAGCCAGCTACATTCTCAGGATTAGACTTCTTAGAAATAGGAAGCAGAGAATGTTAGGGTTATCCCAAGCAACATACATTGACAAGATGCTGGCCAAGTACAACATGGACTCATGCAAGGGAGCTCTAATCCCTTACGGACAAAGGTTGTCATTTTCTTCGAAGGACTGTCCTAAGTCTCAAGAAGAAAAGGACAGAATGAGTAGGATTCCTTATGCTTCGGTTGTGGGAAGTCTCATGTATACCATGCTGTGTACTAGGCCAGATATCTGCTTTGTCGTGGGTTTAGTTAGCAGATATCAGTCAAACCCCGGGGAGGTTCATTGGAAAGCTGTAAAGCATATTCTCAAGTACCTCAAGGGAACGAGAGATTATATGCTAGTTTACAGGGTTAATGATTTGGTTCCCACAGGATACACAGACTCAGACTTCCAGGCGGATAAGGATGAGAGAAAATCGACTAGTGGATATGTCTTCACCTTGTCTAGAGGAGCAATTTCATGGAGAAGTATCAAGCAGTCTTGTATTGCTGACTCAACTATGGAAGCTGAGTATATAGCAGCTTCGGAGGCATCCAAGGAAGCAGTCTGGCTCCGGAAGTTTCTTTCAGAACTTGGAGTCGTACCACATATGGACAAGCCGATTGTGATGTATTGCGACAATATTGGAGCAGTATCGCAATCTAAGGAGCCTCGGAACCACAAGAATGGGAAACACGTCGAGAAGAAGTACCACCTGATCCGAGATTTCATCCAGAGACGGGAAGTTGTGGTGGAACATATTACCTTAGAAAACAATCTAGTAGATCCATTCACCAAGCCTTTGGCTAATAGAGTCTTCAAGCGACACTTAGACGCTATAGGGGTAGGCACCTATGGACTTACCTAGTCTTAGAGTGCAAGTGGGAGATTGTTGGATTGTATGCCCTCTTAAACTAGGTTTCTGATGTAAAATCAAATATTTTAATAAAAGGATTTATTTTCAGAAATTGTTTGTGAATTTACTTTTTGTTTGTGCACAATTTTCGTTTGGAACAGACCCATTGTGTTTAAATAAATGGTCCATGTGCATGGTGGTCTTTCACAGTAAGGTATGGATCACGGGTTATTTAACACATAAACTTTTATTCTTAACCTATTGATGAGACTGAGAATCTCATCATGTTTAGGTTATTATGTTATGAATTCCAAATGAGGAATGACTTACCTTTAGCCAGTGAGTAGTCCACTCACTTCATGACATAAGCGTATTTCGAATACGTAGGACAGGACCTGTAGTAGTGGTTTCTAAAAGTACTATTGATAGAAACCTAGACTACTACCACTACAGCGTGGACTAGTACTCTACGACTTGAGTATGAGTTGGTGGTCTGGCGAAGCTGGTAGCATATACTTTGATTTGCTATAGTTGAGGTTCTATCGTAGGGCCAATATACTTGCATGTTGGGAATGTGTGACTAGTTAGTTAAGACAGACTTATACAAGATAGTTTCTGCACTATATCGCCCCTTGTAGTTGTCCGAATGATCTAAAATGTCCAGGGCCCTAGGAAACATGACTTGGATGTTTGCTTTAAGGTAGCTCCCTTGGAAAGCAAAAACACTCCAGGAAGTCGTGGATCATTGGACTAGAAGCCTAAGGATGGTAAATGTCATTTAGAGGGGTGTTAGTACACTTCTTCCTCTCTAAATGTATGGCGATGTGTAGAGGGGTATTTTAGTCATTTCACCTATAGGTCGGAGACTTTGCTAATGCAGCATTGTCCTTAGGATCAATATTTCCTTTTGGTTATATTAAGAAATATTTAAATGCAAAATACAGCAATTTATATAGTAGGGATATTTTGGTCATTTTAGCAGCCAAGGCGATGTGTCTTTATGGTCCTCGGAATAGCCCGTAAGTCCTAACTAATTTTGGGTTGAGGAATTAGTCTCAGTTCAAGAGGATTTTATTTTATTTGATTTTATTTGATTTTATTCAGGATGTCTAATTTATTATTAGATTGAAATAAAATAAATAAATAAAATAAAATAGGAGTTGAGAGAAATTAATTATCTAGTTTAATTGGTTAATTAATTAGTCAGGGCCTAGGTCTAGTATGAGTAATTAGAAAATTAACCTGGGCTTAAATTAGGGGAAATAATTAATGTTTAATTATTTATTGGGTTATTTATATAGGCCCAAGAAATAAATAATTAAAGATTAATTATTTTTGGTTCATTTTGGCTCATTAATTATTTATTGGGTCATTTATATAAGCCCCAGGAAAAAAATAATTAATGTTTATTATTTTAGGCCTTTTGGGTCCAAGAAAAATAATAAATATTTTTTCGGCCCGAAAGCTTGGACCTTAGGATTTTTTCCAGATACGGTTAAGAAGAGTTTAAGGTTAAGCCAAACTCATTCTCAGGATAACATCCGGGTGATTGAAATTTGATATCCCGGGGATATGTTTATCAGATATTTGAGTCCCAGTTTTGGCTAACCAATAAAACAAGTCTCTGGAGAAAGAAAACCCTAATCTCCCTAAGCCTAAGTGAATAACTCACACAACTCTCTCTCTCTGAACGTCTCCTTTCTTCTCTGGTTTCTCCTTGGAGCTTTGCTAATCAATAGCAAGAGAACCAAGGAGATTTGAGACTGTTCCTCTTCACTGTTGTGTTCACCGACTAGAAGTTTGGCAGAGGAATATTCTGAGAGATGAAAAGCTTGGCATTAATGCAAACAAGGCGAAGTAGAAGGCTAGTGGGTTTTCAACCGGAAGCTTCTTCAAGTGGGCAAAGTAAAGCGATTCCAGTCGTTCAAGCCATTTCTACTCAACCTAGAAGGCTTAAGGAGCGCAAATGTATGATCTTCACACTTCCGTGTGGCCTCTAAGGCTTGCGATTTTTTTTTCTCTGTTTTTTACCGTGGATGCATGGCTCCCCTATTTTTCGTCCCCTCAGGATATTCAACTCTCGTGTTATTTGATCAAGAGGATTGTTGGATTGCACATCACACTTGAAGACGAAAAATTTTATTTTCAGACGCTCAGTAAAGAAAGGTATAGCTGTTACATTTGTCCTCTATATGTTTTGTTTTCCACACATATGCACTTCCTGGGATGGTATCTCAATCATATTTTTTCGTTGCACCATATATGATATATGTGAGAGATACCCAACAGGGTCGCCAAGTATTCCAGAGACCAAGTGACAGGGGCTAAACTCACTATTATTTTTCTAGTTATTTGAGATTATTTTGAGATACTTTGTTGTAATAACTAGACATATTCCTTCCTATTTGACATTTTACTTGTAAAAAGTATTTTTGACAAATTTGTGCAGATTTGAGTTAAATTCAAGCAAAAAGTGAACAATTCTAGAATGCATATGGCGCCAGCCCAGCCAAGGGACTAGGCGCTGGGGTCCATTCTGGTCAAGCAAAGGAAACCAAGCGAATTTCAGGAAGAAAATAGAACAGGCCTGGCACCAGGTCTGGCAAGTGGACCAGGTGTCGGGTCCATTCTGTCCGGCTAGTGAAAATAGAGAAAAAAAACAAAGGAAGAGTAGATTGAACCTAGCGCCAGGCGGGTTAAAGGTACTCGACACCAGGTCCACTCTAGAAAGTGAAAATTCTATGCACAAATTTGAAAATTTTCTAAAGATTTCAGTATTTTCTAATTCTTACTCAGCCAAGATTCCTCAACCAACGAATTTAGCATCAAAGGACCTATAAAAACAAGAGAAAACACAAGAGGAGATAGAGAGGTGGATCCAAGAGCTAAAATTCAAAAACACTCATTGAAGGAGGAATTCACCAAATCAATGAGGGGTTCACCAAATCAAGGAGAGTTGTTCAAGAGAGTATTCAAAGGAGAAGAAAGAGGCTTGTCTATGAGTGCTTTCTTTTATATTTGTCTCCTTATCCATAAACAATGATGTATTCAATATTTTTATTGTAATTTGACATTATTTTGAGATTCATGATTTTGTGTTAGTTTGGTTACTTGATCAATTCTTTATCATCTTTGGTGTTTGATTACTTGTTATCATTGGTTATTGGTGCGAGTTCTTTTAATTAACTTAGGACAACAATGCTAGGAGTTTCATTACATTGATTTCATAATTGTTAAATCTTAATAGACTTAGGTGATGAAGTTAAGATTATAGGACTAAGTGATCGAAGATTAGTTGATTCCACCTCGAGCAAAGGGTTATTAGCTAATTTCATGCTTATAAGGAATTGAGCTTAATGCATGTTTTGGTTGTGTTAACTTGATTAGCAAATATGTTAATATTAATCAAAAGATAGTAATTCCATAAATTGAGAAACGAAGTGGAATTTATCTAAGTAGATTCATTACTTGGGAAACGATTGAATTTTACTTTATATTCCTTCATGATGTCAAGATTATAATTAGTCAATAGAATTGCCAGTTATTTCATTATCATGTTTTCTAGGATAATTATCTAAATTGCATATTCCTACATCCTTAAGTTATATATATTTCTTTATTTTTTTATTATTTTCTCACTTTATTTAGGTTGGTTAAACAATAAATGAAAAGTGATTAGTGTGTACGTATTCCTTTGAGGATCAATACTCGTTAATTCCCTATGCTATGCTTGTGTTGAGTATACTTGCTCGTATGTATATTTTGAGATTAATGTTTTAATTAAAACTTGACTAAGGGATAGATTTAAATTTGATGATTTTTATACATCCAAAATTTATGCATCAAGTTTTTGGCGCTGTTGCCAGCATCATTTACCCTATTTCTAATAGCATTTTGGTTAATCCAACACAAGTTGTACTAAAGAAGGGAGGAATGACTGTAAGCTCAAATGAAAAAAATGAGATGATTCCGACGAGATTGGTAACTGGTTGGAGGATTTGCATTGATTATAGAAAATTGAATAAGGAAACTAGGAAGGACTATTTTCCTCTCGCTTTCATTGACCAAATGTTAGAAAGGTTAGCCGAACATAAGTTTTATTTCTTTTTAGATGGCTTTTTCAGATACTTTCAAATTCCCATAGCGCCAGAATATCAAGAGAAGACCACCTTTACATGCTCTTTTGGTCCTTGTGCATATCGATGTATGCCTTTTAATCTTTGCAATGGTCCCAGAACGTTCCAACGATATATGGCGAAAGGCTTGTGGGAGATATCATAGAGGTATTTATAGATGATTTTTCTATTTTTAGTGATTCTTTTAACTTATGTTTGGCTAATTTGGAAGAACTACTTTAAAGGTGTGAAGAGACCAACCTCATGCTTAATTGGGAAAAATGCCAATTCATGGTGCAAGAAGGTATAGTATTGAGACACAAAATTTCAAGAAAATGTATTGAAATTGATAGGGCCAAGATTAAGGCAATTGAGAAACTCCCTTCTCCAACTTTCGTGAAGGCTATTCAAAGTTTTCTTACTAATGCAGGTTTTTATAGGAGGTTTATCCTTGGATTTCTCAAAAATTTCTAAACCCTTTACTCTCTGCTTGAAAAAGATGCTATTTTTTATTTTGATGAAAAATGTCTCAATGCTTTCAATAGGATTAAAATGAAATTGATCAATTCTCCTATTTTAATTGCACCGGATTGGTCTTTTCCTTTTGAATTAATGTGTGATGTGAGTGATTACGCATGGGTGCGGTGCTTAGACAAAGGAGGAATAAGCACTTTCAACCAATTTACCATGCAAGCAAAACTCTTACGGTGGCACAAGAGAATTACACCACAGCGGAGAAAGAGTTACTTGCAATAGTATTTACTTTTAATAAATTTCATGCTTATTTTATTTTGTCTAAAGTCATTGTGTATACGAACCACTCCACCCTTAAGTACCTACTAACCATGCATGATTCTAAACCAAGATTGACAAAATAGGTTTCATTGTTGTAGGAATTTGACTTGGAGATTAGGGACAAAAAAAGAAAGAAAAATTTAGCTATAGATCACTTATCAAGGTTGGAAAATCCCAACCTTGAGCCATTGGCCGAAGGAGATATCAAAGACACTTTCCCAGATGAACAACTTCTACTTGTTAATGGTGAGATTTCTCAACTACCTTGGTATGCGGATTTTGCTAATTACTTGGTTGCAGGAATTATTCCGAAAGATTACAATACACAAAAAAAGAAGAAAATTCTCTCAGAAGTAAGGCACTACTTTTGGGAAGATCTATACTTGCTTCGGTGTTGTGCGGATCAAATCATTCGAAGGTGTGTGGATTCCGTGAAAAGTATTAATATCATGAAACATTATCATGAAGGACCAATGAGAGGCCATTACCAAGCTAACAACACCGCAAGAAAGGTACTTGAGTCCAATTTTTATTGCCCTACACTCTTCAAGGACTCTCATTGGTTTGTTCAAAGTTGTGATAAGTGTCAATGTACCAGTAACATCTCTAAATCTAATGAGATGTCATTACAAATTTTTCATACTTGTGAACTTTTCGATTGTTAGGGGATTGATCTTGGCTGCGGTGAGTATGTATCCAAATGGGTTGAGGCGTAAGCCTTGCCTACTAATGATGCGTGGGTTGTAGTAAAATTTCTTTAAAAACTTTTCACCTGATTTAGAGTGCCTAAGGTGCTCATTAGATAGGGAAACCCACTTTTGTAATACCCAATTAAATAAGGTTCTCAAACATTTAGGGGTTACTCATAAGCTCGCTACCCCCTATCAGCTGCAAACTAGTGGCCAAGTTGAGGTGGTTAATAAATAATTAAAAAGAATCTTGAAAAAAGTGGTTAATTATACAAGAAAATATTAGAGTTTGAAGCTAGATGATACTCTTTAGGCTTATAGGACTACTTTCAAAACTCCTATTGGCACAATCCCCTATTGATTGGTATATGGGAAATCATGTCATCTATCGATAGAAGTTGAATATAAGGCTCATTGGGCAATTAAACTTGTCAATTTTGACCTTCATCTTGCAGGACAACAACGAATGCTTCAAGTGAATGAGTTAAATGAGTGGTGTGACGATACCTACCATAATTCGTGGATTTAAATAGATAAGATGAAACGTTGGCATGATAGGTATATTCATTCCCCCCATGAGTTTCACAAAGGAGATAAGGTGCTAGTATTTAATTCTAGGCTTAGACTTTTTCCGGGTAAATTAAAGTCTTGATGGTTAGGGTCGTATGAGATACATCAAGTTTGTTCATTTTGGAGTTATTGAGGTTTCTCACACAACTAAGGGAATCGTTAAAGTGAATAGAAGTCGATTGAAACTATATTTTGGTGACAACATTGGCACTTTAGAGTATCTCGATGTTATCCTTTATGAACCATGATTATCCATTGATCCTTTGTACTTCACTTTATTTATCCTTTCATTTATTTTATTTCGCTTTCCTTTTTCTAGATTTATGTTTTTCTTTATTTTGTTTCTTTTTAATTAAGTACCCTTATAACTTTTCTTGTAACTCTTCCTTATGGTGGATTCAAACATAGTGGAACTATGATGTAATGGAAGTATTTTCTTCACTTTATTCGTCCTCTTTATTACTTTTGGTCTTCTTGGCTATACTTTTATTGTTATATCTTTGGCCATTGAGGACAATATCCAGTTTAAGTGTCGGGGGGAGAATGAGTTTGAAGAGATATTTTTTCATATCATTTTTGTGAAAATTTTTCAAAATTTCAGTGGTTTTCATTGTTAAGCAAGGTTGTAATTCTTTTTCTTACTTGGATATGAGTTTTGTCATTCATTTGGTTGATTTTTTATGAAATTAGTTTATTGGATAGGATATTTTCAAGACTTGAGAATTTGGATTAAATCTTATGTATGAATTGGTGTTTGAATGCATATTTAACTCATCTAGTTTGAATATGGAAGATATGATGAATATGAAAAAAGTTTATTAGCTAACTCTTGTATTATGAATTTAAATTTTGCTTAACTTTAAGTTATGATGAGGAATGTGAGTTGATAAAAGATCTTTGAGAGGAAAGATTGTGAAATTTTTGAAACATTCTTGCGAGTTGAAAAGTGAAAAAATGAGTTGATTGCTTCTTCTTTAAAAATGAGAAAAAATTTCTTTTTGCTTGATGATGGGGGCCAATACGGATAGTGAAGAAAAATATAATTTCTTGAGGCAATGAATTCTCCCAGTAGCAAAAGAAATGAAAGATGATGAAAAATTATGAGTGATGACTATAAGGGGGCCAATACGGTGTGTGAAGAGAAATTCATGCACTTAAGGCTATCAATTCCCTAAGTCATTAGGAAAAATAGAGAGAGAAAAATTGGAATGCTTTCCTTACATCATGACTTAAGTTATGCAATTTCAGACTTATAATACATGAGTTGGTAGATAGCTTAACTTGTGTGATTCATATTATCAATGTTTTTACTTGAAGAGTGAAATAATTTTCTTAGATTAGGGTATGAACTTGATTAATTTGACTTCAAGAATTTTGTGATATCTTGTTAAATATTTAAAAGTTTGAATTGTTTTCAAATGGTGTGAATGGCAAGAGTTGTATCTAAAATTTCAAGGGAAATTAAAATCCTTGGTGTGTTATAAAAAAAAAAATGGAATGAGTATAGGCTTGTGTTTTCTTGATAATTTTCTTTGATTAGAGCGTTTTGCCTGAGAACAAGCAAAAGTTCAAGTGTGGGGTATATGATAGGGGCTAAAATCACCATTATTTTCCTAATTATTTGAGGTTATTTTGAGATACTTTTGTTGTAATAACTAGGCATATTCTTTCCTATTTGACATTTTCCTTGTAAAAAGTGTTTTTGGCAAATTTGTGCAAATTTGAGTTAAATTCGAGCAAAAAGTAAAAAATTCCAGAATGCACCTAGCGCCAGACCCAGCCAAGAGACCAAGCGCTGGGTCCATTCTGGTCAAACAAAGGAAACCGAGTGAATTTTAAGAAGGAAAAAAAAACAGACTTGGAGCCAAGTCTGGTAAGTGGACCAAGTGTCGAGTCCATTCTATCTAGCCAGTGAAAACAAAGCAAAAAACTAGAGAAAGAACAAATTGAACTTGGCGCCAGGTGGGTCGAAGGTACCCGGCACCAGGTCCACTCTGGAAGGTATAAATCCTGGTCACGAATTTAGAAATTTTCTAAATATTTTAGTATTTTCTAATTCCTACTCAGCCAAGATTGCTCAAGCAATGAATTTAGCATCAAAGGGACCTATAAAAGCAAGAGAAAACACAAGAGGAGATAGAGGTGGATCCAAGAGCTAAAATTCAAAACATTCATTGAAGGAGGAATTCACTAAACCATGGAGGATTGTTCAAGAGAGTCATCAAATGAGAAGAAATAGGCTTGTCTATGAGTGCTTCTTTTATCTTTATCTTCTTGTGCTTAAACAATTATGTATTCAATGTTTTTATTATAATTTAACATTATCTTGGAATTCATGATTTTGTGTTAATTTGGTTATTTGATCAATTCTTTATCATCTTTGGTGTTTGATTACTTATTATCATTAGTTATTGGTGCAAGTTCTTCTAATTAACTTGGAACAACAATGTCAGGAGTTTCGTTGTATTGATTTCATATTTATTAAATCTTAATGGACTTAGACGACGAAGTTAAGATTATAGGACTAAGTGATCAAAGATTAGTTGATTCCACCTCGAGCAAAGAGTTATTAGCTAATTTCATGCTTATAAGGAATTGAGCTTGTGCATGTTTTGGTTATATTAGCTTGATTGGCAAATCTATTAATATTAATCAAAAGATAGTAATTATATGGATTGGGAAATGAAGTGGAATTTATCTTAGTAGATTCATGACTTGGGAATCGATTGAATTTTACTTTTTATTCCTTCATAATACCAAGATGATAATTAGTTGAGAGAATTACTAGTTGGTTCATTATCATATTTTCTAAGATAATTGTCTAAATTGTATATTCCTACATCTTTGAGTTGTATATGCTTTTTTATTTTTTTCAATTATTTTCTCACTTTATTTGGGTCGGTTAACAATGAATGAAAAGTGATTAGTGTGTACTTGTTCCTTTGAGGATCGATACTCGTTAATTCCCTATGCTATACTTACGATGAATATACTTGCTCGTACGTGTATTTTAGGATTAATGCTTTAATTAAAACTTGACTAAGGGATGAATTTAAATTTGATGATTTTTATACATCCAAAATTTATGCATCACCAGGCGGCCCAGAGAAGTAACTTCCCTGGGCCGCTAAATACCTGGCTTGGCACTGTAAAAAATGCTACTAGGTAGCCAAGAGTACTTCCCTGGGCTGCTAGATACCTAGCTTGGCGCTATAAAAAATGCTACCAGGCAGCCAAAGAAAGCTAGACTTCCCTAGGCCGCCAACCTAAAAAACTATATATATACAAAACAACCAGCCAGCCTAGGGAAATGAAAGCTCCCTAGCCTACCACCTAAAACTAATACATATATACAAGCACACAACTAGGTGGCCTAAAGAAGCTAGAATTCCTTAGGCTGCCAGAATTTTGGACTATATACAATACACAAATGTTAGGTGGCCTAGGGAACTTAAGTTTCCCTTGGCCGCCAGTTTTCTGGATGTTATACAACAAAAACATATGCCAAGCGGCCAAGGGAACTGCCGCCTAGGTTCTGGAAATTGTGCACAACTGAAGAATAGTTGGTGGCCAAGTTAGCTGCCTATTCACTAGCAAATGCACACGACTTCCTTGATTTCTTCAATTTCTATTTCTTGTATTTTTGTTCTTTCTTCTTCTTCTCTTTTTCTTCCTTTTTATCTCTAATTAATATTTCCTATTTCCTAGCAAAAATAAGATAAAAAGGATGTGATGAGTAGTAAATTATGTAAGAATTTATCTCAATTGAGGCACAAAAATAGTAAAAAAATGTATATATGATGAAGCTTCATCATACACCCCCACACTTAAACCTTTGCTTGTTTTCAAGCAAACCATACTGTTAGCCCTAAGGGCTTTCTCCTATGTTTTGACTTATGACAAACGTTGATATAAACTAACTTGTGTAATCTATTGTGATAGGACATGTTTGACCTCTATTCTTCTAAGGCATTCAGAAATGATTATTTGGCAACTCTTTCGTAATTGAATTCAAGTATGAAAGATCAAAAAGAAGATCAAAATATATGAAGTTGCATATCAAGAAGTCCTTATAAGAAGAACTTTAGACTAAGAAGTGTTATTAAGGTATTTCTATTAATTCCTATGTCTCTTTATCTTTTGATTCATTTGACTTTACCTTGAAGCACCAAAGGAGAAGTTTTCAAAGTTTTTGAAAATCTCAGAATTTTAGATTGAATAATTTGAATCCAAAAGATTCATCCAAAATACTGTAAACTGTGTTGAAATGTTTCTGTCTGAAAAAGTGCTATTTTAGACTTACCTTTTGAATGCATCGTCGTCCAAAACCCGAGTCCAAAATACGGATAAGTTTAAACAGAAAAATATCGCCATTTTTTTATGGCCGTTGGCACTTCACTTTTTGGCTCTATAAATACCCTTTAAGCAAGATTAGGCATAAGATTTTTGAAACATTCTTCTAAGAAACACTATTGCTCAGCATATTCAAAAATCTCCTTTTATCAAAAAACTTCTAAGTGAATTCACTTTGTGTCAAAGGTAAAAGTATTTGTGCTTTGTATCTGAGTGAACATTTGCTCAAATAAATGAGCTCTTTACTATTTTATTGATATTTAATCTCTATTGTAGTACAAGGTTGTGATGTAAAACCCAGTTAGGGTGAACCTTGTTGTGATTGCTTGTTCAAGAGGTTTTGGAAAACCTAGTGTGGTGATCCTCTCTTGTATAATGTATTATTTGATTTCATTAAGTGGAGTATATGTAATCTGGCTGAAAATTCTTAAGTGTGAGCTTAAGGTAGTGGACGTAGATCTTAAAGGATCGAACCACTATATATACCGTATCTTAGCTCTTCTATTACTGAATTGCAATTCCATTTCTGGTCTGAATCGGAACATATATTTATCAAAGAGTTCTTGGATAGCTTTTCTTATTAGTATAAAGTTGGTCCAAGAATCTTGATGATCTTTGTTGTTCTACATATCGAACGATTCAATTTTTTTTGTTTGCTAAAAACCTTATTCACCCCCGCCCTATAAGGTTTTTCATTTGGTATCAGAGCTTGGTCTACATACTCTTAGTTTATCAACCTTGTAGAAAAGATCTTAATGGCAAGCTCATCCTCTCTTCCATATGTTGAAGGGTCTTCAACGAATCGTCTTCCTTTATTCAATGGAAACAACTATACTTTCTGGAAAAATAGAATAAAAATTTATATATGTTCTATCAACTTCGAGTTATGGAGTTTGATATAAAATGGTCCTTTTATTCCATCAAAAATGATTGATGGCATAAAATATATAAACAGAATAATGAGTTTAGTATGGAAGACAATGCGAAGATGACTTTAAATTTTCAAGCTATGAACATTTTATGTTATGCACTAGATGCAATTGAATACAACCGTGTTAGTGGTTGTGATTCAACCCATGAAATGTGGAGATTACTTGAAGTCACCTATGAGGGGACAAACCAAGTCAAAGAATCAAAACTAGGACTTCTAATTCATGACTATGAATTATTTACTATGAAGCCAAATAAAAGCATCACTGATGTGTTCACGAGATTTTCTAATATCTCAAATGGTCTTAAAGCTTACGGGAAGGTTTATTCCCTTGGGGAACAAAACCGGAAAATTTTAAATGCTTTACCAAAAAGCTGGTAACCTAAAACTCTTGCTATAGAAGAATCCAAGGATTTAAAATCCTTACCTACTGAAGAGTTGATCGGATCTCTTCTAACTCATAAGATGAAGTTTAGAAGATTTCATGAATCTGATGATCATGATAGAGGAAAAAAGGGATAGCATTGAAGGCTGAAAATGAAGATGAAGAAACGAGCCTATCAAAAAGCAGTGAGGGCATGGAAATGGACAATGATGATTTGGCAATGATAGCAAAAAAAATCAAAAGAATATTCAACAAAGGAAACTACAAAAGAGGAAGGAAGTTTATGAGAAAGAAATGACAAACCTTAGGTTTCAAGCCTCAATGTTATGAATGGAAGTACTGATCATTTCATTGCCGACTGTCCTGTTGCAAAAGGTAAGGAAGGAAGAACGTTTAAAAAGAAGAAAGATCTGAAGGCAAAGAAAGGTAAAGGATTGATGGGAGCTTGGGACTTAAATGAAACTGAGTCCGAAGATAGAGATTCTGAAGAAGAAAATGCCAACATATGCTTCATGGCTTTAGAAAATGAGGTAAACTCTTCCACATCTAATTACATGCCTAATTCAATTATATCTATGACTGAAAAGCATGTTGATCTAAATGAGTTGTTAAGTGATATATTTCATGAATTAAAAAAACTATCCAAAAAAAATAAAGAAATGAAGTTGAAGATTAAATGTTTGATGGAAGAAAATGAAGTATTGTTGAATGATAACAAAATGTCTCTTGAGTCACATATGTATGCTATCATTAAGAAAGATGTGATCATGACTGCCTTGCAATATGCATCTCTGGAAAATAAAAACTTATGTGATAAAATTCAAACTCTTGAATATATGGTTAGTACTTTTGATGATATGAAAATTAGAGTCAATGATCTTACAAATTGCATTGAAAATTTCATAAATGGTAAAAGCAATCTAAAAAAGTTACTCGGAATTCAACATCAAATTAGAAATCGAAGTGGCTTAGGATATAGACATGAGGATAAAGACAAAATTTACAAGCCCAGATTTGTTTATGCTGAAAATCGAAATGGCTTAGGATATGAACATGAGAATAAGAATAAAAAGAACATGTCTCAATATGTTAAAACTGCTTTATCTTACAATATACACAAAGCTTGCACATATTGTGAAAAATCGGGACATATAGTTTCAAGATGTCTTATTAAAAGAAAAGTAGAATAAGCGGTGAAGTTACATTCTGGAAAATTAAAGGAAATGTTACTAACCATCATGGGCCCAAGAAAGTGTGGGTACCAAAAATCATTCCTCCTTCTCATGTATAGACACAGTCTTTAAGCTTCACCAAGTGGTTCTTGGACAGCGATTGTTTAAGACACATGACTAAAAACGTAGTTTTTTTGGAAGATATTCAGACCACAAATAAAGGATTTGTTACATTTGGAGACAAGAAGAAATGAAAGATTCTCGGCATTGGTAATATTGGTAAAGGTTCCTTGGCAATTATAAAACGAGTTTTACTTATTTATGATTTAAAATATAACTTGCTTAGCATTAGCCAACTTTGTAACAATGGTTACAAAGTTATCTTTGAAAAGGATTCTTGTTCTACACTTGACAATGCAAATCTTGAAATAATCTTTACTGCCAAACATATGGGAAATGTATATGTGTTTTATCTAAATGACCTTGTAGCTAATGGTATTAGATGCCTATCTTTACATGACAATGATGGTTGTCTTTGGCATAGAAGATTAGGTCATATATCTTTTAATTTACTAAATAAATTGTCTTTAAAAGAACTTGTTAGGGGACTGCCAAAAATAAAATTTGATAAACACAAAATTTGTGGTACATGTCAGTTTGGAAAACAAATCAAAACCTCTTTTAAACCAAAGAAAATGATTTCTACCTCAAAACCACTTGAATTAATTCACATGGATTTGTTTGGACCTATGAGAACTGCTAGTCTTGGAGGTAAGAAATATGCATATGTACTTGTTGATAATTTTTCTAGAATTACTTAGACTTTTTTTTCTTGGATAAAAGGATGAAACCTTTTCTAAATTTTCAAAATTGATAAAACGCGTCCAAAACTCAATTGGATACAAACTAATTTCTATTAGAAGTGATAATAGCAAAGAATTCTACAACAATGAAGCTACTCACTTCTATGAAGAAAATAGAGTCTTTTACAATTTTTCAGCAGCAAAAAGCCCTCAACAAAATGGTGTTGTTGAAAGGAAAAACCACACTTTGCAAGAAATAGCTAGATCAATGTTTTGTGAAAATGTCCTTCCAAAATATTTTTGGGCGGAAGCTGTTAACACAGCGTGCTATATAATAAACCGAGTTATGCTAAGACTATTTTTGAGAAAAACTCTGTTTAAACTTATGTTTGACAAAACTCCATCTATCTCTTATTTTAAAGTATTTGGATGTAAATGTTTTATCCTAAATACCCAAGATAATCTTGGAAAATTTGATAGCAAGTCCGATGAGGCCATATTTCTTGGTTACTCTTCCAACAAAAAGCATATAGAATTTACAACAAAAGAACTCTTTGTGTGGAAGAATCCGTGCATGTTGTGTATGATGAATCTAATATTTATACTTCAAAAAGAGATAACGATGATGTAGGAAGTTCAAAGAAAGTCAAACTAGATCAACTCAAAGCTCCACCTCTAGACACTCATGCAAAAGAAGATGAGATTGAAGAGCTACAAGCTAAATAAGGAAAAGAACAAGCTGAAGTTTCTACAAATCAACAATTGTCAAAAGACTGGAAATACAAAATAGGTCATCCTAAAGAACAAATTATTGGGGATCCAAACTATGAAGTTAAAACTAGACGGTATTTCATTGACAACTTTGTTCTTCTTTCAAACATTGAACCTAGCTGCATTGATATCGCATTGCATGATGAATTTTGGATTATTGCCATGCAAGAAAAGTTAAATCAATTTGAAAGAAATCAAGTTTGGAAACTTATTCCTAGACCTCTTGATCATCCTGTTATTGGTACAAAATGGGTATTTAGAAATAAACTTGATAAAAATGGAGCTGTGATTAGAATTAAAGCTAGATCAGTGGCCCAAGGATTTAATCAAGAAGAAGGTATTGATTATGATGAGACATTCGCTCCTGTTGCTAGACTAGGATCCATACGAATGCTACTTGCCTTTGCATCCTTTAAAATTTTCATACTCTATCAAATTGATGTCAAAAGTGCATTTCTAAATGGCTTTATTGAGCAGGAAGTATATGTTGAACAACCTCCTGGTTTTATTCATGAGCACTTTCCAAATCACGTTTTCAAACTTTCTAAAACTCTTTATAGATTAAAGCAAGCTCTAAAAGCTTGGTATGAAAGACTTAGTGGATTCTTGATCTCAAAAGGATTTTTTAGAGGCTTGATTGACAATACCTTGTTCAACAAATCTGATAATTTGTTGATGATATCATTTTTTGTGCTACTAATGACTCTTTGTGCAAGATGTTTGCTAAGACTTTGCAACAAAAATTTGAAATGAGTGATGGGAGAACTAAAATTCTTCCTTGGATTGCAAATTAAGCAAAGTAAGGATGGGATCTTCATAAATCAAGCTAAGTATGCCAAGGAGTTACTCAAAAGGTTTGGAATGAATGAAGCAGCACACCTATGAGTACATCCATAAAATTTGATCAAGATGAAAAAGGTAAGAAAGTAGATGAACATAAGTATAGACGTATGATTGGTAGTATATTCTATCTTACTGCTAGCCGGCCAACTATTATATTTTCGATATGTCTTTATGCTCGTTTTCAATCTTGTCCAAAAGAATCACATCTATGTGTAGTAAAACGCAAACTCCGATATTTAATTAACACATATGATTATGGATTATGGTATCCTCACACTAACACATTTGATCTTATAGGATACACTGATATAAATTATACAGACTGTAAAGTTGAAAGAAAAAGTACTAGTGGCCATTGTCAATTTCTTGGACACTCTCTTGTGTCATGGCATAGTAAAAAGCAGGCGTATGTATCCTTATCCACTACTGAGGTTGAATATATTCCAGTCGGGAGTTGTTGTGCTCAAATCTTGTGAATGAAGAATATATTGCTAGATTTTAATCTTAATTTTAATTGCGTGCCTATATTGTGTGATAATAGAAGTGCTATAAATCTGACAAAAAATCCTATTCAACATTCTAGAACAAAGCATATAGAAGTTAAACATCATTTCATCCAAGATCATGTGCTCAAAGGTGATGTGTGTGTTGAATATATTTCAACGGATGAGCAACTTACAGATGTCTTCACTAAACCTCTAGCTGAAGAAAGATTCAACAATCTAAGAAGAGGTTTGGGAATTACAAGAATCTAATAACTAACCATTTTGCATGTCTTCTTTATATAGGAGTTGTGAAGAAGAAAGTTTTGGAAACAGTCTCGTGCATCCAAAACGCACCATATTTGATTTGGATGCAGTATGTGTATCCAAATCCTTCATCCAAAATGTATCTCAGGAAAACACTCTTTTGGATAATTATTACGGATTGGGTCAAGTTCCAAAAAATATCATTAATATTTTTTTATTCCGAATTTTGAATTTCAAAAAATTGGTTTGCGCGTCCTTCTAAACTTCTGTGAAAAACTTATATTTCCAAAGCACTTTATTTCACATTACTCAAAGATATTCAAAGCACACTGATTTTTCTCTCAAAACCCTTGTAACTGTCTCTTCCGAAAATCATCTGTGTTCTTCTTCAAAAAAAAAAAAAAAACCCAACAGTCCAAGAAAAGCCCTAATCTTACTGATGGCAAAGACAAAATCTTCGGTTCCAAAACCAAAAAAGAGTCACAAAACATCTCTGAAAATGAAGAAAAAGGTTTCGAGTTCAAGCAAAGTAAAAGAGAAAGACATTTCTTCTCAACCAGATTTCTCTGCATCTCACTATGATTCCTCTGAGTCGTCTCCAGAACAAATGAGTTCTGAAAATCAGGTACCTCACTTTATTGACTCTAAATGCGAAATTGAGTATAATGATTGGGTGTCGAGGAATAGGAAGGTTATCTCTGGTTACCGTGTTAATCATTCTGCCTTTCTAAATTTGTCAAATATTTTGGACATGTTTGATTACATAGGATGGGGTAGTTTACTAATTGTTGATGAGAAATTATTCACTCCTCTTGTCTGGGAATTTTATGCTAATTTAAGAAAAGGTAGACTTAAGAAAACTGAGGGTGGATTCATGATTCATTGATATGTGTTGAGGGTGAAAGGCAAAGATATTGAGTTTGATCATCGACTGTTAAATAGGATATGTGAAATGAGAGATGCTGGGATTCAATACTTTAAGTTAAAAAAATTTCCTAAAGGAAATGATATTTTTGTTCTGAAAATTTTTTAGAAAATCTTCACTGGTGGGAAGAACTTTGAAAATTTTGGAAACAGAAGCACGAAGTGGCTTAATAGGGTTGGACGAATTCTGCACCACATGGTGTCTACTATGGTAGAACCAAGCTATAGGCATAAGACTTCAATAAGCATTCTATAAATGATAATTATGTTGGCTCTAGCAGAGTGTAGGCAGATGAATTTTGGGTTTTTAGCAACAAAATTGATGTTGCAGTTGAGGAATACTTCAAGTAAAGCTCTCCCTTATGGAAATTTGCTGACCAAAGTATTCAGTTATTTTCAAGTTGATTTAAACTCTGCTCCTAGTGATCCATTCAAGACAAATGTTTACAGCTTTGATTCTTTTGAAATGATGGATTATGTGAGGGAAAATAATGAATGGAAATTGCTGAGAGATACTACAGGAAAGGAAAGGGAAAATTTGATAAAGATCAGAGATGAAGGAAAGTCTGTTCCTAGTGCAGGAACAAAAAGGAAAATTGATGATGTTCTTCAAGCAGAATCTTCTGCCAAAGGAAAATATCAGGATGCAAGCTTATCCGAGAGTATACTTGTGAAACCCCAGTCGAAACCAACCTTAGAGTAAGGGGGTTGTGATGTATATCATATTTTATTTCTTGTTTAAATATATTTTTATATGGTTTTATGTGCATTGAATTTGTGTTTTATAGTCTAGAGAACTTGATTGTGATTATTGAGTGGGAAGGGCAAAATGGTAATTTTTACCTAAGGTGGAAAAAGGGAGATAGCTTGAGGATTGAATAAGAAAATATTTTTAGAGAGGAAATAAGAACAAGAGTTGTTGTGGTGTAGTGGTTAGAGCCTTAGAATTGATTCTTGAGGTCTTGGGTTCAAATTCCATTATTAGAGCTATAGCATGATTAAATTTTATTTTTGCTTTGGAAGTATCATTGTCGGCCTTAGTGGTGTTTGGAGTAGGGTAGAGATGTTGTCCTATGAGAGACATGATAGGAGTCTTCAAATCCTACTCTTTTGCTCTACACAAAATTTCTAAGGGGAATTCATTTCCTCTTGATCCTTAGTTTTTCCTAATTCTCAATTCATTAGTTTGTTCATTGTGTTCAAGCTAATTTTATTCTAGAAAAATTCCAACAATGTGTTGTGGCTTTGAAGGTTCAAAATGTCTTAGTAAAAGACATCATATGGACCGAAACAATGGATGAGGGGGAAAGATTTCAAGTGAATTAAATTCCTTAGTAAACTTTCCCTTTGTAAAAATTCACTCTAGCTAGGTTCATTTCCCTTTGTACATAGAACTGAAATTTTTCCAGCTTTGTGTGCCTTCAAGATGTCGAAATTTTTAACCATTATTCCCTCCCAAATGCTGCCAGAAAATGGCCCTTTTGATCAGCTTAGAGTCTGGATTTTTATGGCTATTTTCGAACGGCACAAAGATGGTGCAAAACCAGAAAAAATTCCTGTACAAAGCTGTTTTCTTCCAGTTTTTGTACAGCACCCTAGCCATGTTTTTCCTCCATGAAGTAGGCTGGAAACCAGCCTTGAAAGCCCCTGAAATTCCCCTCCAAATCCTCTACAAATCGCCTGGAAAAGGGCAGCCGAAAACTGCCCAGAAAATTCCCGCCATGCGAAATAATGCTGTGCAGAATTTTGTCCAGCTTTATTTCCTAATTCAACCCTAGCCGAAACACCATCCTTTTTCTGCAAAAACCACCCTTAAACCTCCATTAACTGAACTCCATTTTCCTCCCTAAGTTCTTCACGAAAATCCAGCCATGGATTCCTAAAAGATTTCCAAAAAAATTCTGCAATCATACCTTGATTTGGATACCAAAATTCCAACCACCATGATTTAACAACTTTCCATAAAATATACCTCAAACAACCAGACCTTCTCTTCACCATTATACTCCATAATTTCAGCCACCCTAAGCCTCCTTCATCCAACTTTCATTCAACCAAAACACTGCCCAGAAATTCGTCCATGGCAGATTTCCAAAAGCTCTCCAATAATCAAAAATATTCTTGTGATATCTAGTTTCTAAATTTGCTTCACAAAAATATTCTTCAAGGATTTTGACAACTAACCTTCCCTTTTTCCTTCCAAATCAGAGAAACAACTCCCTAAACCCTACAGAAATTCGGCCAGCCTAATTCCCTCAGAATTTTCGGCAGCTACACTACAATCTCTCAATTCCCTTCAATCTCCAAGAACACACACACTACACCAAGAACACCTACTACTTTCTTTCACCTAATACCCCTCCAAATCACTTCAAACCTTCACTAAAATCTCCAGATTTGACCTACTTACTGCTATGAGTCCATTGACACCATTCTTAACATCAAATTCCTCAAATCATCTTGCTACTTCGGATCAAAACTAGAAAATTTCTGTGAAGGACAAGAACATCTTCAAGGTAAATTTACTCTATCAACTTCATCTTCTCCAAACTTGATATCTAGTGAAAACCTATGTGAATAAACATACTAATGATCTCTTCTCTCTCTCTCTCTCTCTCTCTCTCTCTCTCTCTCTCTCTCTCTCTCTCTCTCTCTCTCATGGCCGAAATCCCTCTCCCTTGGCCGGATGACTTCTTCTTCCATAATCATGCTCTCGCCATCTCCCTTGGACAAAGTTAGACATCTAGGAGTTGAGATCTACTCTAAACTCCTTCAAGGCATTCATCAATCAAGTAAGTACCTTCAATCTTCCTTTTTAAACTCTAGAATCATGTCTCTGGGATGATGTTGTTAGAAGGTAGATGGCGATGGGATTTGAGTATGTGATGTTGTGATTGAAGCATGAGTATATGTATGATTGTGAAGGAGATGGGATTTATGCATGGAAGGATTATATTGGTTGGTTGTATGTTGAATTGAGGTTTGATGCATGTCATAGGTAGTATTTGTGTCAAAGCATGCTAGAGATTATGTCACCATTGGTGAATAGGATTTTTATTCATGATGGATTGTTAAAGTCATGATCATATTTATGCTAGTAGAGGTTAGATCATGTCTTGATAAATTTAGATCTATTCTTATATGAAAGATTTGGTCGATTTGATGAATTGAAGGATTGTGCATGTTCTTGACTGTGGTTAGCCATAGGAATTTGAATCATGACCTAGTTGTCCCTAAGCTAATTTTTATTTTATGAGTAAAATATTTCATAATGGGATTTTGCTAGTAATTTCCAAAAAACCCTAGGAGGGGTAAATTTCGATTATTATATATAATAAGGATATTTTAGTCAAATAAATAATAGCTTTTGCTAGAAAATAAAATATATAGATATTATATATAGAATGATAATATCAAATAAAGCCTTTTATGGAAATAATCATAATTAGTAAAATATTGATTACTAAAAATTTAATTATTATCTTTTAATCAAAACCCATTAAATTTTTATTTATTATCTTTCAAGCAAGACTCATTAAATTTATTTTCAACTAATTTTAGTTATCAATTATTTTCTAACAACTAAATTATTAATAAATCATTATTTTACCTAATTCCACCTAGGACTCTTCATCAATTAAACTCTAAATCTTTCTTAGCAAGATTTAAACCTTCAACTTATTAGTACGTATTTTCCAAAACACTAATTATTTTAAATATCAAATTAGACTTAACTTATAAACCCTTTTTATTTATTATTTGGCCTTAAAGCTTGGGACACTAGGATCATGGTAGTAGTGAGTTAAGTTTGTTTTATTTGTGAAAGTCGATTTTGGACTTGATTTTCTTTTGGGATGATCTAGAAAGTGCTATAATTAATTTATATGAACTCTTTGATAGATTTAGAAGATTGTCAAGGGTAGGGACCAACTTACTAGAGTTCATACCCTAAGCTTAAGGATAAGGTAAGTTCCCTTGCATTCATGAAATTGATTTTATTTTGTTATCTTGGTTTGAAAGTAAGGTTGGTGAGTATCTCTTGCAAATACGGAATTTTAGCACGGTAGCTAATTTTGAAAACCTCTATATTTGGAACCTTCTTATTTTGGAAACTTTCTACATTTGGAAAACTTCTAATTTTAGAAACTTCTAGATTTATAAATTTTTAAAATGTGTCAGGCGTGACTTTGGAGCCAAGCATCAAACATTTTGATTTGTTTTGAATATGCAAGAGATAAATTTTTGGGCATGCATCTAATTTTTGAAAATCACAGCAAAACTTATTTGAGCACGGGGCTCCTCCACTATGAATTTGTGGAATAAATTATTGACTTAAAACCATGCCTTCTAAAATTTTTGTACGAGTTGAAAAATGTTGTTTGGAACTGTATTGAGCTAATTTTGTAGGTTCCATTTTGAAGCCTTATGAATTGTGAATATTGAATAACGTTGAGTACTCAATGGGGGCTAGGCCTTTATACTAGCCTTTGGTTGGTCTGGGGATATCTCTCGGCAGGTGGCCACCTCCGAGAGGTTGACTCTTTTCGATCAGGGCGTCAGTATAGAAGGTTGAGCCGTCCTCAGCTAGCGACGGGGTTCTAGTAGAATCGACGGCCGGAAGTGGGACAACCGGTTTGGATTGAGTGAGAAAGGGAGGAGTATCTCACTCGGTAGGATGTACACCTACCAGGTGTTGGGGGTCAAGTGCTTCACAGAAGTGAGAGCCACCTCTGTGCCCTTTCACCACCTGTCAGGGGTCAAGTGCTTCACCTAGTGTGAAAGCCACCGCTGTGCCCTGTCAGATTAACTTGGTTGCTTTAATTGTTTAGCTATTTTTGGGGAACTGTTCTAAAGTGTCATTGGAATTTTATTCGAAGCTCAAAATCTTTTAATTATTCATATCTTTCCAAACAGAATATTTTAAGAGCATTTTGCTCCATGACTTCTCACTACTATCTTCCAAGAAGTGAGAGTTAAATTTGTAAAGAATGCATGACAAGCTTTTGATATACTGCTAGTGCATGCATCATGAAAAGTGTTTTGTCTTTTTAGCCCAACTCACACACGGAGCTTACTGAGATTTCTATCTCATCACTCTTTTTACCATGATTTCAGGTCGATCCTGCTGTGGGGATGAGTAGCTAGTGTTATCTGCTTTGGAAGAGAATGTTGTCATTTATTCTTATGTATTGCTTTAGGGAGTTGAGAGTGGATAATTTTTATTTATGGATTTGTGTTTGGGAATTCATGGATTTATTCTTGGGATATAATAAATTTTTGAGTTAAAGTGTTATTTTAATCCGCTATTTTATTTGGGTGACCTAGTTATAAAGACCTCTTGTCTTTTGGACGGGGCGACATCCCCGGCCCTAGCGGGCCTAGGTTGCGGAGTGTTACAATACTGGGTGCGATTAATTCTTTAGCTGTGAAATTGGACCGTTTCAGCTCTGAAATTCATAGTCTTGGAAACAGGATATCTGCAGTTGAAATGTCTGCTAAAACTACTACACTAGTATCTTCTCCAACATTATCTACTCAAGAAAAGGAGGAACCTGTCTTAGAGGAAGAATCTGATCTGCCTGCTGCAAAAAAAGATCATACCCTTGAACTAGTTCAGAAACCATCTCCAATCAAAGAACAGCAGCACCTTCTGCTTCTCCTAAACTAAAATCTTCTGGAAAGCGACGAAGCACATTGTGGTAAAGAGGAAATCCAACAGAATTATGGGTCAACACTATAAGAAGGATGTCGGTTCGAAAACTGAAACGATTAACATCTCTTAGGCTGATTTGTTGGGCAAAATGATCCTCTGATAATCTATCAAACAATTTACTTTCTGCAAATTTGAACAATTTACTTTTCTATTTTTTAGATTATACTTTAGGATAATTATTGTAGCTTCTGGATACTTGTTTATTTTCTGCATCTTTCTTATATTATGCATATTTCCTATCTGTTTATGTTCTACACTCTATCTAATATTCTTCCTCTTGATTGATGATAAAGGGGGAGAAAAAAGATGACTGTATAATTGATGGAAATATCTGGAATCTGAATTAAAGATGACTGTATGACTGATGGAAATATCTGGGATCTAAATTGCATGAACTGTTATGAACCAATATGAATTGTTTTGATTGATATATCTGGGGAGAAAATATATGGACTGTCTAACTAATGATATATGGAAATATCTAGGATCTAAATTACATGAACTGATATGAACCGACATGAACTGATATGAACTATTATGACTGATAACTACATAAATTTTTAAATTGATATATTCTGCATGAATAACTAATTGATTTACTGAATATGATTATTGACAAATGATTGAAAATCTTCTGTCTGGATAGTTGGAATAATTTTTTACTAAACTTCTGTTTATGACATTCAGTTTATAATTACTCAATTTTTATTCAAAACCATTTTCTTTATGTTAAATGTATCTTTGAGATTAGATTCTGTGATAAAGTCAAAATTTTAATCAAATAGATTCTTTAAAACATTCTTTGAAAAATCAGAAAATCCATTATCTCATGCATTTAGTCAGGGGGAGTTTTGGAATCAGATATTTTTTATCCAAACAAATGTTCTTGTAAGAAGTCATATTGAATTGAAAACATATCTTTTGGACATCCAAAATCAGTATCCAAAATGCATTTCTAAAAAAGACTTGTTTTATACATACTTGTAAAACTATTTTGGACATACGTTTTGGACGTACAAATATTGATTGCTATTTTTCCCTCTTATGTTAAAATGTTCATATAAGCAAATATTTAAGGGGAGCATCTTATCATATGACTTTCCTGCTATCTCTTCTATATCAAATCATTTTGAATATTCATATAGAGATATGAAAGGCTTTAGGCTCATTGAGTTATGCTTACAAGCTAATGCTTTAAAAATATTTATCTCACAAGCTCTCTTTGAGACCTATAATAAGAGATTGCATAAAAATTTATTTGCATTTCTTTCGATCAACATGTTCACTTAATACATAGCATTTTTTTATGTTTGTCATCACTCAAAAAGGGGGAGATTGTTAGCCCTAAGGGCTTTCTCCTATATTTTGACTTATGACAACGTTGATATAAACCAATTTGTGTAATCTATTGTGATAGGACATGTTTGACCTCTATTCTTCTAAGTTACATAGATGTGATTATTTGGCAACTTTTTCGTGATTGAATTCAAGTATGGAAGATAAAAAAAGAAGATCAAAATATATGGAGTTGCATATCAAAAAGTCCTTATAAAAAGAACTTTAGACTAGAAAGTGTTATTAAGGTATTTTTATTAATTTCTATGTCTCTTTATCTTTTGATTCATTTGACTTTACCTTGAAGCACCAAGGGAGAAGTTTTCAAAGTTTTTGAAAATCTCAGAATTTTAGATTGAATAGTTTGAATCAAAAGATTCATCCAAAATCCTGTAAACTGTGTTAAAATGTTTCTGCCTGAAAAATTGTCATTTTGGACTTACCTTTTAGATGCATCATCGTCCAAAACCTGAGTCCAAAATACAAATAAGTTTAAACAGAAAAATATAGAAGTTTCTTTATGGCCGTTGGCACTTCACTTTTTAGCTCTATAAATAGCTTCTAAGCAATATTAGACATAAGATTTTTGAAACATTCTTCTAAGAAACACTATTGCTCAAAGTATTCAAAAATCTCCTTTTATCAAAAAGCTTCTAAGTGAATTCATTTTGTGTCAAAGGTAAAAGTATTGTACTTTGTATCCAAGTATACATCTACTCAAATAAGTGAGCTCTTTACTGTTCTATTGATATTCAATCTCTATTGTAGTACGAGGTTGTGGTGTAAAACCCAGTTGAAGTGAACCTTGTTGTGATTGCTTGTTCGAGAGGTTTTGGAAGACCTAGTGTGGTGATTCTTTCTTGTATGGTGTATTATTTGATTTCATTAAGTGGAGAATATGAAATCTGGTTGAAAATCCTTAAGTATGAGCTTAAGGTAGTGGACGTAGATCTTGAAGGATCGAACCACTATGCATACCGTGTCTTATCTCTTCTATTACTGAATTGCATTTCCATTTCTGGTCTGAATCAGAACATATATTTATCAAAGAGTTCTTAGATAGCTTTTCTTGTTACTATAAAGTTGGTCCAAGAATCTTGATGATCTTTGTTGTTCTGCATATCGGACAATTCAATTTTTTTAGTTTGCCAAAAACCTTATTCACCCCCCCGCCCCCTCTAAGGTTTTTCACATACTTCTTCACAAACAAAGAATTTACTAATACATAAATCTAGCACCCTATATTTATTTACAAGTTACCTAGTATACAAATCAAGAAAAATATACATTTACTCCTAAGAACGAAAAATAACTACTTCACAAGTATAATGAAAAATAGTCTATATAGCATTCTTGGCTAATTTACAATAACAACTTAGTATATATGCAATCCGGTCAAAATGGTAAAGAGATTATCTCTTCCTCTACTTAGAATTCATCTCAACAGCAATCTATTCAAGTTAATCCTATGTATACTCTTACATTAAGCTAAACACAACCAAGAACCTCAAAGTGAAATTAAACAAGCTTATGCCAAATAAATGTGATTTACTCAATATCTTCAATCAAGAATTCAAACAAAATAATTCATAAGAGATAGGATCAAATAACTTACTCAAATCTCATGGCTTACCCCAAGTACATATATTACAAATGTTACATTACAATACAACAAGACCTTATATTTTGATACAACAATACAACTCAATTGGATGGTAAAGTAAGAGCCTCTTATTTTCATTTCTACAAAGGGAATGCATTTATAGTGACTTTAACTTAAGTGCTCTTTTGCATCCCTTGCATTTTTTTTATTTTTGATTTTCTTTCTTTTTTTCTTTCTTACTTTTTCTTTTCTTTTCTTTTTCATTACACGTTGTTTTTCGTCACAAGACATGCCTTTTGCATTCCTATAGCCTTTTTATCTCCACACTTCGGTAGGTGTATTAAGTAACCTACCTCTTGCTTCTATTTTCCTTTCTATTGAAAGATTCAATAAATCATTAAAAATTTCAATAATGCAACATACAATACAAATGAATGAATGAATAAATAAATGGAAATTTTCACAAAACTAGAGATAAGTTTATAGCCCACACTCTATATTTCTTCACTAAGTTGTCATCCAATCTCAAAGAATTAAGCTTCACAAACATTTTCAAAGGCATAAACAAGATTAACTTCTTTATCCAAACTTAGTTTATGTCATGCCTAATATCTAAGTGTACATAAAAATAACTTTCTTAGAAAAGTCTTAAGTAGAATCTCAAGCAAAAAGATAAGTAATATCTCTACCAAACTAACACATATCAACATACATACCAACAAGCCTTGAAAACTATCCTAACAATGCAAGAAAAATTCGGAAAAAAAAAATTAGCCAAAATGAAAAAAACGAAAGAAAATTAGCACAAAAATAAATAATAAAAAATTATAAAGAAAATATTATTCAACGTTTCTCCCACACTTAATCGGACAATGTCCTCCATGGCTACAAATCAAACAATATATGCATTTTTAATAAGACAAAAAGAAATAAAAAGGGAGAAGAGGATAAATAAATACTCCCCTAATATTTTGAAGCATAATGTATCATAGAAGGGAGAATAATTGAATGGTCCAAAAAAGGAAGATCTTCCATCCTGCAAAAATAAAGAAAAATGCAACAGTATACCAAGACTAAAAAAATAGTAACCATCAAAATTACAAAAATAATAGACAAAGAAAATAGTTCAAAAGCAAATAAAAAGAATACAAGGAATTTTTACATAAAACAAAATATTACTACTACAATATCCCCCAATCAACTCGTACTACCACCTCCAAATAATACAATAAAATCTCCCAGATAATCAACAAATAATCTCAATACAAAAATCACCATAAGATAAAATATTACAAAAACCTAACAAAATCTTCAAACAAAAGTCAAAAGTCTGCCAACAACACAAACCAACTATACAAAACAATTAACTCCTCAATTTGTTCACCACTACTTCAATTAAATTTCCAACCTCCACAATATATATATATATATATATATATATATAGAGAGAGAGAGAGAGAGAGAGAGAGAGAGAGAGAGAGAGAGAGAGAGAGAGAGAGAGAGAGAGAGAGAGAGTACAAACAACAACCCTAAAGAAAAATATCAACCCAAGGCTACAAGGGAAAATCCTCAACAACTATAATAATAGCCAACTACAACAACAATTCTATCCTACAAATACTATCACAATAACAACAAATACAATATTCCCAACAATAACAAGAATAATATACAACAAGAAGGCTAAATACAAAAGTAAAACTTAATCCCTAGAATCCACTATATATACAATTTCCTATATAGCAATATACAACAATATCAAATAATAATAACAATAACAACAATAATAATAACAATAATACAACAAATATAATGATACAACATATTGGAACTTAATACAATTTATTATCTCAAAGACTAAAAATAAATAATTGAAATAACATACAAACAAGATATAAAAAGGAAACGAAGTCTATTGACAAGTAAAGGTTAGTATTATACATAAATAGAGAAATAAATATTTACAAATATATACATAGCTAAATTAACAAAGATCAAGTTTTTCATAATATTGTCAATCCCCAACAATGGTGCAAAAAACTTGATGGGCGGTTTAGCATGTATTGGAAATAGTATAAACAATCCTCAAAATCAAGTTTTAAATTTAAAATGCTAAGTACTAAACAACACATATGGGCAAATATACCTATTGCATAGTATAGAAAATAACAAGTATCGAATTCACGAGAACGTAGCAATTACCACTACTTTGCTCTAATCTCATTGTCTAGCTAAAATAAATAAAGAGATAAGGTAAACAAAACAAACTATAACTACTACAAAAGAGAGTATATTAGACCCACACTGGAAAAGTTACAAGGATCCTCAAGTAAGAATACAGGAAAGGCTATGTAAAAGAAGAAATCTCCCCAAAACATGTTAAGTAAAGAGATCATCACTAAGTTCATCAAATTCCAACTCAAGCACCGATATGAGTTTCACGAATAAACCTCACTCCCTCACGAGTTATGAGATTTCTTTCCTAAGTCTCGATTAATTGGTATCTCTACCTAAGCAACCTAATCCAAATAAACATTACACTCGCTCATCACCCAAAAGATCCCCAGAAGCCCTAATAGCCCTATCTCTAGGCATTATTGAAAATTCATTGACTACCAAGTTCTAATCCTTCAACTTCTCTCTCGGGTTAGTCAAAGGAAAACAAACATTGGATGAATTAATTTAGTGTTCAACTTCTAACCCCATCTTTCAAATTTATTAAGAGAGAACCAATCAATTAAATAAATTAACTAAGTCCAAACAATTAATCCAATACATAATGCCAAGTAGTCAAATGCAAGAATAGGAATTTAATAAATTATAATAATAACTCAACACAAGAAAATAAGTTAGGGTTCATCCATCAAATACAAGAAAAATCATATAAATCTCAAGGAAAAGAAAGAACTTCACTCATAATAAGATCTTGAACTTCTTCTTTCATGGATTTCCTTCAACAACCCCTTCTTCTTCTCTTTGTTTCCCAAGCTCCTCCCTTTCTTAGTGAATCTTTTGAGCTCCCTAAGGGATCTCTTGATTTCTAACCAACTAAGGATGTATTTCTAGGGCTTATATCAGTGTGTGTATAGTCTACAATAAAGAAAATTAGAAAAAATTACAGAAATGTGCGAATATGTACAAGTGGACCACTTCCTTGGTCCGTTAGGTATTTCAGAGACTAGGAAAGTTCAACTTCGCTGGGCCGCCAGGTACCTGGCTTAGCGTAGTAAAGCATTTGTGTATTGTATATAGTCCATAATACTGGCGACCTAAAGAAGTCTAGCTTCCCTAGGCCGCCTAGTTGTGTGCTTGTATGTATGTATTAGTTTTAGGTGGCGGCCTAGGGAGCTTTCACTTCCCTAAGCTACCTGGTTGTTTTGTATAGTTTTCTCGACGTTATACAACAGTTATTTCTATCCAATTTCAACTTCTCCCAGAAGTCATATAGTTAATGGACATCTCATTATTCTATTCACTATTTTCAAATATTTGAATCTTTTTATCAGTCGCCACTTGATTCTTATTTTTAAATTTTTTAATTTGATCATTCTGATCATTTACACCTCTTCTTTTTTGAGGATTTTTATCTTTTGAACTAAGTGGTCGTCCACACTTCTGGCGTGTTTTTTATTCAGTAGCTATAAGAATTTCATTTTGTCCTGCTGGGACTTCTATCCAAATAGGAGCATTTATAACTGAATTATGTGATTTAGTTGACCTTGTAGAGTTAACAAAAGAATCTGACAACTGATTTGCAAGTCTTTGCAAATGGATTATTATTTGAATTTCTAGTTCACTTACGCTTGTGTGCAAATCTAAATAATTCAATGATGTTGTCCAGGCAAGCTCTTTTTTATGTAGTTTATGTTCTCTCTCTAATTTAGGAAATAGAGTTTCATCAAAATAATAATCAACAAATCTTACTATAAATACATCACCTGTCAATGGTTCAACATATCTAATTATAGAGGGAGAATCACATCCAACATATATCTCTAATCTTCTTTGAGGACCCATTTTTGTACGTTGATTTGGCGCTATCCATACATATATAGCACACCCAAAAATTATTAAATAAGAAATATTTAGCTTTGAACTAAAAGTCAACTCCAAGAAAGAGAGAATTTACTATAACTTGTTGGCCTTATACGCATAAGTGTTGCATCATTTAAAATAGCATGTCCCCAAGTAAATGTAGGGAGATTTATTCTTATTAATAATGATCAAACAACTAATTGTAATATTTAAATGAATAATTTAGTTAGACCATTTTGGGTATGAATATGAGTTACTGGATGTTTAATAGTAACGTCAATCGACATGCAATAAGCATCGAAAGCTTGGGAGGAATATTCTCCAGCATTATCTAGATGAATCTTTTTAATATGATAATTTAGAAATTGTGCTTGTAAGTGAATTATTTAGGTGAGTAATCTCGCAAATACCATATTACGAGTTAATAATAAACTGACATACGACCATCGGGTTAATGCATTAATTAAAATCATAAAGTATCTGAATTGTCTACATGGTAGATGAATTGGTCCACATATATCACCATGTATTCTTTCCAGAACTTAAACTCTACTTTTGTTGGAGCTGGTTTAATAACCAATTTCGTTTAAGAACATGTAATACATGAAAATTTATTTGATGTCAAAATCTTTTGACTTCTCAAATAATGACCATGCGCATTTTCAATTATCCTTCGCATCATAATGGCTCCTGGATAACCCAAATGGTCATGACAAATGATAAATATAACAGGATCAGTAAACTTCCGATTTACTGAATGATACACTTCAATTACATAGATTTTTGTGCTATATAGGTCATATGAAAGGGATGGTAACTTTTCTAATAAAGATTTCTTACCTGAAATAATTTGAGTAATGCAAAGATATTTGAACACATTTTCTTCTATTGTTTCAATGTGATGTCCATTTCGATGAATATCTTTAAAACTTAATAAATTGTTTCGATATTTTAAAGAAAACAACGCTTTATAATAATAACATTTGTTCCTCTGAGTAATAATATATTAACACTTCCAGAGCTTTCAATCAATTTTACACTATCACTTATAGTATTCACATTTTTTCACCCATATTCAGGTAAGAGAAATATATTTTTTTCTTTCAATATGGTGTGTGTCATATAACCATCAATTAGGCATATATCTTCAATACCACTTTTATATCCAATAAATAAAGTAATAGCCATCTGGGCATAATAAAAAATTAAAAATTTAAATACTTCAAACAATAAAATAAAATTTTAAAATTCTAATTACTATTATAATGCCAAAAATATAGGAAATAAAATAAAAATATTAAAAGAAAATTTTTATTTCTTCTAGACACTTCCATCACCAATTAAATGATAAATTCTTCCGTCTAGAAGCTCAAAGAAATCAGCTACATCCAAATGAGTTGCATCAATATTAATATCTTCATGATTGGCATTATCATTATCATCATTCCGAAGAGAATACTATATAGTGAAATTTTCTTTAGTATTTTTGCATTTCTTTTCAATAGAAGCCTGATAAAGATCAACAAGATGTTTTGTCGTACGATAGGTACGATACCAATGACCTTTCATACCATAGCGATAACATTTATCTTCATAATTTGTAGGAACTTTCTCCTTTCCTTTTCATTTCTCGTTTTTTTTTTTTTTGCCACTTTTGGTAATTATCATTATATCTCGTAATTTTGTTTTAACTTTTGTAATCATAATGAATATTTCTATTATAACCGCATGTACGTCCACGACCACAGTCACAATCATGATCAGAACCTCTTTTGGAGTCAAAATCACGAGATCTAATAGCATTCACTTCTGAGAATGGAGTAGAACCTGTTGGTCAGGTTTCATGATTTTTTATTAATAACCCATTATTTTACTCAGTTACAAAAAGGCAATATTCCAATTCTACATATTTCTTGAATCCTTTTTCTCGATATTGTTGCTGCAGGAGTACATTCAAAGTATGATAAGTAGAGAAAGTTTTTTCTAACATATCTTTATCAGTAATATTTTCTCCACACAATTTTAACTACGAGTTAATTTTAAACATCGCAGAATTATACTCACCGACTGATTTAAAATCTTGTAATCACAGGTGCATCCAATCATACTATGCTTTTAGAAGGACGACTATCTTCCGATGATCAAACATTTCTTTCAAATTATTCCACAAAATTAGTGTATTTTTCACGATAAGGTATTCTACTTTTAAATCTTCATGAAGATGATAGCAGAGAAAAATCATAATTGTAACACCATTTTATGATGATGATGGATTTCCTTTTACAATAGTATCTGTCAAACCCATTGCAGCTAAATATATTTCAGCATCTAGTGTCTAGGATAAGTAGTTTTTTTCGGAGATATCTAGAGCTGCAAATTTAAGTTTAGTGAGATTCCCATGTTAAACTAAAATCAAATAGAAAAAGTACATTTCTTCTTTAGTTTAGAAAACTTTAAAAAAATCAGACTACTTGATTATAAGGATCGAGAGAATAACTTTGGTGGTATTGACTTGATTATCAACTTCAATCGAACAATTATGGTAGAGTCTCATACTGATAACGTATTATAAATTTGATCTCAAATAGAATCAAGAAAACAAAGTATAAAACACAGAAACTATAAGAATAGAGAAATGAGAGAATTATTTAGATTCAAATTGATTCTTCGTTTGTTTATATAAGACCCCTTATTTATAAAGGTTTGGATACATCATCTAAAAAGATAATAAATGAATCTAATAAATACAATTTTATCTTATCCATTAATAACATTAGAAAAACGAAGAGTCACATCTATCTTCAAGACAAATGGATAACTTTTAGAAAATAAACAACCACATGATTATTTTCCTAAAACTATTGAAATTGTGAAGTATTTATTACTTACTTTTCTTCTATTCTAACTAGATAAAATTTAAAAAATATATTTTTGTCCCCTTCATCTTCTGTAAATCAAACATAGCATAAATGATAATGAAAATTTATTATCGAATGTAATGAAATAATTAAACATATAAAATTATTTGTTATTAAATATAATTAATTATAGAATATTTAATTGAGTTAATAAATCTTTAAAAATAACTATTTTTCGACCTAAACTGGGAGCCCAAACCGACCCAACCTTACTTGGGCCAAAAAAATTTATCAGCTTATGCAGGAATGAAACGGGGCAGATCTTGTTACTCGGAGCCAGAGAGTCTGGACTGGATCGTCCCTGCCCCGGTCCGGTTGCAGTTCCAAATACCAATACAGCTCCATGCTACTGCGAAACAGTAGCAGCAAGATATTTAATTATGAAAAAGAAAATAATAGTAGCAAGAAAATCAAGTGACAGCCCGGTGCACTAGGGTTTTAGTTATTTTCTCATTTTTCTCTCCTTCCTTAAACCCTTTCATCTGAACCGACCTTTCATCAGCGTGTCCCTCTGAGGACATACTTTCATCCTTTCATGCTCTCACCTGCAGTATCAAAATTCTCAATGTAGCAATGAGAAATCTCATTTTATCAAAACCTATTGGAATGATTTCCTTTTTTCGCAACCTCTACTAAGGGAAGCTCAACAGTTTCCCGAAAGTTTCTGCTCCAAATTTCCCATTTCTCAACTTTTTCAACAAATAATCCTGGAAGTGGTACATCATATCCGTCTCGCGGGCACGAGGAGGAGAGCCGGAATGTGAGAGTTTCGGTGTGGTGGGACTTTGAGAACTGCAACGTGCCTACCGGTGCAAAAGTTTTGAGAGTTGCACAGTGTATCACGGCAGCTATCAGGGCTAATGGGATCAAGGGTCCTATTCAGATCACGGCTTTTGGAGATGTAATGCAGATATCTAGGGTAAATCAGGAAGCGCTTTCATGCCCTGGGATCAACCTCACTCATGTTCCGCATGGTGAATTTTGTTATCTTCGCTTTTGGTAGTTGACAGTAGAAAGAAGGGAAAAATACCTTTTTTGTTGTGGAAGGAGAAAGAATTTCTCTTTTTTTTTTCATTTGTGTGGAATTGGGTTAGCACTTGGTATCTTGATGGTATACATGATTTGGACTATTTGTATTTATAGCTGGTATTAATTTTC
This sequence comes from Voacanga thouarsii, assembly GCA_026120185.1. Classification (NCBI taxonomy): domain Eukaryota; kingdom Viridiplantae; phylum Streptophyta; class Magnoliopsida; order Gentianales; family Apocynaceae; genus Voacanga; species Voacanga thouarsii. The sequence continues at coordinate 3,037,468 of JANUWF010001153.1, forward strand.
ATTTTTTATATGAAGTTGGGGATTATGTTTCTTCAATAGTTGTTTAGCTACCTGTTGTTATAATCAGTCGATCATCAAAGAATTGCCTTTACACACACAATTTTCTTTTTTATGAAATTCAAGGTTTGTTTCTTTTGATATTTCTGGGAGTAATCGTCAAAGAACTGCCTTTTTTTTTAACTTTATTATTATTATTATTATTATTATTGGCATTTCTCTTGATAGTTTCTTGTGACCATTATGTGATCATGCAAGTCTTTTCTCCTCCCCCCCCCCTTTGTGATCCTGCTTCTATTTTTACATAGCATGGTTTTGGTTGGGGGTTGGGGGTTGTTTGAGTGGGCAGACATCATATTCCCCTGTAACCACTGTATTTCTTTGTTGCTTTGCTTCGGATAAGAGTCCAAGATGTTTTATTTACCCCATTCTAAAAAGTGGGTATCAGTATCCTTCCTTCCTTCCCTTTGTTAGGTCAACCAATTGTGTTGAGCGGCTCAAATGGCCTGTAAAGAAAACAGTATGACAAGTGTATCAAATCTAATTGACATGGGGTTGATCAACAAGGAAGGCTCAAGGGGTGGAAACCTGGGTAAAGGGCTATCATAGATTGCATAGAAATCTCTGTCTACTTGCTAGAGGTTAAGGATTAGTTTCTGTTGAAAGTTGTGGTTCCTTAATTCAATGTGTTTTGAAATATTTCAGTTAGTTGCATTCATTTCTCACACGAGGAAATGTGTAGAATAACCATCCTTCTGCAAGAGCATAATATTTTTCCATTGACTACATCCTGATGAGATTTCAGCCATGTTTTAATGGAAATAAATTGAGGAATAACTGAGAAATGCATTGAAGTGTACTTCTAAATTGATACACAGATCCGTAGATGACCAGTTTTAGGATAAGATGGAATTGATTGTAGACATCATAAGAAACTTGGGGATGGGAAAGAGGATGGCGCAACTTTTCGGGTTTTTGACCGAATAGGGGCAAAAACCCACAGGAGCGCCATTTGAGGGGCGAACAGAGAGCCGGCGGTCAAATGGGGTACCTCGCATTCACAAAATGCGAGGCTCCCCGACATCTCGCATTCTATGAATGTGAGATATGATTCTCACGGCGTTCGTGGAATTTGAGGTGCATTAAATGCACCTCGCAAATGCTAATGGAATTTGAGATGCATGCACCTCGCAAATGCTAATTGTGAAATATGCCAGCCTCGCAAAAAGTATTTGTGAGATTGATTCTCCCATTCACGACCAATTCATGCATTGATTTTTTTTTTTTTTGTCATTTTTTTTTACTAGCGAAATTTTTCTCACTTTTTACAACAAAATATATGTTTATTTTTTTAATTTCTTTTTTTCTATTGTAAAAGAAATTAATATAAAATAAAAATTAATAATTTAAATTTAATCATTACAAGTAATATACATATTTTATTATAATTAATTTTATTTACATGTACATGTTTTGAAATAAATTTTTATTCATATTTTTAATTTATAATATTTAAGTATTCATTAAAAAAATTATAAAATTTTTAATTTTTAATTATCTAAACTTACTAAAAATATCTTCTTTTTTTTTTTATTGGAACTAGTTTATCATTTTTTGTGACTTGCTCCTCTTATTTATTTATTTTTGTTACTAGTTTATCAAATGTGATTTGCGAAGTATGCATTTTAAATTTTTTTAAATTTTTTTTATCTTGCGAATGTGACTTGCACAAATAGCATGCATTTTTATTTTTTATTTTTTGGTAATTTTTTTCTTACTTTTTACAACAAAGCATGGTTATTTTTTTTTCAAATTAAAAGAAATTAATATAAAATACAAATTAATAATTTAAATTTAATCATTACAAGTAATATACATATTTTTAATATAATTAATTTTATTTATATGTACATATTTTGAAATAAATTTTTATTCATATTTTTAATTTATAATATTTAAGTATTCATTAAAAAATTATAAAAATTTAAATTCTTAACTATCTAAATATACTAAAAATATCTTCTTCTTTTTTATTGGAATTAGTTTATCATTTTTTGTGACTTGCTCCTCTTATTTATTTTCTATTGAATTTAAAATCTCTACTATAATCATCCGTTCATTATTATTTTTTTTTTGTAATTAAAAAATCTATTGAGTAGGAATTTTCTATTCAAAAATTAAAGTATGTCATAATAATAAAAATAAACTAATACATAAATAAACAGATAAATAAACAGCTATTTAGGTAATTAAATAATTAAATAAATAGACAAATACATAATTACATAAATAAATAATCAAATAAATAAATAATAATTAAACAAATAAATAACACAATAAATAGTAATGAACTATGCACTAATAAATTTATGAATAAAGAAAACATCAAAACAAAATTAACTAACAATACAGATAAATAAATAGCTATTTAGGTAATTAAATATATAAATAAATAAATAATCACATAAAATAAATGATATTTAAACAAATAAATAATTAATTACTTTAATAAGACAATAACTATTGGTTATTAAATATCATAAATAATATTATGTACTAACTAAATAAATTAATAATAATAATGAACGGATGATTATAGTAGAGATTTTAAATTCAATAGAAAATAAATAAGAGGAGCAAGTCACAAAAAATGATAAACTAATTCTAATAAAAAAAAAAGAAGAAGATATTTTTAGTATATTTAGATAGTTAAGAATTTAAAATTTTTTAATTTTTTAATGAATACTTAAATATTATAAATTCAAAATATGAATAAAATTTTATTTCAAAATATGTACATATAAATAAAATTAATTATAGTAAAAATATGTATATTACTTGTAATGATTAAGTTTAAATTGTTAAATTTTATTTTATATTAATTTCTTTTACAATAGAAAAAAAGAAATTGAAAAAAAAAACATATTTTGTTGTAAGTAGTGAGAAAAAAATTACAAAAAAAATAATTGGCGGATGATTATAGTAGAAATTTTAAATTCAATAGAAAATAAATAAGAGGAGCAAGTCACAAAAAATGATAAACTAATTTCAATAAAAAAAGAAGAAGATATTTTTAGTATATTTAGATAGTTAAGAATTTAAAATTTTATAATTTTTTAATGAATACTTAAATATTATAAATTAAAAATATGAATACAAAATTATTTCAAAATATGTATATATAAATAAAAATAATTATAGTAAAAATATGTATATTACTTGTAATGATTAAATTTAAATTATTAATTTTTATTTTATATTAATTTCTTTTACAATAGAAAAAAAGAAATTGAAAAAAAAATAAACATATCTTGTTGTAAGTAGTGAGAAAAAAATTACAAAAAAAAATAATAATGAACAGATGATTATTGTAGAGATTTTAAATTCAATAGAAAATAAATAAGAGGAGCAAGTCACAAAAAATGATAAACTAATTCCAATAAAAAAAAAGAAGATATTTTTAGTATATTTAGTTAGTTAAGAATTTAAAATTTTATAATTTTTTAATGAATACTTAAATATTATAAATTCAAAATATGAATAAAAATTTATTTCAAAATATGTACATATAAATAAAATTAATTATATTAAAAATATGTATATTACTTGTAATGATTAAATTTAAATTATTAATTTTTATTTTATATTAATTTCTTTTAAATAGAAAAAAAGAAATTGAAAAAAAAATAAACATACTTTGTTGTAAAAAGTGAGAAAAAAATTACCAAAAAAAAGTAAAAATGCATGCTATTTGCGCAAGTCACATTCACAAGATAAAAAAAATTTAAAAAAAATTAAAAATGCATACTTCGCAAATCACATTTGATAAACTAGTCACAAAAATAAATAAATAAGAGGAGCAAGTCACAAAAAATGATAAACTAGTTCCAATAAAGAAAAGAAGATATTTTTAGTATATTTAGATAATTAAAAATTAAAAATTTTATAATTTTTTTAATGAATACTTAAATATTATAAATTAAAAATATAAATAAAAATTTATTTCAAAACATGTACATGTAAATAAAATTAATTATAATAAAATATGTATATTACTTGTAATGATTAAATTTAAATTATTAATTTTTATTTTATATTAATTTCTTTTACAATAGAAAAAAAGAAATTAAAAAAATAAACATATATTTTGTTGTAAAAAGTGAGAAAAATTTCGCAAGTAAAAAAAAAAATTACAAAAAAAAAATCAATGCATGAATTGGTCGTGAATGGGAGCATCAATCTCGCAAATGCTTTTTGCGAGGTTGGCATATTTCGCAATTAGCATTTGCGAGGTGCATTTAATGCACCTCAAATTCCACGAAAGCCGTGAGAATTCTGTAGGAGCATATCTTGCATTCATAGAATGCGAGATGCCGGGGAGCCTCGCATTTTGTGAATGCGAGGTACCCCCACTTAGCCGCCGGCTCTCTATTCGCTCCTCAAATGACGTTCCAGTGGGTTTTCGCCCCTATTCGGTAAAAAACCCCAACTTTTCACAATATCCACTGGCATATACATGATGAGACAGAACTTCACATGTTAGGTTAGCCTTAGGCTATAAGAACTATTTTGATAAGGAAAAGCTGCGAAGGCATATAACAGCCAACATGGTACAGTTTCTCTTAACAGTTTGTGAAGCATTTGGCTTTTCAGAAAAAAACATATTATAAATATGCATCTGTGTTGGTCTACTGTAGGTTTTTGATTTGTCAAAATGGTACCTCCGTTTTGATTATTTCTAATTCCTGGAAATGGATTGGGAATCTGAATAGGTACCAAAGTGTAGGAACAATCCACCCCCCCCCCCAAATATTGTTTTTAGTGTAGTAGATTTTTAGTTACAGGAAAAACTCTTTTGTGATAATTAAAATCTATTTGTTCGTTATGAATTCAGAAAACGTCGTTCTGAAACTTAAACTTAGTGATGTTATCATTTTGAAGATATAAAAAGGAAAGAAATTTATGCCCATTGAAGAAACCATCGGAATAGTGTTTGGGTGATAAAGACAAGAGAGATTTATCTTTACAAACACCTTAATCGTGGAGTTCTCATAGATGTGTGTTTCTTCCCAAAGATATATCTTTGGCAATGCATGGGTGTATGGATCGCCAAAAGTAGTTGCAGCACGATAGCTTCTTGCTTTTGAAGTGGTAAAATTCTTTATTGAATTCTAATTCTTGCCGGTATCTCAGACCAGTAAAGATTTTCTCCTCTGAAACTTAAAATTTTGGGCATATTCTCGTTCTGTGGTGTATAGGATTACTTAAATTTCTGGCATATTGCCATTAAGAAATTGGATAGTCCACAAGGTAGCCACTTAGATAAAGGGAAACCAATAGTCTGAATTTTTGATTCATTTCATTCTTCACTGCATGATTTAGTCTGTGGCTGCTTCAGTTGCAGTCTATCTTCCACAAGTATTACAACTGGATGTTGTGGCTGATCGGATAATTGGTTTCTGGTGAGCCATCTGGATGAAATTCTGCATATGGTTTTTAACTCTGGGTGGTCTTGAGTGAGATGGTTAATGAGTTCACATAGTCTGGGTGATTTAGAGGTTTCACTAGGTAACTAGCCCCCTAATGATGATGCTAGAGGATGTGGTAACTAATTGACACAATTTCTTTGTATTTCATCCATCCTTTCTGTAAGGACTCACTACTTCTGGGTGAAGCATGATTATCTCATCCTTACAGGGTTTCATATATAGCATTATGTATGCATCATTGTCCTAGTACTGTATAATGCTAAGTACATGATTTTGCTTTCATAAATGCAATGAGATCAGGGTAGAGTGGTAGAGAAGGAAAGAGTATATGAACTATTATGTGTTTTACAGAAGATGAGGTTGAATAAAAATGACTAAAGTCATAAATATCTCTCCATCATTTCTAGTTTCAAATATTTTTAGTAAATTGGTTGCAAGATTAAACTCTAGTAATGAGGTAAGCATTCTTTTACTTCCTCCTAAGCAATATGTGAACTAAGGATTAATCTCTTGCATATGGTATATCTGAAATAAATTTGTTATACTTTCTACCTTTATTTGATGAATTGTTTCTTCAATATGACGATTAGATGAGAATACCTTTGTATTCTATGAATGAATGATTTCTTTGTCGTGCCATTGTGGTAAAATTTTTAATTTTGCTTTTTAGATCTACTTTTTGTTGAATTTACAAGAGCCTTAAAAACTTTTAGATTCTTTACTATGACTACATCTGATAATTCTTGAGTAGGAAATTTGATCTTTTCGTATTAAAATGTATTTGTTATGCATGAATTATGGAAGGGGAGGATGGGAAGGGGGTGCATTGTGGACCAAGTAAAAGAAACTTTTCTGATTAGAAAGATGGCAAAATATTCAAATGATGGTGTTATTTTTTAACTTTTTATATTACCACTAGATGATACTAATTCTGATGGATGTTCTTTGTTTTAAGTTTCACAATCACTAATATAGTTGAGATTTTCATGGTGTTTATTCCAAAATCCTTATCTATTTTTTATTTTGATATTTCTGCATTTGTTTATGTGTTAATGTCACTACCAAAAAGATTTGAAGAAAGAGATTGCATCACTTGCTAACCAGACACTTGAAGGGGAGCATCTTCCACCAATAAATAAGGCTGATATTTGGTTGCGAGTTATAGGCCAACCTAAGAAAGGGAATGCAGTTTATGGCATGGGATCGCTATCTACAAAAATCTATTTCACACAAGTTATCATCTTCTTCATCTAGTTCATCGGCGCATCCTTCGCAATATGTAGAGACAACAGACTTTCAAATTACTATAAATGAGTTAGTGCAAAAGGCTGTTGACACACAGATTCAAGAAGTGTTGAAGATAAATGAGCGGTTGACAGCGGAGGTTTCTTTGCTAACACAGAAGGTTAAGGGCCTAAGTAGATCAAATCCACCAGAAAATTAATATTCCTTCACTGTGTTCCTTAATTGTCCTTGTTGTTAAACTTTGGATCTACACTTCATCTCAATTTCATATTATGATAATCTTTTATATTTAATTAAAGATGATATTTGGTTAAGATTTGTGGTATTTTGTGATGGAATTATATTTGCTTTAAATTTGTGGAAGGATAATGTTTGTATTGGATTTGTGAATTTGTGGAAGGGTGATGTTTGTGTTGGATTTGTGGATGTGTTTTGGCTTTATTATTTTATGAATTTGTCAAATACATGTGTTTGGTTATATGTTCAAATGCACTAGAATTCTGTCAAATCAAAGAAAAATTACTACTAAAAATTCATTTAGTAATTGAAAATAATTCGGTTAGTAATTGAAAATAATTCGATTGGTAATATATTAAATAATAATTAATAATTTTCAAACCAACTAGCTACCAACAAACAAATTAGTTAGTAATTTACCAATAAAAAATTACCTACAAATTTTAAATTATTAAAACAGTTGGAAAATTACTAACTGAATGTTTAGTTTGTAAATAAATAAAATTACCAATAAATAAAATCACCAATCGAAAATCAGTTTATAATTACCTACACATATATCGGTTGGTAGTAACATGTCTCAATTGGTAAATTAGTAAATTGCAATCTTATATTAAATACAAATTTACCATCCAAAAATTATAAATTTACAAATTACTTTTTCGGTTGATAATTACCAACTGCAACAATCGATTGGTAACATAAATTCTTGTTAGTAATTATCAAACAAAATAGTCAACTCAAATGCTAAATTTAATACCAAATTTCTAACTGAAGATTTTACATTACCAATCGAATTTTGGTGGGTAATTACTAACCGAAATAGTCAACTCAAATGCCAAACTTAATGTCAAATTTTCAACCGAAGATTTTATATTACAAACCGAATTACGATTGGTAATTACCAACCAACTCTGAAAATTTCGGTTGAAAAATTTACAAGCTAAACATTTTACATGCGATGCCATTCGGTTGGTAATCGGTTGGTAAATTATGATTACCAATTGAATTTAACTAATTACCAATCGATTTTGTCGGTTGGTAAATCACTTTTTTTATAGTGGTGCACTCTTAACTTCCTACTAGTATAGAACCATTCCAATCTATAGGGGTTGCGGTACTTCATCACATATAGACCCAATTCTTCCACAAGATTATCACTCACAACATTAGTAAAGCTCCCTCCATCAATGATAACAACATATGGCTTTTGACTAATAAGGCAATAAGAGCAGAAAATGTTATTTCCTTGTAGGCTCTTCTTCACTTCATCATCACAAACATCTCCTATAACACAAGTCCCTATTTCCTTAATTGCAACTCCGGTTAATGAGTAAAGAGGTGGCACAACCATTCCTTCGTTGCTAGAATTATCATTATTATTGTGCCCCTCATTTCTTTTTTCATCTCTACAATCTTCCTCCCCACTAGTTATCTCTCCTTAGGTATTGGTAAACATAAATTTCTTGGTTGGACACTCATATGAAATGTGCCCATAGTCTAAGCATTTGAAACATTTGATGTCCCTAGTCCTTGGAGATCTTTCAATACCTTTCCCTTTATCCTTGGCCCATTCTTCTCTAGGCTTGTAGGGCTCTCTTGGTGGTTTTGTTTGCTCTTCCCTCTCTTTAGATTGGTGGTTGGCTTAGATGTTTTCTTTGAAATGTGACTTTCTTTTGAGTTGTTCCTCAATTTTAATGGTCATATGTACCATCTCCTCCAAAGTTTCATAAGAATATAATTTAACTACATTTACTATGTCTCTATTCAACCCACTCAAAAACCTTGCTTTTGTAGCCCTCACATCCTCAACAATGTTGGCCCTTATCAAGGTCACCTCTAACTCCTTATGAAAATCTTCTACACTTTTATTTCTTTGTCTAAGCATATGCAACTTTTGGTAAAGTTCATTATAGTAATGTAGGGGTACAAATCTCTCTCATTAAGTTCCTTAACAATTCCCAAGTGACAACCGATTAATCTCATATCCTCCTTCTTTGGGTTGCTACTTGGTCCCACCACACTAAAGCATACTCAAGAAAACTTGAAATGGCTAATTTAATCTTAGACCTCTCCACTATACTTATGGCACTCAAATAAAATTTCCATCCTCCTTTCCCATTCAAAATAAGCCCCTAGGTCACTTTTGCCTTGGAAAGGGGGTACTTTCATTTCGATATACCTCATCTGTCTATCTTTCTCATCTTCTTCTCGCCTTCTCATTCTAATCTTGCTCCCCCAGTTTTGTCCTCCGTAATCTTCCTCATGAACTCCCTCACTCCAATCTTCCATTCTTTCAAACTCCCTCTCAAGTCCTCTCATATTTTGTCCATCATGTCTACCTTGCATTCTAAATCTTCTTCCTCTCAACCCTTGCCTACCTCCCCTCAATGGTGTAGGTGAATGACTTCCTATGGAATGCTCATTCCAATCCTTTCTTTACTCATATAATGGGGGTATGGCATTATTTCCCTCTCTTATCCTTGGACTATCATATTCTCTATAACCCTTTCTTTGTGCAACGGTTGAGGCTTGGCTTTGGTTGGTTTGCAATTCAGTTATATCTCTCCTCATCTCATCTATTTTTGTATTGAGAGTTTCAAAGACAGCTCGAATATCAAAAGAGTCTTGGAACATTTTGTTAGGATTTTGCTTGGAAGGTTTAGATAGAAGACGTAATTTCCTCACAAGCACTCCCTTGCATGTTTGTACTCACTCTCGTGTTTAGCACTCTTTGGCTTTTATGTAAATAGGCTCATCCTCTTACCTTTTTCAATTTACTTAAGTGTTTAACAAGTTCTTCCCACAAAAGTCTCCCCAATTACTTAGGAATTAGTTCAAATTTTGACAAGTCCACTAACTCTCTAAGCACAACCAACTAGATGACTAATGGTAAAAGTTGATCAACACACAGCAATGAGCCTCAAGGAGTTTATATCAATCAAGAAGATTCAATGAATTCAAGAAGCTCAACAAAATTGATTAAAGAATTGGTGAATGGACAAGACCTAATAAGAATTTTCAATGTAACACTAGAGGTTCAAGGAATATAGCATTCAAGAGCCAAAGCAAGAATTTAGCAATTAAGATGATCTCAATGGAAAGTAATGTCCCCAAAATACTTCAAATAATAGATAATCAACTAGAGGATATGTTCACGAAGTTTAAGCCACAATTTCAAACGAAAATTTCACTCAAGAAAAATATCAAATATTTTGTAAGCAATTTTCGGAACTCAAGAGATAGAAGAAATTTTAAGCAATTTTAGCCTCCAAAATCAACAAACAACAAGAAGTAATCCCCAATGTTTATACTATCAAAAAGGCATAAATTTAACACATTAAATACAAGAAAAATCAAAGAAAATTTGATCTTTTGTAGCACAAATTTGAGTTACGGGATTGACCAATTTTGAAACCTTGTTCAATGTCTCCAATCAAAGCTTGCTCGCTCTAATACCAAATTATTTGATATGATCTTGTGGTGATTTTCTATTGAATTTCGTGGTTAAGTATAGGGCAAAATACAAGACCCATGTAAGTGCTCAAATCAGTGAATTTCATAAAGAAATGAGCACCCAATTCAAATACTAGAACCCTAAGCCAAAATAAAGAATTTAGAACACTAGAAATAAGAATCAAATCATCCAAATCATAACCAAAGACCTTTGATTTAAAAAGAAACTAAGAACACTTTGAAGAAGATGATTTAGGCAATCAAAGATAACCTCTACTCTAGACCCTTAGATTAGCAAGAAATTAAGCTTGTATTTTGATAGGTTAGTTTGATTTATCCTTCAGAGTTTATAGACTCAAATCAAAGACAAGGAGTGGGATCCTAAGATTGGTCTTGGCTTTCATGGAAGAACCTTCAAAGAATTTTCTCAAGAGTGTCTTTTGATTGCAATAATAATATCCAACTAACATTTAAAATGTTATAATGCCATATATATAAGCATCTAAACCTAACTAAAGTAAGATAAAATCTCACCCATTCAAACCTTTAAATGGTTCAAAATATCCCTATTACATAATAAAAGTCGTGAAAATTAATTTAGAAACTAAAATAAAACAAAATAAGAAAATTCAGCAACATAGGGCATAGCCCGAAGGGACCTGGCGTCGGGTACACTAGTTCACCTAGCACCAGGTGTGTTCTAGAATGGCACTGTAGAATTTCTATCATGCATAATCAGATTAAGCGCAGCGAAAAACAACAAGAAATCCAAGCCATGGATCACGGGTCTGCAATAGAAACAGGAAAAAGGAGAAGATTGTGTTTATTACCTCGTGAAGCCGGAATTCAAAAAATTTCAGAAACAAGAACGCAGGCGCGATCCAGATTATCCAAAACCGTTCACTGCAGCTCAACTGAAGTCCAAGAAAGAACTCCCTCTAATGATAATCCACACAAGGTTGAATGCTCACAATCTCATAATTCTATGCTAGTAGAATTCGGGAGGCTAGGGTTTTGATCAAGAAGAGAGACGGCTAGGGTTTGATCAAGAGAGAGGCAGAGAAATGGTTTCTCTGTTATTGCGTGAATAGTCTGTCTCTCACCCTAAGGAAACTGTTTCCTTATATTTATAGATTTATAATTACCATAAATTGTAACTTAGTCCTTCAACGTCCAATTGTCAACAAATTAGTCCTTGAAGTTTACTTAATTACAATTAGGTCCCATGAATTATAACAAACTTATAATTCACCTATAAATATATTCCCTTCTCTTAATTAACCCCACAATATTATCAAATAATATATTTGAGCATTCAAACCTTTATTGTGTGCGACCCATTAGGTTTCCTGATCTTATTGGTAGCATAATATGAATTAATTCTAACAATATTAGAATTAATAATCCTTAATAAAATAAAGGATTAAATTTATTAATTCTCTAATTAATAAATTCATATTTAGCATATCAAAAGCGACATCTAGCAATGACTCTTGACCACCCAAAAGTCCAGAAAGTCAAGTGGCTAGACATGAACCTTTCAATAGCAAATTATTAGTGCAATAAACTCCTTTCAACATACAATATATCATTCGGTCTAGAGCATAGAATTAGTGCCAACTCTCTCCAGAATATTATTAATTCTGGCCCGAATATTTTAGTACTTGTTCAAGAAATCCATTACTCGATATGTGTATCAATTGGAACCATTTCCATCACATAGTCGCCTTGGCCAAGGACTTCATGAGTAATGATTTCTACAAGTGGCCTTGAGATATACTCTCCTACTATTAGGAGTGATGAATCCTTTATTGACCCTCTCAACTACTTTCGTTTACTTTACGTTGTACCAAATATCCATCCCATAGGTGGTCCTAGATAAGACTCCAAAGATTAGAATCAAAGTACAACGCTCGATAAACAAAGTACCTTGGAGATCTCAAGTCTAAGGATACTTGCACACTTGCTATAATGAGATTCTATCACTGGCACTAAATAGTTATCCAAGTGATTATCTCGTAGCTAGGTCATCCAATGAACTTGTTTCAAAACAAGCATCCACACGTTAATTCTGAGTATCCCAATACCCACGGATATGAGAACCACCGCTTGATCCAATCAAGAGATATAACATGTGCCAGTCTTGGCGTATTAATAATGTCCCATCTTATTAATACTATGACTGGGGATTATTTAAGTACAAACACTGCATAGTGTAGTAGAAATCTCACATCATGATCTCTATCATGATTTCCTTAACACTATGTTGTACTAGAGACTTTATCCAATGGTTTGTACACATATTTAGATATAACAATCAAACTAAAAGATAAAGAATGCCTCTTATTAATTTAATATGCAATATACATGGTACAAGTGATTTCCTCTAGGGCACAACACTAACAGGAACAACTCCTTTAGACTGGACCTAACACCAGGTGTACTAGTGTACCCGATGCCAGGTGTGTTTTGGTTCCACACAGCCTGCTTTTTCTTGTCTTTTTAGCCCTCTCTTGTGCTTCTTTAGCCCTCCACATGAATTGTTGTGAAAATCTAGCTTTCTTGGGCCTTCTCTTTGGCATCCATCTTTTTACACACTTCATGTTCCTTGGCTTGTTGAATGGTTTTACTTGAATCTTCCTTTGTAAGTTCCATATTTTATCTTCCCTTGTAGTTCCATCCCCCTTCTTTAGCTTTAATATTTTACTTGGATAGATTCCTATTAGAAAGTAACTTGAAATAAAATAAAATAAATGTTCAGAAAGTTTTTACAGCCATACATGGGAGCTGAACGGTCGTGCTGGAGTTGAGCTCTTCAAATTTTCTTGCACACAGCCAAAAGCACGGCCGTGCACCTCAACTGCTTGGAGCATTTTGTTCTGCTATTTGCACAGTTTGGTGCATACCCATGCACTCAAGCTATGCAGTACTTATTTCTACACTCCTTTCTTAATTTTCTAAATTTCTTCCTTGTTGCTATAGGCGTCCTTGGCCCTCCATATAAGTTGTGTAACACTTTGAGCTTCTTTTGGCATCTATCTCTTGACAATCTTCTTGATCCTTAACTTATGCTTTTGAAATCCTTCTTAATGCTTCTTGGGCTTTGTTGATCCTCAAGGATACTTGATTGGTGCCTTAGCTCTCCATCCCTCTTCTTTAGTTATTTTTTTTTTATTGGGGATATGCCCTAAACAAATTGTATTTATCATTCAGTAGTTTCACAATAAATATGAGGTATTTATTTTCATGAATAGTAAATTTCACTTTATAGTCATCAAATACGTGACTTGATAGTAAAATACTATAGCAAGTAGAATGACTATTCTAAAATATTCCTAATTAATTATATTTGTAGAACAATAATAAATTAAAATTAGTATATTTATGGCTAGATAACTATATTTCACTAGTTATGGATATATGAGATAGCAAGTCAAAACATAAATAAATATTGAAAAATATTATATTGGACATGACCTGCTATAAGAGTACTACATGACATGTCATAAGGACTTCTCTTCTAAATATTGATATTTTAAGTTCTTCAACCTGAATTCATCATATTCTTACTTGATGGATTCTATATCTTGATATAGTCTTAAGTTATTTTTAACCGGATGATTAGTATGACCACTATTGGATATGGAATAAATCAAGAAGAGGAATGTAAATGATATCGAAGGAATTTGTTCCTCTTATTTTTTAGAGAAATATCCATAGACTCCTTAATAAGTTAAAATGTTAAAATACATAGTCGTGCTCAAATATATCAATTAGAGATATTGATATCATTTGTTTGAACACTTAACTTAAAAGATCAAGAAATAGTTGATTAAGGATGACATGATCCATTTCTTATACTTAATTAGGATATCGTGTAACAAAGGACTGAATATCATATTTTGGAATGGTTCTATTAAATCATTGATCTTCATTTTAATATGGGTAGTTATAATGTTTTACTAAAAAACGCGTATAACTTGTGGATCATGTAATTGTGATTTAGACGCACTACAAGTGTTAAATGAACCTATAGGGTTACATATTAAGCAAACATATTAGGTTATTTTTTTTGGTGATTAGGTTCAATATATCTGAAAATATGTTCAAATTTATCGAACACATCCAGATTCAATGAATTTAAAAATGTGTCCACATTTAATGTATCTAGAAGACGTCCAAATTATTAGAATTTGGCTTGCTATATTTATTAGTAAAATTACCAAGATAATTTCAGAATATTATCATATCTTTGTCAAATTTGATTTGATTTAAAAAATAAGATATAATAAGATATTTTGGACTCTCAGACACCGTGGTTTTATTAGATTAAAAACTAACCCTAGCCGTTATTTTTGAGTTTGCACCTCTAATAACATCGTTTTTCAAAAACCAGAAAAACTTAACCTCATAAGAAACCCTAGGCGCTAGCACTCCTGGGTTCTTGAATTTCATTTGCCGTGTGAAACTATAGAGGGCATTCATTGTTGTAGCGTTTGGTGATCGCTCATCTGGTGATTGTCCATTAAACAAATAGTTCACTCAAACTCATGCGCAGAAGTTGAAGTTTCAGACTATACTGAAGTATGACTTCGAATCCTTAGTTGATTTAGTTATTTAGCTTAGATCCTATGAAGGACTTAGAGGATGTTTTCCTTGGCTTGGAGTTCTCAGATACCAACACCTTTATGATTGGATGGATTCTCGTCAGATTACCTCTTGAATATTTATACAATTCTGTATACCTGTTTCTATCAATTGTGTTGTTCTTTTTTATTTATGCGCAACATATTTGAGTCACATGATTGTATGGCTAAGTTAGTTGACCTTTTGGTTAATTTTCTAAGTGGTATCTATTGATCTTAATTAAGTTATAGTTTTTGGCTATTAGTAAGGAATTGTATAATTTAAGTTCCATATATTTGCAATTTTTGGATATGTGTTAACTTGATGTTGATGCTTATTAATCTTCTTGTTAATATATGACAATTGATTAATTGACATATTAATATTTTAAAGAAAATTTTAATAAATCTGGATTATATTAATAATAGGGTTAGGGATTAGTTGGGGGCGTTTGACGAAGATTTATCCATTTTGGCAAGGATGGAAATTCTTGGCATTTTACATAAGTTCTAAAATCAATTACTCGAAGTGATTACATCTATGATAAGTTTCTTAAATTGATTCATGACATATGTTTCAGAACTTGCTAGTTTTTTAATTGGTCTTAAAGTTTCTTTTTTTTTTTCTTATTTTTTTAGGAGTAGAATTTAATAATTTCTTAATTTGACTTCCTCCTTTTACTTATAAATAAGACATAATTAGGTTAATTGTTAACAAGAAAATTTTATAAGAATGAAGGTATTTTTTTTTTTTATAGAGTATACTTCTCTTATTCCTTGAGGGATCGATACCTTACTACTACGCTGTATTATATGTCTAAGAGTAGGGTTTAAAATTTCTTAATGTATGACAACTGTATTTTAATGACCATATTTTATATGTTAAAACTCCCACAACAGTCTAGGGTTTGGCCTCTAAGTTTGGGTCTAATAAGGATGTTTGGGCCTAAAGGAGGTATGAACGTGATACTCCAATCCACATAAGATTGAAATGAGCCTCTAGAATCTTATGCCAATGGTTGGTCCTGAGTTTGGCCTCTAAATTTGAGCCTAATAACGATATTTGAGCATAAAGGAGAGGTGAATGTAATATCCTAATTTCACATAAAATTGGGAAGAGAAGTGTGTCTTTTTGGAATTCTTATTAAATAGGGACATAAACTTCCTTTTAAACGAGCTAAACTCTTAGAATTTCAGCATCTTACTATTGTTTCCATGTAGTTGTTTTGGCAGCTATTAAATAAAATTTGAATGGGGAATCTTACATCATCATAGGATGAGGTTCCAAGTTTTATATCAAGGTATGCTAGCCTTTATGCAATGCTTGGAATCGCTAGAAGCAAAAACGTTCAAAATTTGCTCCCCCTTCAGTTTTAGTAATTGCCTCCTAAATATTGGATCAAAGTAAACTTTGATTCTGCCTTTTCAAATAGTGATGTGGTAAGTGCAAGTTTATTTAGTGAGGATCAAGAAAAGGTGATTTGGGCATGGAAATGGGAAATTTAGCTAATAATTCTTATGTTGCTAAAGTTGTGGCCATATTCAACTCAATCAAAGTTGCCATTGAATAGAAAAAAATAGCTAAGGTGATATTTGAAGGTGGATCAATTAATGTAGTTTGTGTTCTTAATGGTCACTCTATTGAAGATGCTTAGGAAGAAAAGACGATTGTTGACGCCGTTCGGAATGTTCTCTCAAGACTAAATTGTTGTAAAACTGCTTTTATGCCTAGAGTTTGCAATCAAGCTACCCATGACATAGCTAAATGGTTCATAAATAGTAGGTTCTTCGACTACATTCCTCCTCCATTCCCCTACCCTTATTCCCAATACTATCATCAGCAATAAAGGTGGCACAGATAATGTTCTTCATTCTAATTTGGTTGGAGTTCAAGTTTAGAACTTTATTTAGACTTTAGAGTCCCAAATTGAATAGCTAACAATTAGATAACACATTGGGCTAGAATCAGTCAGGCAGGCAAGGAAAATCACACCATATAGAGCAATCGATAAACCAAGATTTGAAGGTCAGCAAGAAGAAGATCCAAGTGTTAAGATGCATCATTGAACCACGATTATCTTTTATGAGTTCACTTTATTACTGCAAAAGTGTGAGAGGGTAAAGATTTTTTTAATATTTTATTTTATAAAACCACAGTAGTTTCTAGGCTTTTACTTTGCGTGTGATTAGCAAAATTAGTCCTTCACTGTACATGTGCCCATATTTAATTTTAACAATTGATATATATATATATATATATATATATATATATATATATATTTGGCTAAGTAAATGCACTCATTCAAATAAGTTCCACTAAGGGATCATGAGCTCCATAGTAACATAGAAAAGTACTACATCCCAAAACCTAAGATAAGTATAGTACAAAAGACAAAAAATAAAATAAACGCACAAAAATCTTTTTTCAAGCCTCTTTTTCTCCATCTTCAAACATCAGTGACATGAGAAATCCACACTTATCTAGTTTCGTAAGTAGAAATTTAGAGAAGGCTTTGGATGTATTAGTTCCCTTGAGAATCACCTGAGAAAAAAAAAAATGAGAAATGGAGAAGGACCTAACTTAATGGGTTTCAAAAAAACTTCGAAGAAATAGAGTTGAGAACTCCAATCTTCATGGGTTGGAATAGAAAGCATGAAAAAGATGCGTGGATCTTGATAAACAAGACTAAAAAGGTAGATTTTTATAGTTTGTGAACTAAAAGGGAGTGGAAGCACAAAAAGGTGAAAAATGCAAGAACATTGGCTAAGATTCAAGCTCTGGCAGATGCAAAGCTCCAATCTAACCAAGTTCTGCAACCAGATGTGAAAGAGAGGAAAGCTTTGGTAGAGAGGATATGGTAGAGAGAGAAAGAAGAAGAAAGAAAAAAGAGGAGGATGAGAAGAAGGATGATGATGATAATAATAACAATCGATTTACTATTGAATGATTCTATCCAAATAATTTAGACAAGGTCAAATCAAGTAAGTAAAATATTTATAATGCTCTATAGATACCTTTAGGTTAACTCTAAAAACCTGAACCTGAACTACTAGGACCTTTAAAAGGTGGGGGGGGGGGAATCTTACAAGCCTCCAAGGGATTGTTGCTTTGGAAGCCAATGTTCTTCCTTCCAGTATATATATATATATATATATATAGAGAGAGAGAGAGAGAGAGAGAGAGAGAGAGAGAGAGAGAGAGAGAGAGAGAGAGGGAGGGGAGGGGGAGATCAAAGGATGTAGATTGGAGAATAGATAAGAGAGGATGAAATCAAGAAGGAGAAAAGGTGGTGGTTGATCATCGAGAAGGAGAAGGGATGGTGATGGCTGATCGATCGAAAAAGAGAAAGGATGGAGATGGCAAATCAAGAAGAAAAGAGGCCGATCAATAAAGAGTTAGAAAGTTTGGTTGCTATGGTTTGGGTTAGGTTTGGTTGGAAAGAAGAAGAAGAAGAAGAGAGGTTTCAACCTAGAGGCAGTAATAGGGAGTAGTGCAAAGAGATGTTTAGTTGAAGAAAGAGAGGAAGGAGTGTGCAAAGGAGTGGTAAGGGGAAATAGTGCAGCATTAGGGGAAAAGTGTGCAATAGTGGTAGGGGAGGGCGAAGGCGGCGATGAGTGTTTGGTAGGAAAGAAGATGCAAAGGTATTATTAATAATAATTATTGAAGGGCATCTTTGGAATAACAATTGAAATTGGAGAGACTTAAGTATTTAAAATTAATCAATTCATTATTTATTTAATTAAAAGTGCTTGATTATATGTATTACGTGTATTTGGATTGCAATTATATTGAGATTTTTATTAAAAAATAAATATGATTTTAAATTTTATAAATAAATATATGAACTAAAAAAATCAAAATTGCAATCCATTGGGAGTGAAGAATAGTGTTGTTAATATTTTATAAATAAAATTTATTTATATTATATTTATTTTTTAAAAAAAGCCTAAAGCAGTTTTCTTTTAAAAATAGTTATTAAACTAATACACCTAAGTCCATAATTACTTCAGTACATTTAATAATAAATTTTTATTATTACTTAATTAATTAAGATATAATAAAATTTTATTATAAATTTTAAGTGAAATAAAAGTTATTTAAAATGTGAATATACCAAATTCTTATATAATTATAATAATTATTTTTATTTAATCTAAATTATAATAAAATATAATACAAAAATAAATAGTATAATAAATTCAGTTTTCAAAATTTTGAATTAATCTTGTGAGATTTTATAATTAAGTATTTAAATATTCAAACATTCAAACATTTACTCTATTAGGCTTTTACATGTACATGACTTTGCCCTTAGTCATTGGATAGATTTGGACAACAAGAGCTAATTTTTTAAAATTAAATGCTTAGATACTTATTTTACCCTAATCCTAGAGTTTTGGGTAATTCTGGTATTAACATTTATTTGGTTCTTAAAATTAAGGGATAATATCACAACCTCCACTGAGGTGTTAGCCATAATCTCTTGAATTTTAGAAAATTTTACTTATCTCTCTTGAATGTCACATTTAGTTATAAAAATACTAAATCTATTAATTAAATTTCCAATTTTCCTTTTGTAAGTATAAGTATTATCGCAACAAAGTATTATATATATATCAACGTATTTAAACATCCTATATCATAAATAGAATTATTAAATGTTAAAAATAAAAAAAATAACAAAACAATATAAATAGTTCTAAAATCACCTCAAGTTTTTCATTGAAATTAAAATAACAAAAAAAAAATCTAAATGTATTGGTAAGTACAATGCTTTTAAAATGTCTAGTAAATTGGTGTTTTTGTGATATTTTTTTTAAAAAACAATATATAATAAAGTTTATCGTGATAAAAATATTTATTTGTGCATTGATGCATTTGCAAAAATATGCGTGTTATATGTTTATGTGTGAGAATATGTTATTTTGATATAAATATAATAATATAATTTTTAATGAATAAAATATAGAGTAATTTGGCAATCAACTATTAGATTTGATTTTTTTTTTTTCAAAATTCAAGTGTTACTTTGAACGAAAGTAAGTGATATTTTCTAAATCTCAAGGGGTTCAAAAACTCTTGCAACAAACCTTAGGGTTGTTTGTGATATTATCCCTAACGTTAAAAACCAATATGTACGTTTCGATGGTGGATATATGTGGATTGAGAGGAAGGGAAAGAAAGGATTGATTGTTAGTCATACTAGTTTGGTTCCCCACGCAATACATGAATTTATGTACTCTATCAATTTAATGAATTTAATAAATTCATATAACTTTTATTTGTATTCAATAAATTCAAATAACTTTTTATCTTTCTTTTTTTAAAAAAAAAAATCTAAATTGAATAATATAACTTTCATTTGAATTCAAATAATTTTTCATATTTTTCTAATATTAAAAAAAAAATTCATCTAAATTGAATTCTGGCAACACATAATATTGCCACATGTGTCAAGAACATTATAAATCAATGCTAATTGTCTAGTTGGCGTCAAATCATCTCTTTATTCTAATAATTTACTTTTGTTGTCTTTGTTGCTTTTCTCTATTGCTCTTTTGTAGGTGGGGTACTAATCTTTTGCTTTTTTTCCTCATTGTTTTAAGTGCAATAGAAATGTCATTGTGTCTCCAAAGTTAATAGAGGTGGGAGTGGAACACTTAGGTAAGGAAGGGAAGACATCTGAAATCTAAAATGACACTGAATTGTATATGGATTAAATTATATTTTATTTTTTTACAAAATATAAATATAATTTATTTAAAATAAATAATAAAATTAACAATTTTTTTTTAAATCTGTTTTTCGACCTTTTTTCTTTTTCCTTAACCCCTAATATTTTGTTTCGTAATCTATTTTCTCATAAAATTATAATCAAAATGCACTTCAAAAAGATCTCCAATTCAAGGCCCCTTGGTATAGTATTTTCTGCTTCAACAAACTTACTTTGAACAACTCTTCATATTAGAGAGGAATCAATTGAATAGCAGTAAAACCATGCCGAAACACCTCTAGCTGTTCACGGAATTTAGTGTTCCATTTTGAAGGTGACAAAATCCACATAAATCGGAGCCTAACATAATAAAAGGAGTAAGAAATAGTAAATTTTCAACATTAAAGAGTAGAAGAGGATGGAAAGAGTTGTTTCTATTATAAACTGACAATATGTCAAAATTCTCTGTTCTTGATTGTGGAACATCTATGCATATTCTAGTACATCAACCAACTTCCCACGCCAGGAATCAAATAAAAAACAATCTCAACCACACCCAAATCAAGAACACTTTGAATACAACGCAAGTACAAATTTACAACTACATCTATACACTGTATTCCTAGTAATTACATGAAAAAAAAAAAGAAATAGAATTTACATGAAACTTATGAAGGTCATGGAGATGTGGGGACAGGGAGGGAGACAGCTTGGAGGAGCTTTTGTGCTGCTGAAAGCTGATCCACCAAGAACATTACTTGCGCTCTATAGGAGCGTGCCTGATCGACTACCTCAGCCTCTAGTTCTCCGAGTTAGGAGTAAAGACACTCCTCAACCTCCTCCTCTGTAACTCCTGCTTCATCTTTTCCTCTTTGTGACTGCTTAGACCACTACAAATATGACCATTGCAGGGGTTGTGTTTATAGGGGAAAAATGGCTATATTCAGGTTCAATGTATCTCCGGTTTTAGAGATTTCAGAATAAATAATAGTGTTTTGGGAATATTTTTCACTTACTAGAAGAACAACACTATTGGAATTCCCAATAAAATGAAAAGTGAGAAATTAAAATGAGTAGAATTCTAAGTTCAAGAAAGTTGGCATAATGATTCAAATAACCTTTAGATTCAGATAACCTTTATGTTCTTTAAAAAAAAAAAATTACCTGAATTATATACATAATTCATATATGATAATTGACAGTTTATTTTAAATTATAAGTTGTAGTTTACAAATTATATACTATAAAAAATTCTTATAATTATGTTATTATAACTTACAGTGTATACATTATCTATTATAAAAATAAAAATCAATATGCTTTAGAAATTATAATATATATATATATATATATTTATATATTACAATAACATAATTATAATAATTTTTATAGTGTATAATTGAAAAATTAGAAATTATCATAACATAATTTCTAAATTTTCAATTATACACTATAAAAATCATTATAATTATGTTATTGTAATATATATATATATATATATATCCAAATGATTTATAATTTCATAAAAAATAAATATATTATATATTATAAAAATTAATATCTCATTTTATATTATTTTTATGTACAATATTATATTTTATTATTAATTTTTATTTTATATGTCAATTTTTTGGGGTAAAAAAAAATTGATGGAATGGATGGAGTATAAAATATCTATTTCTTTATGGATGGTGACTTTACTGCTCGGTATCCTTTTCATTTCCATTGGCAATTGGCCGTGGAGTAGTATTAAGAGTAGTATTAATCAAGAACATCAGTGGCCATGGCTGTTTTCTTGGTCGATGCCATTATGCTATTTTTTTTCTATTGAATCATCATTTTCAAAAATTACATGCCTAACAGAGCTATGTTGATAATAAATATCTTAAATTGTCCAGTAAATAATAGCAGAACAGTAGGGTTTGTTTGCAATGTTGCAAAATCTTGCCAGACATATCTAACCTTTTGCCTACTGTGACATAATAGTTCAGTTATCATTACTTATCTGTTAGGTAGTAACTCATCGATTCTTTCTTTGTAGTAGTTTTCCAAGAAGCTCAATAGTATAAAAATTCCAATTCTTTGACCTTCCATGAGCCTTTGCATTCAATGCTGTCAAATACTAACTCCGTCCCAATAAAATTGACCTACTTACTATTTTGAGTTGTTCCAAAAAATTTGACACTTTAAAAGGAAAATTTTTACTATACAATTTATTATAAAATAATCAATATACTCCACATATATTATTTTTATATATTTAGATTTGATATAAAGTATTATGGGACTTACATATTTCTTATTTTTATTATACTATATTATATTATATTATTATATTCTAACTTTTACTTTTGTATAAAATATCGTACTAAATCAACCATTATCAACTTTAGTAGAACGGATGGAGTATCAATCTAAAACTATATTGTTGCTATCTGCCATATGTCACTTGCATATCATTTCAAAGTTGCCACATATCATTATCATAGTTGTCTGCAAATATATATATATATATATATATATATATATTTATTTATATATTTGGATAGTTGCGTGAAGTAATGGGGAGTAAAATATTAATTTATATATTTATCTTTAATTTTAAATGTCGAAGCATCTTGTAAATATATTGTTTTAATTGTTAAAACAAAAATCATTAAAATTAGATTTAGATTTTTTTTCCCTCAGTTTCCATTCACTTTTAAATGAAAACTAACAAAGAGGATCTTTTTAATAACTAATCCCTCCATTCCCACTTTCTTACTCTTTCTCCCCATAAAAATTAATCTAACATCTGAATCTATGTCCTCATGTATCGTCTCCTTCACACTGCTTCAATCCAAACACACTGGAAGGTAAACTTGTATCCCTCCTATGTTTCAGCTGCTAAGTTTGAAAAGTCTCGATGTGTGCAGACTAGCCATGGAGTATGCATGGTTATGGTTTCCATCATCCGATCTAAGTAGTTCATAGACAGAACAGCCATTGTCTCTGAATTGATAATTGCATCCGATTGCTTGCTATTCTTGCATTCTTTCTTTTTGACAGAATCGTTTCTTGTTAAGGCCAAGTAATTTGAACTTTAGTCCATCCCCTTAAATGGTCAACTTTTAATAAATGTTCACAGACATGGATTTCTGTTCTAGCATAGAAATGCAGAAGCAACCCAAAAGAATTCAGCTCCAATGCTTTCTCCTAGCATGTCATTTCTGATCTAAAGCAACACAAAAAGTTCAGATACTTAATGCAAAAACTTTACCTCCATATTAAATATTTTTATATCGACTCCATTAATATTACAAGTAAATTAGAGGATGGATTTTTTTTTTCCTAATAACCAATCAAAAATGTTATTTAAGACAAATTAAAATTTTAGTAACAGACCCAAATAATTCCTCAGTTCTACTGTCTTTTTCTATACCTGCTTTTAAGCTCTGCATTAATTCCACTTCATAAATAATTGTAGTACTTTTGGTGCTCTCCTATTCCTCACCATTCTATAAAAACCCTTTTCTTCACTTCAACTTTCTTCATATTCCTTCCTCTCAATTTTAATTTTCTGCAGCATTTGTCGATGGCTATCAAAAGTCTCCTAATTTTGGTTGTTCTATGCTGTCTCATGGCCAATTCAGCCTTTCCAGCTCGAGTGATACCAATGAAACCCGAATTTCTGGCCAAGATTGAGACTGAAGGCAGTGTTGTCGAGTGCTGGAACGCCTTGGCAGAAATAAAATCATGTTCGAATGAGATCACGATTTTCATTAGAGATGGAAAAACTGATATCAGCCCTCATTGTTGTGAGGCCATTAGTTTGATAACGCACAGTTGCTGGCCTGCAATGCTGACTTCCCTCGGTTTCACTCTCGATCAAACTTATATTTTACGTGGCTATTGTGATGAAGAAGAATCAGTAGCATTATCTTATGGACCCGCTCAAGCTCCATCTCCGTGACCTTTATCTACATCAAATAATAAGATAGTCTAGAGAATTAAATCGTACTTTCCGTGGTGTTATCTAGACGCTTGCTTACGCAGTTTGTGTTCATGTTAGTCTCTTTGTTTAGCATTCGTTGCTACTATGTCTGGCTAGGAATCCATGTCTGCCTGGGCTTTTTGTTGTGCTTCTCTGGCTTTGCTATCAGTTACGTACAATGATATTGGATGTGCACTCCATTAACTTTTTAGCTAATTTATGATCATGCAGAGATTTCATGGTCCGTACGGAAAGAGTTTTTATGTGAAGGAAATTTTTGCTGATCCCACATAGGATAGGTATATCTAATTGAACAATTCTATCCAAAAATCCTTTGTGTTTCTGATCAAGAATGGTTTGAACAAAACCCAAAAGCACATATATGGTAGTCTCATTCGAGTTTGAGCTATACAGTAAAAGAGATTATAGTTTAAATATATTGCTTATTGTTTAAACAAATAGGTCTTAGTATAGTATTAAACGTTCCACAACTTTGAACAAAACAAATATGAAGGGCACTGCTGAATTGCAATGTAGCACTTATAAGAGGGGATAAAAAAAAAGGAGAAAAAATCATAACACGAAGAAGGGCTTTGTGAATTACACCATTAACCATGATCTCGTCATTTATGGGGTTTGAGACGTCTTCATCAGTTAAAAGGGCGCAAGTTCAACCTTTGACGTTCCCCCACATAAATTCCTTGGCCTTTTCAAATGCCACACACACGCGCCCGCGCGCATCTGTTACCCTTTACTGGTATAATTGGCACTGTAGTTTTTTCCTTTTGCACCACCGTCTTTCTCTTTCACCATACTTCCTCAGCTTTCTCGAATGCCCTGCAGATAATTTCTGACCGGAAATATGCAATTGCCATCTAACTGCTTTGTAAATTTATATTCTTTCATTGTAATTTTTATGGGTTACTTTATGAAGCAATAATTTCATCCCATATTTCATCTCATCAGCTGGAAAATGCATATTTCATCTGCTGGTTTTGTGCATTCTGGTTACTTTATGATTTGTCAAGACTTGATTCTTTCATCTCATCTGCTAGAAAATGCATATTTCATCTGTCGGGTTTGTGCATTTTGGTTATTTTATGGTTTGTCAAGATTTGAAGGTCTCGTTGGAGCACTTCTTTCAGCGTTGCTACTATACTATATATATCTAGGAGATAGAATTAAAATTTGTTAGTGTATAACGATTGTATTTAAAAGACCTATATTTTGAATGTCTAAATCTCCAACAACAAAAGCTTTGAAGAATATGCAAAAAATGCCTTCTTCTCTAGCAATTAGGGTTAAGGTTCTTAGTTTTAGTGAGAGAAAATCACAGAATGGAGAGAGAGAGAGGAAAAAATATT
The DNA here is from genome assembly GCA_026120185.1 of Voacanga thouarsii. Lineage (NCBI taxonomy): Eukaryota > Viridiplantae > Streptophyta > Magnoliopsida > Gentianales > Apocynaceae > Voacanga > Voacanga thouarsii. The sequence continues at coordinate 3,063,568 of JANUWF010001153.1, forward strand.
TTTTGCTCAAGGAAATTAGGGCTAGCCAAAAGTAGCTTTGCTAGGGCTTTAGGGTTTTTTAGGTGACAAGAAAAATGAATGGCCAAGATGAATTTACTTGAAAAAGAAGTAAAAATAAAGTGCTCAGATAGATTATTATTGAATGACTAAGATTAAATTAGATGAAAGGTTAGGATAAAACAAGATGTATGATTAGGATTGAAGATGAATTAGGACTAATTTGAAGGTTTTCTTGGATAAGAAGTAAAATAAAAAGGTTAAAATTATTCAAGGTGGATGGTTGAGATTAATTAAAGTGAGTGGTTATGATTAAATAAGATATAAGGCTAGGATTAAATTGATTGGAGAGCAACCTAGGGCTTTGAGCTTGAAAGTGGTGACCATAGGAGGGTATTTTAGAAAATTACTAGAAAAATACTGACCGAAATATGCAATTGCCATCTAATCCTCCTTATTGAAAATTCATTTTTTTTTCTGGGTTGCAATGAATGGAGTACAATCTGGCTCAAAATGATCAGAACACGTTCAAATTTTTCGTTAGAAGATTTCTGGAATTTTGCACTAAGCTTTGCTCTTTCTTCATCTAGGTAGCTTTCATATAGCGAAGGTAATAATGAGTATGATATTTAAGGAAAATCTTTATAGTCGGTTACTAACTTATTTACAATAAAATAATAGAAAAGTGGGTGCTAACTCAATTACCTATCTTATACATCAACGTTAATGGCTAGTACACAGATTCCGTTCATATAATTTAAGAAATCTGCTAATTCAATGAAATTTCAAACATTTGAGACCCGCCAAATCTACCAAATAAAATCTCAAATGAACTCTGATATTGCAGCAAAGAGTTTCCTTCCTTCCTTCCCTTGTTTTCCTTATTTCATCCCAAGAATCTAAACAAATAATCTATTGAAGCCTTTTTCAAAAGGATTGAATCTTTTGGTGTTCCATCTACTTGTCAGTGATGGTGCTGCCATACTTTGATGGTAATAGCTGCCGGTTTTGCGGTTGGTGAGCCAAAGAAAGTAAATGCAGTGAAGAAGAAAAAGAAGATACTGATGATATTGAAAATGCATATTTCATCTAGCTGCTTTGTAAATTTATATTATTTCATTGTAATTTTTATGGGTTACTTTATGAAGCAATAATTTCATCCCATATTTCATCTCATCTGCTGGAAAATGCATATTTCATCTGCTGGTTTTGTGCATTCTGGCTATTTTATGATTTGTCAAGACTTGATTCTTTCATCTCATCTGCTAGAAAATGCATATTTCATCTGTCGGGTTTGTGCATTTTGGTTATTTTATGATTTGTCCAGATTTGAAGGTCTTGTTGGAGCACTTCTTTCAGCATTGGTGTTTGTATTGATGCATTAACTTGAAAGCACAACAGAGCTTGTTGTTATTGGTTTATGTAAAGATATGTTTTTTTGTTTTTTCTTTTCTTACTTTGCACATAAACTGTTTGATAAAATACCGCTTTGAATAATATGACAAGTTTTGAACCTGATGTCAAATAGAAGGAAACAATTAAACATGCCCCTGTTACAGTTGTGAAACACCATACTTATGCTTTCAAAGAAACATTTAATCAGTACTTGTGGAAGCTATTGTAGTATTCGAAAACAAGTGGGAATTGCCCCTTGCATGCTCAAGTCAGTAATTGCTGCAAGTCACCCTGAATTTTCAACTATGCGGCAACAGGAGTGTTCATATTTCATGAAGGAGTTAATCAGTTTCTCCTAACATCCGAAATGATGGCAGCAAAGTTTTTTGGTACATTTCATTAGAGTTTGTCTAAGTATCTGACCTGGTGATTCTGAATTGCCATCTTGTTCTGTTGGATGGCCACAATTTTTTGTATTTTTTGAATATTGTGCGTTGTGGGATACTATATCGATGATGTCAAATGTGGGGGTGAAGTAGTTGTGCCATGTGTGGTGTCCCCCACCTCGCTCCCTTCTTTTGCGTGGGGGAAGGGGGTTTCTATGTATCTAACAGTCATCTGCAAAGGAGTTGCTGTAGTTTTGTTGTAACCTCACTAGACAGGTTAGAAGCATGGGTATCTACCCGCATATAGGTAAGGGAGATTTTGTGCATGGTGGCTAACCTAGATAATACAACTTAGCTAAGCTCATATTCTGCAACCTAACTGACAAATAACACAAGAAATCTTTGGCTTGATATGAAATGCCTGCTAAATATGCTTGTATATATTATGCTTAATGCTTATTAAATTTTTGTACGAATTTAATAACAAAAAATGATCAAAGCCCCATAATGTTGTTACCAATATAGAGGTGAGATGGAAGGGTCCTTTTTTTTTTTTTTTTGCTTTCTCTGCCCTGGATTGGCTTCTACATTTGTTGATAATGCATGTGACCTACATTGCATGATATACTGATTAATACTTTTGATATGTGTAAGGATTTTTTGAGGCAGAAAATATTTGGCCAAGGGCTTGCGTTTGTTAGTTGGAGGTGGCTTTGGTATAATTGCTTTCCAGTTACAGTTGTGAAACACCATATCATGCTTTCAAAGAAAAGTCTTGGTGGCTTAAATTGTTGAAAATGATGTTACTAGAACAGATGGTTGCTTGAGTTTTTAAATTTTCTTAGTTTCTAGGAGCACAACTTATAACTTAGTTACACGTGAATTTTCTCAATATCTATTAATTGGGGAGGTATGTCTGAGTTAAAGGAAACATAAGATTGCAAATTGATCAATTTGCAATTTGCAAGGGTGATGAGCACTAGATGGGCTTAAGATGTTTCTTTGACGTACTTGTGAACCTTCTTAAAATGACATAGGCCTGGAGATTAGAGTATGTTAATTAATTTTAAAAAATATTACCTAAATAGATGTGACACTGCTATTTTAGCTTTGATCTTTTTCTGGTAGATTTGGCCATTTGGAGTCATGTCAGGATTGAAAAGCTTTATCAATGTAATTCATCTTAGGGATTTTGCACTCTGCTGGGATTATTGCTCTAGGATGCTTACGTTTATGCCATGGATATACCAGTTTTAGTTGGCAAATCTCTGAATTTAATTTTCTAAAATAAGGTTTTCTTGGGCCTACTTTTATATTTTTTGCATTAAATAAGCATAGAAGAAACTTTATGCCTTTAATCTAGTTTGCTGAACTATTTTTGATCAAATGATGTGATAAATGTTCGCCCTTTTTCTTTTCTTTTCCTATTTGTACAGAAAAACCTTGAGGTAGGAGAAGTACTTGCTATTGATGTGCCAAGCATTGTTGCTTTGTCATCAACCATCAACGTTCAAGTCAAAATAGCAGTCCTGTAGAAAGAGTAGTATTTGGTAAGTTTTCTCCAAGTATGGTGCAAATGCTTCATTAACTACAAGAGAACAAAGCTGATCGATAACACGTCTATGGTTGGAGAAGAACTTCAATTTTTTGCAAGCATGTAGCAGACTGATTGTTAGAGATGTAGAAGGAAACTTGTACTAATTGAGGCTTTTAGGCGATATTTATTAAAGATATTGCAGCTCCAACACTGCTTTACATTGTGGAAGCTAGCATTCAGAAGCAAAATATGAACTTTATTATGAACTAATTGTACAGGAATATTTGCATGGGTCTCATCCAATGCTATGTTGGCTAACAGATGTGAAATTGGAAAGGACTATAATCTAATTTTAGCTCATCCACCCATTCCTTTATTTGTGGGAGTTGTCTGGACAATCTAATTCAAATTATTTTTGCAGTTCTTTCATGAAGACACCCAGAGAATACCAACACCATGTGATAGTTTATAATTGCTATGGAATGGTTGAGTAAACTGAACAGTAATGAGCCTTTACATAAAAGCCCATGTCAGCTATTTGCTTTTGAGTTAAATACTTGACATAACTTCGTCAAAATAGTAAAAAAAAAAAAAAAAAAAAGAGGTACACAAATATTTGACTTAGAAAAATTTTGTATGATTAAGAAGTTCAAATTCATGAACACAAAATAGGCATGTTTGCACATAAATTAACAAAATGAAGCATTTTTATTCACTTTTTTTTTTCAACAATCACAAATGTCTTGCCTTCAAAACTAACTTAAAAACCTTAAATAATTGACTAATTATGATTGCATATATAATAACAGCCTCCAAAATTGCAAAAATATTAGAATACCAAAAACAAGAACATCCTCCAAACTAATTTAATATGACTTGCCAATTTCAATTATAAAAGACTCAAAATCACAAAAATAAGAAGATGCCTTTAAGTTGAGCATGACATCAATCAACAATTTTTTTTTCAAAAACAATGTAATAAAAAATATAACAAAATGTTCTTTCCACTAATTCAACTAAATGACCATCTTTTAACATTCATTTGTAACATCTCATTCAAAACATCTACTTCACACTTCCTTGCCTTGACAATCCTTTGCTAATTGTTGAAGTTTGAAGTAGAATTACCCAATGATTGGTAAGCTATGAAAATCACCACCCATTTAGTCAAGTATATATAAAGTAAGAGAATTATAGAGCAAAAGAAATATATTCTCATATGACTTAATAAATAGGTAAAAGAAGTACTATTTTGGGACAATTCCTCCAAATTAAAATAAGTAAAAGTTAAATAATTTCAAGAACTATTTCCAAATAGTTAAAAAAAAAAAATCTGATTTTAGCCACATACCTCTAAATTAGTTGTTAGAAGTATTTGAAACTCAAATTGTGATTGCAATTGTTGTACTTCAGTAGTTCTTGCTCCTCGTTGGTGTTTGAACTTTTCCTTTTCAATAAAACTCTTCAACATTTTTTTTTCTTCTTTCTTCTTTTGGTAATAGGATTTTGCATAATGCAATAGCTAGCTCCAAAATCCCACTCACAATCATTACCAATATCTTCATCTTCATTCAAAAATAAATTATTTTGGTGCTGAATGATTTCACGCTTAGCAACATTAAGTATCACTTAACAATCTCTTCCGAAGCATCATCTCCAACCATACTTATCAAAGAAAATGATTCTCTCATCAAACCATTAATAAGAACAGTAGATGAAGATACAAAGGTATCTATCCTAGAGACATTATATTTAGTAAATCTAGTACCTTGCTTTGTACCTTTAGTCCAACGCTTCAAGATATATTTGTTAGGGATACATTTGAGAGTCAAGTTAATATGCATGATCCTTAAAGCATGACAACACAACCATCCCAAAGTTTCAAATATGTGACAGCTACAAGTGATACTATCATTTGCTTAGTCAAATTCCACAACATGACTTCGTCTATTTTCACCCTTTTACATTGTGTAAAATTGAACATTCCCAATAGTTGTCACATGAACATTTGTTTCAGCTATTCCTTATAAAAATTCATCTTGAAATCTTAAAAAATAACCCGTGTATAGACCTTTGATATATGACTTAGAATTCTGCAATCATGTACCAAAACTTTAGGATTGCCTCAAGTTCTATAGTCATCACAAGATTCAGTATCACATAATTCATTTGCAAATTTAGTAAGAGTTAGTCCTTTTTCGGCCATTTCATTAAAAATTCTATTTGCACTGTCACTTCTATGACTAGACCTATTGTCACTAGAAAATATATCCCAATTAAATACAGGACACCATTTTTCTTTCAATGCATACAACCTCTTAAGTTAATCATTATCCTCAACCCTAAATTCATCAAACATTTTTTTCCAATTTAAGGAAAAATCACTTTCAGATTCATAATTCCACAAATTGAAGTATCTTGTGAAATCCACTTGTTGAAGAAGATGAGAATTTTTTTAAAAAAAAAGCATTTTTCTCAATATGCCACTCATATATAAGTGATGACGCATAGTAGGCAGCACATTTTTTATTACTCCTATTGCAGGATCTTGATAAGTGAAAATAGATACTGGTGCTTTTCCTTCCATAGAATCCAAAAAATGATTTGAGCAACCATTCAAATGAACTTGTAATCTCGTTATATAAGAAGGCCCATCCAAAATATATATTTTTCCAATGGTTATTCATTCCAACAAAAGGAGCAAAAATCATGGTCCATTTATTTATTCAGTATGTAGTATAAAATGTCATCATATCTCCAAAGCATTCATAATGTAATCCAGATACTCTGTACCTCCAAAATACATTAGACAATTTGCCCTTATCATCAAGTTCAAAGGAGTAGAAAAAATTTTCATCTTCTAATTGCCTAGCTTTGAAATAATTAATTAGAGCTTGTGCATCTCTAGATCTAATCAAACTTCTTCTACGAGATTGCTGAAAAATCTGAACATCTTGTTCCATAAAACCAACATGTTCAATTCTTTTGGCTTGTTTAACCAAATATCTATCTGCTTTTTGGGAGCAATACCAGAATTAATCAATGAAGCAATAATTTGTCTAGTGGCTAGTGTAAGTTTTTAGCAGATGGGATGAAATGCTTCTATTTATCATTTATCATTGGATGATTATGAATATCACTAAACTCAACTATTTCCCATAACCCATTGCAGATTTTAAATTTAATTTGCGCCATGAATCCACACCGATATTCTAGTCTTTATCTTTTCCTTTTCCTCATGAGGCGCAAGTACAACACATTTTCCTTCACATGAACAAAGAAATATACATCTAACTAATTGATTTCTACTCCAAAACTTTTGCCCCTTCCTCACTCCAAAACGACCTTTGAAATGACATAAACATTATATGCATTGTATGCCTCATCTTTAGATTTAAATACCATTCCAAACTTCAACTCATTATCAACATAATCAAGTGCATTATTTTATTTATTTTTAGCATTATAATCTACATAAAAATAAATTCAAATTTTTTAAGGCTTTTTACATTTTGAAATCCAAAACTATATGCAATCAAAACATTAAAAGATATTTACCTCTACATTTTTCATTTTCTTCTAGTACTATATATTTTACTCTCTTCCACCATTAATTTTTCATCATCCATCGAAGGCATTGCAAATAACTAAAATTATATATATATATATATATATATATATATATGTTTAAATGAAAAAAAAAGAGAAATCAGTCTAAAGGAACAAAAAAAATAAAGAAAAGAAAGAGAGATATACAACAATAATAGAAATTGTAATCTCTGATAGATGTATAATAATAATGAGATTGAAAATTAAAGTTATGATTTAATTCACATCCATATTGCATCTAAATCATAGCACAACATGACTACAGAAATAATATTAGAAATAATGTATAGAGTATTTATTTGCAACTAATCCCATACCACAAGAAAAGAGAGAAGGTTGCAGTATGGGATATTGGAAAGGTTGTAGCTATCTTAAGGCAATTAGTAATAATATTTTGCTTTCGGCTTCATAATGAACAAGAATTTTAATACTAGCTTAGGCAAATAGAATCAAACTTCAAGAAAAGACTGTGATAATAGAGTTTAAAAAAAAAAAAACACCCATTTATATTCATATACTTGAGAATGAATATTCTCAATTTTATCTACCAAAAGCTTAATCTTCTCATCACTATCCATAACCTGCAAACATTTTCATTCAAAACTTACCTCATCTACATTTTTGTAGCAATTTGAAAATGCATATAACTAGTAAGTATCAGAATTCTAATGAAAATAAAAACGTAACCTTTTTTTGTTTCTCTTCATTGTCTTCTAATTGGTGAACTCCAATTTGAGATTCCATCAGTAGGCAGTGTTTTGATACCCAAATTTTGTGTAAAATATTGAAAAAAAAAATGATGGAGAATAACAAATTGTTTATAAAAGCTTGATACTTTTGTCACAGTGCCTAGGTTTGGTACTAGTTGGAGAAACTTCTTTTGAAAACAAATTTCTTCCATTGACACAATTTGAAAGAAATATCTACACAGAATAATGATGAATTTTGGACGGCGAGTGTTCTTCGATGGTAACTTTTTCTTAACTTTAATACTTTGTTAATTGTCATTAGGAGACTATCAGTGGGTTGATAAGAAAGTTGAGTTGGCATCTAAAACATTCTTTTTTTTATTTTCATTGGTTAAAGAGTGTGTATTATGGATACTGCTAGCCCTAAGGGCTTTCTTTTATGTTTTGATTTATGACAAATGTTAATATGGACTAACTTATTAATTTTCTGTGATAGAACATGATTAATCTTTATTCTTCTAAATCTTCAGATAAGAATTGTTGACAACCTCTTCATCGCTGATTTCAAGATTAGAAGATCAAATGAGAAAATCAGAGTATGAGAAGTTATATATCATGGAAGCTCTTTATGAAGAATGATAGACTAGGAAGTGTTATTAAGGTATATTTATTAATTCTTATGTCTTCTTATCTTTTGATTCATTTGACTTTACCTTGAAGCTTCAAAGAAGATGATTTTCAAAGTCTTTAAAATTCACAGAATTTTAGATGGAACAGTTTGAATCCAAAAGGTTCATCCAAAATCCTATAAACCGAATTGAAAAATTTCTGTCAGGAATGTGTCATTTTTGGACTTACCTTTTGGATGCATCTTCGTGCAAAACTTGAGTCCAAAACTCGAATGAGTTTAAACAGAAAAATTTGTAGCCATTTTTTTTATGACCATTAGTACTCCCTTTTTGGCTCTATAAATAGCCCTTAAAGTAATATTAGAAGTAGGATTTTTGAAACATTCATCTTAGAAACCTTATTGCTCAATATTTTCAAAAATATCCTTTTATCTAGCTTCAATGTGAGTTCATTGTGTATCAAAGATAAAAGTAATTTGTAGCTTGTATCCGAGAAAACATCTGCTCAAATAAGTGAGCTTATCTCTATTCTATTGATTTTTAATTCTCTGTTGTTGTGCAAGGTTGTGGTGTAAAACCCATAGGGGTGAGCCTTGTGTTTTGTGTATGTTTAAGGTTGTGTGGTAAAATCCATTGGGGTGATCCTTGTTTTGTGTTTGTGTCAAGCTTGTGGAATAAAACCTAGTGAGGTGATCCTTGATATGTTTGAGAGGTTGTGAAAAATCTAGTGTGGTGATCCTCTCTTGTATGTGAATCAGTTTCATTAAGTGAGGTTAATGAAATAGGGTTGAAAATCCTTAAGTGTGAGGCTTAAGGTAGTGAACATAGATCATTGTTGATCGAACCACTATACATCTCTTGTCTCATTTTATTCAGTGGTTCATGTACTGTTTTTTATAATCTTTCACTGTCTAAATCTGAATATACATCTATGAGTACTTGGATAGCTTTCTATACATCTATAAAGTCAGTCCAAGTATCTTGGTAATCATTCTTGTTCAACATTTTAGACAATTCGGAAAAATCATTTTTGCTTGCTAAAAACCTTATTCAGCCCCTTCTAAGGTTTTTCAAATACATTAGTAGCCTATCGCTATAAAACTTCTTGTATTTAAGACTCTTGCCAAACTCGAGAAAATATCTCAGCACTAAAACTTCATTTGGATGTCCCTCAAAGCCCTTTATGCCTTGTCAAACAACAATGCCCATAATTTAGATACCTAAAGTGTTGTAGTTAAATATGGACTTAGTTTCACCCTTTTTATTCATATAGCATTTGGATGTCCCTTGAAGCCCTTTAAAAATGCACTTATAAGGTATATCTGTGCATAAATCACATTCCCATGCACAAAAAAAGGGAAAAAGAAAGAAATTATTTGTGCATAAATGTTGATTTACTTCAAAGATTCAAAAAAAAAAAAAAAAAAATCAATTGGTCATGAAGGTTTATTGTTTTCAAGGATTTTCTTGAATTCAATATTGTAATTTATTCTTTGCTAAAATTAACTTAAAGTTGAGTATCATTTATATGTAGTAATTTATCTTGTATTACAAAATTAATCATAGGCAATAAATGTGTAAATATTTGATGAAAACTGCATATAAACAACTCAAAGAAAAATTGAATGCAAACATCACGGAAAGCTAGAGAAAGATTGCAGAAAGAAAGGAAAATTTTAATCCCAAAAAAATCTTCTCTGTTTACAATAACTATTCCTATTTTTTATAAAAAGGAAATTTTAGAAGGCTCATAATATAGCTATTTATAAATGCCTGCTCATTTATTGATATGTAAACAACAATAAATAAATAAAATAAATGGTGGGAAAAAAATTGTTGAAAAATGGTTGTAATATTTGTCCTATAGAAAAAAAGCATAGATTACCTTTCACTTTGCATAAATGTACTTTAAAAGAGTGTTTTGATCTCATTTACATGGATGTTTGGGGTCCTTACTATATTTCTACTATGTAAGGTTATAGATTTTTCCTAACTCTAATTAGTGATCATAGTAAATACACTTGGTTGTTTTTAATGAACCACAAGTTTGAAACTGCTTCTATCATTCCTCAATTTTACACATATGTTGAAATACAATTTAATCAGATAATGGTCTTCAATTTTCTATTACTTCATTCTATGCTTCCAAAGTCATTATTCATCAAACATCTTATGTTGAAACTCCACAACAAAATGGGATTGCTGAACAAAAACTTCAACATATCATGAATATTGCACGTGCTTTAAAAACACAATCCAATTTACCTACAGTGTTGGGGTTATTATGTTAAGCATGCATGTTATCTTATTAACCTTACACCCACTCCAATTTTGCATCAGAAAAATCATTTTGAAACATTATATGATTATGCATTAAATTTTTTGGGTTTGTCTTGCATTCTTAATCTGACTAGGATAAAGTGGTTTGTTGAAAAGGTATTCCTAATGTATTTAGAATTAAAAAGTTACTATTGTCCTATGTATTTCAAAATTAGAAAATTACTCTTACTACATCTCATGTTAATTAGGAGTCTTAACACTTGATACTTATATATAGGTAGAGTCACAAACTTTCTAGTGGGTCCTAATTTGTTCTGGTATATCCAGTTATATGGGGCATATGGGTATGAATTAGGTGAGTGTATGAGTAGTACGAGATAAAGTTTGGATAAAGTTTGGAAAATACCAAGATTACCTTGTATAAATCTCCTGGTGGCTATTAATAGAGTATTTCGTGATTTTCGTCGTAGATGTAGGCTTGGTTGGATAAGTTGAATCACATAAATCTTTTGTATCTTATTTTATTCTTTATATTTATTTTTTCTATTCTTGTCAATTATCCCAATTTAGATTTCCCTAGTAAGTGGTATCAGAGCCTGGTTCCTAGGTTTCTATGGTTTTGGGTTTAGGAATTGTGAGATTATGAAAATTGATGAAAAGAATAGTTAAGGCGGTAGAAGATAGAGAAATATGAATCTCTCTTGGGAAGGGTATGTTAGTTAATATGTATTTTATTGACGGGATTATATCTAGAAGAGGTTGTTAGATACCGAAAAAAATAACTCACGTAATTATACACCCTACATGAACTAGATAGGTTATGAACGTAATTTGATGGTAGATCTGAGGCAAGTAGATCTAGGTTACACAATTAGAGAAAAGAACAAACGGTTGAAGTAGTCATAAACAGTCATATACTCATTGGAAAAGGAAAGATGAGGATTTGCGGTGGCGGTATAATGATATTGGCATATATGAGGACATTCCCACATTCGTCAAGCACATGGATACTTCTTCTTGGGTGGATTTTAGATTTTGGATGTTTTCTTTAAAGGAGTTCTTGAAGTGGCATGCATCTTCGGTGGTATGATAGATATCTTAAAGATACGCGAAATCTAATTTTCTTGAGCCAGTAAGATTCCAATGGTTAGATTTTTTAATTGTGGTGGAGTCGTAAAATCACACATGGTTAGAATGTCCCAATGTAATGACAAAAGTATGAGCAGTAGCATTCATCTGCAAGTGAGAAGCTTTCTTGACAACCTGGAAGGGGAGTGCACAATAATTTTCAGGGGATTGATGATAGTGTGAGAAGAAATCCTGCAAAGGCGAGAAAATATCGAAGCTTTCTCATACAAGTCAATCGATTATGTTAGACTTGGGGGCAACTATATATTTATTAACCAAGTTAAATCAAGAATAATTGAGATTATTGGGATCATGCTGATTTAAGTGTGTAGTTGAGCACTAATGATATTTTGGTAGTTGTGAAGGTTAGTGGAGTTAAGAGGATTGTGACTTTGATGTTGCTGCAATTCCTGAGGCTCACGAAGGTTGAAAACAAACTAAGGTGGAGATTGTTAGGTTTGTCTTGCATTCCTAATCTGACTAGGACAAAGTGGTTTGTTGAAAATGTATTCTTAATGTATTTAGAATTAAGAAGTTACTATTGTACTATATATTTTAGAATTAAAAAATTACTTTTACTACATCTTGCGTTAATTAAGAGTCTTATAACTTGGTACCTATATATAGGTAAAGTCATAAGTTTTTTACTGGGACCTAGTTTGTTATTGTATATCTAGTGCTATGAGGCGTATGGGTGTAGGTTAGGTGAGGGTATGAGTGATGCGATATAGGATTTGGAAAAATACCAAAAATACTTTGTATAGATTTCTTGGTGATTGTTAATAGAGTATTTCGTAATCTTCATCGTAGACGTAGGTATGGTTGGATAAGTCGAATCACGTAAATCTTTTGTATCTTATTTTATTCTTTATGTTCTTTTTTCTATTCTTATTAACTATCCTGGTTTAAATTTTCCTATTAAGATTATTCTTCCCAAAAATTTTTGGTTGCTTAGTTCATACTTGTACACTTATTCATCACAAATATAAATTCTATTCTAGAAGCATAATATATATATAATTGGGTTTTTCTCCCACCACAAAGGGGTCTTTATTACTTGATTTAGCATCTAGAGAAATTTTCATTTCTAGACATGTCCAATTCTTTGAGCATGTATTTCCTTTCTTTCAAAAACATATAGATTCCATAGCTAGTTCACAGAACCTTCTTTTACCTCTTTCCTCATATTTTCCCTCTTATCCTTCTTCCTATATTCATGATTCTTTCTCTTCTAGTTCTCATGTTCAAGCTGTGACTTCCCTAAAATGGAAACATGCTATGCAAGAAGAAATCCAAGCTCTTGAAACCAATCATATATGCTCTTTAGTTTCATCTCCACCTGGTAAATAAGCTATTTGTTGCAAGTGAGTTTATAAGGTTAAATATAAGGTAGATGGCTCTCTAGAGTAGTATAAAGCTAGGTTAGTAGCAAAATGACACATAAAACAATAGGGAGTGGATTCTCTTGATACATTTTCTCCTATTGTGAAGATTACATCTATCCATTTACTCTTAACTTCAGCAGTTATGAATAATTGTTTTATACACTTCCTCATCCAAATTATCATGTAAGAAAGTATTGTTGATGTCTAATTGGTGGACCCTCCCCCCCCCGGTTTTGTTGTTTCATATTCTCATATTATATGTAAATTACAACAATCTCTCTATAGGTTAAAATAAGCAAGCCGGCAATAGAATGTTAAACTTAGTTTCTTCTTGAGCTTGGTTTCTTTTAAACTAAGGCAGATTATAGCCTCTTTTATAAGTATCAATCTGGATTATTCATTACCTTGCTTGTTTATGTCGATGATGTCTTGGTGATAAGTAATCACCTCACTGAAATTCAGTTAATTAAGGATCAATTGCATCACACATTCAAAATAAAGGACCTTAGTGAGGTTCATTATTTTTTAGGTTTTGAAGTGACACACATATCTGATGGAATGTTTTTTTCTCAACATGAGTATGCCATTGATTTACTTCAAGAATCTAGTTTTTTTGGGATGTAAATAAGTTCTCACTCCTCTTGATGTTAAGCAAAAATTATCTATTAGTGATTCTGAACTTTTCCCGAATCCTTCATTTTATCACAACATTGTTGGTAGATTGCTCTATTTAACTCACACAAGACCTCACTTGTGTTTTGCTGCCCAGCAATTGTGTCAACTTGTTACCTATCCTACTTTTCTTCGTATGCAAATTGTTCATTAGCTACTTCATTATCTCAAAGGCTTCTTGACCATAGGTCTTTTCTTCCCTACAAAATCTTCTCCACACCTTCAAATCTATGTTAATTTTGATTGGGCTAGTTTCCCAACAACACGTCAATCTATTATTGGTTCTTGCATCTATCTTGGCCATTCTCAGATTTCTTAGAAGTCCAAGAAACAATCTATTATTTCCAGGAGTTCCACTGAGGCCGAATACAGTGCTTTAACTTAAGCTTCTTGTGATCTCCAATGGTTACTACACTTAAATGGATAAATTACATCTTCCTTACTGTCTTCTTGCTCCATTATTTTGTGATAACAATAGTATTTTATATCTATTAGAAAATCCTATGTTCTATGAGAGAACCAAACATATTGAATTCGACTATCATTTTGTATGAGATTTATTCCAAGCCAGAAATTTGAAACCTTTGCCTATTTCTTCTTCCTCACAACTTGCCAATATTTTTACCAAACCTCTTCCTTCTGGTTTTTTCATGTTTTTCTTCCTCATCTTGGTTTTCTTGCTGTGTTCAGCTTCCAGGGAGGGGATGTCTTGATGGTTCTTTAATAGCTAGTAGTCACTAGCTAACAAAACCGTTACCATCATCATTGAATTTCTTAGAGCATGACCTAGGTTAAGCCAACTTGCAACGGATTGCCTTGCTCAATAGATTTTCACGTCAATTTCAACTATTTTTTTCTCACTATTTGTTTTATTTATTTATATTTTGTTTACACAACAATTAATGAGCTGACATCTATAAATAGTTGTATTATTGAATATTATAGAATTTTCTTTTTGTATAAATGGAACATTTATTCTAACCAGAGAAGATTTTTCTAGGAAGACAATTTTCCTTTCTTTCTTCAATCTTTCTCTAGTTTTCCATGAAGTTTTCATTCAATTTTTCTTTGGGTTGTTTGTGTACAATTTTCATCAAAATGAAGGCTTGAAAAAGTTAGAAGAAAGAGCAGCTGTAGCTTGATTGACAATAGGAGAATAGTGAATGTTAAAGGGTTAAATGATTGAATGAGAGTTAGCAGTTGTTGATACTATTGTTGAGTAAAAAAATCTCCAACTAAACTTCCTATGGAGGAATTTATACCAGGTGTAGAATAAATGATTAAATAACCATAAGGATGTAAAACAGCATTAGGTATATTAGTTTCTCTAGTCACCTAAGCAATTAAGTTTGCTTGTTTGATTCTTCCCTTTTGGGTTTATATCCGATGGGAAAACCATGTTTTTTATAACACCTTTCCATAGTGTGACCATATTACACAATAAATACATTGTAATCGTTTTTCATTACTCTGATTCTTCTTGAACTATTGATCATCCTCCGATCAAGTTATTAGTTACAATTCTTTCATTCTTAGGAACATGTGTGGAAGAAAATCTCCATTGCTTATTGATAAGATAGAATTGAAAATTAGAGGCATATTTGGAAGAAAATGAGTAGCATCATATTTCACTTGCCTCTCATAAGTGACTACCCTATGAAATACTTCATTGATTGTTGAAAAATGTTTAGACAGAAGAATTTTTTTTTATTTCACTTCAACATACTCCTCATTTATGCCTTTAACAAATCTAATAACAAAATTAGCATCAATATTGTTCTTAACATTCTTCAAAATTGAACAAGAACACTTTAGATCACAAACATAGATGGGAGGTGGTATAAAAGTCATCATCTCATCTCAAAGAATCTTGAGATTGGTGAAATATTCATTAACTGTTGAATGTCCTTACTTTAGGTTATACATATCTTCTTGTGATTCTATAGGAATCTCCATGTAAAAAATGCTTGTACAAGTCAATCTATATTTCATAAGCCAAATTGAACAGTATAATGCTTTGAGCAATAGCGGGAGAACCTATATTGATTATGCATAAGATTACCTTGTTGTTACATATTTCCCAGCCTTGATAATGCCTATCAGTTCAGTCTGGAGCATTGATAGTTCCATTAACGAATCTAGATTTATTTTTGGATATTAAAGCATTTTTGTGGCTCAACTCCACTTATGATAATTCTTTTCCATTAAAGGAGGTTGTACAAGCACAATCGAGGGTCTTTTGTTGCGATGAAGATATAATGGACTTGATACTAAGAGTTTGTGGTTCACCATTATTAAAAAATATAGTTGATCCAAAAGGATGAAATTCCAGAAACAACAGAATACAAAAAAAAAAAAAAAAAAATGAAACAGAGCAATCAATTTATCTCTTAATCTCTGTCCCAGAGAAGATCAAAACACTACAGAAGATAAAACTTGATATATAAGTGGTAGATGACCGTCGCTCTCAAAAACTCCTACTTTCTCGGATCTTGGTGACAAGCCCTAGCATGGCGGGCTGAGCCATTGTCTGCTCTATCCCCTCCGGTCCCTACTGCTGCATGGGGACATAAGTCTTTTACTGATCTATTCAATAATTCTGGTGAAGTCTGGCCTTCTATCAAGCAACCTTCCTCTTATAAGGGATTTCTTGCAATTTTCTTCTCTAATGAAAAGATCTCCTCTCTTACTGCTCTGTATCGTTTTACTTTGGTAGGAAAGTTGCTCAAGGCCAACCATCTATGGAAGATCTTTGAAAGGAGATAAAAACTATTGGCTTGTGTAGAGAAGTTCTTCTGGGATCTCTAGACGCTAAACATGTTTTAATCCATCCCGTCTTGGAGGAAGATTATCTACGACTTTGGATGAAGAATCTTTGGTTTCATAAGGGTTTCCCAGTACACATTCTGAAATGGACCAAGGACTTTAGAGTTACATCATATCCATCCATCATTCCACTATGGGTTTCCTTTAAACATCTGGCGATTCACCTATTCAAAAAGAAAGTTCTTTTCACCACAGCTTCTACAATCGAACGGCCATTGAAACTCGATAAAGCCACGGTGAATCTCTTGAGGCCTAATGTTGCAAGGATTTGCATCGAAATGGATTTGATTAAATCAAACCCCAAATCCATTTGGATAGGCGAAGGAGAATCTAGGGTTTTCCAATCAGTATCATATGAAAATATGTCATCTTACTGCAAACAATGCTCTAGACTCGAACATGATGTTTCTTGCTGCAGACTCAGAGAGAAAGCCATCCCTAAGTCTATTCTACCTCCAATTAAGGAACAATGGATTCCTAAGCCGAAGTCAGTTATCCCGGATCTTCCTACAAATAGCCCAGAAAACCTAGCAGGCCTTATACCACCACTGCAAAATAATCTGCCCATGGACACTTTGAAGTCTCCCACAAGAAGTAATCACCCTTCTTTCAGAACCTAGCATACTACTCACATCGCCTATTTTGATTCATAATAGCCCGATTCTGCTTCCTTGGACCGTTCAATGCAGGAAAATGCCCATATCATGGATGAGAGGCAGGGGGACAATGCTTGCAATAGGGCAACAAGAGGCTCCACATGACTTAAACGCCAGTGTTAAATAGCCTTCAAGCATTGATATGGCTTTACTGTTATCTTCCAAAAATAGATGTCTAGGTAAGATCCTTGACGACCTGCATTGCTCAGATATAAATAAGTTGGTCTCTGAGGTTCCTGAGTCTAGTGAAGATGAGACCCAAGACGTTCACAGAAAATACAATTTCGACCCTGATAGGCCTTCTCTAAAAGTTAACTTCTTACTATTCCTTCAACCAGTGGTAGACGGGAGAAAGCCGCCTCGCAAATAGCAAAAGAAGAAGCAAGAGATTGCCGCTTTAGATGTTCGTCTGATGCCTCCCAGGAGGAGAAGTTCACCATTAAAAGATTCCTTCTTGCCTTCTTCTGCTAGTTTAAAATGAATACCTTCATCTAGAACATTCGAGGCATTGCTAAAGCCTTTGCTTTTAGAAGACTAAAAAAACTACTTCGTTCTCATAATATCGATTTCTTTGCGATTTTGGAACCTATGGTATCTATGGATAAATTGCAATGGTATGTGCGTAAGTTGGGTTTCCATTGTGGGTTTTCTAATCTAAATGGTAAAATATGGATTTTTAAAGGGACCACATTCATTTATCAACTCTAGAAGATAACTCCCATTTTGTGCATTTACATGTTTTTGTTTTTGGCATAACCGCTACTTGCTCCCTTATCTATACTGCATGTACCAAGATTGACAAGGTTGAATTATGGGCATCTCTTCGTCACATATCCATACTTTCGATAGATATTCATATTCCTTGGTTTCTAGGGGGAGATTTCAATGTAATTATTGATGTTGGTGAATATTTAGGTTCCTCCTCTCCAAATCTTGTTGCATTACTGATTTTGTGGACTTTATTGATGATTGTCAACTACATAGCCCGTCTTTCTCTGGGAGTAAATATTCTTGGTGCAGAATGGAGTAAAGATTGGATCGAGTTTTGATTAACAACAAATGGAGGGAGGTGTTTCATGCCACCAAAGTCCAGCATCTTACAAGGAGTGGGTTAGATCACTCACCACTTTTGGTTTCTATTTAGACCTTGGCACCTAGCACCTCTTCTAGACCTTTTAAATTTTTGAAGATGTGGACCAATCACTCGACATTTAGGGAGATTGTCAAAGTAGCTTTGTCTATTGATCTTCATGGTGATGGTATGCAAATACTTTTGGGAAAACAGAAGGTAATGAAGGAAGCTTTACTAAAATGGAACTGTGAGTACTTTGGAAATATTAGTGATAATATCTCCAAGACTGAGGACGAGGTACTTCAGGCAGAAATTGCTTATGAATCAAGCCACTCATAGGCTGATCTAATTTCACTTCAAGAGAGCAAAGCTATATTAGTTTTCCATTTAAAGAACCGAGAAAGATTATTAGAGGGTAAAATCCAGAATTAAATGGATAAAAGAATAGATGCAGGCACTGCTCTCTTCCATAACTTTTGCAGCATTAAGAGGCAAAAATTATATATTACTTACATCCAAGATGAGGTAGGAGCTTCTTTTCATGATATAGGATCGATCAAGGCAAAAGCGGTGCTTTATTACTCTAAACTCTTAGCCCCCTTAGAGACCAATAACCCGGATACTTCTTCTTGGATGCACAACTGCCTTCCTTCTATAATTCTTGATCAAGATAATATTCAGTTCTTCCATCAATAGAGGAAGTTAAAGAGGCTGCCTTTTCTCTGGGAGTTGATAGTGCACTAGGACCAGATGGATTTTCAGGTATTTTCTATACACACTATTGGGATATTGTAGGGCCAAAGGTTTTGAATGCTATTCGGGATTTTTTTGCTAGAGAGGCTTTAGTAGTACTCTTCTTGTTTTGGTGCCAAAGAAGTCATCTCCTAAAAACTTTGGTGAATTCTGTCATATCAGCCTTTGTAACTACTGCAACAAAATTATCACTAAAATTTTAGCTTCAAGACTTAGTACTTTTCTCTCTAAAATCATATCTCCTAATCAATCGGGTTTCATCCAAGGGCGTAATATCTTTAATAATGCTCTTTTAGCATATGAAAATTTCCACTCTATAGACCGTCGGTGGTGGGGAATAATGTGGCTCTTAAGCTTGATATGTCTAACGCATTTGATAGAGTCTCTTAGTCTTCATTATTTGTTGTGCTATTTCGTTTTGGATTTAATGCTCATTTTATTAAGCTGATTGAGAATTTTATTAACAATTGTTGGTTTTTTGTCGTGATCAATGGAGAGATGAGTGGCTATTTTAAATCCACGCAAGGCTTAAGGCAGGGTGACCCTTTATCTCCGATGCTCTTTATCGTTGTTCAGGAATTACTCTCTAGATGGTTAAACGAGAAGATGGCTAGCGGCAGACTTATTCCTTTTAAGCTGCCTTCTCCTTGCTTTCCTATCTCACATCTAAGTTTTGCTGATGACATGATACGGGTTAAAATCACAATTATTTTTCTAACTATTTGAGGTTATTTTTAAGATACATTTGTTGCAATAACTAAGTATATTCCTTCCTATTTGACAATTTGCTTGTAGAAAGAATTTTTGGCAAATTTGTATAGATTTGAGTTAAAATCGAGCAGAAAGTGAACAATTCCAGAACGTACTTGGCTCCAGGCCCAACCAAAGGACTAGGCACCGGGTCTATTTTGGTCCAGTAGAGGAATTCAAGCAACTTTCAATACAAAAGCAGAATAAACCTAGCGCCGAATCCATTCTGTCTGCTGATGAGAACAGATAAAAAACAAACCAAAAATAGGGGAAGAACAGAGTGCACTTGGCGCCAGGTGGGTCGAAGGTACCCGGCGCTAGGTACACTCTAGAAGGCTAATATTTTGTGCACGAAGTTAGGAATTTTTCAAAGATTTTGGTATTTTTCAAATCCTATTTGGCCAAGATTTTCTCAGCCACAAATTTACATCCAAGAGGCCTATAAAAGCACAAGAAAACACAAGGATTGGGAGAGAAAGGTGAATCAAAGAGCATAAATTCCAATTGAAGGAGAGATTTACCCAACCAAGAAGAATTATTCAAGAGAATCTTCAAGAGAGAAGAAAGAGGCTTGTCTATGAGTGCTTTCTTTTACCTTTATTTTATTTTTCTTAAACAATTATGTGTTTAATGTTTTCATTATAATTTATCAATATTTTTGAATTCATGACTTATGTAGCAATTTAACTACTTGATCAATTTTTTTATCATTCTTGGTGTTTGATTATTTGTGAATATAGAAGAATTGATGAAGTTAGATTTGCTTCTAATTGACTTGGGAAACAACATTAGGAGTTGATTTAATTTTATTGATTTCATATTTGTTATTGCTTAACGGACTTAGAAAATAAAGTTAAGATCAAAGAACTTAAGTAATAAAAGATTAGTTAACTTTGCCTAGAGTATAAGGTTGTTGGCTAATTTCATGTCTATAAGGAATTATATTTAATGCATCTTTTGATTATGTTACTTTGATTGAGAAATTTGCTAATTTAATCAAGGTGTAGTGATTCAATGGATTGGGAAAGAAGTGGAGTCTACATAAGTGAATTCATGACTTGGGAAACGATTGAACTTTACTTTATATTCTTTCATGATTTCAATATGATGATTAATTGAGATAGTTGTTAATTGATTCATTGTTATATTTTTTAAGATAATTGTCTAAATTACATATTCATACATCCTTGAGTTGTACATATTTTTTTATTTTTCTTTTTATTATTTTCTCACTTTATTTGGGTCGGTTAAATAATGAATGAAAAGTGATTAGTGTGTACTTGTTCCTTTGAGGATCGATACTCATTAATTTCCTATACTATGCTTGCGATGAGTATACTTACTCATATGTGTATTTTGGGATTAATGTTCTAATTAAAACTTGACTAAAGGATGGATTTAAATTTGAAGATTTTTATACACTTAAAATTTACACATCAAGCTTTTGGCGCTGCTGTTGGGAACAATATCATGAGAGTTTAGATTTTGTTGATTTAACCATATTTATATGTTTATATATCTATATGTAAATATGTGAGTATGTGTATATATTCTTTGTATGATTAGGTGCTATATTTTATTTTCTTGTATACCTATAATTTAATATCTCTATATGTTGTAATTATTTGTAACTTAATTTGAAAACATATCCTAACTATCTAACTTGTAAATTCCATAGTCTCACTCTTTTTGGTCTCGTCTAGACCTTGCTCTTAGTTTATGACCTAACGATCTAAAGCCGACATAGTAGATCTTGATCTGAAAATCGAGAGAACTCTCACCACGGTCCGAAAGGTTATAAGCGAAAGGGTAAAAAAAGAAATAGAGGTAAATCAACCCAACAATGGTGGTAATGGTAGTGTTAACAGGCAGATTATGAATGACTTTGTAAAACCTACAATCTTAGGTACGGGCTCTAATATCACAAGGCCTAGAATAGAGGCCAACAATTTTGAAATAAAGCCTAATATAATCCAAATGATCCAAAACATGATCCAATTCGTTAGGTTACCTGAGGAGGATCATAATGCCCACTTTGCGAGCTTTCTAAAAATTTGCGACACATTTAAAATGAATAGTGTTTCTAAGGATGCCATCGAACTAAGACTTTTTCCTTGAGAGATCAAGCAAAATCATAATTAAAATATTTGCCCACCAGATCTATTACTATTTGGAATTTGTTAGCTAAAAAATTTTTGGCCAAATATTTCCTACCAGCTAGAACATCCAAACTTAGTTCTAACATTCTTGCCTTCCAATAATTAGAGGCCGAAAACCTTTATGAGTGCTGGGAGAGGTTTAATGAAATGTTGAGAAAATATCCTTACCATGGATTTGAGTTGGGAATGCATATGCAAATCTTTAACAGTGAGTTGAGCTTTGCTACGAGGCAATTAGTTGATGCATCAGCAGGGGGCTCTATCAATTCTAAAACTCTGGAAGAGGTATTTAATTTGATTGAGAATTTAGCTATGAATAATTATGCCTAGGGTAGTTCACAATCTAGAGCTCGTGTACATGGAGTGCACAAGATGGATATAATGGCTGTGTTAGAGGCAAAGGTGGAAGCACTCACACGAAAAATAGATCAATTGGTAATACCTTCTCCCCAAGGATAGGTAATGAGTGTAAGTTGTGATTTTTATGGGAAAGGGCACCCAAACCATGAGTGCCAAAATATAGGGTCTTCACAAGAATCATTGGAACAAGTGGCATTTGTAAGTAATGGTTGGAAAGGTAATAATCCTTATAGCAATACTTACAACCTAGGTTGGAGGAATCACTCTAACTTCTCTTGGAATAATCAAAACCAATCTTTGCAAGCTTCTCCTAATTTTGGGCTACAAAGGACTCAACCGCTACTGCCACACAATGCCCCACCAACTAAACCCTCATTGGAGGAGCTGGTCAACCAACTGGTAAGTAGAACGGAAACACGATTCCAAAGAGTTGATGTAACCACATGAAATTTGAAGACGTCTATGTCCAATCTTGAAAGTCAAATTGGACAGCTAGCCAAACTCCTTGGTGATTGTCAAACGGGATCACTTCCAGGCAACACTAAGAATAATCTATGTGATAAAGACTATGGAAAACGTTGATTTTAAACTGCTTTCATTTTTGGACATCTTTTTAATTCTTGTTGGTTTTTCTTTATTTGGCTGTTATTTTTAATTGTTAGACTATATATTTTTTTTATGAGTTCCTGTTCTTTTTCTTTGCTTTAATTAAATTCCATATAAAAAAATATTTTTGCTAGAACTGAGTTTGCTCCAGGCCCAACCTTTAGCCCGGGCATCGGGCCAACACGGCCCGACAATGAGCATGGGCAGAATAGGCCCGACGCCATGCCCGTTTGGCCACACACGTGAAAACTGTCCTTCTTGGCCATTTTTGTTCAAAACACTTTCATCCCTCTCACATTTTCTCTCAACCCATCGCCGGATTCAACTTTGGAACACCGCCGGGTCACTTTCTAAACTTCTAAAACACTTCCCAAACACAAAGTCCTCACTTTGTTCTTGAAAGCTGGATAAAAACAAAGAAAAATCAATATTTTCATCCAAAACACATTTTCTAATCCTTCCATTGGGGGCACAATTTCTTCAATCTTTTTGCATAGAATCATTTCCCATGCATTGGAGATCATTGTGGTATAAATTTTCTACACTTTCTACGGTTAAATTTTTTCTTATGAATTTTGGGTAATTTTCTATGCATTTTTGGGCAAAAATTATTGAATAATTTTTTGTGAAGGATTTGATTGTTGAGATTACTTTCTTTGAGCTTTCATTGGCATGAGAATATCATTAATAATGCTTTATGATTAATGCCATTAGTATTTTACATCTTTTAAGAAGTGATTGAGCATGCATTCTTTGGGAGTAAATTTTGGGATTAGGATATTTCTTCATGTTTATCTTAGGTTTGTGCTTGTAAGTTTTGCATTGTGATATAAATGGCATGACTAATGGAGCATTATGATTCTACGTTGAACATTGATTCATTAATCACTGTTGAACATTATGGATTTGATCAAGCCTATTAATATTATGTTTGGATTGGGATATGGCTATCTTTCTTGCAGGTTTGTTGAAGGAGGTTGAGTGGTGTAGTATTGATTATCTTGTGGTGTTTTGGGTTGAGGTGGTGGTGGTGTTGAATGATGTTGTAATAGTGAGACGGTTGAGAGTTGAACATTAAGTGTATTATAAAGAGTGAGTTGAGAGAGTCTTATTTGTCTATTCTATCCATTTTTCCTCATTCTTCCATCATATCTAGGAGACCTAGGGAGCTAGCACTGGGGGCTAAGAGAGTTCGAGATGCATCTTTATCCACCCCTTCTTTCGAGTCTTTACCTATCCAACCTACCCAATTTTATGATCCTATATGTCAAATCTAGTATAATAGACACTAACACAATAAGATTATAATAGAAAAGCACTATAAACCTTCTTTAGACAATTCCTTAGAGTTTTTTACTATGTTTAGACGTCTGGGGTGGGAGCCCATCATCAGAATGGAAGGTGCCTATTACCCTATGCGCTTGAGAGAGTTTTATGCTAACATGTAGGACAAAAAGAAAAATACCCTCCAAGTCATCTCTATTATTTTTTTAGTTATTTGAGATTTTTTTAAGATATATTTGTTGCAATAACTAGATATATTCCTTCTTAGTTGACATTTTTGCTTGTAGAAAGGGTTTTTGGCAAATTTATGCAGATTTGAGTCAAAATCGAGTGGAAAGTGAATAATTCCAAAATGTGCCGGCGCCAGACCCAGCCAAGAGACTAGACGCCGGGTCTATTTTGGTCCAGTAGAGGAATTCGAGTAACTTTCAGTACAAAAGCATAACAGACCTGGCGCCAGGTCTAGCAAGTGTACCTAGTGCCGGGTCCATTCTGTTTGCTGATGAAATAGATAAAAAATAGAGCAAAAGCAGAGAAAGAACATAGTGCACCTAGAGCCAGGTGGGTCGAAGGTACCCAGCGCCAGGTACACTCTAGAAGGCAAATATTTTGTGCACAAAGTTAGGAATTTTTCAAAGATTTTGGTATTTTTCAAATCCTATTCGGCCAATACTTCCGCAACCATGAATTTAGTATCTAAGAGGCCTATAGAAGTACAAAAAAACACAAGGATTGGGAGAGAAAGGTGAATAAAAAAGCATAAATTCCAATTAGGATAGATTCACCTAACTAACGAGGATTGTTCAAGAGAGTCTTTAAGGGAGAAGAAGGAGGCTTGTCTATAAGTGCTTTTTTTTTACCTTTATTTTCTTTTTTTTAAACAATTATGTATTCAATATTTTCATTGTAATTTGTCAATATTTTGGGATTCATGACTTATGTAGCAATTTAACTACTTGATCAATTTTTTATCATTCTTGATATTTAATTACTTGTAATTATTGAGGAATTGATGAAGTT
Organism: Voacanga thouarsii; assembly: GCA_026120185.1. NCBI lineage: Eukaryota > Viridiplantae > Streptophyta > Magnoliopsida > Gentianales > Apocynaceae > Voacanga > Voacanga thouarsii. The sequence continues at coordinate 3,088,761 of JANUWF010001153.1, forward strand.
AAATTTACTTCTAATTGAATTTGGAAACAACGTTAGGAGTTGATTTATTTTTATTAATTTCATATTTATTATTGCTTAACGAACTTGAAAAACAAAGTTAAGATCAAAGAACTTAAATAATCAAAAGTTAGTTAATTTTGCCTAGAGCATAGGGTTGTTGGCTAATTTCATGTTTATAAGGAATTATGTTTAATGCATCTTTTAGTTATGTTAGTTTGATTGGAAAATTTACTAATTTAATCAAAGGGTAGTAATTCTATGGATTGGGAAAGAAGTGTAGTCTATATAAATGAATTCATGACTTGAGAAACGATTGAACTTTACTTTATATTCCTTCTTGATGTCAAGATGATGATTAATTGAGATAGTTGTTAAGTGGTTCATTATTATGTTTTTTAGGATAATTGTCTAAATTACATATTCATATATCATTGAGTTGTATATATTTTTTTATTTTCTTTTTATTATTTTCTCACTTTATTTAGACCGGTTAAACAATGAATGAAAAGTAATTAATGTGTACTTATTCCTTTAAGGATTGATACTCGTTAATTTACTATACTATGCTTGCAATGAGTATACTTACTTACATGTATATTTTGGGATTAATGTTTTAATTAAAAATTGACTAATAGATGGATTTAAATTTGATGATTTTTATACATCCAAAATTTACGCATCATAACACATTGGTATTTTCAACCGCTTCAAAGAAAGCTCTAACACTGATGAAATCCATTCTCTTAAACTATCAAAAATGCTCGGGGCAACTCATTAATGATGCCAAGAGCTCTTATATCATTTTAGACAAGGCCTCTTCACAAAAGGTTTCTTTGGTACATAGAATATTGGGTTTCTCAAGATTATTTCCACCTTTTACCTACCTTGGTTGTCCTATGTTCAAAGGCAGAAGGAGGAAGATATATTTTCAGTCCCTTATTGACAAGGTTAAAAAAAGGCTACAAGGGTGGAAATTCAAAAACCTTTCTGAAGCAGTCCGAATGCAACTTGTTCAATTGGTATTAGCCTCTATTCCGCTGCATCTCTTGCAGGTCATCAACCCTCCAAAATCAGTGTTCAGGGACATTGAGAGACACTTGGCCAGATTTCTATGGGGGAGCTTAGTTCACGGGAAAAAATGTCACTGGATGAGCTAGCGTTCAATATTCTTCCCTAAGAAAGAGAATGGACTTAACTTTAGATTCCTGGAGTAAGTAAGCCAAGATTTTGCACTCAAGCTGTGGTGGAAATTTCGAGAAAGGGATATCTTGTTGTCTCAGTTCTTATGGAGCAAATATAATGAAGAAAATGTTCATCCAACATTGCTTGGGCTGTCCTCTCAGTCCTCAATGATTTGGAAACGTAATCTTCTAATTTCAAAGATTGTAGATTCCCATATTACTTTCTCACTTAAATCTGGCAGTTCATCTTTTTGGATGATAACTGGTCCAGAGATGGTGGCCTCGCTGCTTGCAATTCCTCTATTTGCTTTCCAAAAATTACAATAAAAGTTTGTCCTTCCAATGACTTTTGGAATGCTCAAAAGATTCTGCAACTGCTTGATAATCATCTGACATATCTTATTCTCAAAATCCAACCATTTTTCCAACACGAAGCTCAAAATGTCATGCTTTGGAAGCCTACTACATCAAGGGATTTCTCCTTATCTTCAGCTTGGGAGATAATTAAAAAGCGTAAATCTGCCTACAAAGTAAAGGAGGACATATGGAAATTGGGAGTTCAATCTAATGTCCGGTTCTTCCTATGGCATTTTCTCAATAACTTTCGAGCACTTGATGATAAACTACAGTGTCTGGGGGTTCAACTATACTCCAAATGTAGTCTTTGCAATGAAGCTATGGAATCTTTATGGCATGTCTTTTTAGATTGCAATGCTATTAAAATTTTATGGTCTGCCATTCTTCCTACTGTACGTTGTGGTATTTCTTACTTAGCTCCCATCTCCTTTCATGGCTTTTGGCGTTTATGGTGGTCAGATGCCTCACGATGCAGGTCTTTTGCTCACATATACTTGGCTGCTTATTTGTGGAAAGTTTGGAAAGGTAGGAATAAAGCTAGGTATGATGCATGCTCTATCTCAACACTCAACTACGGTGTAATATTCTGTCTTTCATCAGCAACTTTCCCGCTTCACCATGCTTCTTACTACATAGCTAACCTCCATGGGTTCTAGATCAGCACTACACTGAGGTCACAAATTTGTCATACACCAGTCTGTTGGTCTTCTACTGATGTAGCTATTGTGGTAAGTGTTGATATAGCAGCTAAGGGCTTCAGTCTCACAGGAGTTGGAGGTATCATTAGAAACAAGAAGGGAGAGTTTCTCGTGTCATTTGCTAGAATACTGGTTCTGGAGATCATCGGAGAGTCGAACTTTTAGCTATTTGTGAAGGTCTAAAAATGGCCCGACAACATAGCTTTATGGACATTCTACTCCAATTTAATTCAGCTACAACTTTGCAGCACCTCATATTGCCCATGGAGATAACGGGGTCGCTTCACCAACTCTACTGGCAAGCACAATGGTTATGCAATTCCTTTCTCTCCATCAAGTTCATGCATATCTACGAACAGGCTAACCTAGTAGTGAATGCCTTAGCCAATTTAGCTTGTGTTGCTGGTTGCATCCAATATTTCTTTCAGCTCAATAATCTTCCAAAATAAGTTAAAGGGTTTTGTCTCTTAGATAGTCGAGGGGTTCCTAATATAAGATCAAAGATTGTACACTCTATTTGGAAGCCTAGTCTAATGCCTCCATCCATGTAATCTTTTTCCTTTTAATAAACTGGTAGGGGCCTTAATTCCCCCACCTTAAACGAAAAAAAAAGGATAAAACTTTTGTCGCAATCAATGAGCAATCAAAGAATTTATTGATTCCAACATTAGATCAGCAACTTGGAGCTAGTTGCTCTGATACCATGATGAAAATTGTATACCAACAACTCAAAGAAAAATTGAATGCAAACTTCAAGGAAAGTTAGAGAAAGATTGCAGAAAGAAAGGAAAATTTTATTCCCAAAAAAATCTACTTTGGTTACAATAAATGTTAGTATATATACAAAAAGGAAATTCTAGAAAGTTTGATAATACAGCTATTTATAAACGCTAGCTTATTAACTGCTCTGTAAGTGACAAAAAATAAATAAAATAAATGGTGGGAAAAAATAGTTGAAACTGGCACATGGAAATTTGTTGGGCAAGTTGCAATCTGATGCAAGTTAGCTCAGCCTGGGTCATAAATTCGGTGACGATGGTAACAATTTTGTTAACTGGTGATTGGGCTGTGGAAGAACCATCAAGAATATCTTTTCAAATTGAAGAAAATTAAATAATGGAATTCTGGGGCATATACTTTCTTCATAAACAGTTGACCCCCCCCCCCCCTCCCAAAAGAAAGAAAAAATTGTCCTCAACGACATTATAACTTCTATTTTCATTTCCCCCCAAGATTTGCAAAAATGTTGAATACGGTTATTTATGTTGCATGAATGATCAATCATAGGAATTAAATACATTTAAAAATCAAACCTTAAATAAATGAAATTAATCATATGAAATAAACATAAAAACCTCTTTTCTAAATGGAAGAAAGTAAAATAAAATTGGAATTTTAATGATAATTTGTGGTGAGTGATCCATGATATTGCGTACCAAAAATTTTTACTAATTGGTTATGTTAAGATTGCGACCATTATTATGTTGGGACCCCTGCGAAGTTTTCCACTATACCAACAGGGCCAAATATTCAATTCAACCAATCCTTCCTAGTGATCTTTATGCTTAGCTTTGACACCTTTCCATAAGTGATGTTGTTATAATTTTTTAACAGGTCATGCAAATTTTTTTTTTTTTTTTTGCTAAGTTGGATTTTATATTAATAAGAAAAAAAAAAACAATTTACAATAGTTCCATGGTAACGGAACAATATCACATCCTAAACTTAAAGTAGGTATAGTATAACGAAATAAAATAAAAAAAAAACAAACATACAACTTTATCCCATGAGTCTTTCTGCCGCCAACTGCAAAGTTTTGAGAGAATCAGATCTAACCTAATCCGTAAGCAGTAGTAGAGTAGACCATGGACGTATCAACAATTCAGAAAACTACCTTGCAAGAAGGAGAGACTTGAAAAGGAGCCCAACCATGCATTGGGTAAATGACGAGCAATAAGACTAATGCCAAAAAGCGTAAATCTAAAAAGGAAACATGCCACTGGGTCATCCAGGTCCATATAAGTCATGTAATAAAATCTTGGCAAATTGGCGGGTTTTCTCCCTAAACATTTATTTTTTGACTAGATTGGTCCTTAATATTTATTTTTAAATTTTTAGGTCCTCCATTAATGTTTGTAAAAATTATTTGGTCCCTCTGACCCATTTTCGAAAAGTCAACACCTTATGTCCGGTTTGGAAACAGTAGTGGAGGGTGTTTTCGGTACTCCACTGTTGATATCTCGCCAAAGTAATTGCCTCGTCAGATGACAAAGTGAATTTTCAACCAAATCCTCTGCAAAACCTTAGGTTTGTCTCTTTGAGGGTGAAATCCGGCTCCTTGAGGACCACCTTAGTACGAGGTTTGTCTCTGAACATATGAGGATTTATCTCTACAAAGTTATCCAAAGTTACCAGTCGCTAAATGTACAAGGGTTTGTCTCTGCAAAGTTACCTAAAAATTACCCCATTTTAATAGAAAATCAGTGAGAATCGGAATCCATTGAGGACCACCTTGGTAGGGTTTACTGAAAGTGATGGCAGGAACTGGAAATAGATGTACACGTGGGCAGATTTCTTCACGACATTCCAAGCAGTCTAGCATTTTACAGGGGATGCTCGACTGAGATATGGTTGAGCGATACCTTGGGTAAGATTTATAATTTTGTGATTGGTGTTTATAAATTTCTGGGTTTGCCTTCCATCGTTTAAGTTAATGGGAGTTTTGATTTTTTTTTTAGTATAATCTAGAGCGGCATAGCAGAGGAGAAGAGAAACACATTTGCATATCTGGACTCACTATGATTTCACATATATACATGTAAGAGCAAAGGGAAGGTGTTGAAGTGGTTGAAGAACAAAGATATTATGTCTAAGAAGTATGTTATGGTTCCTATCATCCTCTGGTATGTCTCTCTCTTTACTCAATCCTATTACATTTTCCCATTTTGGTTTGAAAAGGGATGACCACACACAATGTTCTTTCTTTGTCATTTAAAATTAGTTGTGCTCTTTCAGGGGTCACTGGAGTGTGCTGATCTTATGTAATTTCAATAATGAATCAGAGTTAAGAAGTCCATGCATGCTCCTATTAAACTCTCTGCAATCAGCAGAATAGACAATTGAGCCTCTGATTATAGAGTAAGCTATAGTGTCATCTAAAGTAAATATACATTTGATCTTTATATATACAAAAATTCTTATATCTGCAACATATAGATGAGTCCTTGATTTTAAATGTACTTCTTTTTGTGGATAGTTTTGTATTGGACATACTTAAACTGGAGGGCAGACAGGCTATTAGAGACATAGTGGGCAAAATTCCTCTGCTCTTACCCAAGGCAAGACAAATTTGAATATGAGTATTTTGGAAGTTTTATTCATTCAATTAAAGCATGCCTATTATGCTAATTACTTGGTCAATTTATCATTAGGTTCCACAACAAACAAATGGAGAAGATTGTGGCAGTTATATTTTGCATTATACTTATTTGTTTATGCAGAATGCTCTTGAAAATTTCAGCCTCGTTGATGGCTACCCCTACTTTGTAAGTCTAGAAAATGTTATGACTTATATTTTTTTTAACATAAGTTTAGGCACCATTGAAAATCATTAAAATATTTTTTGGTTCTTATACTTTTCATTTCATGCATTGTAGCTGAAAAAGGATTGGTTTACTTTGGAGGAATTTACTACATTCAGACATAGCCTACATGCAATGGAAAAGACGTATTCTGGTTGTGATGCTGCCAAGGTCGGTGATGTGATTGAGCTTCATGATTCTCATGGGGAGAACAACGAGACTGCTACAGATACCATGCAATTTAAAACATCAGGAATTGAGCATCTTCAATTATTAAAAGATATTAATTTAGAAGGGGATGAACATGCTGAACAAGAAAATTTTGACATTGTGATAGGTGAAAAATTACTTCATCCAGTAGATGTGGTGGCTGAGATAGAGGCTGAGGAACTTCAGGACTTCATTTGTTCTAGTGTTTCAAGTGTTAGCAATAATGATGGGACAGAAGTTTGGCTACCTGTGGATACTTCAATTTTGGATCATATCAACACAACTGAGTGGGGTAGAAGTTGGGCAGAAGAGACAAGTGATGTGGCAAGTGAGCTTTCCAAGTTTACCAACAAAGTGGGCAGAAGAGACCATGGTCTGATTTTAGCAACCAAAACTTGAGTAGTGATTCCACTGAAGAAGAATCTGAATGTGAGGTGGATGATTACTTTTATGATTTTGATTATTCAGCAATTGATGATGATGAAATGTTTGAAGAGTTTGTGGATCAAGGACTTGAGGACTTTGATGAAAATGTGGAAAGGGAAGCCAGCCGTTTGAAGCTAAAAGTCTCTAATGATTCAAAGATTGATGAGACAGAAATAGAATAGCAAGAGAAGGTTGCAACAAGACATGATGTTCAAGAAAACTCAAATGAACCAGCCAACAAACAAGCTACAGGGAATTTTTTGCAGCCTGAAAATGTAGAACATTCAGGCAATGTTGCCCATCCAAAAAATAAGAGGGGGGGGGGGGGGATAAAGGGTAAAAGAAGGACCTGATTGTATACACAGTCTTTTAGTCAAAATAAAGATGCATTTCTTGAACCGGAATATATGGACATTGGAGATGAGTCCAGCTATGGAAATTCAGATGATGAATTCAATAAAGATCAGTCCATAGATGATGATTTTGATGAGGACAGCAAGGTGGAAGAACTCCCCAAGTTTAACATGAAAAGAGATGGTGAAAATCTTAACTTTCAGGTGGGCATGAAATTTAACACTAGGGATAACCTTAGAACTGTCATTATTAACCATGGAATCAAGCATGGTAGGCAAGTGTGGTTCAGAAAAAATGATCCAAAAAGAGTGAGGGCTTATTGTAGGGGTACAAATTGTGACTGGATGGTGTACGGACACAAGATAAAAGACATGCTGAGTTTCCAAATTAGAACTTTGCAAGCAAAACATCAATGCTCCAGGAATCTGAATCACAGACTTGCTAATGCAAAGTATTTGGCTGCCAAGTACATTGAAATCTTCAGATCTGCAAATGGTGTTAAGGTGGATGAGTTCCAAGACAGAGTTCATGAAGATCTCATCGTGAACATCTCACCTTGAAAAGTCTACAAAACAAAACAACAGGCAAAGTTATTGATGGAAGGTAGATACATGGACTAATACAAGTTGCTGTGAAATTACTGCAAAGAACTAAAAAGAAGCAATCCTGGTAGTACTGTTTACATTGATGCGGTAGAAAAATAAGACACTGGAAAACGATATTTTAGGAGATTTTATGTCTGTATTGATGCACTTAGAAAAGGGTTCAGAGTTGGTTGTAGAAAGGTATTGGGACTGGATGGAACATTTTTAAAAGGACCCCATCTGGGAATTCTTCTTACTGCTGTGGGTGTTGATCTAAGTAATGGGATGTATCATGTGGTCTATGTCATAGTTGACGGTAAGAATAGGAAAACTTAGAAATGGTTTATTGAAGGTCTTATAGAAGACCTTGGGATATACAAGCAGGAGGATTGGTGTTTTATGAGTGATAGACAAAAGGTGAGCATTGTAGTTTCCTTGGTAAACATAAAGAAACTACTGATTTCAGTATATTATTGATTTTGCTTGTCGTATTATTAATTATTTTTCATGCTGTTGTTCAGGGCTTAATTCAAGCAGTTCAAGAATTGCTACCAAGAATTAAACACCGACATTGTGTATGACACTTACACAATAATTTTTAGAAAGCCTATCCTGGAGATGCTCTGAAGGAACAAATGTGGGCATGTGCCAAAGCAATTACCAGAACAAATTTGAAGCAGAACTGCAAGTCCTCAAAGACTTTGATGAAAACGCCTACAATTGACTGAAAAATCAGACATCTCCAGTATTTTGGACCAGATCTCACTTCAGAGAAATAACTAAATGTGACATATTATTGAACAATCATAGTGAGTCATTCAATAGATAGATTCTTCAAGCAAGATCCAAACTTATATTACAATTACTGGAAAGGATAAGAGTGCATCAGTCGAGGAGGCAGTAGATCAGAAGACGGAAAGAGAAGATCTGCCCACGAATTACAGGAAGACTAGAGACATTGAAAGAAGAATCAGGAAAATGCATGACATCCCATGCTGGTGGTTCAAAGTTTCAAGTGAAGGAAAAAAAACCAAGAATAGTTTGCAATTGACACTGAAATGAAGACATGTTCTTGTAGAAGGTGGGACATTTCTGGCATCCCTTGTGTTCATGCGATGATTGCTCTAAGGTTTATTGGGCAGAACCCTGAAGACTTTGTAGATGAATATTATAGCATAGAAGCATATGAAATGGCATATGGGGAAATTGTTTTCCCAGCTAATGGCTCTAATAACTGGCCCATTTCAATGAAGCAACCACTGCTGCCTCCAGAAAATATTAAATTACCTGGAAGGCCCAAAAAGAAGAAAAGGCCTGGCATTGGAGAGAAAGGCTACAAGATTGATGAACAAGGGATTCAAAGGATGAGGAGGGTTAGTTTTAGTGATATCAAGTGTAGAATATGTGGAATTTTTGGACATAATTCCAGAAAATGCCCAAGTAAGCCAGTTGAAGTTGGAAATGTTATATCTGGTTTGGCACATGTGGGAGCTGAAGTTGAAAAGAAAATTGGGCATAATATGAACAAATGTGGCAAATTTGAAAATAATAAATGATCTTGCAAAGCTCCTACTGTTGTAAATGATGCAAAAATAGCCCCACATGGGCCAAGTGAGGGTACTGAAAATGTGGGCCAATCTAGGGCTAATTGCCTACTGCCATTTGAAGGTCAGGCCCACAATGCTATTCCAATTCAAGAAGTAGAGTCAGCTATCCAAATTGATGAGAGAGAGGTAATACCTCACTTTTGAATGATTCATCATTGAAAAAAAATTCTTTTGTGTAAATTTGAATTGAAGTTGTGTTTTGTGGTGGACAATGTTGTTTGTTTCATAGGCTAAAATAAAGGCCAGGAGACCCTCGAGGTGTAGTTGGTATGGAGCACTAGGCCACAACAGAGCAAGATGTACTATGCAAGGTGCAAGCTTGCATCCCAAGATCAAAATGTTGGATACTATAATGAGGCTGGACTAGAGGGAATGGAATGTGATGCAGTTTTCAGAGGAGGCTGGACTATGTTGGATACTATCAAGTTGCAAGTGTAAATTTGTCTTGGCTGAAAGTTATTTTTGGTAGTGCTAGAAAATTAGCATGAGTGTGTTTTGGAGATAGGCAAGAAAAGACAATGGTCTAATGTAATTGCCTACTGTGGATATTGTTTAGATTGTGTATGAAGGGTGCAAAGATGATGGTCTAATATTATTTAGTTTTGTTGTCTATTCTAGAAACTTTGGTTTTGTTTTGGCATTAGGCAAAATTTGGATACTATATTGTGTATGAAGGAAAGGAAACCTTGGTTTTTGTTGATGTTTAATTTATATGATGTGCCTGGTGTTTTGTGTCAATTTTCCTGAGATTAAGCATGTTTATTCATCCTCCATTTCTTCGGTGGTAATTTTATGCCTTTGAAGTAGGTCAAAACACATACTAAAATGGCAAGAAATTGATATAGAATGGATAAGACCATTAGGACTTAACCCATTTAACTGATATAGAAGACATTAGTATATGAAGCCAAAAGATATAACAAGCCAAAAGATATAGCAAGTTATTTCTGCACAAAATGACTTCATAACTTGAAAGTGCATTAACAATAAAATGACTTCATAGTAATACATAAGAGTTCATTTCTTCACCCATCACTTAGTGCATTAACGATAAAACACAGCACATTCCATCAAAAACCAGGAGCCTACACATTTCCTTTCCTTTTCAGCACAACAACATTTACATCAAGAACTTCTGGCAATAACTATTTTGAGCCCAGCCAAAGGACTATCACTAAGAACCAAGACAGAATGAGAACACTCCAAACGCCCTTCTTCTTTTTCTGCAACAATGCCCTTTCTACTTCCATCTTCGTAATCCTTTTTAACAAACCAGGTATGACAACCTTGGATCTTTCACACATGGGAGGATTAACCCTATAGAAAAATTTACATTTCTTCACACCTTGAAAATAGAGAAAAATACCTTTTCAATTTTCAACCTTTGAACACAACTGCTTATATTCATTGACAATATTTCCACTCACCAAGATATTTTCTCACGCTACAAATCGCCTCCTCAAATTTTTATCAGTCCACGAAGTTCGAATCAAAGTTGGGACATGACAATAACATTCTGTTGGTGGGTTGTTTGAAAAACGGCTTCTCTCATTGTACCTTGAACTCGATTGGCTTGAATCTCCTTCATCATTTCCCCTTCCCCTTAGCACTGATATTGTGTTACTCTAGGTTGTTTGCTTTTACCAGATACTGGGATTCTACTATGACTGAGGAAGGAGAAGACGAGGGTGATTTTGACAGGAAAAAAAAACTCACCTTACCTAGATTATCCTCAATATCACAGAACTTTTGCCCAAACGCTACGAATTTAGGTAAGTTTGAAGAGACAGTAGAACTTGTTACAATAGAACCTCTATATCTCTTTACGGAAGTAGTTGTCCTCAAAAAAGACAGTAGATATGAAGAAGTTCTGAACATATTAGACCAATTTCATGTTCACCGAGACAGTAGAACATGAAGGAGTTGGATTCCGTCCAGAAGCTCACTTCCGAGTGGGAAATGTCTGTCAACAAAAGCTTAATTATGTTGGCAGAATATCAACAGTGGATTATCGACAACACCCTCCACTACTGTTTCCAAACCGGACATAAGGTGTTGACCAAGAGTTGACTTGCCGGAAAATGGGTCGGAAGGACCAAATAATTTTTACGAACATTAATGGAGGACCTAAACAGTTAAAAATAAATATTAAGGACCAATTAGTCAAAAAATAAATGTTTAAGGAGAAAACCTGTGAATTTGTCTAAAATCTTTTAATCATGCAATTTAAAAAATTAAAATTTTTACTTCATATTTATATGAGTAATGCAACGTCAAGAATCTTGCACATAGGATTTTAGTTCACGATCAAAACTGTATAGCATTTGATGATTAAAATTAAATTTTTTAAAAATTAAATAATTCAAAAATATATGTTAATTAAATTTTAAATAAAAATAATAATATTTTGAACATAAAAAAAATTATGCAGTTTATGTAAACTAATTATTATATAAAAACTAGGCAAGACATGTATTACATCGTAAAATCTCTTTTTCTTTTTAAATAATACAATTAATTTTGAATTTGTTATGAAATTTTGGCAATGTTAGAATAAAATCTACACATAATAAATCTCTAACTAACATATGCACAAGAATTTCTTCAAACTTCTCTCTTTCTTTTCTCTCACAATTTTCTCTAACAATTCTCTCATAAAATGGTATATCTCAAGCTTGGAAAAGAGCTCTATTTATAGAGCTCTATTAATAGAATGTATCATCTTCCACTAATATATATTAGTGGTGTCTCCACTAATTCTTAATAGTGGATATCCATATTCACTAATAGAATTAGTGGAGCTTCCACTAATTTCACAACACTCCCCATTGGATGTCAATTACATAAAGAATATACCTCGTTAAAATCTTACTAGATAAAAATCCAATGGGAAAAAAATTTAATGAAGGAAAAAGAATACACTATTCTATATGTCTACTTATTACTCCCCCTGATGAGATGATCCATTTAAATCTTTGAACTAATGCATACCAATTTTATATATCAACTTCTCAAATGTTGCAGACGGTAAAGTTTTCGTGAAAATATCCGCAAGGGTGTCACATGACTGAATTTGTAACACATTAATTTCACCTTTCTTCTGGAGTTCATGAGTAAAGAAGAATTTTGGTGAAATATGTTTTGTTAGATCTTCTTTAATATATCCTCCTCGTAATTGAGTTATGCAAGCTGCATTGCTTTCATAAAGAGGAAAGGAGTTGGAATATCTCTTATAGATGATAATCCACAACTTTCTCGGGTATAGTGAATCACTGATCTTAACTATATACATTCTCGACTTGCTTCATGAATGGTTATAATTTCAACATAATTTGAAGAAGTAGCTGTTGTAGATTGTTTATAGAATGTCATGATATAGCAGTATTTTCACATGTAAATAGATAGCCCACTTGAAAACGTGTTTTATGTAGATCAGATAAATAGCTAGCATATGCATAACCTATCAATGTTGGGTTGATTTTTTTTGAATAAAATAATTCGAGATCAATTGTACTTTGGAGATATCAAAGGACTTGTTTAATTCTATTCCAATGTCTCGTATTGGTGAAAAACTAAATCTTACTAATAAATTGATAACAAATGTAATATCAGATCGTGTATTATTAGTAAGATACATCAATGTACCAATTGCACTGAAATATGGTGTTTCAGAACCAAGGAGTTCTTCATCATCTTCTTAAGGTCGGAAATGATCTTTATTCACATCTAATGACTGGACGATCATTGGAATACTCAATGGATATGCTTTGTTCATGTAAAATCTTTTTAAAACTTTTACTGTATATGTTGATTAATGAATAAATGTTTCACTTTTCAGATGTTCAATTTGTAAACCAAGGTAAAATTTAGTTTTACCAAAATCATTGATTTCGAATTCTCTTTTTAAATAATCAATTGTTTCTTGAATCTCTTTTGGAGTTCCAATAAGATTAATATCATCAACATATATAACTAATATCACAAATTTAGAACCAGATTTCTTAATAAAAACACATGGACATACCTGGTCATTTTTAAATCTTGCTTTCAATAAATATTCACTAAGACGATTGAACCACATGCGCCCAGATTGCTTCAGGCCATATAATGATTTCTGCAACTTGATGGAGTAATTTTCACAAGGATAATGTTTATATGCTTTGGGTATGCGAAATCCTTCGGGGATTTTCATGTAAACATAATTTTCTAAATTTCCATACAAGTAAGTAGTGACAACATCTAATAGGCGCATATCTATCTTTTCATGTACTGCCAAATTGATAAGATATTAGAGTGTAATAACATCAACAACAGAAAAATAATTTTTTTCATAATCAATACCTGGTCTTTGTAAAAAATCTTGGGCTACTAATCGTGCTTTATATCGTACAATTTCATTATTTTCATTGCACTTTCGCATAAATATTCATTTGTAACCAACAGATTTTACACCTTCCGGTGTTTGGATTGTAGGTCCGAAGACTTCACATTTTATAAGTGCATTTAACTCCAATTGAATCGCATCTTTCCATTATAGCCAATCTTTTCTATACCGAGATTCATCAACTGATATTGGTTCAGGATCATCATTATCTTGTGTAACATCAAGAGATATATTGTATGCAAACATATTATCAATAATTGTTTCTATCCGATTCCAACTTCTACCAGAAGTAGTATAATTGATAGAAATTTCAGTGTTACTTTCATCAACTTTTGGTTCTTTGTCATTAGTTCTCTCTTGGTCTTTATCATTCTTTTCTTCAATATGATCATCTGGATCATTTAATTCTCTTTTCTTTTGAGGATTTTTATCTTTAGAACCAAGAGGTCGGCCACGCTTCTGGCGTGCTTTTGACTTAGCAGCTATAGGTATAATCTTTTGTTCTGCTGGAACTTCAATTCGAATAGGAGCATTTATAGTTGGAATATGCAATTTTGTTACTCTTCTGGAGTCAACAAAAGCATTTGGCATTTGATTTGCAATGCTTTGTAAGTGAATTATCTTTTGAACTTTAAGTTCACACGCGCTTGTACGCGAATCAAGATAATGTAATGATGTTGTCCAAGTAAGATCTTTCTTATGCTGTTTATGTTTTTCCCCCAATTTAGGGAAAAATAATTCATCAAAATGACAATAAGCAAATCTTGCTGCGAATACATCTCCCGTCAGGAATTCAACATATCTGATAATAGAAAGAGAATCATATCCAACGTATATCCCCTTTCTTCTTTGAGGACCCATCTTTGTATGTTGATTTAGTGCAATTGGAATATATACAGCACACCAAAAAATTCTTAAATGAGCAATATTTGGTTCTGAACCAAAAGCCAATTGCAAAGGAGAGAATTTATGATAACTATTTGGCCTTATACATACAAATACTGCAGCATGTAAAATAGCATGTCCTCAGACAGATGTTGGGAGATTTATTTTCATTAATACAGATTTAGTAATTAATTACAATCTTTTAATAAAAGATTCAGTAAGACCATTTTGTGTATGAACATGAGTTATATGATATTTAACATTAATCGCAATTGACATGTAATATACATCAAAAGCATGTGATGAAAATTCACCAACATTATCCAAACGGATATTTTTAATTTGACGGTCAAGAAATTGTGCTTGTAATTTAATTGTTTGAATAAGTAATCTTGCAAATGCCAAGTTGCGAATAGATAATAAACACACATGTGACCATTGAGATAATGCATCAATTAAGACCATAAAATATCTGAATGGTCTACATGATGGATGAATAGGTTCACAAATGTCTCTATGAATCTGTTCAAGAAATGTAGCATTTTTAACTCCTACTTTTACTGGTGATAGTCTAATAATTAATTTTCCTAAGAAACATGTAGTACATAAGAATTTTTCTGATGTCAATATCTTTTTATTTTTTAAGGGATGACCATGTATATTCTCAATTATTCTTCTCATCATGATAGATTCCAAATGACCCAACCGGTCATGCCAAATGCTAAAAGTAGTAAGATTAGTAAACTTCTGATTTACTAAATGATGTATTTCACTTGTATATATTTTTGCAAAATATAGGTTAGTAGAAAAAGACAATAGTTTTTCTAATACAAAATTTTTATCCAAATTAATTTGAGTAATATAAAGGTGCTTAATACCATTTTCCTCATTTGTTTCAACATAGTACCCATATCTGCGGGTATCTTTAAAATTCAATAAATTTCTTCTAAATTTTGAGAAAAATAATGTCATATCAATATTAATTGTTGTTCCTTCAGACAACAATATACTAGTTCTTTCGGAACCTTCAATCAAATTTATACTATCGTTTATCGTATAAATATTTATTTTTTCCATTGTGAGATAAGAAAAATGTTTCTCATTTTTTAGTATGATGTGTGTAGTTCCACTATCAATAATACATACATTATCATTAACAACAACCATCTAAAAAAAAATATGTATATGCAAACATAAATATTATTAGACTATAATGAAAATTCAAAAATATCAAGGTGAGACATTAGTTCTTCTAGACACTGCCGTCACCAATTAAATGGTCTATCCTACTGTCTGGGTGTTCGAAAAAAATCAGATACATCCATATAGGTAATATTGATATTAAAATCTTCTGGATCAATATCATCATCGTCAACCTCATTCATTGGATGTTGAGAAAAATTTTCTTTAACATTTTTTTTTTTAGTGAAATTTGATATAATTCCACTAAATGCTTGGTCGTACGACAGTTACATGACCAATGACCTTTCATACCATATCTATAATACTTATCCTCATAATTTTCTTTCATTTCTTTTTCTTTTCCCTTATTATCTTTCCTTTCCCACTTCAAGTGGTCAGTGTTTCTCACAATTTGATTATTACTGTGATAAGAGAAATATCGAGCCTGCCCACTACTATAACTATGGCCACGGCCACGACTATGACTATGACGATAGCTTCTGCTGGAGTCAACAACATTCACTTATGGGAGTGCTATTGAACTAGTTGTTCTGGCTTCATGATTTCTCAATAATAACTCATTATTTTTCTCTACAATGAGAAGAGTAATAATTAAATTTGTAAATTTTGTATACCCTTTTCTTGATATTGTTATTGTAGGACAATATTTGAGACATGAAAGGTAGAGAATGTCTTTTCCAATATATCTTCATCAATAACTTTTTCTCTACATAATTTTAATTGAGATGTAATTTTATACATAACAGAGCTATATGCATTCACAGTTTTAAAATCTTACAACCTCAGGTGCAACCATTCATACTGTGTAGTTGGTAGTACGGCCATCTTCAGGTGGTCAAATTTTTCTTTTAAATTTACTCACATGACATATGGATCTTTTTCGATAAGATATTTCATTTTCGAATTTTCATCGAGATGACGAGAATAAAAATAAAAACTTTGGCCTTTTGTTGTGCAGATGCACTATTTTTTTTTTTTTTTGAATAGTTTCACTAATGCCTTCAGTATTTAGATGCATTTCTACATCGAGAACCTATGGCATATAATTTTTTCCAGAAATATCAAGGGTTACAAATTCGGGTTTAGTAATGTTAACTATAAGGAACAATAAATGCATACCTTTAATCTTCTGGTAGAGACTCGTGCTTTTAGTCTTTTGGCTTTTGTAACAGCAGAGACTCATGCTGATAGCGTATTATAAAATTTTGGTAGTATTAGTATAAAATCTACATACAATAAATCTTTAACTATTATTTGTACAAAAATTTCTTTAAACTTCTCTTTTTCTTTTCTCTCATAATTTTCTCTAACAATTCTTTCACAAAATAGTATATTAGAGAAGAGCTTTATTTATAGAGTTTTATTAGTAGAATGTATTATTTTCTATTAATATATATTTTTTGTGTTTACATTAACTCTTAATGATAGACATCTATATTCATTAATAGAATTTCGCAACAGAATTTGATTACTTGTATTAGAGCCTGACTACAAGCGTCTGGCTTCCGATATCGACTTTGACAGCTGAAAATATTGCAAAAGACCATATATATATATATATATAGAAATGATATGGTCTGGTGTTTATGCCTCGCTATCACTTGATTGCTTGGACTCCCAGCACAGAAAGGAACTCCAAGAAAACAGAAAAGACATAAATTTTGGATTCTTTTTATGATATCATCTTGGCGACAGACACACAATCCGGCAGTCATCCACAGCAAAGTACGCATTACAAACAGAGTGCAAATACGTTGAATTAACTGAAAAGGCCAAACATATTCACATATGGGTTGGCTTGGGAGATTCAAATCAAGTACTGAGCCAACCTATGACAAAAGGTAAAAAACCAAAAGCGAAATCTAAGAATCTGCATTCTCCTAATATATCACCAAGCAAACCGAGAGATGCGCTACAGAAAACCAAAACATGAGTGTTGCTTCAAGTACTAACCCCCACCAAGAGATGCACCACCACTGCGAAACCTGAGAAATTACTGCCCCTATATCATTACTACTAGTAGTTTAATTCCGGGGTAACCTGAACAGGGAAGGAGTTATCAAGCCCAAGTTCCTTCAAGAAGAGGACGGATTGGACCGATCTCCCCAAAGCTCCTCACTAAATCTGAACAAGATGGATCGTGTGAATTTTCGACCTCAGTTTTAAGCTCCAACCCCAACTCCTGTTCTACATCGTTAGAGGCAGCAATGAGTAGAAACTCACAGCCTTCATAGTTAAGAAAATCAGGTGGATCAGCTGGACTGAATTTTCGGTTCCGAATTGCCCGTGCAGGTGAGCAGGAAAGGCTGCTCTTCGCTTACTCTGAAGTCCCTGGAATCGTGTATTGTCCTTCTGGTTAGGATTCTTTATCTGGATAACAAATGATCCTTCTCGCTCAACATTAAGTGATTCCTGTGCTTCATTTTTTGCATCATCTGGTGGATATTCAAGCTTATACACCAAATGTGTATGCATTGTTTTTCGAGGATTATGCCTTAAGATGCGATAGACACCTTCTGCCAATGCTCTAGCAGTCTCCTTGTGACGGTGGCCCTTGTTGCAGTGTCATATTCCTCGCCTTTCAGAGAAGCTTTAACATCTTCAATTCTTGTAGTAACCAACTCAACAAAGCCCCGTAAGGTCTTCCCCTCTTCTCACTTGGATCAGGCAGTCTTTTCTTCCCCAAGATAATGAATCGCAGCAACGGTTGCTTCTGAATGTCAATTTTCTGAACACCATGCCCACCTTCATCAGCCTTAACTTTATCACGCGGAAGGGTTTTGTCATCATCATCAGCTTCAGTACCTAGTTTGGCACCTTCTTTGCCAGAATGCATATCTTGAGTTTCTACAACAGATTTCTCTTCTGATTCTGGTCGAAGAACAATATACAGGCGTTGCACATCATCAGGGCCATGAGCTTCCTCTCTCTGAACTTTAGGCCTGTAAAAGAAGAATATTTCCCCTCTTTCCACAATTTCAACATTGTCTTGGTTTCTTTTAATCTCTTCCTCTCCATATCCCATCTTGCTTACTCCCCCTAGGCAGTAGATAGCAGTTCAATAATCAGTAACCATAGCATAAGAAACATAAAACATAAGTGCTTTGGTTATATCAGCCGGAAAACAACAAAGTTAATCCATAAAATTTACAGAAAGCCACATCTCGTAGTGGCATGCTTCTGGTTATTCCCAGTAACCCAGTGCAAATAGAAAAAATGTCTTAAAAGCAAATGGTAACTCAAAATTCTAGACCAGACTACAGTTTCAGCAAACAAGTAACTGAAAATAACAGAACTCCCATGGTAATCAAATGCGTTGGCTATCAAAGGATACAGATTAAACCATGAAAAAACATCAGCAAGAAGAAGATCAAGGGAAGTCATAGTACTGTGAATGAATCAATTGCAAAACTTAGATACTCACCAAAAGATCGGCACATCACTTTTCACTTATTTTCTGGGTTCCGCCCTTTCCACTTCCTCTCTCCAGGTCTTCTATCACTTGAAAGTTTCGTGCTTCTGTATACTCACATGACATGACCGCCCGATCCCCTTGGTCCTCTTCTAGAGGGCTCATAACTGCTGCTTCGAGAGAAATGCAAAGGCCCAATCTTCTCGGGCAGTACGCCACCGAACGCTTTAATCATATCCAATAATCCAAACCGCAATTAAAATTTTATTCCACATGCTTCCGCCTACCTTTTGGTGGTTCTGTTAAAAAAGAAAAATCCAAACCGCAATTAGAAAAGCAAAAACAGCACTACTACAGGAGAACGACGTGGTGGTCAAACTCCTTTATACCCAATGTGATAGAAATTAATAATGTGTAAAGTTGAGGGGTAAATTAAGTTTGACAATATAACATAATTAGATGAATAGTTAAAATTTTTGTTGATCTCTTCGTTGTTTTGTTAGAGAAGTATTTGTGAAGTATTTTATAATATGACTTTAAATTGTTTTTAAGTTTATTAAATAAGTATAAATTTTAGTTTTAAAATTTTATATTTAGTTCATAAATTTTGTTTAATTCTTATTGTCTTTAAAGTAAATTTTTTATAAGAATAAAATAGAATATTTATAAGATTGTTTCTCGATATGATTTTTTCAAATTTAATGCTATATTTACAACAAATATTTTGAATTTTTTGTATTTTTTAGAATTCTTCGCTTTCTTTGTTTTGTTAGTCTTCCATTTCATCAATCGGAAGATGGACCATCCTCTGGCCTTTTGCTATTCCAAAAACCCAGTCTTTCTTCGGGGTTTTGACCGAATAGGGGCGAAAATCAAATCAAAATCCAAACGAGGGGTGAAATAAGGGGTGATGGATGACTGAGGGTACCTCGCAATCCCTGAATGCGAGGCTCCCCAATGCGAGATGTGCCTCATGAATTTCCACGGAAAGGGAGGTGCAATTAATGCATCTCGCAAATGGTTTATGCGAGATGCTCCATCAATTTCCACGGAAAGGGGGATTGTTGTGCATTTTTTAAAATTTTTTTTATCTTTTTGCTGAATACTTTTTGCGCATGCATGCGAGGTTGTTATGCTGATTGCTTTTTGCGCAAATAGCATGCATTTTTGCTTTTTTTAATGTAATTTTTTTCTCACTTTTTACAACAAAATATATTTATTTTTTTTCAATTTTTTTTCTATTGTAAAAGAAATTAATATAAAATAAAAATTAATAATTTAAATTTAATCATTACAAATAATATGCATATTTTTACTATAATTAATTTTATTTATATATACATATTTTGAAATAAATTTTTATTCGTGTTTTTAATTTATAATATTTATGTATTCATTAAAAAATAAAAAAATTTTAAATTCTTTACTATCTAAATATATTAAAAATATTTTCTTCTTTTTTTTTATATTGGAACTAGTTTATCATTTTTTGTGACTTACTCATCTTATTTATTTTTTATTGTATTTAAAATCTCTACTATAATCATCCGTTCATTATTTTTTTTTTGTAATTTTTTTTCTCACTACTTACAACAAAATATGTTTATTTTTTTCAATTTCTTTTTTTCTATTGTAAAAGAAATTAATATAAAATAAAAATTAATAATTTAAATTTAATATTTCACACATTATCTGAATTCAGTTAATTTATAAATTATTTTGATTATGAAATGTAAGGGGATTGTCAAATTTAGATAATTGATATTTAATTAAATAGTTGACACTATAATTTTAGTATATTTAGATAGTTGAGAATTTATATTTTTATAATTTTTTAATGAATAATTAAATATTATAAATTAAACTACAAATAAAAATTTATTTCAAAATTTAATATATATAAAATTAACTGTAGTAAAAATACAGATATTACTTGTTATGATCATATTTAAATTAATAAAATTTAATTATTAATTATTTAAATTTATTTATACAGGTCTTTATATATTTTGTATTATTTAAAGGCATTATTTTCTTTTACAATAGAGAAAGAAATTACAAAAAAATATAATGAACGGATGATTATAGTAGAGATTTTAAATATAATAGAAAATAAATAAGAG
Organism: Voacanga thouarsii; assembly: GCA_026120185.1. NCBI lineage: Eukaryota > Viridiplantae > Streptophyta > Magnoliopsida > Gentianales > Apocynaceae > Voacanga > Voacanga thouarsii. The sequence goes on from JANUWF010001153.1 coordinate 3,109,766, forward strand.
GAGTAAGTCACAAAAAATGATAAACTTGTTCCAATATAAAAAAAGAAGAAAATATTTTTAGTATATTTAGATAGTTAAGAATTTAAAATTTTTTAATTTTTAATGAATACTTAAATATTATAAATTAAAAATACGAATAAAAATTTATTTCAAAATATGTACATATAAATAAATTTAATTATAGTAAAAATATATATATTATTTGTAATGATTAAATTTAAATTATTAATTTTTATTTTATATTAATTTCTTTTACAATAGAAAAAAAGAAATTGAAAAAAAATAAATATATTTTGTTGTAAAAAGTGAGAAAAAAAATTACATAAAAAAAAGCAAAAATGCATGCTATTTGCGCAAAAAGCAATCAGCATAACAACCTCGCATGCATGCGCAAAAAGATAAAAAAAAATTAAAAAAATGCACAACAATCTCCCTTTCCGTGGAAATTGATGGAGCATCTCGCATAAACCATTTGCGAGGTGCATTAACTGCACCTCCCTTTCCGTGGAAATTGATGTAGAAATTCATGAGGCACATCTCGCATTCATTGAATGCGAGATGCTGGGAAGCCTCGCATTTAGGGATTGAGAGGTACCTCCAGTCATCCATCACTCCATATTTCGCCCCTCATTTGAATTTTGATTTGATTTTCGCCCCTATTTGGTCAAAAACCCTCTTTCTTCCTCTTCTCTTCCCTCCTCTTCATTCCATCTGAACGGAAGAATAACGGAATGAAGAAAGACTCATCCTGAACGGCACTGGAACGGAATCAGTGCCGCCGACCTACCTCGAACGGTGCCACCGCCGCAAAACCCTAGCCAAAGCTCACTCTCTCACAACCACCGCCACAAATAGTCATCGCCATGCCGCCAATATCTTCAATGGCGGTTATGTGGAGGCAGAAGGAGAGAATGAGAATGATGACGAAGGCTTCGAAGGAGGAGACTGCGAGATGTGGACGACTACGAGCGGAACGTAGGAGCGTAATGGAATGGTAAGAGTGGAATGTAATGGAAGGAACAATGGAGAGTGCATTCGCGAGTGCCTCTGCCATCAGCGATCAGAGGCAAAAAATTGAACAGTGGAAGCACATTCTCACCACAGTTCTCGCCTCCAACGATATCGTACAGGCCAAAAAATTCATCGATCACAGTTACCTTCTCTCGTCGCCGTTATCGTTATCGTTTTTCTTATCTATGTAAGCATCCTCGGGTTTGATTTTACTGTAATGCTTTATGCAGTGTTATCCGATGAAGTACCGCTGGTGGTGTCAAGGCAGCTTTTGCAAACGTTTGCACAAGAGCTGGGGAAATTGGAGCCGGAGGCTCAAAAGGAGATTGCGCATTATACACTCAATCAGATTCAGCCTCGAGTTGTGTCGTTCGAAGAACAGATTTGATTCATTTTTTTTTCTCAGAAGTCTGATTGTCGACTTCTGTTTTTGGTTTTCTAGATAGCTCATTGTTGAATGCTGAACATGATAATTATGCTTTATAATGGAGAATTAGAATTTGCTTATTTCAGGCTTTTAACTCTTATGGATTTTATCTCCTATTTATTTCAATACTTTTGTCCCTCATGCAACTGCTTATGAAAAAACTCTGCATGTTATTGCAAGGAAATCAGGCATAAGAAACTGAAACAGTGTTTCACAATCGGGAATTCAGTGATAATTATTGACGAAAGAAATTCTGTGGAAAATATTCGAAGTTATTTAGGAGTTAGGGAAAAATTGGTAGATAGAAGGAAAAGGATTTTTCCTTTCACTAATTTAGTGATTGAGAATATGGCTTAATGTGGTTGTTGCCACCCTTCTTTTGGACTAGGACAGATTAGCGGATACACTGTGTTGAATTAGTGGTGGTTGGTATTTGGACACTATAATTTGCAACCAAAGAAAGTAAAATCATGATTTCATTCTATTACATCTTTCTTCAAAATTAGCAATTAAAGTTCTTTATATCTACCATTTAATTGTTGTTTTTATTTAGGTTTATGGCTCCAATTTTGTTTTAAACATCCAACCAATTAATTGCTCCAAAGAAAACAACATGGGGAAATCAAGTAGAGTTTTTGCCAACACTGTCATCTGAAAACAGAAGTGACTTGCAAACAAGGCTGAGATTGTTTTGTCCTTGTGCATGGGACACCCCCTTAGGGCTTTTTGTTTAAGGGCTAAAATCTAAGTTCAGCTATTTGCCTAGGATATTTTGTTGTCTTGATACTACTATCCTGATGCACTGCTATATTTTCCTTGCTCCTGATCTAGAGTTGTGCTGTTCTGGTTGCTGGCTTTCTTTACATAGTTGGATTCAAGTTTACAAATATGTACCCCAAAAAAGATAAACCTTTGCAAATATTAATGTTCATTAAGGGTGGAATTGATAGCATCCAAGCCAATTGAAAACTTCAACTTAATTAAAAAAAAAATCTAAATAATTTTCGTTTCTCAAGAATTGTCATCTATTTACAAATTACCATATTTTCTCTCCTTGACACCACATGTATTTTTTTATAATTCAATTTCTTTTTCAATTTAAACAAATTATTCTCAAAAGAGTTGCGCAATCCAAGTACACCCTAAATATTCTTTCAGCCTGACCTTGCACTTCTGTTGTCATTTTTATCATTTTTTTGTCGTAACGAATTTCCAATTCATAAGCTGTAATATTTGTCTTTTTTTTTTTTTTTATTAGCCATTCTCCAATTTAATTTACTATCCTTGTCTTTTTTCTTCCTTCTCTCTCTCTCTCTCTCTCCATCCACTGATTCCTGTTGTACATGATCCCTTTATTGCATGGTTTTGCACTTATTTATTGTTATTGGGGTCATCCTCTCTACTAAGTAATCCCATCTGCATTGGTAATAGGTGCTGATAATTAGAGAGAAGCTTGCTGAGTTATATGAGTCTGAACAACAATGGTGAAAAGCAGCACAGATGCTCAGTGGCATTGATCTAGATTCTGGAATGAGGTACGGTAATAGGCTTCTTCTTTCTTTTTTTAATAATTTACTGTAAGACATTTTTTCCAAAAATAGTTTAAAATTTTAACTGGGTGTTACTTTACTACCTTATCAGAGTGATTGATGATACATTCAGACTGTCTAACTGTGTCCAAATTGCCCGTCTGTACCTTGAGGTATATGTTTTCTCTATTTATGCACTTTCAAATTTTTTTCCCTGACAATTATTTAAAAGGATGTCTATGTATTTATGGCAGTTTTTCCCCTTTTGAGGATGAGGGCCTTGCTTTCTTGCAAAACAGGTATAGTAACTTTTGTTTCTGGTGTTGTTTTTGGATTCTTTAGTTGTTGTTAAGAATTTTCAAGTTTTTGTGGATTAACAAAGTGTCAATTTTATTCGGATTCAAGGAAAATCTGTCAGTTACTATTTAGGCTTCTTTGAGAAAACCCAGTTTCATGATTGAATAAAAATAGGAAAATTCCAGAAGGCCTTTTTTGCCTTGAATAAGGAGAAGAAATTGAAAGAAAGCATTGGCAGAACCTGTCTCAACGTCGGATGTATTCTTTCTAAGGTATTGTAAGCTGTTAGGTTTTTGTGGGATTTGGCAGATCTGCTTGGAAGTGTTATTGCTTTAGGTGGTCAATCTTTAGCCTCCTTTATGAGTTGAGATTGTTACTGGGAAAATCTTTGTATTCGAGCTGTCAATTATACGAAAATTAGCAATCTTTGGTTATGTTTTAATTGGCAGAATGAATTGTTATTGATATCTGTTTGTGATGCTAAAGGTTGTATTGGGATGAATTTTTTGTGCAGTTGCAAGGTTTAAATTGAAAGTAATTTCTATTTGTTTTTATGGTTTAATTTGTCCTTCTGGTATCATGGCCAGGCATGCTTTGAACGTAACCCATTTAAAACAGTTCCAGGCCCTTTCAAGCTATTCTAGCAGTGCATGCGTTCCAAACCTGGGTATGTTGATGTTAAATCTCTAGTGTTAACTTGGGCAAGTTGTTAAGCAATTTGAGTTTTTTCACTTTTTTTCCCTTTATTCAATCTAAATATAATATTACAGTGATATTAGCTGTCTGTGTTTTTGCCCCAATAACTACTTCTTAAGATTTTTAGCTTTTGATGTCTTGGCAGCAATGAGTGACAAGTCTCCATTGCTGGGTGAATGTTGAAATTGTAAATTGCAACATGCATAAGAAGAATATCTTTGTTGCCTTTTCTTTCCTGTTGGCCAAGAAGTGCAAAATGTTTTACTTTCTTGCAATAGTTTGTCCTGTCGAAGCTGTTAGCATAGTAGATTATAGTTAACAACCACGTGTTCTTTGTCTACTAATTGGAACTGATATTCAGAATCAATGGTATTTGATTTATCAACTGCCATGAGGTTTTGATTTTCTGTTTCTCTCAAAAAAATGTGTGAAACTAAACATTCTTCATCTGATGATCTCCTATTAGACACATTTGATTAGGGCGGATGGGGAACCAGTAGATCCACAGAAGCTACTTGAAGATGCTTGCAAGGCCAAGTGTGTAAGGCCATGGCGTGCCTATGAGGTAACAAAGTAAAAGGTCTTCTGGTTTTCCAAAATCTTCAGATTATTGCCTTCAAACAAAGAATTCGAAATCACAACTAATTTTATGTACTTTTACTACTGCTTTCCTCTCTTTATAGCACAAGTTATTCATTGTACAGTAGCTTAAAGCTGGAATTCAGCATGACGTAATTATCAGAATAAGCCTTTGCTGCCCCAACCCCAACCCCCCCCCCCCTCTTCTCTCATAAGAGCAAAAATAAAAAAAAGAAAAAAACAGAGAAGGGGAAAAAAAAAAGGGAAGAAAGGTGGAGAGCAAATGATCTAATTCTATGTTGCTTATAAGATTATACAAACAGAAAATACTTCTGATATATTTAGATTGAATATTTTAGGATATTAACAATTGAGATAAGAAGTAAGAAAATACAGAATTTGCATAAAGACTTATTGCTGTTTGGAAAATTAGTTTGTCATATTTACTTTTTAAATGCACACCTTTCTTCTAGGAAAAATGCAGTTCTTAAACTGATTTATTGCATAAATGATTTTGGACATGTCCTATACATTAAAAGAATAACTGTGGAGCACGTATTTTAATCTGCTGCATCAATTTCTATATCTCTGCCTCTTGATCTTCTTTTCTTTTTAAATTTTATGAAGATAAATCATATTTACACGCCCGTACCTGTGGAAGACCACTATGCCAAGGTTTGAATATACCAAACTTTTTGCATATTTATTTATCTAAGCAAATCCTATATTATCTAGGATCAGCTATCTCTGCTTATATAGAGACTAAGTTTTCTCTTATTTGCGTATTCATTTATTTCTACTGAAAAATTCTCTTTATGTGGCAAGACCCTCCACTAAAATTATCAATTGATAGTTCAAGTGCCTGTGAGATTGAAGAAGATAGTGATGGTGTGTGGAGCATTATTAGTCGCAAGGTTGTGTAGTTCACTGTTACTTAAGATTTCCGTTTACTGATTTCATACTCACTTCATGAGTTTCTTCTTCTCAGCAAGAAGATAATACATTAGAAGATTAAAATCTTAGAAGATTGCACTCTGACAAGTGATTGATTTTACAGTAGTATAGCCTACCACCTATGGAATTGCTTGCTCAGTTGGATAAGATAGTTTATGTGACTTCTTCAGCTTATTTAATGCAGTTACTTTGTTTTAGTGAATGAAAGAACAGAAAATGATGGACCAACAATCCTCTCATTACTTAATATTTGGACATATTTGGACTTGCTAAGCAAATGTATTTTTTTCTTTATTTCTTCTCTCCTTTGTATTCTTCCTAATGTTCGTTGATCTGAATACATTTGTATTTTGAGCAAAATGAGACGAAAACTCTAACTGCATCAAAGAAGCTAACATATTTTGCAAAATCAAATTCACATTATGAACAAAAAAAAAAAAATTCAAATTCACATAATTCAAATAAATACATAAAATATTTTTTAAAATAAAAAATTAAATATATCAAATACATAAGTAACTATAAAAACTCTTCTAACAAATACATCGATAAATATATTTCACAATGTATTTATCAAATAAATAAAAATTCTTCCGTGCATCGCACGAGCAACTGCCTAGTTTAAAGTATTCCTATGGAAAGTTACCTCGCGAATGCCAGGGCAAGGTGTAGTGCACCTCATGCTCGGCAAACGCGAGAATGAATTGAGCCCATCTCAACCAGTTAAGCTGATTTGAGACACGAGGTGCTTGGACCACACGTCTGGTAGACGGAGGTCTAAGTGGGATCTCGCTTCTACTTGCTGCCTTGTAAATTTCACCATTTAATTCAATTCATGAACAATTAGATAGAAAGTATTAGCAATTTACTTTCAAAATTTAGTAAAAGCAAGAGTTAGATAAATAAGCACTTATTTTTATTAAATGCAACATTAAAAGTGAACTTTGTCTAATAATTCCTCCAATTAAAAATATATGTCACATTTTGTTTAAGTACATAAATTAAGAAAATTTTAAAATCTATTGATTCATATTTAAAAAATGACTAAATTACATATAAATTGATATTAATAGCAATTAATGTTAAGTTTTACTAGAATAATAACGATAAAGATATTTTTTAAATCTCTGAAACATAACGTATAAATTTTTTTTAAAGAATCTAATGTATTCTCTATTTAGTGAGGCAATATAATTATATTGTTTATGGAAAGTCAAAAATTCCTACACATAATAATATGAAAAGTGTTATAAAATTAGGGTAGTGTTAGAATAAAATCTACACACTACACACGAAGAAAATTCTAACTATTCTTTGCACAAGAATTTCTCTTCAAACTTCTCTCTTTCTTTCTCTCACAATTCTTTCTCTAATCTTTCTTTCACTAATATTTCTTTCACAAAATAATGGTGTATTACAAGCTTAGAGAATAGCTCTATTTATAGAGCTCTAATTAGTGGATTACATCATGGCATACATCATCTTCCACTAATCTTAATTAGTGGTGTCTCCACTAAATGGTGGACATCCATAAAAATCTTCTATAATAATTCACATAAATCCATAATTAGTGGAGCCTCCACTAATTAATAAAGATTCCAATAATTCATAACACTCCCCCTTGGATGTCCATCCATTACATAAAGAATATGCCTCGTTAAAACCTTACTAGATAAAAATCCAGTGGGAAAAAAAATCTAGTGAAGGAAAAAGAGTACACTATTCTATATATCTATTTATTACTCTCCCTGATGAGATGATTCCTTTAAATCTTTAAACCAACGCATACCAATTTTATATCTCAACTTTTCAAATGTTGCAGTCGGTAAAGTCTTCGTGAAAATATCTGCGAGGTTATCACATGACCGAATTTGTAGCACATCAATTTCACCTTTCTTCTGGAGTTCATGAGTAAAGAAGAATTTTGGTGAAATATGTTTTGTCCGATCTCCTTTAATATATCCTCCTCGTAATTGAGCTATGCAAGCTGCATTGTCTTCATAAACAGGAGTTGGAATACCTTTGATTGATGATAATCCACAACTTTCTCGGAGATAATGAATCATGGATCTTAGCCATACACATTCTCGACTTGCTTCATGAATGGCTATAATTTCAGCATAATTTGAAGAAGTAGCTGCTATAGATTGTTTCGTAGAACGCCATGATATAACAGTATTTCCACATGTAAATAGATAGCACGTTTGAGAACGTGCTTTATGTGGATCAGATAAATAACTAGCATCTGCATAACCTATCAATGTTGGACTGGTTTTATTTGAATAAAATAATCCAAGATCAATTGTACCTTAGAGATATCGAAGGACTTGTTTAATTCCATTCCAATGTCGTCGTGTTGGTGAAGAACTAAATCTTGCTAATAAATTGACAGCAAAAGCAATATCAGGTCTTGTATTATTAGCAAGATACATCAATGCACCAATTGCACTGAGATATGGTACTTCAGGACCAAGGAGTTCTTCATCATTTTCTTGAGGTCGGAAAGGATCTTTATCCACATTTAATGATCGGAGGATCATTGGAATACTCAATGGATGTGCTTTGTCCATGTAAAATCTTTTTAGCACTTTTGCTGTATATGTTGATTGATGAATAAATGTTCCACTCTCCAGATGTTTAATTTGTAAACCAAGGTAAAATTTGGTTTTACCAAAATCCTTGATTTCGAATTATCTTTTTAAATAATCAATTGTTTCTTGGAGCTCTTCAGGAGTTCCAATAAGATTAATATCATCAACATATATAGCTAATATCACAAATTTAGAACCAGATTTCTTAATAAAAACACATGGACATACCTGGTCATTTTTAAATCCCGCTTTCAATAAATATTCACTAAGACGTGTGAACCACATGCGCCCAGATTGCTTCAGGCCATATAATGATTTCTACAACTTGATGGAGTAATTTTCACGAGGATAATGTTTATATGCTTCAGGCATATGAAATCCTTCGGGGATTTTCATGTAAACATCATTTTCTAAATTTTCATATAAGTGAGCAGTGACAACATCTAATAGATGCATATCTATCTTTTCATGTACTGCCAAACTGATAAGATATCGGAGTGTAATAGCATCAACAACAGGAGAATAAGTTTCATCATAGTCAATACCTGGTCTTTGTGAAAAACCTTGGGCTACTAATCGCGCTTTATATCGAACGATTTCACTCTTTTCATTGCGCTTTCGCACAAATATCCATTTGTAGCCAACAGGTTTTACACCTTCTGGTGTTTGGACTGCAGGTCCGAAGACTTCACATTTTGTCAGTGCATTTAACTCCGATTGAATCGCATCTTTCCATTGCAGCCAATCTTTTCTATGCCGACATTCATCAATTGATATTGGTTCAGGATCATCATTATCCTGTGTAACATCAAGAGATATATTGTATGCAAATATATTATCAATAACAGTTTCTATCCGATTCCAACTTCTACCGGAAGTGGTATAATTGATAGAAATTTCAGTGTTACTTTCATCAACTTCTGGTTCTTTGTCATCAGTTCTCTCTTGGTCTTTATCATTATTTTCTTCAATATGATCTTCTGGATCATTTAATCCTCTTTTCTTTCGAGGATTTTTATCTTTAGAACCAAGAGGTCGGCCACGCTTTTGGCATGTTTTTGACTCAGCAGACTATAGGTATAATATTTTGTTCTGCTGGAACTTCAATTCGAATAGGAGCATTTATAGTCTGGAATATGCGATTTTGTAACTCTTCCGGAGTCAACAAAAGCGTCCGGCATTTGATTTGCAATGCTTTGCAAATGAATTATCTTTTAAACTTCAAGTTCACATGCGCTTGTGCGCGGATCAAGATAATTTAATGATGTTGTCCAAGCAAGATCCTTTTTATGCTGTTTTGGTTCTCCCCCTAATTTAGGGAATAATGATTCATCAAAATGACAATCAACAAATCTTGTTGTGAATACATCTCCTGTCAGGGGTTCAACATACCTGATAATAGAGGGAGAATCATATCCAACGTATATCCCCTTTCTTCTTTGATGACCCATCTTTGTACGTTGGTTTGGTGCAATTGGAATATATACAGCACACCCAAAAATTCTTAAATGAGCAATATTTGGTTCTGATCCAAAAACCAATTGCAAAGGAGAGAATTTATGATAACTAGCTGGTCTTATACGTACAAGTGTTGCAGCATGTAGAATAGCATATCCCCAGGCAGATGTTGGGAGATTTGTTTTCTTTAATAATGGTCTAGCAATTAATTGTAATCGTTTAATCAAAGATTCAGCAAGACCATTTTGTGTGTGAACATGAGCTACAGGATGTTCAACATTAATCCCAATTGACATGAAATATGCATCAAAAGCATGTGATGAAAATTCACCAGCATTATCCAAACGGATATTTTTAATGTGATGGTCCGGAAATTGTGCTCGTAATTAATTATTTGAGCAAGTAATCTCGCAAACGCCAAGTTGCGAGTAGATAATAAACATACATGTGACCATCGGGATGATGCATCAATAAAGACCATAAAATATTTGAACGATCCACATGGTAGATCAATAGGTCCACAAATATCTCCGTGAATCCGTTCGAGAAATGTAGGACTTTCAGCTCCTACTTTTACTGGTGATGGTTTAACAATTAATTTTCCTAGGGAACATGCAGTTCATGCGAATTTTTCTGATGTTAATATCATTTTATTTTTTAAAGGATGACCATGTGTATTCTCAATGATTCTTTTCATCATGGTAGATCCCGGATGACCCAACCGGTCATGCCAAATGCTAAAAGTAATAGGATCAGTAAACTTCTGGTTTACTAGATGATGAATTTCAATTGTACGTATTTTTACAAAATATAGACCAATAGAAAAATATGCCAGTTTTTCTAATACCGATTTCTTACCCAAATGAATTTGAGTAATAAAAAGATGCTCAATCCCATTTTCCTCATTTGTTTCAACATGATACCCATTTCTGCGGATATCTTTAAAACTCAATAAATTTCTTCTGGATTTTGAGGAAATAGTGCCTTATCAATAATAATTGTTGTTCCTTTAGGCAACAATATACTAGCTCTTCTGGAACCCTCAATTACATTTGCACTACCGTTTATCGTATAAATATTTATTTCTCCCATTTTGAGATCAGAAAAATATTTCTCATTTTTTAGTATGGTGTGTGTAGTTCCACTATCAATAATGCATACATCATCATTAACAACAGCCATCTGAACACAAATATATATATATAAACGTAAATATTATTAGAATAGAATGAAAATGAAAATACAAAAATATCAAGGTGAGGCTTTAGTTCTTCTGGACACTGCCATCACCAATTAAATGGTCTATCCTACCGTCTGGGTGTTCAAAAAAATCCGATACATCCATATGGGTAATATTGATATTAAGATCTTCAGGATCAATATCATCATCCTCAGCATTATTTATTGGATGTTGAGAAAAATTTGCTTCCACATTTTTATTTTTCAATGAAGCTTGATACAATTCAACTAAATGCTTAGCCGTACGATAGTTTCGTGACCAATGACCTTTCATGCCACATCTATAACATATATCCTCATGCTTTTCTTCAATTTCTTTTTCTTTTCCCTTATGATCTTTTCTGTTCCACTTCAGGTGGCCAGTATTTCTCACAGTTTGATTATGATTGTGATAAGGGAAATATCGAGCGTGTCTACGACCATAACCACGACCACGGCCACGGCCACGGCCATGGCCACGACCACGACTATAATGATGGCTTCTGCTGGAGCCAACAGCATTCACTTGAGAGTCTTGTTGAGCCGCTTGGTCCAGCTTCATGATTTCTCAATAATAACTCATTATCTTTCTCTGCAATGAGGATGACAGTAATTAAATCTGTAAATTTTGTATACCCCTTTTCTTGATATTGTTGCTGCAGAACAATATTCGAGGCATGAAAGGTGGAGAATGTCTTCTCCAATATATCTTCATCAGTCGCTTTTTCTCCACATAATTTTAATTGAGATGTAATTTTATACATTGCGGAGCTATATTCATTCACGGTTTTAAAATCTTGCAACCTCAAGTGCAACCATTCATACCGTGCAGTGGGTAGTACGACCATCTTCAGGTGGTCAAATCTTTCTTTTAAATTTACCCACAGGACATATGGATCTTTTTCGGTAAGATATTCTATTTTCAAATTTTCATCGAGATGACGACGAATAAAAATCAAAGCTTTAGCCTTGTGTTGTGTAGATGCACTATTATTTGCTTGAATAGTTTCACTAAGGCTTTCAGCATTTAGATGCATTTCTGCATCGAGAACCCATGACATATCAAGGGCTACAAATTCGAGTTTAGCGAGGTTAGCCATAGAGATCAATAAATGCGTACCTATCTTCTGGCTTTGGTAACGTCAGAAACTCGTGCTTAGTCTTCTGGCTTTTGTACCGGTAGAGACTCGTGCTGATAACGTGTTATAAAATTAGGGTAGTATTAGAATAAAATCTACACACTACACACTAAGAAAATTCTAACTATTCTTTGCACAAGAATTTCTCTTCAAACTTCTCTCTTTCTTTCTCTAATCTTTCTTTCACTAATATTTCTTTCACAAAATAATGGTGTATTACAAGCTTAGAGAATAGCTCTATTTATAAAGCTCTAATTAGTGGATTACATCATGGCATACATCATCTTCCACTAATCTTAATTAGTGGTGCCTCCACTAAATGGTGGACATCCATAAAAATCTTCTATAATAATTCACATAAATCCATAATTAGTGGAGCCTCCACTAATTAATAAAGATTCCAATAATTCATAACAAAAAGTAATATTTTGGGTTTAAGAACCAACCATGTGGTCAAAGACGAAGCCATGTGGTGGCTAGACAGGTCAATTGATCCATTAAAATTTCAAAATATCCTTTCGAAATCGGGAACAAAAAGTATTAAAGTTGTATTATTATTTTTTATTTTGCTAGATTCGCAATAAAATTTTTTTGCTTTTGAATTAATTTTTAATTTTATTTTATCTTCTTTTTTAAATATAAATGATATATTTAAACGTAAATCTAATCATAATTTAAAAATTTTCTATTTTTAGTTCATTTTTAAAAATAAACGATATTTTAAAATTTCTAATTTTTAGTTTATTTTTATGCCTAATTATGATTAGTCAAATTGTGGATATCGTTTCCAAATAAAATTTGAAAATAATGAAATAATTATAAATGGAGATTAAAAATTAAAAATATTATCTGTAATTCGTTCAAATTTAAGTTATAATACTTTTTGAGTATAATTATTAAATAAAGTATAATTTATAATATTTTATTACAATTGATCATAAATATTAATTGTTTACAAAAAGTTTAAAAATTTCAAATGTTAATTATGCAAATTTATAATTTTCTTATAATTTAATTTGAGTAATTTATATTTTTAATTGAATTCAAACAATTCACTATATATTTTTTATTTAATTAATATTAAATATTATTCAACTATCGAAGATATGTATTTAATTATATTAAATATTTCAATAAATATGAATTTAATTAATATAAAGTATGAATTTAATATGGATTTAGTTAATATTAGATATGGATTTAATTAATATTATTAAATATGTTATTAAATAATAGTTGAATATTTCATGATTATTTTGTACTTTTTAATTTTAAAAAATAATTTGAAAATAAAATCTAATTAATTTAAGGTTATGTTTAATATTTAGTTACAATAAATTTTAAGTCTCAATTGTGTACACCTGAAATCATCAAAACCAAGTATGAAAGTGAGTCCCACAATGAAATCCTTGACAGTTTCTCTGAGGTTGAACTCGTTTTGGATATTGTTATTGAGGTTGTGCTTCAGGTTATCCCTCATCTTATTCTTCTATAGCATATGACGAACCTACATCCTCCTTAAACTGTCCATACTATCTCTGAGAGCGTCTAGTAAATGGATCAGCAATAAACTCCTCAAGAGAACCTACTACCTAGGATTGAAAAGTAGGTGTAGCAAAGTTAAAAAATTATCAGGATTACCTTCAATCGCTGTACCTAACAAATAATCATCTTCATCCACTGCACTTGGCATATAATCATTATCAACCGTTATAGGAGCACTTGGCAAATAATCATCTTCACTTCTATGCACAGGTGAATATTGATGTTGTTGAGGAACTTCGTTAGCTGCAGCACGCTGATGTGGGCGTCTATTGTCCCTCTTAATTGGTGGTGCTTGTCGAGAGATTTCTTGCGTAATCAGTAATATTAGATCAAAAGTATACGATTGTCTGGATGGCTCATACGGTATGCAATTTAGACTCTCTGCTTCACCACCAGCAGTTAATGTAAGCCTGGCAATATCCAATATTCTTCTGACTATTTGTTGAGCGTACGAAGCATCAGCATGTTGCGACACATTATTGCCTATGTACATGATCTAGTGCAGCCCGTCAGCCTATATATGTATTTTTAGAAATGTCAAAACATATATATATATATATATATATATATCGATATTTTATATATATTTACATCCACAAAAAAAAATTTACTTATATATACTTCAATTGCTGAACTACAAGATTGGTAACACTTGGGGTTCAGTTGTTATATGTTCAGATTGTCAATCAAATGCCATGTGTGAGTTTAATATCACCTAGCATAATTAGGTGAAACCACAACTTGCCCAAAAGTGAACTGTCCTACCATAATATATGCATGGTAGTTTATCCAATTAGCAAGGTGTAGCGCATCAACCTCATCCCACCCAGCACCAGTAGTTCGCAGGTCACGATGATGCAAATCTGATCTCGTGTCAACACCATCAAGAATTGATTGTGACAATGTCGCATAACTCTATCAGGGCGATGCAACTCTATCATCTCTTAACACAATAGTGATGTGATGGATGCCCAGATCTGTCGCCCATACGTGTAATACGGAGGTAGAGATGCCAATATATGTTTATTGTAATGTTGCCAAATAAAATGCAGAAATAGGCAATTTTAGTATCAAACAATAAATATTGATAATATATAATATTTACATGATTGTGAATTCAAAAATATAATACTTACATGATTGTATTGCATCTAATCCAACTGATCCATGTACACAATTTAATAGTTAAATTTTTAATAAATTCTAATATATCTATTTCAACAAATAAATGAATAAATTAATACAATCTATAATTTTTTTTAAAAAAAACCTGTTATCTAGAAATTGTCTATCAGTGGTTCAGGTACACACGCAACAACACTTTCTTTGATTTGTAGTTCCGGTACAAATTTTCGGTGGTGGACTAGTGGTGATGAAAAAAAAAAAAAAAGAAGAAGATACGTAGTTCTAGATAAATGGTTGTCTTTTAAGAATTGGGGATGGAGAGGAGAAAAATAGGCTTGCTTCCTTTGAAACCAAAGACAGAAGTATCTTTCGGTGAAGACAAGAAAAATGGCCTTTGCTATGTTTGGTGTTTGGGAGCAAAATCATGGATGAAGAAAAGAACAAAGCAAATTTTTTTTGCCTTCAGTATGCATGCATATATATAGCCGAATTTACCTTCTATGCTACCTGCGATCTTTTTATTGTTCTCGTGATTGCTTTTCAGATATATAAAGCCATTCCTTTTAAGAGGAAATAGAGATTCCTCCGAAAAGGTCAGACGCAAGCTTTATTTTTAGATTTTGGCTTTTGAGCCAGGTGACATGACCTCCTCAAAAACGTGAGGTCCTTCGCGGACTAAGGAGTGCGACTATGAGCCTGGCAGTATTCACAATCAACTATTTGGCTGCCGTCCTCATTGAGTCAAAATGGATATCCCAAGTTAACAATATGCACTTAGTCACATCATCATATATCATTTACATTTCTTATCCTACATGAGATTAGGATAAAAAATGTGAATGGTATATAAGGATGTGCCTAAATACCCATTGTTAACTTGAGATATCTATTTTGACCTACCGAGGACAGTGGCCAAATAGTTGACCATGGATGCTGCTAGGTCGAATGTCACGTTTTGAACCAGACGCGAGAAAGAAGGTCCTAAGACGTAAGCTCGGTTTAACTGGCTGGCCCATTCTCACATTTGTCGGACGTGAGGTGCATTGACACTTCACACCTGGCATTTGTGAGATACCCCCTACACAGGGGTACCTCAAATTCCAATCCAATTCTCAAACGACGTATGCCCTACAAACGCTCATGTACATAACATTAAACATTTAAATCTCTTGTTCCAAAAATTTAAAAAATTTTTATTTTTGATATTTAAAATAAATATTTATTTTTAAGATAACTATATTTCATTTAATGTTTCACAATTAATTTTATTTATTTCAAAAATTACAAGTTCAATTAACTTTATCAATAATTGTTTTAAAATAGATAGATAATTAATAATTTATTCATAGTTAAATTTTGTTTAAATATTTTTCAAAATTAAAATAGTTAAATTTGAATTTTGGTGGAGAGAGTAGTATATAGAATTACTCAAATACTTCTTCGATCTCAATTTGATTTTTCATGTTACTATTTTGGAATATTTATTTCCATAAAAATAAATATTTTTTTTAGATTTTCAAAATTAATTTCTTGAATTTTAGAAATACAAACTCATAAACTCACATATACTCTATTATTAAACTCTCTAATTAATGAAAATAAAATAATAAATTGACTACGATATAAAATATTTTCATAAAAAATTTTAAAATTAAGTATTCAATTCTAAACATTATCAATAGTAAAAATAATGAGAATTTTAAAAAAATATTTCATATATTTTAAATTGAAAATTTCAATTAAGTGATTCTTTTTTCTAAAATAATCTTTTTATTTACACACTACAATAAAAGTATCTTCTAACTACACTTTTTTTATGTTATTAATTAAAAGTATTCCTATAATAAACATATTCCCGGCATTTAGAATAAAACGTAGACAAATAAAAAATATCACTTCATTTTTTAATTAAAGCGTCGGCATGTTATCTATTTTCCCCCACATTAATGAAAATGTATCGTAATATAAAAAAAAATGACACTATTTAAAAAAGAAACATTTTATTAAATAATATCAAATAATGACAACGCTTTTTGATATAAGAGTCGTCTTATTCAAAATTATAGGAACACTTTAAAATTAATTGTCTAATTTTAAAAGGAATTTTTTTGCCAACATTATTTAAAAGTGTCCATATAATATGATATTCTTGACATTTAGAATAAAACGTTGAAAAATAAAAAATATCACATCATTTTTTAATTAAAGCGTCGGCATGTTGTATATTTTTCCAAACATTAATGAAAATGCGTCGTAATATTAAAAAAATTTCTAACACTATTTAAAAAAATATTTAATTAAATAATATCAAAAAATGACAAAGCTTTTTAATATAAGTATCGTCTTATTCAAAATTATAAGGGCGCTTTAAAATTAATTGTCCAATTTTAAAAGAATTTTTTTGCCGACATTATTTAAAAGCATCCCTATAATAACGATATTTCTGACGTTTAGAATAAAATGTCGATAAATAAAAACTATCACATTATTTTTTAATTCAAGCATCGGTATGTTATATATTTTTCCCGACATTAATGAAAATGCGTCGTAATATTAAAAAAAATTCTGACACTATTTAAAAAAGAAACATTTAATTAAATAATAATCAAATAACTATGACGCTTTTTTGTATAAGTGTCATCTTATTCAAAATTATAAGTACACTTTAAAATTAATTTTTCGGATTCAAAAGGGATTTTTTGACTGACATTAATTAAAACGTCTCCATAATATAAACATTCTCAATATTTAAAATAAAATATTGACTACAATAAAAATTTATTCTAACCACACTTTTTTGATGTCATTAATTAAAGGTGTCCTTATAATACAAATATTCTTGATGTTTAGAATAAAATGTCAACAAATAAAAAATATCTCGTCATTTCTTAATTAAAGTATCGACATATTATATATTTTTTCAATATTAATAAAAATATATCATAATATTAAAAAATATTTCTGGCACTGTTTAAAAAAATAACGTTTAATTAAATAATGTCAAATAACAATGACAATTTTTTGATATAAGGGAACTTTTTTTAATAGTGTCGTCTCATTCAAAATTATAGGGACACTTTAAAATTAATTGTTCTGATTCACAAGGAATTTTTTGGCCGACATTAATTAAAAATGTCTCCATAATATAGAAAATTTCAACATTTAATATAAAATGTCAACTAATTAAAATTTTTTTTACATGAAATAAAAGAGTTGACATATTTTATATATTCCCGACATTAACAAAAAATTGTGTCTAAATAAAAAAATTTTCAATATATTTTTTAAAAAATAATAATTTTGTCATGTTAAATAATAAAACACTTAAGTGTCATCTCATTCAAAATTTTAGGGACATTTTAAAAATAATTGTCATAGTTTTTTTTAAAATCTACAATAGTAATAAGTGTCTCCAAAATAAATATATTCACTACAAGAAAAAGTGGCTTTCCTAACATATTTATAATGACACTTTTTAGTGTAATAATATAATATCTATAATGACACTCTATTTATATGCATCATGATATTAAATACAAAATTACATAGTTTTGATAAAAGTAATTTACATTTACATAATATTGTGACATTTATTAGTATCACAAAAGATAACATAATATATTATGACACACTTTTAGTGTCAATAAAAAGAAAAGGCACCCTTTTGAAATTTCCTTCAAAAACAAGCGTGAGTTTGAGAGATTTTTTTTTCCCCGGTTAATGGACTGAGGAAAACGTGTCCTTCTCAGTCAAAACCTATGTGTCTTTGTGTTTCTTCAATAAAGCCCTCTCTATGTTTTCATGTCTCTGCGCCTCTGTTTCCTTTCTTCTTCTCAAAACCCTATCTGTGTTTATTCCTTTTTGCCACTGTCCACTACAACACAAAATGGTTATCGTGACATAGTTTTAATGATATTTTTTTTTGAAAGTTACAATAAACAATTATTATGACATTTACTTTTCAACACATATTACAGATATAGTTAAGTATTATAGCTTTGAAATAATTTAAAGTTAAGTGTAAGAATAGATATATTTAATAACATTTATTATATGTTATAATATATTCACAACTTAAATATAATTTTCCCAAAAACACTTTAATTATAGTTTTTTTATATGAAGAAAATAGAAGAAAAGTTAAAAGTCCTCAAAGCATAAGATGCCAAATATTTTTCCCCAAAATCTCTTCGCACAAAAAATTTTCCCTTTCATTTCCCAACTTCAGTAGGTTAAAACCACCCTCACCATGTTTCTTCTCCACCTTAAAGTCGTCTATGTTTCATCTCTGTGTTGTCACTATGTTTCTTCTTTACCGTAGAGTCTACTGCTGTGTGAAGAAGTGTGGCTGTCGGCCATCCATTAAATCGCCACCGTCATCACTATCCTAGTTGAACCCCAAGATTGTTATGTTGGAAGTTAGTGCCGGAGTCCAAACGACAGAGCTAACTGATAAGGCAAAAACTTTTTAAAATTTTTGCTAATATTTTGCGGGGATCAATTGGAGCCCTTAGACAATGCTTTTGTTCTTTTTTTTTTTTTTGCATAATCTGAATTTTGGACAACCCTAAAATAATTACTAGTGGATTCTGTGAATTAAATGGATAGCAATTTGTCTAATATGAGTGCATATATCTATATAGTTTTTTATTCAAGGGTCTACGTGCTTTTGTGAATTGATTGCTTTCTATCCATGAATGCACAATTCATTGAAAGCAAATGAATGGCGAGATTTCTTTGGATTTTGGATCAAGTTTAGTGCATTTTCTTGAGTATAGTTTTATTCCTGCATCTTTCTTTCTCATTTTGTTATTATATTGTCTCTGCTTTAACCAAGTCATGCATGGACCTCTGATTATGGTTGCTCTGAAATAAGGAAGAGTTTGATTGGCTTATCAAGTAAGTTACTTCCCTTTCAACCTCTATTATCTATATTTGGCAGCATTATGAAATCTTTAGACGGCAAAATTTGATAAGGTTGAAACCTATTGTAATGAGACAAACCCAATAACAATCTTGTAGGAAATCCTCAAATTTGCTAATTTGAAGCTTTATAGTATTTGTATCCAGTGAAGTGAGAAGTGTCCTTAATCCTCCTTAATTGGTATACAATGGCTATAGTGGGGGATATTCCAATCAAGGGAACTATCGTTCTTAAGTTTAGACTATGTTGTTAGTATATTACATTTTGATACTTGTACTTTCTTAATGCTGAAACATTGCGGTCGTTATGGAAAAATTCTACTTTTTTCTTTTTTTTAAAGGAAATTACAATAATTGGGTTATATTAGAACTCTAATAATGGTTTTATTTTTTTTTCTAATATTTTTATTTCATTATTTTCTTACTCTCTTCAAGGTGCTCGCTATTGCACAATGTCAAAAGACCATGGGAATTGGGAACAATCTCCTAGTCAGGATATTCAGTATCCCTTTACAGTGCTATTGACAGCTAACCATGATGATCGTGTTGTGCCATTGCACTCACTAAAACTACCAGCAGTGAGTATTGAATTTTGTGCAAATATGACTCTATCATCATGTATTATGGGAGAAATGAAACTTTCATTTTGCATAACAAAATGTGTATTAAAAAATTGAACGCCTTTATTATCCAGTTTGGTGAAGGTTTTAAAACATATATGCATGACTAAGTTTACACTTTTTACATGCTAGTTATTGCTACAAGATTCCCTGTGTTTTCATGCATATTACTTTTGCTTTTCAAGAAATGCCATGTTGCTAAAAGTTGTTTACCAACTATTTTCAAGACAATGCAATATGTTCTGCTTTATTAGGCAAGAATAAGCATTTTATCTTCTATTTGTGCACCAAGTGGACAGCACTATGTTTTTTGATTTTTTGTTCTGGCCATTAAATTTTGCCCTGAAGGTATAACTTTTCATTGTTATGGAAGAGTATTTCATATTGCTAAATGCTTTCATTAGTTGTTTGGATCTTATATATTATTCACTTGTCTTGTCCTCTAAGTTGGCATCATTCGTATGTTTCTCTTGTCTTTGTTGCTAGTTGTGCATTTCTATCTTATCTCATTAGGAATTATCATTCATCATTTGTGGCCCAAATTTGGAGGCTTAAATTGGATGTCTTTTCTTCTGTATTTCTGAAATTGGTAGTTTATAAGCTAAATTTGAAGGATCATGCTAGTTAAATGCTGCTACTTTATTAATATTTCTAAAGTTGGTTTGAGCTTTTAGAAAAACAGGACATATGACATAGGGAGAGCCACTGCCATATAATATTCCCATAGTTGGATTGCATGCAATACTTTATGCTATAGGAATTTTCTGTGTATGAATGGCTTAAATGTTAGTTATATCCTTACTGCTTTGCGTCTGGGCAGAGATGAAAAATAAGCTCCTCATTAATAAATATAGTCTAACTTTTAGGTATTCTGTGAAGTTATACAGTATTGCATGCTTTCAGATAAAGGGATAAAGAAGGGGGAGGGGGGGGGGGGAATTAGAAACTCCAAATGTTACCTCCTATAGTCCATGTAAATCATAATTCACTGGTTCATAAATTGCCTACACATGGACCGGAGCCTTCCAATAAAATGCATTAGCTACATCAATTTTAGGTCCTTTTCATTTTTCATCATTATGCCAAATGAAATGTATAATTGAGAAGAAAGAAAAGTAGGTCGTGGATGAAGTAGGCCAAAGAAGGTAGTGGTCCAAGAAGAAAGAATAAATAAATATAGGTCCTGTGATTGAGAATTGAGGAGTTTTCCAAGCTGTTTTCAATGTTTGTTAGTTAAAAGCTGGCATGGATTTGACTAGTTTAAGTAAAAACTTTTTTGCTTTATGCTGACCACTTTTCTTTGAATTTTGGTTCCAGCATTATGTTTTCTCAAAATATTTTTCTACTACTCAAGAAATTGCATGCTGTTTTGAATAGAAATGGAGATTTTTCGATTGCCTTTCTTGATTTCTTTTGGTATAGAATTGTGTTTGAAGCCTTGAAGGGGCCAAAGTTTTGTCGTTTTCCTTGACTATAACCAGTGTTTCTCGGCTTTTTCTGTGACTTCATGTTGATGAAGGCTGTACGTATTATTGAATCAGTGTTGGAGCCAACAATCCTCCAAATTTCAGAGTAACTAGATCTAGATGATAGGGTAGTTTTGGGCATTTTCTGTTGTTTTCTCATTTCTTCTCATGGATATATTTCTGCTATCCATAAATCGATTTCCTTATTAGCTTCACATGGATATATTTTGCTATCCATATTTTGGGTACATGTAGTTTTCAATTAGCCATCAACATGTTCTCTTGTTATCTGTGAGTGTGGTAAAGAAAGGAAATTATTTTGCCAATTTTGAATTTGCTAAAAGTTTTGGGAAGCTTGTTGAGATTGTTTGAAGTACTAGATAGCTATCTGTGGAGTTTGACTACAAGGGTTTTGGGTACATAATGCATGTGAGTTTAATGACTTATTTGCGGCTGTTTAATTCAAATATGGACAACATGTTTGTGAAAGAAAGAACTCTTTTTTTTTTTTCTCTTATCTTGTGCATGTTTATTATGTATAACCTATGCATTCATGTTAATAAGGAAAAAAGACTATTTGTTATATATTGTTCTTCTGCTGAACTTACTTGTACTAGCCATGTGTAGCTTTGAGTTTTTGCCTTGGTCAAGATGACTCAATGAATGATTTTCACTTCTTAAAGATGCACCATTTGGATGTATATTCTCAACATTTTACTTGACAACTGACTACATTTCTTTCTGGGCATCTTCACTGAAGAAATCTTAGTATTAGTCTCTAATGTAGAGGGTGCTTTAGTAGTTAGGTGTTCAACACAATCATTGCAAGTTGCAGTTCTCTTTGAAAGATATTTAACAATTAAAGCATTTGATTTTTCACTCTGTCTGTGGTTTTATCCTCTAGCTATGTCATTTAGATTGTATATCTGAGAGGTCAAAGGGATTTATATTTTCCTTTTCTGCTATAGAACCTAAAAATTTAATGCTATTGTCCCCCCCCCCTTAAGTTCTAACCCGCCATATTCAACCTATTTAAGCATTTTATTGTGAGTAGCAGCAATGTAATGATGGTAACAAAACATACTCTTGTTCTTTTTCTCTTTCACTAGCATGTTATGAAGTAGCATGATTTATATTTGGAGAGGATGTTCTTTCAAGTTCTAGTACATTATGGGTAGGACATAATTTTCATTTCCTGAAAGAGCACATGTTGAAATTTGAGCTCAAATTCTCTACTGAATATTTTTCATCCTAGTGTTAGTGTAGGTCTTAAATAGAGAATGTTCATAATTTCTTTTCTTTGTGACTTGCTTCTTTTAAAGTAAATATTATTTAACTTGACTACATTGAACAAGTGCAGATATGCTATATAAAAATGGGATAAACATATAATGATACTGATAAATTTGAGATTTTTTTAGGTGTCGACTATTAAATTTAGAAAGTTTATGACTGCATTGAACAAGTGTAGATATTTATGAGCTGGATAGAAAAAAATTGCTATTTGAAGTAATTTTTTTTTGTTCATTTATATAGATTCAACAAATTCACATTTTTGTTTTGTATTTACCTTCACTTTAACTCATTCTTTGTATGTGAAATGTTGCCATTTAATTTAGATATTTGAGAACTGATTTCTTTCTTTGAGAACTACTTATGTTAGGCCTTTCTTTGTTGTACTTTTGTCAAGTCTTTTTCTCTTCTATTTGTCATTAATCTCTTATCCTTACTTGAGAATCTATATACAATACTTTTGTGCTTAGTTCGTGGGATGGCCTGTACTTTGATTTCGAAAAGAAATAGTGTATTCCTTTTAGGCCATTTATGATTTGTCTTGTAACTCAAAAGTAAGTGCTAAAACTTGTATGGTTTTAAGTCTAATTGAATAAAGTAATTGGAAACTTCCTTTAGTAATGACCTCAATACTGCTAGATTGGACTTCCATTGACTTGTTTCTTTAGCAATAATTGCTTGCCTTCTATGAGTTATTTACAAAGTTCCGAGTGCTTGATGATACATTATTCATGATTTGGTACTTTAATGTAGAGGGTGCTTTAGTAGCTAGGTGTTCAACAAAAAAAAAAAAAAAAAGATTTGTATTTAGGAAATAAGGTATTTGATTTCCAATGTATTCTGTTCTATTTGGGTCCAAATAAGATTGTTGCAAAAGGCTATATTGTGAAACTCCGATCAAAACCAAGCTTAGAGTAAGAGGGTTGGGATGCATATCATGCTTTACTTCATGATTAAATACATTTTCATATCATTTCTATGTGCTTTGGATTTGAGTTTTATTGTTTTGAAGTCTTGTTGGTGAGTATTGTGTGAGAGGGGCAAAATGGTAATTTTTGCTCGAGGTGAAAATAGGGAGATAGATTGTGGATTGAATAGAAAATAATATTTCTAGTGTAAATATCAATAAGAGTTGTTGTGGTGTAGTGGTTAGAGCCTTAGAATTAATTATTGAAGTCTAGAGTTCAAATTCCATCATAGAAGCTTTAGCTAGGATAAATTTTATTTTTACTTGGGGGGAGTTGGTTTCGGCCATAAGGGCCTAGATCAATATGGTATTGATGTCCTAGGAGAGACATGTTAGGAGAATTCTCATTTCACCCCTTTGTTCTTCTCGAAATTCCAAAAGGGAATTCATTCTCCCTTGATCTTTAGTTTTTCCTTAAGTTTCAACTCCTTAGGTTGATCAAGGTGTTCTATCCTTTTCCTTTCCAGAAAATTCAGTAAAGTGCTGAGGTCTTTTAGGATCAAAATGTCCTAGTAAAAGACTCCTCATGGTCTGGAAAACGTGAATGAATTGTGGGAAAGTTCAAGAGGAAAAATCCCTCTAGAAAGCTAGCTGAAATTTCTCTCTATAGCTAGTTCACCTTCCTCCTTGGAATGAGCTGAAATTTTCCAGCTTGTGTACCTTCAAAATGTCGAACTTCTTAGCTGAAATTTCCTTCCAAATGCTGCCAGAAAAATGGCCTTAAGATCAGCTTGAAACATGAATTATTTCTGCCATTTTTGGACTGCACAAAAGCTGTGCAAAACCAGTGAAAATTCTGGGCAAAATCGCAGCCTTGGAGGCTTGAAACCAAGCTGTTTTCTTCCAGATTTTGTGCAGCACCTTAGCTATGTTTTTCCTCCATGAAGAAGGATGGAAACCAGCCTTGAATACCCCTAAAACCCCCCTCCCAGCTCGCTGCAAATCGGCTAGCAGTGGCAGACAAAATTCTGTCAGAAAAAAAATCCCTGTGCAGCGAAAATGGTTGTGCAGGAATTTTCCAGCTTGCTTTCCATTTCTCCTCCAGCCGAAAATGCCAACCTACTTCTGTCAAAAACTCCCTTAAACCACCATTAACAGAGCTCCATTGTTCCCTTTGAGCTTCTGCACGAAATTCCATCAATGGCTGTCCGAAAATCTCTCCAACAAATCCCTGCAATTTAGCTTGATTACCTTCCAAAATTTCAGCCATCTTATTTAGCAACCTTCCATGATATCTTGCTAAATTGGCCAGGCTTCTTCTTCATCTTTGTACCCCTTAGTTTCGGCCATCATAAGCCTTGTAGAACCAGCTTTAATTCCTCAGAAAAGCCACACAATTTAGTCGACCATAGGAGACTTCAAAACTGTCCAGAAAAATCAAGATATCCTAGAATATTTAATTTTCAAATTCTCTTCCTAAAAATATTCTTCAAGGATTGTAACAACTAACCTTTCATTTCCCTTCCAAATTAGAAAAATCACTCCCTAAACCCTACAGAATTTCGGCAGCCCCAATCCCACAGAAAATCGGCAGCTTCTTCTTCTCTCTCTCTCTCTCGATTTTCTCTAGCTACCAAGAACACACACACTACACTAAGAACACCTACTACCTTCTTACACCTAATACACCTCCAAACCACTTCAAACCCTTATGAAAATCTCCAGATTTGATCTACTCCTTGCTGTGAATCCATCAACACCCTTATTAACATCAAACTCCACAAATCATCTTGCTACTTTGGATAAAAAACCAGAAATTTTTGTGAAGGACAAGAACATCTTCAAGGTAAACTTATTCTAACAACTTCATCTTCTCCAAACTTGATCTCTAATGAAAACCTATATGAATAAGCATACTAATGTTCTCTTCTTCTTCTTCTTCTCTCTCTCTCTCTCATGGCTGAAATTCCCTCCCTTGGCCGAATGGTCTCTTTTTCCATGACCATGCTTTCGCCACCTCTCTTGGACAAGATTAGCTATCTAGGAGTTGAGATCTATTCCAAACTCCTTCAAGACATTCATCAATCAAGTAAGTACCTTCAATCTTCCTTGTAAACTCTAGAATCATGTCTCTAGGATGATGTTGTTAGTAGGTGGATGGTGATAGGCTTTGAGTATATATATTTATTGTTGAGATTGAAGCATGAGCAATTGTAGGATTGTGAAGGAGATGGGATTTATGCATGAAAGGCTCATCTTGGATGATTGTATGATGATTTGAGGGTTGATGCACGTTATAGGTAGTATTTGTGAAGAAGCATGCTAGAGATTATGTCACCTTTGGTGAATAGGAGTTTATGCATGATTAGATTATTGAAGCCATGATCATGTTTATGCTAGTAATGGTTAAATCATGTCTTAATAAATTTGGATCTATGCCTAGATGCAAGGTTTGGATGATTTGATGATTCGAAGGATTGTGTATGTTATTGATTGTGGTTGGCCATAGAATCTTGATCATGATCTAGTTGTTCCTAAGCTAATTTTAGTTCATGAAAAAAAAGTATTCAATAGTAAATTTCGAAAAACCCTAGGAAGGGTAGATTTGGAATTATTATGCATATAAATGATATTTTAGCCAAATAAATAATGATTTTTGCTAGAAAGCAAAATAAATCAATATTATTAAAAATAAAGAAATCAATTTAAGCCTTTATGAAAAAGATTTTTAATTAGTAAAATAATTATTAAATCAAAACCCCTTAAGGATTTACTTATTATTTTCCAAACAAGACTCATTAAATTTAATCTTCACTAGTTCTAGCTATCAACTATTTTCTAACAATTAGACTATCATTAAATCACTATTTTACCTATTACCACCTATGACTCTTGATCAAATAAACTCTAAATTTTTCTTAACAAGATTTAAACTTTCAACTTATTAGAATTTATTTCCCAAACCATTAATTATTTTAAATAACAAATTAAACTTAGCTTATAAACTTACTTATTTATTATTTTGCCTTAAAGCTTGGGACACTAGGATCATGGTAGTAGTGAGATGAGTTGATTTAAAATTGAGGAAGTGGATTGTAGCTTGAATCTGATTAAGATTTGTATTTACCCATGCGGGGTTTGGTCAGCTGTTCGAGACCTTGTTGTTGTGAGCAAGAATCAGGTAAGCTCCTGCATAAAATCTATCGATGTGAAATGTTTTCCTTATGGCAAGCTAAATATGGAGTGTATGGACACTCGTTTATTTGAAGGCAATTGAGGTTTGAATTTGTTCTTATTTCCAACACTTAAATTGTTTTAAAAGTTACTGAGCAGATTTTCCAAACTTAAAACTCTTTCTAAAATTGATTGTTCCCAAAACTTTGGAAACCCTCAAATTACTATTTTTGTGAAGAGCAATGCTTTGTTCATTTTATCCCAAGTGGGAAACGTCGTTGAGTACTCAATAAGGGTGGACTGCTAGGACTAGTCTTTGAAGGGTTCGGGTAAGTCTCTCAGCAGGTGGCTACCTCTGAGGGGTGAGTCCTTCCCGGATAAGATGTCAGTCCAGTGAGTCGTGCCGGTCCGAGCTAGCAGTTTGTTTTCAGTCAAGTGACTGTGTTTTGCCGGAATGGACACCCGGTTGTTGTTTGGGTATAGAGAAGGAGGAGTATCTTGCCCAGTAGGCCGATCACCTACTTTTGTCAGTCTGCACAAAGTGTCGGCATTCTGACCGGTTATGGGGCCTAACATGTGGTAACCCATATCCCTTTCTTTCGAGTGGTTGATTTCATTACTTATGTGCGGCTAGATAAGCCAAAGTGCCACTCTTACTTTTGACTAATGCTTGATGCTTGCCAATGTTTCTCTTATAAAAGTTTCACACTCTGCATCCATGAACTGATTTCACTAAACACCCAAAGCACACACGGACTTACTGAGATTTCTGTCTCATCACCTTTCTATCATGATTTCAGGATGATCCTACTGTGTAGTTGAGTGGCTAGTAATATCTGCTTGGGAAGAGAATGTGTCTTTTGATTTTATGTTTTGCTTTGGGGAGGCGAGAGTGAATAGTTTTATTTATGGTTTTCTTTTGGAATTCATGGATTTATTCTTGAAGTTTTCTCTGGGTTGTAATAACTTTTTAAGTTAAATATTATTTTTATTCCGCAATTTGTTTGTGTGACCTAGTTATAAAGACCCCTTGTCCTTTGGACGGGGCGACATCCCCGGCCCTGGCGGGCCTAAGCTTCGGGGGTGTTACATATATTGTGGACATGAATCCACAAAAAAATGTGGGTGGACATATTTTAGGTCCTAATTGGTGTGAGGTTAACATATAAGTTGTTATTGAGCGTGAAGAATATTTGGTTAGACCTTACTCATTGTTGGAGACATTGGAGATGCTCTTGGCACTAATATTGCTTGGCCAAACTCTTTACAAAAATTTACTTGCACATGTACTCTTTGTCAAAATCATTTTTTTTTTTTTTCAATTAATTGATACAAAACTTTTTTGTTATTTAGGTGGAAAGAAATGCAGATTGAAGCTAGCATGTTGAGTTGAAGCAGATCTTAGTCTACAACTATTATAGGATACATTATTATATGGTTTTTGTGCAAACTTATAGAAATTAATAAATTTAGGTCATTTTATAATTTACGTACTATTACCTTGGATGTTTATTTAGTTGATTCTAGGATATTTCATAAAAAATGTATTTGGTGGTACATTGAACTTAAATGAAATTTTATGGACATTTTCTTTTCTTTCAATGTAAATTGTCGCATGGATTAGTTGCAATTGGTCTAACATATTAAATTGTAACAGTCTTCGAACTATTGTGACATTTATATATTAGGACTGTCATAATAAATGAACATATAAAAATGTTATCATATTAAGGATAATATATTACACACAAGTATTATGAAATATATGATTACCTACATAAAGATTTGTCACATTAAAGTAGATATGTTCCATATTAAATGTCAAAAAATAATAACAATTTTGACATTTGTTTATGTTATATTTGAAGCAATTGATAACTTTAAAAAATGTCATAAAGTAAATAAATTCTAATGTATGTAGATGTCACCATAGTTTCATAATGTGACAAATTTATATATTAAAAAAGATTTAAATATTTGTTCTGCCTTAACTTTATTATAACACTAACAAATGTCACAAAAAGAATTTATAAACACATCAACATATGTTAGTGTAGACAAAGAAATTTGGATAAAATTTATTGTATCAAGATTAAAAGAAAATTACATATTTTAGTCTTGATTAATTATCCATAAATAAATATAATTATTATTGGATTAATATAGTTGGGCCATCATTTAAAGTCTATTAAATCCAATGTATCATGAAATTAGACTATTAAAATTAGGTTATTGTTTTATATATTATGGATTACATAGAATTGGATTAGGCCTGAAAGTTGGACTTTTTAAGAATCTCCTAATCCAAATATAATGTGAACTAAATGAAATTAGGTCCAAACATAAATTGTGTCCAAATCATCTGAAGCCCAAGTCTATTAGAGTTTGTTAGAAGGCTTCTTAAAAATCCCACATCAATTGTCTATGCTAAAGTTAAGAGAATTTTGGCCTATAAATAGAGTCTTCTCTCAATGGTTCAAGACACTCCATGGATCCTCAAGTTTCAACAAAGAAGAGGCATCTCAAGTTTCAACAAGCTTAAGCATTCAAGTTTCATTAAATTCAAGGTTCAGAGTCGTCATCAAATTAAGGTTCAGAATCGTCATTAAATCAAGGTTAAGAATTTTCATCAAATTTCAAGGTGTTCATCTTGCTATGCATCAAATAGGTCTCGAAAGCTTGGCAATCAAGTGTCCGTCATCAAATTCCGTTCAATCTAAGATCAAGCTCTTCAGCCCTCAAATTAATGTTTTTCAAAAAGAGAAGAATCAGAGGACTCATCCTACAATTTAAAACTTCGTCGAAGATTTGTAACCACTTTTTATATTTACTAAATATTTTGTATTTTCTAATATTTTTCTTTTCTTATTTGCAGACTTGAAATTTGTCGTCTATAAATTTCTGGCACGCCTAGTGGGTCAATCTTTGCCTCCCATCTCTTCTCTTCAACCTTTAAATCAATCACAAGTTCAAATACAAGTACAATTTAACTCAATGGCCTCAAAGAACAGCAAAATTACATCTACTTGTTTCACAGGTTGCTGTTATCATGGAGACTTCTATAACTGTTAGCAAGGCTTCACAAGCTTCAAGCCAAAGCATGCTGACAAGAAGTAAGGCTCGAGCTCTTTCACAAAGCGAGGCTCAAAACTTCAGCATTGTCTTATCACCTGCAACTGCAAAGTTGAAGCAAGATATTACTTCTACAATATGCAAGATGTTACCTTCATTGGAGAAGACCAACATTTCCAAACAAGATGACCAAAGTTCAAGCGCTAGTTTTGTGCCTCAATCCCCCTATGGGAACCACAAATCCAAAGCTTCATTCAATGAAGATTCTATTACTTCTTCTGTAGCACCGGTTATGATAATTGGCACACAAAGTCTGGAAGACTAACTTGCACACCTCACAAAATTAGTGGAGGGACTCGCCAAACGCTCCCAAGAGCAAGATCTTACCATCGGATATCTCATCAATCGCTTTGAGAAGATTGGCGAAACAAGTCAAGCTCCTCTAAAGAGATCTAAAGTGTAAGAAGAAGTGGAAACTTTCAAGAAATCACAGGATATTCAGATATCCTCCGAAGGTATGATTCTTGTTGATCAACTCAAAAACTTCATCATGGGTACGATTAAGGACAAGTATGAAGGAGGTAGTAAATCCACCTTCACATATGCAAAGCCTTATTCGCAAAGAATTGACGATATAAGAATGCTAACAGGATATCAGCTACTAAAGTTTCAATAATTTGATGGCAAAGGAAATCCCAAACAAGACGTAGCTTACTTCATCAAGACTTGCAACAATGCTAGAACTTATGGGGATCTACTAGTGAAACAGTTTGTACGATCCTTCAAAAGAAATATATTTAACTAGTACACTGATCTGGCACCTAATTCCGTCAATAGTTGTGTAACACCCCACTACCTGGCCCAATAGGGCTGGGGATGTCGCCCCGTCCAAAGGACAAGAGGTCTTTATAACTAGGACACACAAACGAAAATAAAATAATACTTTAAAATTAAAACTTATTACAGCCCAAAAATTCAAGAACAAATCCAAAATAAATTGTTCACTATCATCTCTCAAAGCAACATATAAGATAAACAACAAGAGTCTTCAAGCATGCAACATTCTAGCTACTCATCTCCACAGCAGGATCGACCTGAAACATGGCAAAAAAGGTGATGAGATAAAAATCTCAATAAGTCCATGTGTGCTTTGAGTGTTTTAGGTAAAACAGTTCATGTATGCAAGTTGTAAAAACTTCATAAGAAAATGTACTGACAAGCATTAGACAATGTTAAAACTAATGAGTGGCGTTTTGCTTTTCCAACCATACATGTGCACAATAAAATCAACCACTCGAAAGGGCGACCATGGATTACCACACGTTGGGCCTCATGATCATATAACGGTCAGAATGCCATACTTTGTGCAGACTGACAAAAAGGTAGGTGTACGGCCTACCGGGTAAGATACTCTTCATTCTCTACACCCAAACAAACGGGTTGTCTACTCTAGCAACACACAGTCCACATGACTGAAGCTTGCTAGCTCGGACCGGCATGACTAAGTAGTATTGTCATTTCTCTACGTTGAGTTTATTTTCTGGAGGTGGCTTCCTGCCAGAAGACTCACTCTTGCTCTTCAAAACTAGTACTACTAGCCTACCCTTATTGAGTACTCAACGTTGATTATCCCACTTGGGAGAAAACTGATAAAACATTGCTTTATTTAGAAATGGCAATTAAGGGTTTCTAAAATTCGTGTCAAAGTTGGTTTTAGAAAGAGTTTGGTATTTGACCAAAACTGCTTGTTGATTTTCAAATAATTTGTTTGACTGAAACAAGAAAGGAAATAGTCCTTAATTACCTTTACCAAAAATGAGTGTTCATGCACTTTGTGTTTGGCTTGCCATAGTATTCTTTTGACATCAAATAAATTTTATACAGGAGCTTACCTGATCTTTTGCTCGAGCTAAATCAAAAATCTTCCAAAGCTGACCTAACCCCGCCGGGGTAAACACAAGCCATAATTAAACTCAAGCCAAATTCGCTTCCATAAATTATCCTAGTTCAACTTATTATGATCATGACCCTAATATCCTAAGCTTAAAGGCTAGATAATAAAGGTTTTAAAAAAAAAAAAGTTTAGCTTGATAATAAAATAACTAGGGGTTGTAAAATAATAACTAAGAGGTTATAAGTTCAAATATAAACCTTTGTTATTAATAAACTAGGGTTTATTTGATGAAGGATCCTAAGTCTTAGATGATATTATTAAAATAAATAATAAATTATTACTAATCTCTTCATTAATAATTAATAGTTAGAAAATAACTAATAAATGAAATTAATAATAAGTAAATTTTAATAATTCTTGATCAAAAGATAATAAATAGATTTCAATAGTATTTATGAATATATGACCTACTAGATCAATATTTTACCTATTATTATTTATATAAAAGGCCTTATTTAGTATTATTATTATATATATTTATATATTTTAACAAAAGATATCATTTATTTGGCTAAAATTTCACTATTTTATTTAATATTCCAACTCTAAGGCTTCTTAGGGTTTTCAAAATTATTGAGGGAAAATATAGTCTTAATTTTGATTAACGTAATAAAATTGGCTAATTAAAATATCTTAGGATAAACAAGGTCATGATCATAATTCTCCTATTGCTAACAGTAATCATGAACATAAAATCCAACATCAATCATCAAACCATTCCATTCATGAATAAATGCTTAAATCCATACCTACCAGCATATGACTAAATCTCTACTAAGCATAATCATATACATGGCTTCAATAAGAATACAAGAACATAAAACCCTATTCACTAAAGTTGACATAATATGTATCATGCTCAATCATCCATACTTACTCATGACATGAAGAGCATGCAACAAACCACAAAATATCATAACACTCAATCATGACAAAACATCCTCATGCTCCAATCTCAACTCTTTCATACAAACACATACTCAATCTTCAATCATATTCTATCCTTTTCTAATAACATCTAAGAGACATGATTTTTAGAATTGAAAAGAGGGTTAAAGGGAAATACTTGATTGATGACAATCTTGTTGAAGATCCAAGAAGGTCCACAAGTGTAGGAAGCTTGAATCGTCCAAGAAAGAAGAAGAGAAACGGTTATGGTTGAAATAACCATTTCGGCCGAGAGAGAGAGAGAGAGAGAGAGAGAGAGAGAGAGAGAGAGAGAGAGAGAGAGAGAGCATTAGTATATTATGTTTAAAGAATAAAGGAAAGAAGATGATCAAAATTGTTCTTGGTTACCTTGAAAGAGTTCTTGAATCTTCAAGAAAAATTTTAGTTTTTGATCCGATAGCAGAATTTTGTTTTCAATGTTTGATGTTATAAAATATAGAAATGGACTCTAGAGGGTGAGTAGACGTGATCTGGAGTTTTTGGAAGGGATTGGAGAGGTTTGGAGTGGTCTTAGGCTTGGATAATGGTGGTGTGTGTTCTTGGTATTCTTGGAGAAATAGAGAGAATGGAGAGAAAGCTGGACGAATGTTGCTGAAAGATGTTGGCCGAATGGTTAGGGGATTCTTGTGATTGAATTTTTAGATTAGGGAGAATAGGCAAATATGATCATTTGAATTTCAAAAGGAGTAATTCATGGAGTGAATTAAGGTAGAAGATATTGTAGAGTGGTTTGATTGATGGAGGTTCTTTGGAGCTGCTATGGCCGATTGGATTTTGTTGGGGTTTTGCTGAGATGAATGAGGTTTGAAGAAGCTGTAGGGTGGCCGAAACTCTGAGTGTAAGGGTGGGAGAATTTCTGGCTATTTGAAGCTTAATTCATGGAAGTTTTCATGGAGCAATTTGCTGAAATTTTGAATTCTAATTAGGAGCTTGATTGGAGTAATTGATGGAGGAATTTAAGGAGTGGTTATGGTGTTCATTTCGTGCAGATCAATGGAGGAGGTGATGAAGTTCAGTTCGTGGCTGACTAAGGTTGGTTTCACAAAAAATTGAAGTGAGTTTCGAACAAGGTTTGAAGAGGGAGCAAGGCTGGAATTTCTGGTTGTTCATTCGAATGGTTTGCTGGAATTTTTGTGCAGTTTTTTCTGCAATGTTCTAGCCGACTTGCAGTGAGTTTGAAGACGTATTCGAGGGTCTTTTAAGGATGGTTTCCATCCTTCTTTATGGAGGAAAGACAGAGGTAAATTATTGGTTTGAAGGCTAGAAGAAACAGCTTGGTTTTTGGCCTGCTAAGCTGCGAAACTATCCAGGATTTTTTTTTCCTGGTTTGCACAGCTTTGTGCAGTCCAAATTTTGGCCAAGGATTTCAGTCTTCAAGCTGAGCAAATTGGCTATTTTTCTAGCAGCATTTGAGTGAGAAAAATGGCTGAAGTTTTCGAGAGCTGGACTGACCAAAAAGCTGAAAAATTTCCAGATTGCTACCATGAAGAAGATGAACACTTATGGAGTGAAGTTTGAAAGTTCAACCATGGAGATTAATTCTCTTAGGAACCTTCCTTAACTCCTTCTCCATATTCAGCCAATACTCTATCCTCTAAGAGTCATTTTCGAGATTCTAAGGTTAATAAACCTTGCTAAATTTTCTAGAAATAAAAATGGCTTTGGATAAATTGAACAACTTAATTGATAAAGAATTAAGGTAAGCTAGAGAGTAGAAGGACATAAATCCTTTAAGAATTCTTTTAAGGCACAAGAATAGGGCTAGAACATTCCCTTCATGTCTCCCTTAGGATAACACTCCTAGTTCTACTTATGGGATACAAAGGCCGAAAATATCCACCTTACATAAAATAAAATTTAATCATGATAAAACTTAATTGGTGGGATTTGAACTCTAGATCTTAGAGATTAATTCCAAAGCTCAAACCACTAAACCACAATAAGTCTTGCTCCTATTTTCTCCTCTAAATATTCTTCCCATTTAATCCTCAAGCTATCTCCCTGTTTTCACTTCAAGCAAAATTACTATTTTGCCTTTCCTACTCAATAAGCACAACTAAGATTTCTAGACTATAAATTATATTCCTAAAGCACATAAAATCATTCAAAAATGTACTTATGCATGCAAAAAAATATGATATGCATCCCGACCCCCTTACTCTAGGGTTGGTTTTAGTTGGGGTTTCACAACTTGGGAGTAACTTGAACAAGAATTTCTCAATAGATTCCATAGCACCCGTAGAATCGTTAGTATGGTAGAACTCACCAACTCCCATCAATGGAAAGACAAACCAGTGGTGGACTACATCAACAAATGGAGGAGTTTGAACCTCAATTGTAGAGATCGTCTAAGTGAATCATCTGCAATTGAGATGTATATTCAAGACATGCACTAGGGACTCTAATATATCGGGGTGTGCATTCGGTGTACGGTTCGGTTTTCGATTTCAAATTTCGGTTTTTTTTTTGTTTTTTATATTTTTTACAATAACCGAACCGAACCGAACACCTTAAAAAACTGAAACAACCGAACTGAAATTATTTCAGTTCAGTTTCGATTCGGTTCGGTTTAAACCGAAATTTAGACAGCAACAATAACCACAAAGACAGATTTCATCATTTTCATTAACAAACCAATCAAATGAATCAAGTCCTTCAAACAAATCAACTCAGCCAAATTTTAACACAAGTTAATGCCTTCTCTTTTCACCAATCACACCAACCAATTAAAAATTATGCTCAATAAACCACCATAAACTCCATACAAATTCAAATTTACTAAACCAAAATTAAACAAAACAGAATTATCAACTCAACTCAACCTACTTTAAGATTAAACAAATAAACTTCATGCAGTAATTCAACTCAACAACCCACAATGGACTACTGGACTCAATTCAACCAATCTCATTTCCACCCATCAACAACAATCAAAACTAACCAATAATAATAATAACACATGCATTACTATAATCCTCCAAATCAATCAACAATATAGTCCACTGAACACCACCAACACCAAAACACCACCAAATCCAATGTTGAGCTAGCCAAGCAAGTTGAAGATAGTTATGGGCAATGAGAAAGACATATTTCATTAACAAAGCAATCAAATGAATCAAGTCTTTCAAACAAATCAACTCAGCCAAAGTTTAACAAAAATTAATGCCTTCTCTTTTTCACCAATCATATCAACCAATCACAAATTATATTCAATAAACCACTACAAACTCCACACAAATTCAAATTGGCTAAACCAAAATCAAACAAAACAGAATCATCAACTCAACTCAACCCTCTTTAAGATCAAACAAAGAAATTTCATGCAGTAATTCAGCTCAACAAACCTACAGTGGACTCAATTCAACCAATCTCAATTCCACCCCATCAACAACCATCAAAACTACTCATTAATAATAAAAATACATGCAGATATAGTATTATAATCCTCCAAATCAACCAATAATATAGTCCACTGAACACCAATACCAATAACAATAACTCTAATAGTTCAATTAACCAACAAATACAACCACAGTACACATTAACATAGTAAAATGAAGAGTGAAGACTATGTAAAATTTCCCCTAGCAGGCAGCAACTTTCCAGTTTCCAGTAGCAACTCTAAGTCTCCATTTCCAACTCCTAGAACCAGAGGACTGCAGAAGATAGCAAACATATCATAATATGATTTTGAGGCAAAACAAGAGAAATAGCAGCAGGAGGCAAACATGTAGAGGCAAATAGAAATAGCAGAGCCATAATTAATTCACAAAAGACAAATCAAGATAAAAGAAAACATCTCATAATAGGATAAATTTGCCTAAAAATCTAATATTTAGGCTTAAATTTAAAGAAAAATAGCTTACTTCAATTCTCAATAGCTTAAATTATCTTCAAAGATCAAGAATGGTTGATTCATGACCACTTTTTGCAAATTCTACAAAAAAAAAAAATAAATAAATAAAGAAAAAGTTAGAAATCAGATTAAGATATAAATAAATATATATTTACAAGAATTAAAAAGCTAAAATAAAACATGAAAAATAGATTACCATTATCCATTTTTTTCTAGAATATCAATGTCTTCTTCAATATTAACAGGTTTTGCTTGATTGCGCAACCAATCTTTGGCACACATAAGACATTGCACCATTCTTAGAGTTAAAGAACTTCTAAATGTGTCAAGAACACGACCTCCCATGCTAAAAGCTGACTCGAAAGCAACTGTAGAAACTGGAGCAGCTAATATATCACGATCCATTTGAGCAACTATAGGAAATCTTGGAGCATTAAGCTTCCACCACTTCAGGATATCAAATTCATCTTAATCTTTTCTCTTTCTTCACCAAGAAACTTATCCAATTCATTTTTTGTATCAACCCCTCCACTCTCATTAAGAAACATATCATACTCACGCCTAGTGTCTACTTCCAAATTTTGCCTTTTTATTGATGGCTTAACTGAAACTTGTAAACGTTGACTTGAAATTGAACTAGAAGATCCACTTGGTGATGGTTGTGATGATAAGTTACTTCAGAACCATTCAACCTCTTGTATTCCTCAAATAGCTCATAAATACATTCCTTCACCTTATCCACAAAATCAATATTATCTGGATACATCTTTTGAATCACCCACCCAACATAATGCAATTTAAATCGGGGATCAAGAATAACTGCATAAAATATAATGAAATTCATTTTTTCACGATTCCCCCAGTACTTATTATATTTATTTCTCATTCTCTTTGCCATTTTACTTAACTCACTATCATCACTGAATTCCCAAGTATTCAATAATTTAACCACATCACTGAGTTCATGAAGCACTTGATTTGAAGTCATATATAATGAGCCAGAAATCCGCAATGTAAGTTCATAAAAGTGACCCAAAAACTTCATAAAACATGAAATATTACCCTAATCTTCCTCACTAGGCAGCCCACCATGATCAACTAATAGATCAAATTTAAAATGTGGATCTAAATCTTCAAATCTTTCAAAGGCTTTTACAAGACTCAAAGCTGTTTCTAACATCAAATAACCAAGCATAATAACCTCTTGCTTTCTATCTTTTCCATTTCAATACATTCCTTAAACTTTTTCAACCTACTAGGTGACTGTCTTATATACCTAATAGCTGCTCGAACACGACCAATAGAATGAGAAATCTCTTTCAAACCATCACTCACAACAAGATTTATTATGTGTGCTATACACCTTACATGAAGATACTTACTCCCAAGAAAATTAGTACTCCAATTAGAGAATCTTTTTTTCAAATAACTAACTGCAACATCATTGGAGCTCGCATTATCAATAGTTATTGAAAAAACATTTTCAATCCCCCAATCAAGCAAGCATTTTTCCACCCATTTTCCAATCGCCTCACCTTTTATGACTGTTTATTGGACAAAAGTTTAGAATCCTTTTATGCAATACCCAATCATCATCTATGAAATGAGCAGTGAGACACATGTAATTAATTTGCTGTTCAGAAGTCCATGAATCAGTGGTAAGACAAATTCTTTTAGATGAATGTCTCAAAAAATCCTTCAATTTTGTCTTTTCTTCCAAATATATATTATAACAATCCTTTGTAATGGAAGTTCTAGATGGAATTTGGAAAGATGGGCAAGCAATAGACATGAAATTTCTAAATCATTCTTTTTCAACAAATGAAAATGGCTGCTCATCCACAATAATCATATATGCACATGCCTTTCTAGTATCATTTTGATTAAACCTCCAAGTAACAATTGAACCGCCTTTACCACTATGTGCAAATGAGTGAGAGTGTGGTTGTTGTTTTAGTTGGGTTTCATGAGGTTCATTGTTGTATGGGTTTTTCAAACAGCCCTTCATTTGGTTTTTCAGTGAAGTGGTACCATTTATAAAAGGATTAGCAGCATAAGTAAGACCACAATAATTACACCGTGCTTTTTTTTCTCCATCCTTAGTTGTATATTTGGTAAAATGGGACTATACAATTGATCGAGGTGTCATTTCCTTTCTCTTCTTGGAAATGTTGTTGGTTAGTATTTGAAGTGTTAGATCCTTCATGACTTGGTGGGTCATCTTGTGAATTGCTTCTTGTGTTTATAGGGGTACTG
Organism: Voacanga thouarsii; assembly: GCA_026120185.1. Lineage (NCBI taxonomy): Eukaryota > Viridiplantae > Streptophyta > Magnoliopsida > Gentianales > Apocynaceae > Voacanga > Voacanga thouarsii. The sequence goes on from JANUWF010001153.1 coordinate 3,148,807, forward strand.
TCTGCTTGGTCTGACATCCTATAAAATAAAGAATACTAGTCTTTGTCAAATTAAGCAAATTAACAAGTCTTTGTCTAATTTATCTTGATTTCTCATAGTAGAACATGGACAAAAAAGTAGAAGTTTTTTGGTGATCAACTTGAATGCTGTGCATTTAATTGTTTAACAAGGTGTTTAATTATTGCCCAAGATGCTTTCATGAATTATGTAGCATTTTTTTTTTCTTGCAAATTCAATCATAATAAACCTTGTGGAAGTAAATACAGCAGCTTTAGTATGCCATTAGAAATTCAAGAAAGATTCCATGCAAAGAAGAAATTACTCCATGTCTGAATGAACTAATAAGATATTTAAAACGGCAAAAAAAAAAAAAGAATAATAAGACAATCGAAATGCCAGAACTGTGGTATGCTACCATAAATAAACAATATGCCTTGCCACAACCTAATCTCTTACAAGGAACACTAACTAATTAACCAACCTGGAGAACACATTATTCTAAAATCTCACATTGCACATGTTTTGCACTCTTGTGCACTAGCAGGTGTTGGTAGCATTCACATGCATGGAATGGCTAATTCTTCTCACAACACGATTGGTTATCCATCCACACCAAGGTCATCTGCACTACTTGAGCACATCTTTATTACTTGGAAGTGATTATTGCTAGTTGTAACTGAATATGCACAATGTACACTAAAATGTTACTTCTAGTTGTAAGGTCAAAGGCCAAGTAGCAGCAATTGCTACATGACCTAATCTCAGAAGTTAGGTATCTGTATTAGCCTATTCTACTACCAAAATTCTAGCTTCTTGTCTGATTTTGAATCCCCCCCCCCATTCTTGTGATTCAGTCATGGAAATTCAGAAGCTACAGGTGCAAATGACTTTAGTGCGAACTTGGTAAGGATTGCATTCCATGGCTCGAACCATCTGTTAATTGCTAAAAGTTTCATTTTGTCTCCTATTTATTTATTAATTGATCAAATAAAGATGCCAATATATAGAATGCACATGTTACAGTTAAATTATATTCCAAGCATTAGTTAGTTTATCCACTAATTTTTCTATGAGAGAGGGTAAATGCATTATTTTTCTACCGTATGTTTGGCAGAATTCTATGCCTTGCCAGCATAAATAAACAGTTTACAAAATAAATAAATAAATAAATAAAGGTAGTAGAACTGCAGAAGCATGTTCTTGAACAGAATGATGAAACCAAAACAAAATCAATTTCAAGATCATGTTCAAACCTCACGAGTGCCTTTGTAAGAGAATGAGAAAAAGACTTGTTCTTGAGGATTCCACGAAAGCCAGGAAGCTGACGGCGACGGGTTGCTGCCGGTGACACTTGGTACTGCAGAAGTTACGACTGTCAGTCGGTCAGTGATAGTGGGGAGCCGACGACTGCGAGTAGAGCAATGGAGGAGGAGAAAGGAAGGAAGTCTATAGTGGTGGTGGAGGCAGAGGCGGAGGTGGAGGCGGAGGAGCGGCACAGAGACTCGGAGGCAGAGGCGTGGCGCAGAGAGCTAGGGCGAAAAAATTGGGGTGACGTGAGGGACTGATCTGATATTAGATTTTGAGGGAGTTTAGACAGATGGGTTTGGGCCGCTTGGCTACGTGCGTGGGGTAGGGTTGGCTGGTTAGGGACCTTGGGCCTTGGGGTGGGGTGGGATTTTTATTAAATTATTTAAAAAATATATAATATATATTATTTTCAATTTTTCAGTTTTACTGAATTTTTTTATAAATAAACCGAAAATCGAACCTAAATTTTCAAGGAAATATGAAACCGAATCAAACCGAACAAAAAAACTTAAAAAATCGAACCGAATTCTTAAATTTGGTTCGGTTCGAAAATCCTAAAAAAACCAAATAATGCACACCCCTACCAATATATCCTTAAAAGGATCATGCCAAAGACTTTTGAAGAATTGGCAACTCGTGCTCATGATATGGAATTGAGCATTATTGTACATGGGGGTAAGGCACATATTCAAGACCCCAACAAAAGCAAAGAAAAATAAGATTTTAGGAAAGGGAGCAAATCTTTTTCTAAAACTGAAGCAAAAGAATCCATGGCCCACGGTCACAGCTCTGATAAAAATTTCTTCAAAGGTAACTCAAAAGGTGACTAAGAAGATAGATCCTTGTAAGAAAGGAAAAATGTAACCTTAGAAGAAAGACAATCAAAGAAATATCCTTTCCTCAACTCTGATATTTCTTCAATGTTCAATGAATTATTAGCTGCAAAAGCTATAGAGTTACCGAAAGCAAAACATCCAAATAAAGTTGGACAAGTAAATGATCCCAACTACTGCAAGTACCATCGATTGATTGGTTATTCAATTGAGAAGTGTTTTGCATTTAAGGATAAGATCATACAGTTAGTCCATGAAGGACATATAGTCCTTGAAGAAGACAAAGCATCTAAAAATTTGACAACTGCTGTTATCCTTCTCATTGAACCTATTATTTTGGAGGTCAAGTTTGGAAGTTTTGATCCTGTCAAGGTTGAAGTTGACAGACAAGTCCTTCCTACCGAAGGATATCAACAAGAAGTTGAAGAACCTTCTATCCATGGCGAAGATAAAGGTTAGGCGCTTGTGACAAGAAGAAAGAAACACACCAAAATCTCAAGAGGTAGAGCTTCACCGGTAAGAAGCAGATTCATAAAGAAAAATGTGAGAAATGTCAAAAGTAAGAAGACCAAATCTGTATCAATAGTATATGATTCTTTTTGGAAGAAATCTCCAGCACCTCTCATGCTGAAAGATTTCATACCAAGGGAATTTGCTGAAAAGTTTAACATTATTTCATGTTATGCCATACATGATGAAAAAATAAAGAAGACAATGATGAGTATATAAATGAAGGAGACATGGAGAGAATTGAATCTTCAGCAGACCTTAGTATATACATGGCTGATATCACATTTATTGACGATGATTTGTTGCTTGGCTCAACACCTCACAATAGACTATTATTTGTAGCTGGCTATATGCAAGAATAGAGAGTGAATAGGATACTGTTAAACGAAGGATTGACATTAAATATCTTACCTCTAAAAACATTAAGAGAATTGAGTATTTCTATGGATGAGTTGTCCTAAAGTCGCCTTATGATACAAGGCTTCAATCAAAGGGGGGCAACGAGCTAGTGGTACTCTCCGATTAGACATATTAATTGAAGACATACTTTCAACTACTCTTTTCTATGTTATTGATGTCAAGATCTCCTACAATATTCTGCTAGGAAGACCTTAGCTCCATGATAATGGTGTGGTGCCATCAACCCTACATCAATGTTTCAAATTCCGTCAAAATGGTATGGTGAAGAAAATAGATATTGTTGATAAACCATTCACTGAAGTTGAGGTGCATATGGTTGATGTTAAGTACTATATTAAAAAAAATGGTGAATCAACTAAGATCGATTTATCAAGGGGAAAGGAAGATAAAAATGTTACTTTCTCCAAAGATGTCAAAGCTATAGTATGTGCAGAAAGCTCTACCAAGCAACCTACATACAGTAAGCCATTGGAAGGGCTCACTTTGTCTCTTACAAAGATTGATCCTGTTAAGTCATCAAATACTCCTATAAAAAAGATTTATTCAGCCAAAGAAAGAAGCAAAAGTAGAGCATGGTGAATTACTGACCTTACGTACGGAGGAAGGATTTGACCCAAATACTTATAAACTCTTAGCAAAGGCTGGATATAATTCACAAAATTAACATTTGACCCAAATTCTTATAAACTCCTAGCAAAGGCTAGATATAATTCACAAAATTAACATTTGTTGGGAAAGCTTCTTGCTGATATCGACAAGGAAAAGGGTCAAAGCTCAAGATCTAGCCGAAGCATGCCAACAGGAAAAGAGCATGATGGCCTAGGTTACAAATAAGCATCTCCCATCTGATTCAAGATTAAAAGGGTCAACGTACAATATATTACTGTAGAAGATGAAGTTATATCAAAATCACGATATGTTTTTGGTGGGATAGGAGATACAAATTCACGTTCATCTGTCTTCACTAGGTTAGGCCTAAAGAAAAGAAAAAAAAAATCTATTTTCAAGAGGTTTGGAGTCACAGTCACTTCAAAGACACGATATTCTAGCAAAGTTTCCTCTAAGGTAAGAACGGTGGTGAATTGTAATAGAATCTTAAAAATAATAACACAAGTGACACTTACTGTGCCTCGTGATGATGAAAGTGTAGTCTCTTGTAATCACATCACCATCTATGATAAAGAGTGTACCAAGGAAGAAGATGCTAAACATGCTCCAACAGAACTTGAAGAAGGCGTAAAAAGCCATAATTGATGAACTAAAAGAAGTAAATTTAGGCGCTATTGAAGATCCTCACCCAATTTACATAAATGTACTCTTATCACCCAAAGAAGAAAAGGCCTATATCGACCTGTTGAAGGAATTTAGAGACGTTTTTGCTTGGACATACAAAGAAATGCCTGGCTTAGACATAAAAATTGCTATCCACCATTTAACTGTAAAGGATGGGGCAACACCAGTAAAGTAAGCCCAACGGCATTTTCGACCTGAGCTGGTTCCATTAATTGAAGTAGAGGTGAACAAGCTGATCAAAGCCAAATTTATTTGAGAGGTTAAGTATCCAACATAGGTTGCGAATATTGTCCTTGTGAGGAAGAAAAATGGACAAATTCGAATTTGTCTGAATTTTAAAAATCTAAACAATGCCTGCTCAAAAGATGATTTTCCACTGCCTATTCCTGAATTGATGGTAGATGCTACCACTGGCCATGAAGTTCTATCTTTTATGGATGGATTTTCTTGTTATAATCAAATCAAAATAGCACTAGAATGTAGGAGTTTACTACTTTTCGTACTCCAAAAGAAATCTATTAATACACAGTGATGCCTTTTGGTTTCAAGAATGCAGGAGCCACATATCAAAGGGCAATACAAAAGATCTCTGATGACATGCTACTGATAGGGGCTAAATTAGTCATATTTTTTCTAGTTATTTGAGGTTATTTTGTGATACATCTTGTTCAATAACTAGTCATATTCTTTCATATTTGAGATTTTACCCTTGGAAAAGTATTTTATGCATTATTTCAGATTTTAGAGGTAAAATAAGATAAAAATATCACAAAACAGAACAGAGGTTGCACCAGCCCGAGAAAGGACAGTCGGTGCCGGTTAGCTACTGGAAGAACAAAGAAAAAAAGCAAGAAAAGAAGCATCAAAGGAAGTCAACAATAACGGCTAGAAGAAAGAAAAGAAAAGGAGATTAGCTTCAGGAATTTCAGCCAGCAACAAAACAAAAGAAAGAAGGAAGAAGCTTCATGGCTTTGGTGGCTCGGCAGGACAACAAAGAAACAATGTCGGCTAGAAGATAGTAGTAGCAAAACAAAAGAAAGGAGTGAAAATTGGTAGGACCTAGACAAACAAAGAAAAAGTCAACAATGTCAGGTAGTTTACTTAAATTGAGCCGATGAAACAACAACAAGAAGAAAGGAAAAAAAGATAGATTTTGGTCAGCAACAAGAACAAAGAAAGGAAACAATTTCAGTAGCAGATGGTGGCTTGGTTGTCGGCCCAAATCGAGCCGACACCATAAAGAGGAAATCTCAATGGCTTCAGCGAATTTTGGAGACTCAATTGAAAGCCGATTTCAATAATTCAAACGTTAATTGCAGGCTTCAAAGCAACACAACAAAAGTGAAGTCTAAATCAAATTCAAGTCCAAATTGAAGTTCAATTTCAAAAAGTCAAGGCGGAAGTTTATTTAGTTTTATTTAGAATTTTATTTAGGTTTTTCTTTTAACAATTTCTATTCCTTTTTGGTTTTGAATTTTTAGGTAATTACTTCTTCTTTATTTAGGACTCTTTTAGGAACTTTGTAATCCTATAAATAAAGGCTAATTTACCTTAGGAAGGGAGGTGCACAATGTAGGGACTTAGATTTATTGTAGAGTGCATCACAAATATTTTCTCGAGATGAATAATTCAAGGAGGGTTGTACAAGAAGGTCTTCAAAGGAAGAAAAAGAAGACATGTCTATGAGTGTCTATTTCTTTCATTTGTTTTCTTTTTCTTGAACAATGATGTGTTAATTGTTTTATTGTAATTTGAATACTAAGAAGAACAATCAATTAATCAAAAGATCAAATAACTCGAAAAATCATGAATATCTCAAACAATGTCAAATTACAATAAAATAATTAACACATCATTGATTGTTCTTCTTGGTATTCAATTACAATAAAACAATTAATACATCATTGTTGAAGAAAAAGAAAATAAAGGAAAGAAATAGACACTCATAGATAAGCCTTCTTTTTCTTTCTTTGAAGACCTTTTTGTACAACCCTCCTTAAATAATTCATCTCGAGAAAATATTGGTGATGCACTTTACAATAAATCTAAGTCTCTACATTGTGCACCTCCCTTCCTAGGGTAAATTAGCCTTTATTTATAGGCTTAAAAAATTCCTAAAAGAGTCCTAAATAAAAAGGAAGTAATTACCTAAAAATTCAAAACCAAAAAGGAATAGAAATTATTAAAAGAAAAACCTAAATAAAATTCTAAATAAACTTCTGCCTTGACTTTTTGAAATTGAACTTCAATTTGGACTTGAATTTGATTTGGACTTCACTTTTGTTGTGTTGCTTTGAAGCCTGCAATTAATGTTTGAATTTTTGAAATCGACTTTTAATTGAGTCTCCAAAATTCGCTGAAGAAATTGAGATTTCCTCTTTGTGGTGTCAGCTCGATTTGAGCCGACAACCAAGCCACCGCCTGCTGCTGAAATTGTTTCCTTTCTTTGTTCTTGTTGCTGACTGAAATCTGTCTTTTTTTCCTTTCTTCTTACTGTTGTTTCATCAGCTCAATTTAAGACAACTGCCTGACATTGTTGACTTCTTCTTTGTTTGCCTAGGTCCCATCGATTTTCACTCCTTTCTTTTATTTTGCTACTGTTGTCTTCTAGCCAACATTGTTTCTTTGTTGTCTTGCCGAGCCACCAAAGCCATGAAGCTACTTCCTTCTTTCTTTTGTTTTGTTGTTGGCCGAAATTCCTAAAGCCAATCTCCTTTTCTTTTCTTTCTTCTAGTCGTTATTGTTGACTTCCTTTGATACTTCTTTTCTTGCTTTTTTTTCTTTGTTCTTCCAGTAGCTAACCAGTGCTGGCTATCCTTTCTCGGGCTGGTGCCGCCTCTGTTCTATTTTGTGATATTTTTATCTTATTTTACATCTAAAATCTGAAATAATGCGCAAAATACTTTTTCAAGGGTAAAATCTCAAATATGAAGGAATATGACTAGTTATTGAACAAAATGTATCACAAAATAACCTCAAATAACTAGAAAAAAATATAACTAATTTAGCCCCTATCAGCTACACAAGATCATGGAATGCTATGTGGATGATTTGGTGGTCAAGTCACGTAAACGAGCTGATCATCTTCAAGATTTGAGAAAGACTTTCAAGCAACTCCGAAAATATCAATTGAAGATGAATCCTCTCAAATGTGCTTTTGGCATCACTTTTGGAAAATTCCTGGGTTTCATCATTCGTCATCGAGGTATCGAAATAGACCAATTAAAGATCAACGTGATTAGAAGATGCCTGAGATAAGAAATATCCATGAATTAAAGAGTTTACAAGAAAAGTTAGCCTATCTCCGAAGGTTCATCTCAAATCTTGCTGGACACTGTCAACCGTTCAATCGTTCTAATGAAGAAGGGTGTACTATTTGAGTAAGATGAAGCGTGCTAAAATGCTTTCAAATATATCAAATCTTACTTGATGAAGCCTCCTGTGCTTGCTGCACCTATTCCGGATACACCATTAATTTTATACATTGTTGCACAAGAACGCTCAGTGGGGATATTGCTTGCTTAAGAAAATGACAATGGCAAAGAAAATGCATTCTATTACTTAAGTCAAATGATGACACCAAATAAGTTGAATTATTCACTAATTGAGAAGCTTTGCCTAACTTTGATATTTGCAATTCAAAATTTGAAACACTATTTTCAAGCGCATATTGTACACCTTATTTCCAAGGCTAATCCTATGAAGTATGTTATACCCAAGCCTGTGCTATCTGATCACTTGGCAAGATAGTACCTTCAACTCCAACAATTTGATATTGTCTTTATCCAATAGAAAACTGTCAAAAGGCAAGTGCTGGCAGATTTCTTGGTTGATTATCCTATCCCTGCTGGGTAGGAACTAAGTGATGAGTTGCCTGATGAAGATGTTCTTGTCATTAAGATTCTCCTATGATGGAGGATGTACTTTGATGGTGTGGCACATCGTGAAAGTGATGGAGCTGGTGTCGTATTCATTACTCTTGAAGGAGATGTATTACCATACTCTTTCACCTTGACTAAAAGATGCACAAATAATGTGGCTGAATACCAAGCCCTTATACATGGGTTAGAGTTAGTTGTTGATATGAAGCGACTGCATTTCGAAGTATATGGGGATTTTCAATTAATTGTTAATCAATTACTTGATAAGTATGATGTTAAGAAGCCTGAGTTGATCCCGCGTCATTATTATGCGAGACGACTTATGGGATATTTGGGTGATGTGACAATCAAGCATGTATTAAGAAGCAAAAATAAGTAAACTGACGCATTAGCAAAATTAGCTTCTACTTTATGTCTACATAATTAAGAAATTCAAATCCCTATATATCAAACATGGGTCATACCGCATATATTTGAAGATGAAGACGATGAAGAGCATGGAATCCATTCTGTCTTTGTCTATGAAATTAATGAAGAAGATTAGAGACAACCTTTTGTAGACTATCTCAAAAATAGAAAGCTTCCGGATGATCCGCGAAGACGGAGTGATTTTCGACGGCGTGCCACCTGCTTCTTTTGCTATAAGGATACTCTCTTTCGACGTTCTTTTGAAGGTGTCTTCTTGAGATGTTTAGGCCAAGAAGAAGCTGTACAAGTAATGGAAGAAGCTCATTCTGGCTTATGTGAAGCCCATCAATCTGGTCCGAAACTTCATTTTCATATCAAAAGGATGTGATATTATTGGCCTACAATGGTGAAAGACTACCTAGATTATGCTAGAAGATGTCATGCATGTCAATTCAATGCCAACTATCTACAGCAACCTCCTAAGCCATTGCACCCGATAGTTTCTTCATGGCCATTTAATACATGGGAATTGGATATTGTTGGACCGCTACCAAAATCTTCTACTGGGCATGTTTATATCTTAGCTGCAGCAAATTACTTCTCTAAATGGGCAGAAGCTATAGCGTTAAAAGAAGTAAAAAACAAAAATGTCATTGATTTTATATGTGTAAACATTATCTATCAATATAGCATTCCTCGATATATTATCACAGATAACGGTAAGCCATTCTGTAATAGTTTGATGGACAAGTTGTGCGAGAAGTTTAAATTCAAGTAGTATAAATCTTCTATGTACTATGCCCAGGTTAATGGACTCACCGAAGCTTTCAATAAGACTTTGTACAATTTGTTGCAAAAAATGGTGACTAAATCAAAAAGGGATTGGTAACTTCGTATTGAAGAAGCACTTTGGGCATATAGGACCACTTACTATACTCCAACCCAAGTCACTCTATATGCGTTGGTATATGGTGTGCAAATTGTTCTTCCACTAGAGTAACAAATTCCTTCATTGAGGATTGCTATTCAAGAAGGCCTTACCAAGGAAGATAATGTTTATCTCAGACTTAAAGAGTTAAAAGCACTTGATGAAAAGAGGTTAAAGGCATAACAAATGTTAAAATACTATCAAGCTCTTGTCTCCAAAGCCTTTAATAAGAAAGTGCATCTTCGTTCCTTTCAAGTTGGGGATTTAATGCTTGTTGTGAAAAGACCAATCATCGTTAGACATAAACCAAAGAAGTTAACATCAAAGTGGGATAGCCCATATGTTGTTCAAGAGGTCTACTCAAATGGATCTTACAAGATAGCTGTTGAAGATGGGTTGAGAATTGACCCGATCAAGGACAAATATTTGAAGCGATACTATATATAAATAGAGGCTTCTCATTGCACGAGCTTAAACTGTAAGTTGCTCCTCGACTGCACGAGCTTAAACTTCACGTTACTCCTGACGCATATGAGTTTAAACAATATAAAGGCAACCACCAATAGTGTAGTACGTGGTTAAACTACTGAAACATTCCATCAAGTCCAAATTGATAAATAAATGGATACTCCTGGCCCGCATGAATTTAAACTGTATAAATGTAACCACCAATAGTGTAGTACACGGTTAAATAGCTAAAATACCCCATCAAGTCTAAGTTGATAAAAATGGATACTCTTGGCCCACACTAGTTAAAATTGTGAATGACCCTCCTAAAACCATATCCATCCATTTTGAACTGTGTTTGACTTGATTCTTAAGTTATTCTTAAGATACGTAGGCACTTTAGAAGAAAATTTCTAAGTTCAGTTACATCCTTTCATCATTCTTCATTTTCTCATTTGTTGCAATCAAGTGATGATTTATTGTGAAATTGACATTTGCAATAAGTAAAAACACATATATGCAAAAAAAGGTTAAGATAATATGAAAGAAGTATATTATTAATGCTAGTAAGGAAGAAAAATTTTTTTTTACAAGAAAGAAAAAAAAAATATAACAGCTTAATGAAAATATAAAGTGCTACAAGACATCAAGTAAAAAACTTGAAATTTTCCAAGTTTTATGGCATTGCATCAAGTGTTCTCTTATATTCTTCAAGTTGGCTTCATCCTCTTTGTTTACTTTATAGGCAGTTTAAAGTAAAACAAACTCTTCTTTGAGGGACAAATAAGTGGACTCTACTTCTAAAAGCTACCCGTTCTTTTCCTCAAAAGTAGTTAAATATTTTCTCTCCTGTTTTTTTAAGCGTTTGAGTTTCCTTTTGAGAGCAGTAATATTGACTTTAACTCGTTGTAAGTTGGTCTTACTTTCTTCAACTTGACTTGTGAGGTCACACTTTTTAGCCTCAACATCACCTAAGTGTTGGCTAGTAGCAGAAAGTAATTTTGTATGAGACTTCTTTGAGGCTTTCTCTGAAGAGGTGGATCTAGTATTGTCAAATTCACACGCTTTAACAAAGAAAGACCTCAAGAGATTATTCAATGGTGACAAGTCAACAATAGGATCCTTGTTCAATTCTTTAAGGATATAGCAAGCTTGATCCTCAAGTGAAGAGACTTGCTCGATTGGCGTTCGTTGAATCCTTTGATATAATTGCTTCCATACTTCCATGACAAACGTTTTTTTGCAACTTGACATTAGAGACTCTCCTAGAAAGATAGAGATAGCTGAACAATGTTGATGAACTACTACCTTAGATGTCAAATCCTCATGTTGAGAGTAAGAGATGTCATTGCAACCATCTTGCTTTAAGCAATGATAATCATTGATTGAGCCTTGAGAATAAGTTTCCTCATTAAGAACTACAAAATTGTCCACCTAATGAAGAAGAATAGCAAAGAAGTTGAGTCAAAAGAAAAGAAAAGAAGAACAAAAATAAAAACAAAAAAGGGAAAACTAGTTTTACCTTATCCTTGAAGGTCTCTTGATCCTTAGACTCTTAGCTTAAAGTTGTAGTTGGTGCCTTTGTTCTCTTCTAACAACGATCTACTACTAGAACTGGCTTCTTCAATTTGACTCAACTCCTTTCGTTTTGAAGATGATGAAAGTTTCTCTGTAATTAAGTCATGATTCAAAGAAAAATGTCTATCATGTCTTAAATAATTTTCTAACCCCTTTGAAGTATTGAGAGTGGTAGTATCTTGATGAAGTCTCTTCTTAGACCAAGGCAAGTTTTCTACTTTCTTAGACGCGGGTTTTTGAGAATTTAACATTGTAATATAATCTTCAAAAAAGGTTCCATGAACTTGCTCCCACCATGCTATGTACTCTAGAGTATAATACTTCTTTATACTATAAGGAGTAACTGGAAATGTCACCTTGGCTATTGTTCTGCAAAGCATGCATCTTACCTAAAGATGTAAGCCATCTATTAAGGCAGCTTTAGGGGTGGAAATCTCAAATTAGCCTAGGATATTTTGCAAGAATCCAAATTGGCAACTAAAGCGATGTGGCCTATAAGGCTCAATAATGAAGCGATCATCTTTCCATAAAGTAAAAAGACTTGAATGAAGGCTCAAAAAGTAAAGTTGTTCCTCTAAAAAGGCGGCCTCATTTTTAATAAAGTTATGTTTTTTATGCTTGGTAAAGATGTTCGTAGCCCAAACAATGATCCCATCTCTATAAATCTACTTGCTAGCTTCATCTTCACTAAAGTACCTTCTGCTATTTTCACCAGAATAACTCATCATTGGAGGACTGTTTAAGGCTTAAGAGACTTCATAGTGAATTATGAAGTAGTGTGCAAGCCATCTATATATATAGTGAGTTGGGATAGATTTCTCCTTTCTGGAACATTGAGAGTTGGAAGTATAATTCAATCCTCTATAAATGTTGGTCAAGACGAAAATAGCCAAACTAACTCATTCCCTGTACGCCATCAAACTTACCATTTTGAAGGTACTTGGACGAATGGTGTCTACTTCTTCATTAGGTAAAACAAAAATGCAAAGCCAACATGACAAAAAAGTTGCAATGAATATTTGATCTCTGTTGTGTTGTGGCTTCTAATGCCCAACTTAAAAAATAAAGTTTCCTCTTTAGATGTCAATGCAGCATGAGGTGAGATAACTCCACATGGATTGTCAGTAAACTTGGGGTATGATCTCCTTTCTTCCCTTGGAGAATGTGCTGTATACTTTATTACTCTTTTGAACCAGAAGTCCAGCCACTTATTAATGGAGAAACTAGAGTTGTTGTTATCCTTTTTTTTCAATGGTATGCATGGAGGAGATGTTCGCAACTCCTTGGAAGGAATTGCTTGCCCTCATGGTCTATACTAGTGAGTTCCACAGCATGAGGAACAACTTTATTGTAGTAACTTCTAAGTATTGGTAAGCCTCCAAGTTCGTGCAAGTCCCAAAGTGAAATGAACCTCTCACCAGTTGATGTTAAGAACGTGTTGGTGAGAGGACACCAAGCTTCGCAAAAGGCTTTGAGAACATTGGGGCTAACAATCTTACGTAAAAAGCGATGCATAGACAACCTCATAGATCTTTGTAGATCTTAAGTGTCCTTCATAACAACTTAAAACATCGTGTGCTGACTCCCAATATCTCTCCCTAAAGCGAAACACGCCTAAGAAGTTGAGTGGTGAGGTCCATTGAGTCTCTTTTTGAATCATTCGACGTCTAAGTGAAGGTAACACACTGGATAAGTTTGAGGTTGATGATTTAAAGAAAGAAGAATCTATTCCTTTAGGGAACGAGTGTATTTGAAGATGACTTCTGTTGACTATTTCTTCACAAGTCGTTGGAGTGTTACTTTTAGTAGGGGCCCCGCATATTTTCCAAATTTTGTCTCATAAACCTTCAGCATCGTTCCATCTTCCGTTGGATCAAATTCGTGGTCATGGATGACTAGCAGTTGTTGGTCCGAAGAGGATCACAAATTTGAAAAATACACCATACTTGGACATAGTTTAAGAAAAAAAAAATAAGGGTCCCAAAAAAAAAAGAAAAAAAATTTACATGGTTGACTTATCGAAATTGCCCTGTACATTATGGATTCCAACATCCACGATATGCAAAAAGGAAAGAAAAATTATCTCATGCATTAAATGCATCACTAACACATATGACCCATAAAAATATTCTAAAATTAAGTGAAGGAAAGGATATGTTGGCAGATTTCATGGACTCGGGATTTTGCACGCTAGCAAATTGCAAAATTGCAAAAAAAAAAAAAAATGCTTACTCAAAAAAGGATGCACTAGTGCCCGCCGTGAATGTTCAAATTGTAGGGATCTTCAATTAAAGATAATGAAGATTTCTTAAAATTGATGTGGAAAATTGATGAAGATTGAAGCCTTTTTATAAGGGCCAAAAGATACATCTTTCAAATCCTATAAGACTTCTAATTCTTGGTTAAAAGATTTTAATTGGGATTTAAATTTAAGAAACTTAACTGGTGGAGAGAAATATGATTCCTCTTCAAAATTGGATTTCAAATCTTTTTATTAATGCCTTATAGAAATAGAAATAGAATTCTATTTTATTAAGGAGTTGACGCTTTTATATTAATTTCTAATTAAATTAAGAAATTAAGATTATTTTTAAAATACTTCAAGTCTTGTTTCCAAATTCTTTTGACAAAGCATTTTTCCTCAAATCTTAAAGTGGGGGTATTTATAGACAAAGAAATTTGGATAAAATTTATTTTATCAAGATTAAAAGAAAATTACATATTTTTGTCTTGACTAATTAAAATTAATCTATAAATAAATATAATTATTCTTGGATTGATATAGTTGGGCCATCATTTAAAGTCCATTAAATCCAGTGTATCATGAAATTAGACTATTAAAATTGGGCTATTATTTTATATATTATAGATTAAATGGAATTAGACTAGGCCCGAAAGTTGGACTTTTCAAGAATCTCCTAACCCAAATATAATGTGGACTAAATGAAATTGGGTCCAAACAAAAATTGAGCCCAAGTTATCTGAAGCCCAAGTCTATTAGGGTTTGTTAAGAGGCTTCTTAAAAATCCTACATCGGCTATTTATGCTAAAGTCAAGAGAATTTTGGCCTATAAGAGTCTTCCCTCAATGGTTCAAGGCACCTCTCATAGGCCAACCTGTGACGGCTCGCTTGCGTGGGCAAGACTTTACCCACGCCCAATCTAAGTGCCCGAAACAACACCAGAGCGCTCGTGTGCCTTCGGACGTGTTTAGGAAACCGAAGGGATTGAACGTTCTTAAGCGTACTTGGCCACCTCCTATAGTTAGGCCGAGTATGCCTAGGAACGTCCGGGACCTTGTCAAGGATGTCCTAGACATGTTTAACGACACCCGAGCTATACTAGCCAAAGACCCGAGACGGAGGGTGCAAGACAACACAAAGACCGGACCAGCCCGTCGTGCATGATGCCCGCGCACCCTGTGTCAGACCGTGCCGCGCATCCGTGAGCCAAGCGCCAGACAGCGTCGAGAGCATGCCGCGCACCCGTGCCAGACCGTGCCGAGATCGTGTCACCAGCTCGGGCACCAGCGCACACAATGCCGCGCGCCCGCATGCCTAGAGCCGGTCTGCGCCATGCGCCCGCCCAGCACTAGCCGACGGCCAGTATCGTCGGCCCCTCCGTTTTCTTGTGTAAATATGTAGATAGACTTTTGTTGTATTTTTGTAAATTTCCTAAGGCCTTGAACGCCCTGCATGTAAATTTTCATAGTTAGATTCTTTGTACTTAGGTCTAGAGAAAATAGACAAACTTTTCCCACCTTCTCGGAAAAACGGTATCTACTCTTGGAACTTGGGAAAAGTTTACCATGTCTATTATATGGGGTGTACATAAACGAGATCGAGTAGAAGTAAACTAAGTCGGTTTAGAACATTGGTGTTCCCCCTCACTAATACTTGTTGTATATACTTTGTACTCACTTTCAATTTAATGAAATGACTACTTTCATGCAATCGGGTGCCAGTTAAATTTCGTTTTTATGCCGTTTTATGTCGTTTTCATATCATTCATTGCCATTTTCAATCGTTTTCGCCATGATTCAATTTGAAACCACTCAAGCTCACTTGTAAGTGTTCAAAAGAGTTCGAAAGAGGCCAGTGTGATGTTGGCTCGGGCCTAGCCAAGTCACAGGCATCATGGTTAGTCGGTTGTGGGAAAAACGACCCGTGATAGTTGGTATTAGAGACTGTAGCTGTGCTACTACTTTGAGTGGGCTTTTGAGACTCGAGGAGTTCATTTTTGAGCAAACGGTGAATGATTTCTGTGTACGAGCCAGGGAAGCACTCTGTGGGCAAGTGAATCAGATTGTGATTGTGTTGGACAGATTAAAGCCGAGGAGATAGGTATGAGTGAACCTGCGACTGAGGCCGGACCAAGCGAGCCGACAATGGCAACGGTTAGACCATTGTCGGGTGAAGGCACAACAAGGAACCGACTGGAGGCGCTGGAGGCCGCCGTGAACAAAATCAGTTCCGTCTGTCTAGGAGAGACCGAGATGGATACTGGGTCGCTGGTGAAGCGTGTAGGCTTCATGGAGTAGGACATCGTGCGTCTTAGTGGCCAGGCTGAGGATATGGATATCGCACTAAGGGAGACGATCCCCATGGTGCAATCTCATGAAGTCAGGCATGACCAGCACGATGTTGCCTTACAGGAATTACGCACATCAATAACAGCTAATGCCCATGCCATGGAAGAGGTGCGAGGTATGCTAAAAGAGATTCGAGCATATCTAAGAATGCTTAAATTGGCCGTGGGACAGGTCAATGTTGAGGGACAAGTACCGGTAGGAACCGTGCAAGCTCCGAAGCCAAAGGTTAGAGAGCCAAAAAGCTTCATGAGAGCAAGAGATGCCAAGGAGGTGGAAAACTTTTTCTTTGACCTTGGCTAATACTTCAAGGTAGTTGGAATAACCGAGGAAAGCCTAAAGGTAGACACTGCTGCCACATATTTGGAAGACGATGCCAAGCTATGGTGGAAGGTGCAGGTTGCTGAGATGGAAGCAGGAAGGCTAACCATCAGGACTTGGGAAGACATGAAGGCTGCCATGAAGAAACAGTTCTTCCCCCAGAATGCAGAGTATGCTGCAAGACGGAAGCTCAAGGAGCTGCAGCATACGGGAACGGTGCGGGAATATGTGAATTTCTTTACCACATGTGTAACACCCCATTACCTAGGCCCTTCAGGGCCGGGGATGTCACCCCGTCCAGAGGACAAGGGGTCTTTATAATTAGGTCATATAAAAATAAAATAAAATAAAGACTTTAAAATTAAACTTATTACAACCCAAAAGATAAGTACTGGAACAAATCCAAATAAATTGTTTGCAACAATCTCTTCAAAACATCACATAAAGTAAATAACATGAGTCTTCAAAGCATAGGCAACAAGCTAGCTAATGACCTCCACAGCAGGATCTTCCTGAAAACATGGAATAAAAGGTGGTGAGATGAAAATCTCAGTAAGCCCATGTGTGCTTTGAGTGTTTCAGGTAAAATAATTCATGTATACAAGTTGTAAAAGTTTCATAAGAAAAGGTACTGACAAGCAATAAATAAGTGTTGAAAATAAAGAGTGGCGTTTCACTTTTCAAACCATACATGTGCACAATAAATACAACCACTCAAATGGGTAGCCATGGGTTACCACACATTGGGCCCCAAGACTAAATAATAGTCAGAATGCCACACTTTGTGCAAGCTGACAAAAGGTAGGCGTACAGCCTACTGGGTGAGATACTCCTCCATCTCTACACCCAAACTTACCGGTTGTCCACTCCGGAACACACAGTCCACATGACTGAAACTTGCTAGCTCAGACCGGTATGACCTACCGGACTGGCATCCTATCCAGGAAGGACTCACCCCTCAGAAGTGGCCACCTACTGAGAAACTTACCCTAACCCTTCAAAGACTAGTCCTGGTGGTCTACCCTTATTGAGTACTCAACGTTAATTGCTCCACTTGGGAGAAAATTGATCATAATCCACTTTATTTGGAAATAGCAATTAAGGGTTTCTAAAAGTCTTGTCAAAGTTGGGTTTTAGAAAGAGTTCAGCATTTTGTGGAAAACTGCTCGTTTAATTTTCAATTGATTTGCTTGACTGAAATAAAAAGGGAAAACACTCCTTAATTGCCTTTACAAAATAAATGTCCATATACATCGCATTTGCTTGCCACAATAACTTTTGGTCTTCACCAAACTCCATGCAGGAGCTTACCTGATTCTTTGCTTGCTCAACTCAAAAGTTTTCCAAGGCTGACCTAACCCCGCCTGGGGTAAACGCAAAACATAAGGTTACATTTGAGCTATACCCGCCTTACATAAATAATTTCTTAGCTCAGCTAGTTACAACTATGACTAACTATGACCTCAATGTCCTAAGCTTTAAGGCTAGATGCTAAAGAATTTTATAAAATAGGACTACTTTGATAAGTTAAAATAACTAGGGGTTCTAAAATAATTGCTAATAAATTATAGACTCAAATAATAATTCTTGAGTGTTATTAATAATAAATAAACTAAGGTTTGAATTTTAAATAATATTAAGTCCTAAATAATTTTAATAAATGATAATTTAAAAATAGCTTTATTATAAATAAATAATAAATTAAATAAATTTTAATTAATTAATTTTTTAATAGATAATGATTAATTAGTAATAGATAAAATTAGTAATAAATGAATTTTATTAAATTTTTGTTTAATAAAAATATTAATAGTCTAATTAAATATACCAATCCAAATCCCCTAGTGTTTCGAATTTTGAAGGAAAATATAGTAGTAATTCTAATTTTTTTGTAATAAATTTTGTTAATGAATATAACCTAGAATTAATAAGAAAATAATCTCTTATCATGATTTTCCTAGTGCTAGAAAAGATTCATGATCACATTCTCCATCATCAAACAATAAACCATTCCATTCATGAACATACACTTGAACTATCGCATACCATCACATGGCCAAAATCCTACTAAGCATAATCATCAATCATGGCTTCCATGGAAAATAAGAACATAAAAGCCTAATCACCTTTGGTGTCATAATATCTAATCATGCTTCAAACATCCATAAAATTCATTGAGCATGAAGAACATAAATTGATTCAAAAGGAAAACACATACATCCTAGTCATATACAACAATCATCATGTCCTAACCCCAATCCCTTTATCCACATGCATATACTCAATCTCCCAATCATATTCTATCTCCCTATCAACACCTAAGAGACATGATTTCAGAATTTAATAAGAGAGATTTAAGAATGAATACTTGATTGTCGAGTACTTTGATGAAGACAAAAGAAGGTCCACGCGCGATGGAGTGTCTTGAATGGTCCAATGAAACAACATCCATGGTTGATGGTTTAATCAACCATTTCGGGTAGAAGAGAGAGAGAGAGAGAGAGAGAGAGAGCATTAGAAAGGTGTATTAAGAATTGAATGGAAGAAGATGAATAAGAATGTTGTTCTTGTTTTACCTTGTTGATGTTCTTGAGACCTTCAAGAAAAAGTTGATTTTCATCCGGTTGAAAATTCTTGTTTGCAAGGTTTTGCGTTATAAATACCAGAAATGAAGTTTAGGGATTAAATGGAAGTGATTTGGAGTATTTGAGAGTGATTGGAGGTGTTTAGAGTAGGGTTAGGCTTGAAGAAGGTTAGTGTGTGTTCTTGGTGTTCTAGGTGAAAATGGAGAGAATTTGGAAGGAGTGCTGCACGAATTTTGGTAGAAGGCTGGCCGAATGGTATGGAATGAATGAGGGTTTCGGTTTTCAGCAAGAAGGAGAGAGGATGATCAGATTTTTTTGAAATTTAAATGGAGGAAATAGTGGAGATGTTTAAGGTAAGAGGTTAGCTATGGTGTTTTGATTAAGAGAGGTTTCTATGTCTTTCAATGGTGCCGGCTGAACAAGGGGTTTTTGCTGGAATGATTAAAGGTCAATGTTGCTCAAGGCTGGCTGAAATTCAGTCCTAAATGGCAGAGGAAATTCTGGTTTATTTGCCTAATACAAGAGTGACTTTAATGGTGTAAAAAGCTGAAATTATTTGAAGTTCAAAAAGTGTTTGAATGGAGTGATCTTAGGAGTGTTTTGTGGTATGGCTATGGAGTCCTTATGCTCAAGGTGAGTGTGGGGTTAATGGGGTTCAGTCTACAGCTGAGCAAGGCTCCATTTTACAGAGGTTGAAGGTGATTTTCGGCCTAGGCCAAGAAGGGAGCAAAGCTGGAAAAAAAATCTGGTTTCATGGTTGTTCTTAATTTCGAAGATTGCATATTTTTTTGTGCAGAATTTCTGCACTCACTTAGCTCGAATTTCAGAGGTTCTTCAGGGGTGTTTGAGGGTCTTCCAAGGATGGTTTTTCAGCCTTATCTCTGGACAAATACAGGGAAGTTTTGCTGGCTTGAAGATGAACTAAAAACAGCTTCATTTCCTTGGTTGAAAGTGGCGAAATGCCCAGAATTTTTTCCTGGTTTGGTGCTGTTTTGTGCAGTCCGAAAATTGCACAGTTTTTCCAGATTTCAAGGCACATGAAATGACCATTTTCTTGGTAGAAAATGAGTGGTTTTACTGGATGAATTTTTGAAGAGAAGGTCTGCAAAATATCTGGAAAATTTCCAGATTTTTCCTTCACTAAGCTATGGACAACATGAAGGTGAAGTTGAAGGTTCTTTCATGGTGATTGATTTTCGCTTGGAACCCTTCTTATTTCTCCTCCTACTTTCGGCCAACTTCCCAACCACCATAGATGATTTTCGAATTTCATGGTGGAGGAGTTATCACAGAATTTTTTTGGAATTTAAAAGAAAGGATTTAATGGTTTTGAATTATAAAGATGTTAGGACAAGCTAGTGGTAATAAAAAGGACAAGAATTCCTCTAGAATTCTTTTTAGGACATGAGGATAAGATTAGAACATTCTCTTCATGTCTCCCCTAAGACAACATTCCTATTTCCATGAAATGCAAGAAAACAAAAATTCAAACTTAGTTAGGATAATCATGATAAAAGCTTAAATGATGGGATTTGAACTCATGACCGTAGAAGTTAATTCACCAAGCTCTAACCACTAAACCACACTAACTCTTGTTCTTATTTTCTCACCCACATATTTTTCTTATTTAATCCTCAAGCTATCCTCCTATTTTGACCTCAAGCAAAATTACCATTTTACCCCTCCTACTCAATAAGCATAACTAATCATTTTAACCTATAAACCACAATTCTAAAGCACATAAAATCATTCAAAAATGTATATACTCATGCAAAATAATGTGATATGCATTCCCGACCCCCTTACTCTAGGGTTGGCTTTAGGTGGGGTTTCACAACATGCCTCCTCCAAATCGAGAACATGTCTGAGATGGACAAGCTATTCAGTTTCACAGAGGGATTGAAGCTGTTGGCCAGGCAAGAACTGAACAGACAGTGGGTGCAAGATTTGGCACAAGCTGTTGCAGTTGTGGAAGGCTTGGAGGACTTCCAATCAGACCCTGTGCGAGAGAGGAAAGATAACCCCAGAAGTGTCAATACGGGGCTGGGATTCGACCAAATCCAAAGAGGGAACAGTGGAAACTGGAAGCCTTACGAGCAAACTGTTCAGCCAGTACAAAGCTCAAGTAGGGGAGACGGGCCGTCTACCCTAAGAGAAAGAAGGAACGGGAATCGAAAAGGGGATGGTGGGCAATTGAAAAAGACATATAAGTGTTTCTTGTGCAACGGACCACACCTTGTTCGGAATTGCCCCAGGAGACAACTAGTGAATGCACTGACCGAACCTGGCACACTGGCAACATTGGTGAAAGCTATGGGAACGGACACCCGGGAGGCAGGACCTCGTGGAATTGAAAACATTGGAAAGGATGGCTACATAGGGGCATTCCCTGAAGAGGATGGTTATATAGGGGCGTTTGCTAGTGGATGCGACACCCCAACAGGGAATGCCCCAGCGACAAAGGGAAAGGAGAAGGGCAAGGATAAGGGAACAGCCCAAACCCTTGCTACAATGCGGACAGTCCTAGAAGGAAAGGCTCGAGTACCGAAGGGACTAATGTTCGTAGATATCCAAGTGAACGGTAGGCCCATAAAAGCAATGGTGGATACTGGAGCATCCCATATGTAACACCCTACTACCTAAGCCCGTCAGGGCTGGGGATGTCACCTCGTCCAAAAGGGGTCTTTATAACTAGGTCACACAAATAAAATAGCGGGATAAAAAAAAGATACTTGAACTTAAAATTTATTACATCCAGAAAATAAACATCAATCCAAGAATAAATCCGAGAATACCAAAAACAAATCCATAATAAAATTTATCCACTCTCATCTCCCCAAAACATTACACAAAAATAAATCATCAAAAAATCTTCCAAAGCAGGCATAATCTAGCTACTCATCCCCACAGCTGGATCAACCTGAAATCATGGTAAAAATGGTGGTGAGACAGAAATCTCAGTAAGTTTGTGTGTGTTTAAGTGTCGGGTGAAAACAATTCATGAATGCAAAGTATAAAATTCTTTATAAAAGATCACTGGTAAGCAATAAACATCCGTCAAAAGCGAGAATGGTGTTTTGGCTTTTCCAGCCATACATAATTTAGAAAATCAACCACTCGAAAGAAAGGATTACGGGTTACCACACGTTGGGCCCCATAACTGAATGGTTAGCATGCCATATTTTGTGCATACCGCCGGTCAGAATGCCACACTTTATGCAGACTGACAAAAGTAGGTGATCGGCCTACTGGGCAAGATACTCCTCCTTCTCTATACCCAAACAACAACCGGATGTCCATTCCGGCAAACACAGTCACTTGACTGAAAAAGAACGCTGCTAGCTCAGACCGGTACGATTTACTGGACTGTCGTCTTATCCGGGAAGGACTCACCCCTCAGAGGTGGCCACCTACTGAGAAACTTACCCTAACCCCTCAAAGACTAGCCCAGTAGTCCACCCTTATTGAGTACTCAATGTAACTTGTCCCACTTGGGAAAAAGAGAACAAAACACAGTTCCACTCGAATATGGCAATTAGAGGTTTCCAAAGCCTTTGTCAAAATTAGTTTTAGAAAGAGCTTTAAGTTTGAGTAAATTTGCTTATTGATTTCCAAATAGTTTGTTTGACTGAAATAAGAAAGGAATCAACCCTCAATTGCCTTTACAAAAGTAAGTGTCCATGCACTCTACATTTGGCTTGCCATAAAAACATTCTCAACAATCAGGTTTTATGCAGGAGCTTACCTAATTCTTTCTCACAATAAAAAGGTCTCCAACTGCTGACCTAACCCCGTATGGGCAAATACAAACCACAATCAAACTCAAGCCAAAATTCACTTTCTCAATTTAAACAACTCAACTTGCTACTATCATGATCCTAGTGTCCCAAGCTTTAAGGCCAAACAATAAGTAAATAGGATTATAAGCAAAGGATAATTTGATATTTAAAATAATTAATATTTTGGGAAATAATTACTAATAAGTTAAAGGCTTAAATATTGCTAAGAAAATTTAGAGTTTATTTGATGAAGAGTCTCAGGTGGGTTTTAGGAAAAATGATGATTTATTAATAATTTAGCTGTTAGAAAATAATTGATAACTAAAGTTAGTTGAGAATGAATTTTAATGAGCCTTGCTTGGAAAATAATAAATAAGTTTTAATAGGTTTTGATTAAAAAATAATAATTAAATTTTAATAATAAGTATTTTACTAATTATGATTATTTCAAAAAAAAGCTTTAGTTGATTTCATTATTTTTATATAATATCGATATATTTTATTTTTCTATCAAAACTATTATTTATTTGACTAAAATATCCTTTATATATATAATAATCCAAATCCACCATTCCTAGGGTTTTTTCGAAATTACTAGCAAAATCATATTATTAAATATTTTATTCATGAAATAAAAATTAGCATAGGGACCATTAGATCATGATCAAATTTCTATGGCTAACCACAATCAAGAACATATACAATCCTTCAATTCGTCAAATCATCCAAATCATGCATATAAGCATAGATCTAAATTTATCAAGACGTGATCTAACCTATACTAGCATAAATATGATCATGGCTTCAATAATCCAACATGAATATAAATCCTATTCATCAAAGGTGACATAATCTCTAGCGTACTTAATCACAAACACTACCTATGACATAGAGACATCCGTCAAACCTCAAATCATCATACAATCAACCAAGATAATCCTTCCATGCATAAATCCCATCTCCTTCACAATCATACATATATTCATACTTCAATCTCAACAATACATACTCAAATCCTATCACAATCCACCTACTATCAACATCATCCTAGAGACATGAATCTAGAATTTAAAAGAAAGATTGAAGGGACTTACTTGGTCGAGGAATACCTTGAAGGAGTTTAGAATGGATCTCAACTCCTAGATGCCTTCGTCCAAGGAAGATGGAGAAAGTATGGCCATGGGAGAAGAAGCCATCCGGCCAAGAGAAGAGAGTTTCGGCCATGAGAGAGAGAGAGGGAGAGGGAGAGGAAGAGAGAGAGAGAGAGAGAGAGAGAGAGAGAGAGAGATAGAGAGAGAGAGAGAGAGACCATTAGCATGTTTATTCATATATATTTTCGCTAGAGATCAAGATTGGAGAAGATAAAGTTGTTAGAACAAACCTACCTTGAAGGTGTTCTTGAGCCTTCACAGAATTTTCTGGATTCTGATCCAAACTGGCAAGTTGGTTTGTGGAATTTGATGTTAAGAATGGTGTTGATGGACTCACGGCAGTGAGTAGGTTAAATCTGGAAATTTTAGAGAAGGTTTGAAGTGGTTTGGAGGGGTATTAAGTGAAAGGAAGGAGTAGGTGTTTTTGGTGTGTTGTGTGCGTTCTTGAAGGTTGAAAGGAATTGAGAGGTTTTTATTTTGCAGCTGCCGAAATTCTATAAGAATTAGGGCTGGCCGAATTTTCTATAGGGTTTAGGAAGATGATTCTCTGGTTTGGAAGGAAAAAGAAAGGCTAGTTGTTGAAATCGTTGAAGAATATTTTTAGGAAGCAAATTTGGAAACTAAATATTCAAGAATATCTTGATTATTGGAGAGCTTTGGAAGTCTGCCATGGCCGACTGTTTTGAGCAGTATTTTGGTTGATTGAAAGCTGGTTTAAGGAGGCTTATGGTGGCCAAAAACAAGGAGCATATTGGTGAAGAAAAAGTCTGGTTATTTGAGGGATACTTTATGGAAGGTTGCTAAACTATGGTGGCTGGAATTTTGGTAATCAATCAAGCATGATTGCAGGGATTTGTTGGAGAGATTTTCGGGCAGCCATATCTGAATTTCGTGCAGAAGCTTAAGGGAGATAATGGAGCTCAGTTACTGAAGGTTTAAGGGTGGTTTATGCAGAACAAGGATGGGGTTCGGCTAGGAAAGAATTAGGAAATAAAGCTGGATGAAATCCTGCACAGCATTTTCGCAGGCTGGAATTTTCCCTGGGCAGTTTTCGGCTGCCATTTTCCAGCCAGCTTGCAGAGAGTTTGAAGGGGAATTTTAGGGGCTTTCAAGGTTGGTTTCCAGCCTTCTTCATGGAGGAAAAACATGGCTAAGGTACTGAACAAAATCTGAAAGAAAACAGCTTGGTTTTGGACTCCCAAAGGTGCTAATTTGCCCAGGAATTTTCCTGGTTTTGCATCATCTTTGTGCAGTCCGAAAATGGCTAGAGAAATTCAGGTTGCAAGTTGATCCAAAAGACCATTTTTCTGCAGCATTTGGGAGGGAATATTAGCTAAGAATCTCGACACCTTGAAGGTATAAGAAGTTGAAAATTTTCAGTTCATTCTAAGAATGAAGATGAACCTAGCTAGAGTGAATTTTTAGCCAGTTCACTAGAGGGATTTATCCTCTTGGAATCTCCCACAACTCTTCCACATTTTTAGACTATAAGATGTCTTTCACTAAGACATCTTGATCCTACAAGGCCATAGCACTTTACTGAAATTTCTGAAAAGAAAATGGCTAGAACAACTTGATCAAACTAATGAGTTGAGAAATAAGGAAAATTAAAGATCAAGAGGAAATGAATTCCCCTTAGGAATTTTGTGTAGGGCAAAGGAGTAGAATGAGGATACTCCTAACATGTCTCTCTTAGGACAACATCTCTACCCTACTCCAAGCACATAAGGCCGAAATTATTACTTCCCAAGCAAAAATAAAATTTAACCAAGCTAAAGCTCCTATGATGGAATTTGAACACAAGACCTCAAAAATTAATCCCAAAGCTCTAACCACTAAACCACAACAACCCTTGTTTTTATTTTTCCTTTATAAATTATTTTCTTATTCAATCCTTAAGCTATCTCCCTTTTTCCACCTCAACAAAAAATTACTATTTTGCCCTTCTCAAGCAATACTCACAACCAAGCCTTCGAGACACTAAAACTTAAATCCAAAGTACAGAAAATCATTTAAAAATATATTTAAACATGCAATAAGGTATGATATGCATCCTAACCCCCTTACTCTAAGGTTGGTTTTGACTATGGTTTCACACCATAGTTATCTGGCTAGTTCTGAAGTTAGGCGGTTAGGCTTGGTACTAGAGAAGGGTGTTGGCTCAGTGAAGGCTGCGAACTCAGAAGCTAAACCGATCGTGGGTCTTGCTCGCGGGGCGAGGATCAAATTGGGTCCAGTTGAGAGCAGAACTACGTTCACTGTGGTAAGGATGGATGACTTCAAGCTCATCTTGGGCATGGAGTTTTTAAAGGACCTCAACGTTGCCGTGATTCCCTACACGAATTCATTGGTGATAATGGGGAAAATTCCGTGTGTCATTTCTGCCCAGAACTTTGAGGAAAAATCCAGCAGAGGGTACAAGTTGTCTACCATGTACATGTTGGAGGGAGAATGTAGGAATGACATGCCCCGAGCTTCAACGGAGAAAGATAAGTCCAGGGTCGTGGACCTTACTATCAAACATAGTCACCCGAAGGGACGTTCGTCTCCAAGGTGGCAAGGCCAACAACGTTGGGAAAAACACTCCAGCGGTACAGGTAACCCCAAGAGCTTTAAGGAGGAAGTGGCGCTGAGGACGTCGCCAAATCAAGTGGAGGAGAATGTCACAGGTCAACTTGTGACGGCTCGCTTGCGTGGGCAAGACTTTGCCCACGCCCAATCTAAGTGTCCGACGCACCACCAGAGCGCTCGTGTGCCTTCGGACGTGTTTAGGAAACCGAAGGGACCGAACGTTCTTAAGAGTACTTGGCCACCTCCTATGGTTAGGCCGAGTATGCCTAGGAATGTCCGGAACCTTGTCAAGGATGTCCTAGACATGTTTAAGGACACCCGAGCTACACTAGCCAAAGGCCCGAGACGGAGGGTGCAAGACAACACAAAGACCGGACCAGCCCGTTGTGCACGATGCCCGCGCGCCCCGTGCCAGATTGTGCCGCGTGTCCGTTAGCCAAGCGCCAGACAGCGCCGAGAGCGTGCCGCACACCCACGCCAGACCGTGCTGAGATCGTGTCGCCAGCTCGAGTACCAGCACACGATAGTGCCGCGCGCCCGCATGCCCAGAGCCAGCCCGGGCCGTGCGCCCGCCCAGCACTAGCCGACGGCCAGAATCGTCAGCCCCTCCGTTTTCTTATGTAAATATGTAGATAGACTTTTGTTGTATTTTTGTAAATTTCCTAAGGCCTTGAAGGTCCTGCATGTAAATTTTCATAGTTAGATTCTTTGTATTTAGGTCTAGAGAAAATGGATAAATTTTTCCCACCTCCTCAGAAAAACGGTATCTACTCTTGGGACTTGGGAAAAGTTTACCACGTCTATTATAGGGGGCGTACATAAACGAGATCGAGTAGAAGCAAACTAAGTCGGTTTAGAACATTGGTGTTCCCCCTCACCAATACTTGTTGTATATACTTTGTACTCACTTTCAATTCAATGAAATGACTACTTTCATGCAATCGGGTGCTGGTTAAATTTCGTTTTTGTGCCGTTTTCTGTCGTTTCATATCATTCATTGTCGTTTTCAATCATTTTCACCGTGATTTAATCTGAAACTATTCAAGCTCACTTCTAAGTATCCAAAAGAGTTTGAAAGAGGCCGGTGTGACGTTGGCTCGGGCCTAGCCAAGTCACATGCATCACGATTAGTCGATTGTGGGAAAAACGACCCGTGACACCCCTCCCCCGAATCCTCAAACTTTAACAAAGAAGAGGCATCCCAAGTTTCAACAAGCTAAAACATTTAAGTTTCATCAAATTCAAGGTTTAGAATCATCATCAAATCAAGGTTCAAAATCTTCATCAAATTTCAAGGCGTTTATCTTGTTCTACATCAAACAGGTCTCAAAAGCTTGGCAATCAAGTGTTCGTCTTTAAATTCCGTTCAATCCGAGATCAAGCTCTTCAGACCTCAAATCAATGTTTTTCAAAAAGAGAAGAATTAGAGGACTCATCCTGCAATTTAGGACTTCTTCAGAGATTTGTAATCACTTTTCATATTTACTAAATATTTTGTATTTTTCAATATTTTTCTTATCTTATTTGCAAACTTAAAATTTGTCATTTACAGTTAGCATAGGTTCGTATGGTAATATTTGTTTCTGATATTTATAAATGTCACAGATTTTTCCTGACATCACTTTAGGTGACACACTTTTTATATGTCATAATAGATTAAATGTCAAAAGAAATCCTCTATAGTGACACATAAAAGTGTCATTAAAAGGGAAAAATGTTGTAGTGACATCTCTGATGCTGTATCTGTGATGAAAAAAAGATGAATTGCTTCCCCTCGATTGTCAGTGGGAACTAGTGCATCGAAGCCCTTAAACGACAGAGATTGGTAAGTTGAAAGTTTTTTAAAATTTTTGCCAAAATTTTAAGGGAATTAGTTGGAGCTTTTAAACAAAACAAGCTTTTCTGTTATCTAAAGTTCTTGTGTTAGTTTTGTTATGTTTTTCTTCTTTTTTTTTGGTCGAGGGGGGGGATTTCTTAATTGCACATGTGTTTGCTTATTGTTAGTAAATTATTTAATGAACTTAATCTCTATATCTGCTGAACTATGATATGGGTGCATTGGCTAATAATAGACAAAATTAGTATTGGACTTTTTGTTTTTGGCACATCTAGCTCTTGGAGGTTCTTTGGCAAGTTTAGTGCTCTACTTTCTCAAAATAATTCCCCTTTCTATACCCATTTTGACTAAAGAAGCTGAATCTATCTGCAAGAATATTCAGAAGACCCGAAAAAAGTTATACTAGTATTGAGTTATTGGAGATTGTGTTCACAGTGATAAGTGCAAGGATTTGCATTCATGGTTTTGTGGATCTAGGTTCTCACTATTGGCAAAGTTAGAAGGGCACAAAAAAGGTGATTATCTAATTTTATTATTGTTTTTAGTAGTTTTGGGTTTTGATTGTTTTCCCTTTTGTGTATATTAAATGAATAAAAACATTCTAAGCTCTTGGTATTTGAACTTGGGTTTACAAGCTATTATTGGAATTGCCATCGTATCTAGTTCTGACAAGCTCCTTCCAAGCAGTGACAATGAATCTCTACTATTCTGGGATTACCACAGTGGTAATGTTAGTTTCACATATGTTATGAATTATTTGTTTTTGTGACATTAAGTGTCTAATATTTCTATATTATGTTTCATGTAGTGTGTTAATACTGTTAACATGAGCATTAAAATTGAATGCTTGATTAGGGAAGCTCCATAGGTGTTTGTTGGTCTAGAGAATGCTATGAGGTTAATTTTTTACACTTTCATTTTTTTTTAAATGTAATAACATCAAATAGTTATCAATGCAATCTGACATTCTTTAACTATTTATGTTCTTTTTGTAATTGTACTTTCTTGTGTGTCTTAGGCATAGAACTTCAAAACTCAATTTGAGCTTGTTCTTGATGGCTCAAATGGCCTTGTGCATTGGCTGCAGGTGATGATATTCCTTCTGTAGGAGTCCAAGTATTTATTTCTCTTTTGTTTACCATTTTTCTGATTTCTTAGACATTAATTTCTAAATTCCTTAATGCGATCTAAGTTCTTGAATTTATTAGACCTAATTTCACCAATTTATGAGTCTCTGAGAATAATTTTTTTTAATACTTAGATGTTTTTTTTTTATTTCTTGGTGGCAGGGATGGATCCATATTGGCATGGAACTCTAATTTTGAGTACAGTTGTGCTGAATTGGTGTCAACTTTAAAAGGTCACAGTTTATCATTGCTTTCACTTCTAGTTGGATGCGACAAGCTCTACTCGAAAGAAAAGGATAACACAATAAGAGTATGTCTCTTGCTTGAAGTTGAAATACCTTTCTCTAGACAAATATGAGCAATTTATGGGTTTAGAAATGCAATTTATGTTTAGTCATATTACTTGGATCAGTAACCATTTACCCTGTGCATTTGAGAAAAAGTCATGATGCTGGCTCTTTTTCATTGCTGCTTAATTGTCTAACCCCAACATAAACATCTTTTTTCTCTAATTATAATTGATAACTTTTTGTGATACGAAGATTTTGGAGAAATTTTGAATACATTGTAGTAGAACGAAAATTTTGGAGGACTAAATGTGAATTGTAGCTGTAATGGCCTAAAAGAAGTGCAAAGTTTCGGTGGTAATAGAATATTTCTTTGAAATTAGGAGAGAATGAATTCGCAACATAGAGTGGACAAGAAGAGTAGCTCACTTAAAAATAATATTTTTTGAGGTAAATATTCAAAGTGCTCACAACATAAACAAACTATTCGAAGTGACATGTCTCACTTAAAAATAATATTTTCTAAGGTAAGTCATATATGTAGTTGTTTTATTTAAATAATAGTTAACAAAAGAAAATTTTCTGATATGAATTTTATTTTTTAGGCTACTTATAATTTTAGTGAATTTGCCTATACTTCAAAGCGACTCCTATTTTTTGATCTCTTCAAGTAAGTGAGATACCTTCTCAAATTATTTCAATTACATATGTTTCATTATATCAATTGTAACTATTAATTATATTAGTAAAATGATTTAAATCTTTTAAATGTTTACCATTTTTTTTCTTTATTTGATGTGTAGGGCTATTGGACTTTCCATCAACTTGTAGCAATATGAAACTTTTTTTTTTATTTAAGTTTGGTAATGAAATTGAACATTTATATTTAGTCTGATTTATATTATAGTTAGATATTTGTTAAAATACTTTTGAGTATGCGTATTTAAATTTTGTTTTAATTTATATGATTTATTTAAATAAATATTATTCATTTTGTTCAAAACTATGATTGCTCTACAACTTTCTATTGTACAATGTAAAAAGAAACATTTGATGTGAGATTTTAAATTGGAAAATAAAAATTCAAATAATAAAATATAATAATACTCAATTTTGGGACGCTTAAAAAAAAGTGAAGCCAAAATTGGGACACTAATTATGTAGTGTGACAAAAAGAGAGACGCATTCATAGGTAAGCGTAGTTATTTCAGGGACACTTTAACAAATATGTTCGTTGAATTTTGGGACACTATGATTGATTGTGTGGTAAAAAGGAGACGAAATTGTATTTATATGTCGCTAATTTTTGGGACATTTATAGAATAAAGTATTGCCAATTTCAAGACACTAAAAACATAAAATGTAGCCATAAAAGTAGAGAGAATCAAAATTTTGTGTCATAAATTTTGAGACACTTTTAAAAAAAATGTCGTTATGTTAACAACATTAGAGAATTTAAGTGTAGTAAATTTAGACACATTTATAGAAAAAAGTTAGTAAATGTAGATACGCTAGTAGAAAAAGTGTCAATAAATTTAGAAACGTTTATAGAAAAAGTATTGGTAAATTTAAAGAAATTAATAGAAAAAACGTCGATAAATTTAGAAATTCTTATAGGAAACACGTCAATAACTTAATTTACCGACACAAAGTCGTGCATCGTAAAATTTCTTGGCGACACTATTTCTAGCAATGCATTTGGGGACACTTATGAAAGCATCGATAAAAAAATTTTACGATATAAATTAGCGTCCCTAAATACTAAGTTTGTTGTAGTAACAAAATATTAATTTTTCCCACTTAACTCTGTATATTTTATTACAAATTAATTTTTTTCAATTCAAGCATATAAATTTTTTTTCTCGAAAGTTGCAATTCAACCTAAGATTGCAAAGAGGCTTTGGCTTTGGTTATGACATGGCACTCGTTTGATAAAATCGATAAATTTAAATATTTAAGGATTAAATTCTAAAAGTTAAAATTTAAAATTTTAATTCTAAAGTTTAAAGTTTAAATTAATTATAATTTATTTTTATATTATATTTTATTGTAATTTAAATTAAATATAAATATATTAATAATTAACTAAGTATTTAACTTATTCAATCTTCAGACATAAAATAGTTTTTATTTTACTTAAAATTTATAATAGATTTTTAATACATTTTAATTAAGAAATAACAAAAATTTATTATCAAACACACTTAATTAATTAAATATTTAATATTATCCGTTATCAAACATAATTAATAAAACAAATAGTTAATTAATTAATTTTAAATGCTTAATTGATGGTTTATTTGGTAAAATTAATATTTAAATATTTAAATATTAAATTCTAAAATTTGAGTATTGAAAATTGAATCTTGAAATTTGAAATTTAAATTAATTATAATTTATTTTTATGAAATTTTTTATTATAATTTAGATTAAATATAAAATATTAACAATTAAATGAACATTTAACATATTCATACTTCAAATTCAAATAATTTTTATTTCGCTTAAAATTTATAATATAATTTCAATACTTCTTAATCAATTAAGTAATAATAAAAATTTATTATCAAATATATTTAATTAATTAAATATTTAATATTATTTGTATTTAATAAAATAATTAATTAATTTTAAATATTTAGGCTTTATTTGGATAAGGACTTTTCAATCATATTCCAAATCAAAATTTTACTTTAATTCAAATATATTTTTATTTTATATAATTTTTTTCTCAAGAACTATCATTTACTCACTACACATTATATTCTCTTTCTCTTTAGACCCTACCGACTCCACATATTTAATACTATCTCCGTTTCATAATATAAATCGTTTTAGATTTATGTACAGCAATTAAGGGATCATAAATTTCAAACAATTTTAAAACTAAACGTTCAAAAATACTCCTAATTAAGTCTTTGTCCATTTTAATAATTGGAGAGAGTTGAGTCATAATTAGTGGAAAGAGAGAAATTACAAGAAGGGATAGAGATGAAAAAAAGTAATAAAATTTTATAAAACGACCTATATTGTAAAAAAAAAAATTTAAAATATAAAGTAACTTATATTATAAAACAAAATTAAATTTTTTTTTTACATACTCATCTCAAACTAATTTTTATTCATTTACACCTTTACTTAATTTACTAAACTCACCTATAATTTCACATGCTATCCCGTCTCTAAATTTTTATCCTGAGAGGTGACACACACTGTCTATAATCTTCCAATTTTGCCCCTTTTTTGGCCTGGCTGTTTCTTCCCTCCCATTCACGCGCGAGTGGCACGGGAGACAGACCCCAGACATTGTCAGGAATGCTGAAATTTTGCTTTTTAATCTGGTCGTTGGATGGCCTTTCGTTTTATGTGCTGTCTGCTCTGTAGCCGTGCATATGTTACTGATACGGGCTATTAGTTTTTGTTGTCTAGCCATTAGCGGCAGCGGTTTTTTTTTTTTTTTAATGGTGCAAATAAAAATTAATTAAATTGAGATGAATTTATAAAAAATATAATAAAAAATTAGACAACAAATATGAAATTAACACATCGGAACACCATTAACCCCTTTCCCAAGCAAGTCAATGGAAAGAAATAATCCATTAATCTCGTAATTAAATACTAAGAGTAACAATCAATTAATCAAATGCTCAAACAACTCTAAAAATCATGAATATCTAAAACAATGTCGAATTACAATAAAACAATTAACATATCATTGTTCAAGAAAAAGAAAATAAAATAAAAGAAAGCACTCATAGACAAGTCTCCTTCTTCTTCATTCGAAGACTTTCTTGCACAACCCTCCTTGAATTAAAGAATTCCTCCTTTGATTGAGTAATTTTCTATGATGATCAATGAATTATCCCCTTTTCCTTTATGTTTTCCATCTATTTATAGGCTTGGGAAGTGTCTAAATTCGTTGGTATAATGTTCTTGGCCGAGTAGAAGTTAGAAAGTACTAAAACTCCACAGATTACCAAAAATTGCATAGAAAAATCACAATCCCGCCTTTTCCTCAGAGCACAGCCGGCGTCGCTTTGACTCTCGGAGCCGGCGTCGGTTGTGTTTTGGTTCTCCACTTGTTCGCTGATTTTTTTTCGAATTCTGCACAATGTAATCCAGCATGCAGCTGACGCCGCTTTGGCTACTGGAGCCAACGCCGATTCGGTTCTATCCCAGTCTGTTTCAATAATATTTTATTATCTCGAAGTTCGTGTCATCAGCATATGGCCGGCACTGGTTCCTATGCCCTGTCTGGCGTCGCCTTGGTTTTGTTTTTGTGACGTTTTTGCTTTGTTTTACCCCTAAAATCTGAAATAATGATCATAATATCTTTCCAAGGGTAAAATCTCAAATATGAAGGAATATAACTAGTTATTGAATAAAATGTATCACACAAGAACCTCAAATAACTAGGAAAAGTATGACTAATTTAGCCCCTATCATATTCTTCCACACTTAGCTCTTTGCTTGTCCTCAAGTAAAGTATTAAGAACAAGTGGGAAAACACAGGGTTTAACTCAATCAATTTCAAAACAATATCTTCAATGCTTTCTTCATTCAAGAACATAAAACATATGCTACTATATCTTTCACAACAAATGCAAGACTTGTGTAAGTGATAAATGACTTAGTAGAACCATCTCAATACTTGATAATATTCTCAAATCATTGGAAAGAATTTAGTTCAAAAAGAATATGTATTCTATAGGCTTACTTTTCATACACTCTCTCCACTAATTCGAGACATATCATTATTCTACTTAGATCAAGTAGGATTTTCAAACTTGTAATGTAAGGCTAAAGGCTTGTAATGTAGCTTATCAAATGAAGGGTATAGGAGAATCAAATATAAAAGAACTGAAAGTTCACAAGAAAAGGATAAACAAAATGAATCAATAATTTCCAAACTCTTCTTGCTCTCCTATTCCAAAAATCAATCAAACCATAACCTTATTCATCAATTACAACTCAACTCAAGCAAATTCTGCATTTTTCTCTTTTTTCTCTTCGTATTCTCATTTTTTTACTTTCTTCATCAACTCTTTCCTATTTTTCACAAGATCACTCATAATTTTCAGCAATGGTGTCAAAGATTTAATATGAACTCAACTTTTACAGCTCAATCACTATTCTTCTTGTGATCTTTCTTCTCTCTTTTTCTCTCACTTTTCTTTTCTTTTACTCCTCTTCTGTTCTTTTCTATTGTTGTTCTTTTCTTTCTCACTTTTTTTTTCTCTTTCCATTCTTTCTAACAGCTTTCTGTTTTTCTTTTCTTGTTTTCAATTCCTTTTTTCTCTTTCTTTTCTTTTTCTTGCTCACCACAACTACATGACTGAAAGTAACAAGTCATGATCTTTCTCCAAGTATTCTTCCTCACATGCTCCTACATATACTTTCATCCATCAAGAGCATAAAGATTTGGAAAATTATTCAAAATCTTAGAAGCAAGCAATGGGCAAAGTATGATAACAGGTTTTAAAGAAAGAAATCAACAATTTGTGCTCAAAATAGGCAATATGGATAATATAACAATAGGTAGGCTTGAAAGGCTTAAACTATGCAAAGAAGGCCTATTACCGTCATCTCTAAGTTAAATCATGACTGTTTTTATTATTTTGACTCGAGAGATATTCAAGTAAGTTCTATAATTCTCCATGAATTTTAGTAGAAAAATAGGTTTAAGAACAATGCAAAGCATTTTATCAAGAACTACCTTGTCCAAGTGCATGCAAAAAGTCATGCATAAGCCATAAATGATCCAGAACATATGCTCTATAATCCATCCTAAAGATATGTATTAAAAATACAGCTTGAAATCTCAAAGAAAATTAAAAAAAAATTGAAACTTTTGCTCACAAGAAGGATAAAGGATAAAAGACTAATGCATAGAAGAATTTTCAATCGAACCAGTCCCCCACACTTAAACTGAACATTGTCCTCAATAACTAAATAAAAAGAACAAGAATTAAGCATTGCCATGGGACCAAAAATAATGGAGAAAAGGGGAGAAAGAAAATACTTCCATACTTTGTGCTCAAAATAAAATTCTTTCTCAATTTCAAAATATTCCAAAGTAGTTCAATACTAAGAAAACACCAAGATAATTGATAAAAACTTGGACAAGGTATATCACCAAACCACTCCCCCACACTTAAGTTGGACAATGTCCTCCTTGGCAAAAAATAAACACAAGAAAGCATCTCCAAAGAGACTAAAAATAATAATGGGTTAGAAAGTTTAAGTAATACTTTCCAAGTGCAATAATACTCCAATAGGTATCTAAACTTGAGGTAAAAAGAAGGGCTTGTCCAAGAGGACTTTATTCCTGTAAAACAAAACATAAGTAAAAGCACAAGGCAAATAATAATGAAATAAAAACATAGCTAAATAAAAGAAAACAAACTAAAGAAAAAGTCTAAAATAAAAAAAATAAAATAAAAACTGTCTACACCCATCATGCTTCCTCAGCAAACCTTTTGGAAAGAAATTAAAGCTCAAAATAGAAGATAGGCATGATGAATGTAGAATGAAGAATGGAGGATTTTGAAAAATGGAAGGTTCATGAAAATAATTTTTTCACTAAAGCAAAACACATAAACCTCTTTCTCTAATATTTCTTTGGATACACAAATATTGTTGTCAACATATAAGTGAACAGGGTATCTAACGGATGCATCAACTTTGAAATCACCAATTAACCCTTCAAAAGAAGTTTTTTTTTTTTTTTTTACAAGTAAAATTCCCCTTTAAACTTAATATTTGAGTTCTTAAAGATGGGATTGGAAAATTCTTACTTTTCTATGCTTCTACAAATACGAACTTACCTCCTTGAAATTGGGGTGAAGGGTAGAATTCGTCAACATCCTCAAAGGGTTTCTTAGAATGAATGATAAATCCAACTTCTTGAGGTATGTTAAACTCCAGACATCATCAGTAGGACCATTGTTCTCCAAGAAGTGAGAGGAACTTAAGAAATCATGTGATAAAGAGAGATTAGAATTATTAGCACGTAGAGTAGAATTGAATACCTCTCTTTCCACATTGGACAAGTGGTCCTCATATCCTCTCTCTTTTCCTTGGAGATTCTCTTGTTCAAACATATGGGCCTTTATGGCATCTTTAACCAACTTGGCTAGTTGTGTTCTTTGATAACTCAATCGTTGGGATACTTTTTCATGCTACTGAACAGATGAATTTGTATTGGCAACAAAAGAATTTACCAATGTTATTAATAACATCTCACTAAGAACATCAATGCGAGCTTGTAAACTTGCCAATCTAGCATCATTGTAACTCATTTGATTTTGGGCCTAAAAATAGTTGTTCATGATGATATCAACCTCGCACCAAAATCAAAGAAAAGAAAAACAAACAAATATAATAGAAAAACAAAGAAAAGAAAACAAAAACAAAAAGGTAAAAGCAAAGAATAGAAAAAAAAAAAACACACACACACACACACACACATTAGATATATTCACAAGCTACCTAACCAACAAAGTCAGTGGTATTTATAATACAACATGAAGTATGTTAGTCAATTAAGTCAAAGTTAGTAAGTTAGGTTACAAGGGTATACACACATACACAAAATACAAAAGATAGCACATTTTTGCGGAAAGAACAATTGTACATAATTTATATATTTACGTATTTACATATTTACATGGTTAAATTAACAAAATCCAAGCTTTCATGATATTGTTCCCCTGTAACGGCACCAAAAACTGGATGTTTTTGGCACGATGAAAGAATTATTAAACCAATAAACACAGATTTATCCCCGGTAATGGTGCCAAAAATTTGATGCGTATGGATTTGGGTATAAAAATCACATAAAAACTAAGTACATTCCCAATCAAGTTTATATTAAAACATTAAACCCAAATTACACATATGAGCAAGCATACTTATCATTAACATAGCATAGGATTCAAACAAGTGTCGATCTTCAAGAAATAAGTATACATTAGTCATATTTCTTTCATTGTTTAACTGACTCGATAAAGTGAAAAAGAAATAAAAAGGAAAAATAAAATAAAATAAAATATATACATGTCAAGGATGGAGAATTATGTAACTCAAGCCATTGTTTAGACAAACATAATCTTAAAGTACCCAACCTTTATAATAACTAATTATTCTCTTGACATCATGAAGGATTAAAGTAGACTCACTTCTTTCCCAATCCATGAAATTACTATCTTCTAGAAAAATTAGCATCACATACTCTGTCTCAACTAATTCACCCAAAAGCTGCATTAAACACAATCCTTGATTAAATTTCTATACTCTGGCAAATTTAAAACATGAAATTAACCAATGAATCCATACTCTGACAGATATCAATTAATCTTTAATTACCAGTTCTTAGCAATTAACCCATTTCCCAAGTAAGTTAAGAGACAACAAATATGAAATTAACAAATCGGAACCACCATTAACCCCTTTCCCAAGCAAGCCAATGGAAAGAAACAATCCATTAATCTCGTAAACAATCTAAGTAATTAAATACTAAGAGTAACAATCAATTAATCAAAAGATCAAACAACTCTAAAAATCATGAATATCTAAAACAATGTCGAATTACAATAAAACAATTAACATATCATTGTTCAAGAAAAAGAAAACAAAGTAAAAGAAAGAACTTATAGACAAGCCTCCTTCTTCTTCCTTTGAAGACCTTCTTGCATAACCCTCATTGAATTAAAGATTTCCTCATTTGATTAAGTGATTTTCTATGATGATCAATGAATTCTTCCTTTTTCCTTTGTGTTTTCCATCTATTTATAGGCTTGGGAAGTGTCTAAATTCATTGGTATAATTTTCTTGGCCAAGTAGAAGTTGGAAAGTACTAAAACTCCATAGATTACCAAAAATCGCGTAGAAAAATTACAATCCCGCCTTTTCCTCAGAGCACAGCCGGCGCCAGTTGTGTTCTGGTTCTCCACTTGTTCGTCGATTTTTTTCCGAATTTTGCACAATGTAATCCCAAATGCAACCGGCGTCACCTTAGCTATTGGAGCCGGCGCCGGTTCGGTTCTGTCCCGATCTGTTTCAACAATTTCTTGTCACCTCAAAATTCATGTTATATGCATATGGCTGGCACCGGTTCCTATGCCTTATCCGGCGCCGCCTTGGTTCTATTTTTGCGATGTTTTTGCTTCATTTTACCTCTAAAATCTGAAATAATGAACAAACTATCTTTCTAAGGGTAAAATCTCAAATATGAAGGAATATGACTAATTATTGAATAAAGTGTATCATAAAAGAACCTCAAATGACTAGGAAAAATATGACTAATTTAGCCCCTATCAATACTTCCAGCTTCATCAGACCACCAACTCATACTCAAGTCGTAGAGTACTAGTCCACGTTGTAGTAGTAGTAGTAGTCTAGGTTTCTACCATATAGTATTTTAAGAAACCACTATTACAGGTCTTGTTCTACGTATTCGAAACACGCTTATGTCATGAAGTGAGTGGACTACTCACTGGCTAAAGGTAAGCCATTCCCCATTTGAAATTCATAACATAATAACCTAGACATGATGAGATTCCCATTCTCATCAATCGGTTAAGAATGAACGTTTATGTGTTAAGCAACCCGTGATCCATACCTTACTGTGAAAGACCTCCATTCACATGGACTACTTACTTAAACACAATGGACCTTTTCCAAACGTAATCATGCACAAACAACATGTAAATTCATAAATAATTTTCAAAAATAAATTCTTTTATTAAAACATTCGATATTTACATCAGAAACCTAGTCTAATATGGCATATTTCCCAACAATCTCCCACTTGCACTCTAAGACTAAGTAAGTCCGTAGGTCCCACCCCTATGGCGTCTAAGTGTCTCTTGAAGACTCTCTCAACTAAAAGCTTGGTGAATGGATCAGCTAGATTATTCTCGGAGGCAATTTGTTCCACCATGACTTCCCGTCTTTGGATGAAATCCCGGATCAGGTGGTACTTCCTCTCAATGTGCTTCCCCTTCTTGTGGTTTCGAGGTTCCTTGGATTGCGATACTGCTCCAGTGTTGTCACAATACATCACAATCGGCTTGTCCATGTGTGGCACGACTCCAAGTTCTAAAAAGAACTTCTGGAGCTAGACTGCTTCCTTGGATGTCTCCGAAACTGCCACATACTTAGCTTCCATGGTTGAGTCAGCAAAGCAAGATTACTTGATACTCCTTCATGAAATGGCTTCTCCATACAAGGTAAAGAAATATCCACTAGTGGATTTTCTCTCATCCTTATTTGTCTAGAAGTTTGAGTCTATGTATCCTGTAGGAACCAAGTCATCAGTCCGGTAAACCAGCATATAATCTCTCATTCCCTTAAGGTACTTGAGAATATACTTTACAGCTTACCAATGAATCTTTTCAGGGTTTGACTAATATATGCTAACCAAGCCTACAACAAAGTAGATATCTGGCCTAGTATATAGTTTGGCGAACATGAGACTTCCCACAGCCAAAACGAAGAGAATCCTACTCATTCTGTCATTTTCTTCTTAAGACTTAAGACAGTCCCTTGAGAAAAATGACAACCCATGTATTCAAGGAATTAGAGCTCCCTTGCATGAATCCATGCTATACCTGGCCAGTATCTTGTCAATGTATGCCGCTTGGGATAATCCTAATATTCTTTACTTCCTATTTCTAAGAAGTCTAATCCTGAGAATGTAACTGATTTTTCCCAAGTCCTTCATACTAAATTGACTAGACAGTCAAACCTTTGTAGATGACAATGACCCTACATAATTTCCAATGAGTAGAATATCATCCACATAAAGGACAAAAAAAAATCACATTTATGCTTTCAAGTTTCCTATAGACACATGGTTTATCTTCGTTTTGAATAAATCCATAAGACTTTACAGTTTCATCAAAAAGAATGTTCTATGCTCTTGATGCCTGCTTAAGACCATAAATAGACTTCTTAAACTTGCAAACTATATGTTCTTAGCCTTCAGCAATAAAGCCTTCCGGTTGGGATATATAGATGTATTCACTAAGATGGCCATTTAAAAATGTTGTTTTGACATCCATTTACCATATCGCGTAGTCATAATAACATGCGATGGTAAGGAGGATATGGATGAACTTAAGCATGGCTATCGGGGAAAAGGTCTCCTCATAATCGGTTCCCTCTTTCTGAGTATATCCTTTCGTCGCAAGCCTAACTTTGAAGGTTTCCACCTTCCTATCCACTCTCCTCTTCCTCTTGTATATCCACTTACATCCAATGGGTTTTAACCCTTCAGGTGAAGTTACAAGATCCCAAACCTGAATGAAGTAAATAGACTCAATCTCGGCTTTCATTACTTTATGCTATAGATTTGCATCAGCATCAGTAATAGCCTCCTTGTATCTAGTGGGGTCTTGTTTCTGATAGTCGAAGACTAGCTCGAAAGCTTCTCCAGTCCATCTCTCTGGAACCTTAGACACTTTTCCACTACGACAAGGCTCCAATTGTATAGGTTCTTGAGGCTGTGCCTCTTCTTGTTCCACAATCAGGTCAGAAGAAGTTGATTCCGAAGATAACTTCTCCTCAAGTTCCAACCTAGTTAAACCTTTCGTGGAAGTACTTTGATCATCTTCTAAGTATCTAGTATTGGTACTTACCAGTACTTTTTACTCCTTAGGATGATAAAAGTAACCACCCTTTGTCCCTTTTGGATACCCAACAAAATAACAAAATTCTGATCTTGGTTTCAACTTGTCTCCCTTGATCAGTACATAGCTGGACAACCCCATATCCTAAAATGATTCAGACTTGGCTTACGCCCAATCCACAACTCATAGGGAGTCCTAGGTACTAACTTGAAAGGCACCAAGTTCAAAATGTATGCCACTGTTTTCAGGGCATATCCCCAAAAAGGCGCTGGAAGAGTAGCATGAGACATCATACTTCGGACCATTTCCATCAATGTCATGTTCCTTCTCTCAGCTACTCTATTCTGTTGGGGTGTCCTCAACACAAAGAGTTGGGATACTATCCCATGATGCACCATGTAATCCTTGAATTCACCAAGGAGGTACTCTCCATCATGATCCGATCGTAAGGTCTTGATTAATTTACCTGTTCGACGCTCCATTTCAGCCTTAAACTCTTTAAACTTGT
This sequence comes from Voacanga thouarsii, assembly GCA_026120185.1. Classification (NCBI taxonomy): domain Eukaryota; kingdom Viridiplantae; phylum Streptophyta; class Magnoliopsida; order Gentianales; family Apocynaceae; genus Voacanga; species Voacanga thouarsii. Next base: position 3,190,799 of record JANUWF010001153.1, read on the forward strand.
CAAAAGAGTCATACTTGCGCTCATCAGGTAAATGTAACCAAACCTTGTACAATCATCTGTGAAAGTGATGAAGTACTCAAAACCCCTTCTAGTTGGTGTAGACAAGGGACCACACACATCAGTATGAACAAGACTCAATACTTCCTTGGCTTTATCTGCCTTAGGAGTAAATGACCTTTTGGTCATCTTTCCTATTAGGCAGGATTCACACTGAGGCTAATTTTTCAATCTCAATGAGCCTAAAGGCCCATCATAGAATAACCTCTGAATACTAGTTGAGTTGATATGACCTAACTTTAGATGCCAAAAATAAGAGTCATTAACATTGGTTTTTCTCTTCATTGTTAAAGGTTCAGATTGAACGTTATTTAATTGATTGTTAATATGGTTTAAGAAAAATAGATTCCCATACATGTGCCTAGTACATAAAATTTCTCCATCTCTACTAATAGAAATACCAGAATGGAAAGATACAGAATATCCTTGATTTATTAGTTTTGCAACCGAAATCAAATTCTGTCGAAATCCAGGTACATATAAAATATCTTTTTAAACCACTATTTTATTACAATAAAAAACAAGATCTAGCTCTCCCATTGCAATGGCCCAAACTTATGCTCCATTTCCCACACGTAGCCCATGTTCGCCCTTCTGAAGTCTCCTAATTTTCTAAACCCCTGCAAGGAGTTACAGATGTGATTAGTGGCCCTTGAATCAACAATCCAAGTGGAAGTTGATCCAACCATTGATATAGACTCTAGATAGAAAACATTACCTGTGGGGTTTTTCTTGGCTTGAAGATCCGGACACTCCTTTTTCTAGTGTCCTTTCAGTCCACATTTGAAGCACTTGCCATTGGGTTTGTCTTTGGGCTGGGTCTTGGGCTGGGCCGCTGCATTCCCCTTCTTCTTCTTGAACTTCTTGGGCTTGGGTCCAGTTCTAAAAGATGAAGCCTTAGCAATCATAGCCTTTGATTGTGGCTTCATGACTTTCTCTGCCATCTGGAGCTCCTTCATCAACTTAATTAAACCCATGTTTAACTTGTTCATGTTGTAGTTCAACTTAAACTAAGTAAAGGAACCCGATAGAGATTCGAGAACCATGTCCAGTTGGCTCTCGGGGGTCAATGACAGCCCCTAAGATTTCTGCCTCCTCGAAAGTAGCAATCATCTTGAGTATATATTCTCTGACTGATGCTCTCTCAGCCATCTTAGTATTAATAATAGTTCAAAGAACCTCCTGCCTTACATGCCAACTCTTATCTGCGAATATTGTGGCTAATAATTGAGTTATGTCATACGCAGTGGTCATGTGCTTATGTTTAGACTGGAGCACATTAGACATGGAGGCCGACATATAACAACAAGCCATCTCATCGGCCTTCTTCCTTGCCTTCTCAGCCTCACGCTCCTCAGTGGTGGAACCCTCCCCGATTACAGGACAGGTTTCGTAAAGGACATACTTATACTCTTCCGCTGTGAGTATTATGTCCAAGTTTCTCTTCCAATCCACATAGTTTGGTCCTTTTAACTTATTCTCTTTGAGAATAACGGCCAATGGGCTAAAAGAACCTCCCATTATTTTTGAAAAATCAAAAATAAAAGAAAAAGATTTAGTTTGTGAAAACAAAACAAATATGTGCACTTTATCCTTATTATCAAAACTGATAATAATTGATTTGGCTCTTAGGAAAATTGATATAGCTTCTTGGGAACATTAACAGTTCCCTAAGCTAAGTGTGTTAACCACTACAAATTAATCCCCCTTCTAAGTAATGATCTAAAAGATAACAACATCGAGGAGATGATCGTTTCCTCTCATTTCCTATGGACATACCTTGCACTATAACCTCCAACGAGGGGCGGGCCGATCATAGTACGTGCCCTGGGTTATTAATTACATCCTCCTATTAGATTTAGATCCTTGTGGTATCCCCATCCTATATGGGTTCACTCCCAGGGTAACGCGAGAGGACCCACGATCTCTAATGAGGATCGAGATGGAAGCCGTGGAGCCGTTAGAACCCCTCTCTCACTTAGTCTTTTAAAATAAGGGTTTTCTGAAAAATATTCTTTTGAAAATTTCCATTAAGTTTTCCCTTAACTCAAAAATAAAATATCTAAATCCATTAAAATCTCTATGTCACGGTATATATCCTTTGAGAGATTTTTCCGTGGACTAATTTTATTTATGTTAAAAACTTAATGATTTCAAAAATCTTCCAATTAAAACTTTCTAGAGACTTTGGTCTCAAGTTTATTTGATACAACAATTTTTCTTGTGCCAAAATAAAACAAAATGGCTTTCGATTTTAACTTACAAAAATATCTAAATTCAATATATTTTCTATGTCAAGAATTAAATCCTTTGAAAAAATATCTAAGGATTAATTTTTGTTCAAGTTAAAATAACCATTTAATTTGTAGAAAAAATATTTTCCTTGTCAAAAAATATTCCCAAAGACTTTGGTCTTTGAGAAACCATGCACATAGGTACATAAAAATAAATAGCATGCTAGAAAATAGTAGCCGTTTTCATGCTTTTCTATTTTTAAACCTAAGTGCCCAGATAATAGAATTAAACACATTAATTAATTAATTAATTAATTAATGGTTTTGTTTAATCTTAAAATCCCTTACTAATATTTTTATGCAAAAATATTTCTTGAATATTAACTATTGCAAAATATTAACTTCGCCTGGTATGGACCCCAAAATCAAAAGAAATTTCTAGAAAAATTATAAAATTTCTTCTGGGTCCACTGCACCCACTGCACTGGATCAGGCACCTATCTGAACTGTGGTCCACTACACCCGCCACACAGAACCAGGACCCATGAGCAACTAGCGCGCGGACCGGATTCCAGACCCGAGCCGGTGCTAGTTCCAGCACCCCAAGCCAGCGCCGGTTGCAGTCTGCCGGATCTCTTCCTGTAGTTTTTTTTATGATTTTTTTTTTTTTTTTGCAAATTTCCTCTTTTTTTCTGCACAACTTCTAGCTTCGTTGGCTCTTCGATTTCAACCCAAATACAATGAAATCGACCAAAACCAACAACTGCCTATACCCATTAACGTTAGGCTTACACGATTTCCTAAGAAAAATAGTAAATTACAAATCTCCTATATCTCAATCCGTGAGGTTTAACAGAGAATCTATCCATACCAAAATAGCGAAAGATCACGGTTTAATCACACATATGTGTCTAGTTTTATTCAACTAAATGCATGCTCCCTATATTTTCACAAAATCTTCATTCTCTAATACTAATTGAAGGCTTAAGAAGGGAAAACACGGAGTACGCAGCGGAAGCGAAAATCTAAAAACTGAAAAAACTGAAGAACTGGAGAACTCGAACAAAGACAGCGCCGGTCGTGCTCTGGTGGGACTCCAAGATTAAAAATTTCTAACCTTTTCTTCTTGTTCTCGAAGATGGCTAGACTGGAATGTGTGCAATCGGGGTAGGTGTGCTGGTGGAAACCTTTGGTGTGATTCCTGCAAACCTCCTACTCCACCTTTGTATGTAGGTGAACGCTAAACTCTCGATCTTCCAATATATGACCTGCCAAATTCCGTTTGGTGAAAAATTGACAGACTAAAGAATATTTTCTAGAGAGAGAGAGAGAGAGAGATGTCTGATTTTTCATAGAGAAGAAGCCGTGAAAACAACGTTGTTTCCAATCCTCCTGTTTAACCTAAATAAAACCCTAGGCTAAACTGGATTGGCCCATTGGACTCTTAGTTTAGCCTTTTGGACTTAATTAATTATTCTAATTAGAACCAAATAATTGACCTAATTAATAATTAATTTTTCAGCCCAAATAAACTAGTCCAATAAATAAGCCTATATTAGTTTAGTCCCAGGTTAATCTTTAATTATTCAAACTGGGCCAAAACCCTGAATAATTAATTAACCTACCAAACTAATTTAATTAATTCTCTCTCTCCATAGACCTATATTTTATTCTAGCCCAATAATTAAATCATACTATTTAAATAAAATAAATTCCATTTAATTTAATTTAAGACCAATTCCTTAGCTTGTATTTAATTAGGACTCACGGTCTATACTGAGGACCAAAAGACACACCACCTTGGCTACTAAAATGACCAAAATACCCTTGTCATATAAATAGTTGTATTTTACAATTTAAATATTTTCTAATATCACCATAAGAAAATATTGACCCCAAGGACAGTGCTGCGTTAGCAAAGTCTCCGACCTACAAGTGTAATGACTAGAATACCCCTCTATACATTGCCGTACATTTAAAGAGGAAGAAGTGTACTAACATCTCTCTAAATGACATCTACCATCTTTAGGCTTCTAGTCCAATGATCAATGACTTCCTAGATTGTTTTCACTTTCCAAGGGAGCTACCATAAAGCAAACATCCAAGTCATGTTTCCCAAGGCCTTGGATATTTAGATTATTCAGACAACCCCAAGGGGTGTTATAGTATAGAAACTATCTTGTACAAGTCTATCTTAACTAACTAATCACACATACCCAACGTGCAAGTATATTGGTCGTACGATAGAACCTTAATTATAGCATATCAAAGTACATACTTCCAGCTTCGTCAGACTACCAACTCATACTCAAGTCGTAGAGTACTAGTCCATACTGTAGTAGTAGTAGTCTAGGTTTCTACCATATAGTATTTTAAGAAACCATTACTACAGGTCCTGTTCTACGTATTCGAAATATGCTTATGTCATGAAGTAAATGGACTACTTACTGGCTAAAAGTAAGCCATTCCCTATTTGAAATTCACAACATAATAACCTAAATATGATGAGATTTCCATTCTCATTAATCTGTTAAGAACGAATGTTTATGTGTTAAGTAACCCGTGATTCATACCTTACTGTGAAAGACCTCCATTCTTATGGATTACTTACTTAAACACAATAGGTCTTTTCCAAACGTAATTGTGCACAAATAACATATAAATTCACAAATAATTTCTGAAAATAAATTCTTTATTAAAACATTCGATATTTACATCAGAAATCTAGTCTAAGAGGGCATATTTCCCAATAGGTTCCAACGGCCCCACGGCTTCTATTACGATTCTCATTAAAAATCGTGGGTCCCTTTGCGTCACCTTGGGAGTGAACCCGTATAGGATGGGAATACCATAAGGATTTGGAACTAATGGATGGATGTAATTAATAACCCGGGACACGTGCTATAATCGGCCAGCCTACATTGGAGGTTATAGTGTGGGGTATGTCCATAGGAAATGAGAAGAAACGGTCATCCCACAATGGAGTTATCTTCTGGATCATTATCTAGAAGGGAAATTAATTTGTGGTGGTTAATACACTTAGCTTAGAAAATTATTAATCTTCCCAAGAAGCTATGTTAGTTTTTTTTCTAAGTTCTAAATTAATCATATTAAAGATAATAGTGATATGGTTAACTATTTATCGGATTTAATATGAGGATAAAGTCATAAATTATTTTGTTTTTTCACAAACTGAATTTTCTTTTATTTTCAATAGTTCAGAAATGGTTGGTGGAGGTTATTTTAGTCCTTTGGCCGTTATTCTCCACGAGAATAAGCTAACGGGACTAAACTATGTGGACTGGAAAAGGAACTTGGATATAATACTCACTGTTGAGGAGTATAACTATGTCCTCTTTGAAACCTGCCCTGTTATTGGAAAGGGTTCCACCATAGAGAAGCATGAGGCTGAAAAAGCATGGAAGAAGGCCAATAAAATAGCTCGATGCTATATATTAGCCTCCATGTCGAATGTGCTTCAGTAAAAACATGAACACATGGCCACTGCATACGATATTAGCCAATCATTAGCCACAATGTTCGCCGATAAGAGCTGGCCCGCAAGGCAGAAGACTCTTAGGGCTATCATAAACACTAAGATGGCTGAGGGAGTATCAATCAAGGAGTATATGCTCAAAATGATTGCTGTTTTTGAGGAAGCAGAAGTCTTAGGGGCTGTTATTGACTCCGAGAGCCAAGTGGACATAGTTCTCAAATATCTGCCAGACTCTTTTACTCAATTCAAGTTGAACTACAATATGAACATGACTTTGACTAAGTTGATGAAAGAGCTCCAGGTGGCAGAGAAGGTCCTGAAGCCACAATTCAAGGCTATGATTGCGAGGACTTTTTCTTCTAGAATTGGGCCCAAGCCTAGAAAGTTTAAGAAAAAGAAAGCAAATGCACAGGCCCAGCCCAAGAACCAGCCTAACAAGCCCAAAGGCAAATGCTTCAAATGTGGGCAGGAGGGACACTGGAAAAATGAGTGTCCAGAACTATAGGATAAGAAAACCCTACAGGTATTGTTCTCTATCTAGAGTCTATTTCAATGGTTAGATCAACTTTCACTTGGATTGTTGATTCTGGTGCCACTGATTATATCTGTAACTCCTTGCAGGGGTTTAGTAAGATAAGAAGACCCCAGAAGGGTGAGCATGGACTACGAGTAGGAAATGGAGCACGAGTATGGGCTCTTGCAGTAGGAGAACTCGATCTTATTTTTTATTGTAATAAAGTAGTTGTATGAAAGGATATTTTATATGTACCCAATTTTAGACATAATTTGATTTCAGTTGTAAAACTAATAAATCATGGATATTTTATTTCTTTCCATTCTGGTATAACTATCAGTAGAAATGGAGATGTCTTATGTACATGACACATGTATGGAAATTTATTCTTTTTAAATCCTACAAACAATCAAATAAATAACACTCAATCTGAACCTTTAAGTAAGAAGAGAAAGACCAATGTCAATAACTCATATCTTTGGTATCTAAGGTTGGGCCATATTAATTCAACCAGGATTCAAACGTTAATCCATGATGGGTCCCTGGGCTCATTAAGATTGGAAAGTTGGCCTGTAACACCCCACGACTACGTACCCTAAAAGGGCGGGGATGTCGCCCAGTCCCGTAGGACAAGGGGTCTTTAGAACGAGGTATAAAATATAAAAGCAATCTCCAAAAGGATCAACTTAGATAAATAAAGAAACATTCTTATTACATCAGGCTCAACTTGGAGCAAAATGGAACAAAACAAAATATTGTTTAGAAGCATAAGCAATAAATGTCTCCTAGAACGGATAGAGAAAATAGCGAAAGCTTCAACTACTACATGCCCCGCTGATTCAGCACAGTCTATCTCCTGAAAACATGATGTAAAATGGTGTGAGAATAAATCACAATAAGTCCTGTGTGTGAATGTGGTGTTTTGAATAGTACGTGTATGCAAAGTGTAAAACATTTGTAAAAATAATTTGGCAAGTCATAAACAATCTCTTTTCGCAAGGAGTGGGTTTTTCTCATTATCACACTTTGTACAAAATAAATCCTCCACTCGGATAAAAGTCATGTCACCACACGTTGGGCTCCATGAGAACAAATTGGCCAAGGCACCACACTTTGTGCACCTTGTCCGGACCAGATTACCACACATTGGGCGTTCTGATCAAGGTGAGTGTACAGCCCACCGGGTGAGATACTCCTCCATCTCTACACCCAACAAAACCATCCGGGTGTCCATGCCGGGAATATAAATAATACCTTTCAGACATAATGCTAGCTCGGACTGGCCTGACCAACCAACACTGTCGCCTTTTCAAGCAGAGTTCATCTTCTGGAGGTGGCCTCCTGCCAGAAGATTTACGCTAGCCCTCCAAGACTAGTATTTTTAGCCTACCCTTATTGAGTACTCAACGAACATATCCGTCAATTCCTGATTCAAAATATTTTCAAACCTTGGCTTTGCAAAACGTGGTTTTCTTTAAAAGAGTTTTCTAAAAATTTAGAAGAAAGAATAGTTTTCCTGATAAAATCGTTAGTTTGACAAAACCGTTTAAAGAATAAATATCCACGTTTACAACCCAAGCAAACATAGTTTAACAATAGCTTTACAAAGCTTCACAACATACACTTGCCATCACAACATTTAATAAAAGAGTTTATATAAGAACTTACCATCACAACATTTAATAAAAGAGTTTATGCAAGGACTTACTTGATATGCCTCAGATAAATGCGATAAATTCACAGCTGGCTTTCCTCAATTATCCTCCTGATGTAAACAATATAATATCATGATTAGGGTCTCAATTAATTCAAATATGCTCTAATCCCATTTATTTTCATAACAATTCGCAATCTCCTATTGAATTCCAAGTAAACTATTCAATCCCCAAAGATCAAATACTACGACCACATGTTTATCTCACTAATAAACACCATTACACTTTACTTTTGACATCAAGGGGGGGTATTCCCTTACCTTGCAACTTCCGGGTAATGAGGTTTCGATGCTCCTATGGTGATCGTCCCGAGTTCGCTTGAGAAGAAGAGAGAAGCTACCTCTTTTGCTTCAGTTGACCGAAAATTTAGGAAGAAGAGGAAATCAGCCTCTATAGGGAGTGATTTAAGGGTAGAAGAAAGAGAAAAGAATCATTAGAGAAAACGGCATCAAGAGGTTGAAAGGATTTGTGCTTACCTTAAGGTGTGTTCGATTTTTGCTTGGAACAACTCTTGTATTTTGGAAAATTTGCAGAGAGAAGTTGCTGAAATTTTTGTGTAGAATGGAGAGGATAGACGGTGGTTATGGTTTAAAGTTGGAGAAGATTGGTTTAGGGTTAGATGGTGATGTTTAGATAGACTCCTAATGGCTTTAGGTTTCTTGGACAGCAAAGGCAGAATTTCCAGCTTGCACGCGCCTCCTTGCTGCCGATTTTAGGGGAGTTTTATGGAGGAAAAGATTCTGAAATTTGCTCCTCTAAGCTGGCCGAAACACTGCTCAAAGGAAGGGCTGTATGTGTTCAGAATTTTGGGCCAAACAAGGAAGAGTTTGAGTGGATGTTGATAACTGAAACATCCTGTGCAAGCTGTGTGAAATCGCTGAACAAAAGGAGAAGAAATTCTGGATTGTTCAGGCTGTAATTCTGCCGAAATTTCCAGGGAAAAGGTGAGGGTTTTGGGCGCTGAAATTGGCTTAATCAACAAGGAGTTTTGGTAGGTTTTGGAGTGCAAAATTTCATGTGTTTTGGAGTGCACAGCTGGACGAAAATTCTGTGCAAGCTGACCGAATTTTTCTGGTTTCCAAGCTGCCGAAAATCAGTAATTTTTGGTGATAGAAATTCTGGTTTTGTGCAGCTAAGATAGTTGAATTATTAAGGAGTGTTCTAGGTGTTTTGAGCTAGGATTTTCAGAGTTGGATTGTAGCTAAAGATGGCTGGAATTTCGGACAGCTTATGTAGATACAAAGCTGCCGAAATTCAGCTAGGAAAAGGAAGAAATCCTAGTTGAATTTGGATTGAAATAAAATATGATTTTATCATGGATTTGGATAGGATTTCCTCTAATCCTAGAAGAGTTTGGATTGAGCTAAAGGTGCTCCAAGGTGGCGGACAAAATCTGGAAAAATTTCCAGAATATTTCCAGCTTATGGTTTCCGAAAATTCAAGGGAACAAAAGCTGAAAATAAAACAAATTTCATCCTTAGCTAAAATCCTTGAACTTAGGAGTTAAATATTGAGTCTTACTCCTATGGAGGTGGCGTTTAAACCCAAAGAAAATATCTAAGACTTTAGTTATAATATTTCTCTAAAACAATTAAATAAATAAAAGGATTACGGCTAGAATTCTTGAAGAGATAAAATTAGGTTTTTCCCTAATATATTCCCTAACTCTAATATTCATCAAGAAGAGGTTTATACTACTTGAAATTCTTCAAGGTGGCTCCTAGCTAGGGGTTTTTTCAAAAATCCTAAGGAACACAAGCTGAAAATTAAAGGTGAACTTTATTCACATCAAAGTCCTTGAATTTAGGAAATAAGTATAGAGACTTATTTCCTTGGAGTAAAAATACTAAAATTTCTCTAGGATAGCTAGATTCTTTTTCGGCCAAGATAAGAAACGGTCTAAAGAAAAGAATTTCAAGAAGAGAAACTTACTTTACAAAAGGTAGGATTCGAACTCGGGTCACTAAAGGAAATCACCAACCGCCCCGCTATTCCAAAACAACTCCAATGCTAATTTTTCTACAAGAAGTTCTTACCACCCCAATACTCATTCTTCCAAGTCTTTGACCAAACCTCCCTTAAACAAGTCTTTAATAACACAACTATTTCACATCAATTAATTCAAATGCAAGAGCAACTAAAAATTCACATGCATCGTGCAAATAAAATTATTCTAGCTACCACATAAAATGCAAGATGCTATGCAATGCATGACTTTTTCCCATAGTCAAAGGTGGTTTTGGGCGGGGTATTACATCCACTCCCCCTTAAGAGAATTTTGTCCCGAAATTCAGATTTCATACCCTTCGAGCATACCTGGATACTTTCGTCTTAACCATTCCTCCGTTTCCCACGTTGCATCCTGTGCTCCATGATGATCCCAAAGTATCTTCACCATGGGTATCTGCTTGTTTCGGAGCGTCTTGATACTCCGCTCCAAGATCTTGTCGGGTCTCTCCACATAACTCAGATTGGGTTGCAACTCCAACGGTTCCTCATTGAGTACATGACTCGGATCGGGATTGTACCTTTTCAACTGAGAGACATGGAATACGTCATGCATCCTGGTTAGGCCATCAGGTAAATCCAATCAGTAGGCAACCGGTCCAATTTTCTCCAATATCAGGAATGGTCCCAAGTACCCAGGACTCAACTTCCCTCCCTTCGGATGTTTCAGGATTCCTCTATTAGGAGTCCACTTCAAGAATGCACGTTCACCTACTTGGAACTCCAATTCCCTCCTCCTAGTGTCTGAATAACTTTTCTGTTTGCTTTGTGCTGCCCTTAGCCTTTCCCGAATTAACTTAATCTTGTCGGTCATCTCCTAAATGCATACTTCACCAGTCTTTTTAACGTTCCCTTCTTCTGTCCATCCCCAGTATATTGGTACCTGGCATTTTTGCCCATACAGTGCTTCGTACGGCGCCATTCCGATCGACGCCTGATAGCTGTTGTTATATGCTAACTCCGCATGCGGTAAAGACTCAATCCACTTGTCTCCAAAGTCTAAGATACATGCTCTTGTGCGCTTCATCCAGTATCCTCTTCCTTAAGTCTTGGATGTCCGGTACACAAATCCGGTCCCGAAAGTACAATACCCCTTTCTTATCGATTCGGAACTCGCCTCCTCCTCTCGCGATCTTTTTCTCCCTGAAAGTTTGAAATTCTGCACTGCCCTGTTGACCTGATACAATTTCCTGGTCCAGATCGGGTTTCAGGGTCAGGTTGCTCACGCAGATCTTCCCCTTTTGCACTTGCGCCTCTTTCTCCAGGATATCCTGGACTGCCAACACCTCCTGTATTCTCAAGTGTGCCATTTTCACCTTTCGACTTAGAGCATCTGCTACCACATTCGCTTTACCCGGATGATAGTTAATGGGGCACCTATATTCTTCCAGGAACTCCATCCACCTACGCCGCCAGAGATTCAAGTCCTTTTGCGTAAAGATATATTTCAAACTCTTATAGTCCGTAAAAACCTCGTATTGTGCACCATACAAGTAATGTCGCCATTTCTTCAAGGTGAACACTATAGCTTCTAGCTCTAGGTCATGCGTGAGATAATTAACTTCGTGCGGCTTTAGCTTTCTAGATGCATAGTCTATGACTTTCCCATCTTGCATCAGCACAGCTCCTAGTCCTTCCTTGGATGCATCTGTATAGAGTGCATAGGGCTTATCAGCCTCGGGCAGACTCAGCACGGGTGCTGTAATCAACCTCCTCTTAAGTTCTTGGAAGCTCTTCTCGCACTTCTCACTCCAAGCAAAAACGACATCTTTCTTCAACAGCCGTGTCATCGGTGAAGCTAAAGTGGAGAAGTTTTTAATGAAACGCCGGTAGTACCCGGCCAACCCAAGGAAACTTCGTATCTCAGTAATATTCTCCGGTTGTTTCCAATTAGCTACGGCTTCTACCTTAGATATCACGTGACCAAGGAAAGACACTGAGCTCAGCCAAAACTCACACTTACTGAACTTAGTGTAAAGCTTGAATTCCCTCAGCTTCTCTAGGACTAACCTTAAGTACTCTGCGTGGTCCTCCGGATTTTTGGAGTAGATCAAAATGTCATCAATGAATATAACCACGAACTTGTCCAAGTAGGGTTGGAAAATGCGATGCATCAAATCCATGAATACTGCCGGTGCGTTGGTTACACCGAACGACATTACTACAAATCCGTAATGGCCATACCACGTGTTGAATGCAGTCTTAGGAATGTCTTCTTCTTTGATCCTCACCTGATAGTATCCTTGCCGTAGGTCTAATTTCGAGAAACAAGCAGCGCCTTGCAGTTGATCAAACAACTCATCGATCAAGGGTAGAGGGTATTTATTCTTGATCGTTAGATTGTTCAGTCCCCGATAATCGATACATAGCCTCATGGTACCATCTTTCTTCTTGACAAACAACACCGGGGCTCCCTATGGTGATGTACTCGGCCGAATGTAGTCTTGCCTTAGCAGTTCTTCCAATTGCTCCTTCAACTCCTTCAACTCTGTCGGTGCCATCCGGTAGGGGGTTCTGGATACCGGTTCTGCTCCGGGAATCAGATCCACAGTGAACTCAACTTCCCATTCAAGGGGGTAGGGAAGTGAGCTCCGTAGGGAACACATCCGAAAAGTCTTTCACCACCTCCGTACTTTCCAAGGTACACTGGTCATTTGGTTTGTTTAGGAGATACGCCAAGTATCCCGGACATCCTTTCTTGAGCAACTTCCGGGCTTTAGCTCCAGCAATAAGAAATTTCAGTTCCTTCATTCGCTTACCATTGAATTCAATTACATCCCGTCCAGGTCTCACAAACTGCACCGTCTTAGTCTTGCAGTCCACACGAGCTTCGTACTTCGACAACCAGTCCATGCCCAAGATCAAGTCATAACCGTCCATGGCCAGGATTATAAGGTCGGCCTCCAGAATCTCCTTCCCAACCTCAACTCCACAACGTCCCATTTTCTTGCTTGCTTCCACCACCTTTCCCAAGGGGGAACTAACTACTAGGGTATAAGGTAGCTCATTTCCTTCCCAGCCCAGACGTGAAGCACATACTTTACTTACATAAGAGTGTGTAGATCATGGATCTATCAGAATATTAACAAAACAACCTTGGATAGAAAGGTTACCTTCGATTACAGCGGCGTCCGCTCTGACCTCCTCTCGGCTCAGGGCAAAGACTTTGGCCTTCACCTGGGGCTTCAGGCCTCTCGCTCCGGCTGGTCCAGTAGCGGCACCTCTGTTACCTCCCATTGGCTGGGTCGGCGTGGTCTGTTTAGTCCTTAAGGGTTTGGGGCAGACGTTCCTCAGATGTCCTGGGTCTCCGTAGTTGAAACACCTTCTCACATCCCCGCTACCCCAGCAGTTTTTCTCGGTGTGGCCTCGCTTCCCACACAGTCGGCAGTTCAGGCTGCCTTGCATTGGTCCGGCTACAAGAACTCGGGGCTGCTTACCCCGATTTCCCCACGGCATAGAACCCGCAGGTCGTTTATTGCCTGAAGGCCTCATAGGTGGACGACTTTGTTGAAAGGGTCGGTTCACCGGTCGGTGCCGATCTTCGTTCTCCGTCCAAGAAGCTGCGTCCACAGCGGCAGTGTACGATGTTGGCGGTGATGGAGCCAACGCCCTCATCAAATCTGGCCTTAGCCCTTTCACGAATTGCCGGGTGTGCTTCTACTCCGTATCTACCAAGCACTTGCAGTACTTGGACAACTGCATGAATCGGGCTGCATTGGGCCACAGTCATGCCTCCCCTGCCTGAGGGTCTGGAATTCATCCTCCCTCTTCTCAGCCACCCATCGAGGAATGTACTCAGCCCGGAAAGCCTCCGTAAAATCGTCCCAGGTCCACTCCTGCTCCTCCTTGTCCCAATCACCCCATACTCGCTGCCACAATGCCCGAGACGGTCCCCTTAGCCGAAAAGCAGCAAACTTCACCATCCTCTCTTCCGAGTACTGCAGAGTAGCGAAAATGTCCTCCATCTACTCAATCCATTGCTCGGCTTTCTCATCCTGTTCCACCTCCCCCTGGAATGTGGGAGGTTGGAACTTCAGGAAACGCTCCAGGGCCTCATCCTCTCCCCGCGGTGGTTTCCTAGCCACCTTATCCATCCTTTCAGTCAAGTTCTGTAGGATTGAGGCCATCTTGTCAAAAGTCTGACCCATGATCACATCCCGTGACCTCTCCGAAGCCAATCCCTGCTCGCGTGGCAGGTGCTCCTCCACGTCGGGAGTGGAACGATGCACCCACTCAAATTCCGGGGTGGAGAATGCACTCTCCTACACCGTTCTGCTATGCACAACTATTCGGCGTCTTGGTGCCATCTTAATCACATTCACTCAGGGTCAGATAGTTATCAAGGGGAAAAAGAATATGCTTAGGTGCATAATCAGTTGATAGTAATGTACTCATCTAAAAGAGAATGTGATGATAACGTGCAGAGATAAATCAAGTAATAAACGAAACTCATACTTGTCATATAAACCATTCTTTGCAGAACAGAAGGGGTCATCTCATACGATACCCTTTTTATTTAAAAGGATTAATAGGCCCTATGAGCCACATGCTCCCTTAAGAAAAAGATAAACAAACGAAGGTATGCAAATTCCAAAGAAAGAAAGAGTAAAAACTGCTGGTCTTCTATGTTCGACTCTCCCTAGTTTCAACAGAAGTATCGGAGTCGTCAGAGGCCAGTTCCACCAGCCACCCCACGGAACTATCGGGTCTCCCTATGTAGTTCCTCGCAAAACCAACACTCCCACTTGGCTGCCCTGACTCACCCTCTCGGCATCTCTTGGCTCTCATGGCCATCTCATAGAGCTCGTCCAACGCTAATCTAACTATACCCTTAGGCACAGGCCTCTTACTCCCCAAGTCAGATGGAACAACTAACCCCTTTCTCCTTAGCATGGCATCTACACCCAGTCCATATCGGAGTCCACACCCCTTAGGACTCCCTTCTAGCTTCCTCTTTCCCGTATCTACCCCTCCTAGAGCTGACTGCCTATTGTCTCTCTCTCTCGGGACAACCTCCATTACCTCCTCGTCCTCTCTTTCTACCCCAACCATCTCTCCCTCGTTCTCATCATCTCCCTCATTCCCTAGCTCATCTACCTCTCCCTCACTCAACTCCGTCATATCCTCATCTCCCTCATCTTCCCCTAGGCTCTCCTCGACCTCCATCTCCATCTCAACCACCGGGTCGCCTAACACTGACGGCTCACGCTCTCTCTCTGAATCAGACGCGGGTGGATCGGCTACGGGTAGTGGGACAGATGGATTCCCACAACCAGCGGGCCAGTCTCTGACAGTCGATACAACTCTTTAGACCATCCTATAAACAAAACACATGAATTAGAACTAGATCAAAATACTTAAGAAAATAGAACCCCATAAGTCAAGTAATTACCTAAACTATGTCTCTGATACCACTTGTAACACCCCACGACTACGTACCCTAAAAGGCGGGGATGTTGCCCCGTCCCGTAGGACAAGGGGTCTTTAGAACAAGGTATAAAATATAAAGGCAATCTCCAAAAGGATCAACTTAGATAAATAAAGAAATATTCTTATTACATCAGGCTCAACTTGGAGCAAAACGGAACAAAACAGAATATTGTTTAGAAGCATAAGCAATAAATGTCTCCTAGAACGGATAGAGAAAATAGCGAAAGCTACAACTACTACATGCCCCGCTGACTCAGCACAGTCTATCTCCTGAAAACATGATGTAAAACGGTGTGAGAATAAATCTCAGTAAGTCCTGTGTGTGAACGTGGTGTTTTGAATAGTACGTGTATGCAAAGTGTAAAACATTTGTAAAAATAATTTGGCAAGTCATAAACAATCTCTTTTCGCAAGGAGTGGGTTTTTCTCATTATCACACTTTGTACAAAATAAATCCTTCACTCGGATAAAAGTCATGTCACCACACGTTGGGCTCCATGAGAAAAAATTGGCCAAGGCACCACATTTTGTGCACCTTGTCCGGACTAGATTACCACACGTTGGGCGTTCTGATCAAGGTGAGTGTACAGCCCACTGGGTGAGATACTCCTCCATCTCTACACCCAACAAAACCATCCGGGTGTCCATACCGGGAATATAAATAATACCTTTCAAGCATAATGCTAGCTCGGACTGGCCTGACCAACCAACACTGTCGCCTTTTCAAGCAGAGTTCATCTTCTGGAGGTGGCCTCCTGCCAGAAGACTTACGCTAGCCCTCCAAGACTAGTATTTTTAGCCTACCCTTATTGAGTACTCAACGAACATATCCGTCAATTCCTGATTCAAAATATTTTCAAACCTTGGCTTTGCAAAACGTGGTTTTCTTTAAAAGAGTTTTCTAAAAATTTAGAAGAAAGAATAGTTTTCCTGATAAAATCGTTAGTTTGACAAAACCGTTTAAAGAATAAATATCCACGTTTACAACCCAAGCAAACATAGTTTAACAATAGTTTTACAAAGCTTCACAACATACACTTGCCAGCACAACATTTAATAAAAGAGTTTATATAAGGACTTACCATCACAACATTTAATAAAAGAGTTTATGCAAGGACTTACTTGATATGCCTCAGATAAATGCGATAAATTCACAGCTGGCTTTCCTCAATTATCCTCCTGATCTAAACCATATAATATCACGATCAAGGTCTCAATTAATTCAAACATGCTCTAATCCCATTTATTTTCATAACAATTCGCAATCTCCTATTGAATTCCAAGTAAACTATTCAATCCCTAAAGATCAAATACTACGACCACATGTTTATCTCGCTAATAAACACCATTACACTTTACTTTCGACATCAAGGAAGGGTATTCCCTTACCTTGCAACTTCCGAGTAATGAGGTTTCGATGCTCCTATGGTGATCGTCCCGAGTTCGCTTGAGAAGAAGAGAGAAGCTACCTCATTTGCTTCAGTTGACCGAAAATTTAGGAAGAAGAGGAAATCAGCCTCTATAGGGCGTGAATTAAGGGTAGAAGAAAGAGAAAAGAATCATTAGAGAAAACGGCATCAAGAGGTTGAAAGGATTTGTGCTTACCTTAAGGTGTGTTCGATTTTTGCTTGGAACAACTCTTGTATTTTGGAAAATTTGCAGAGAGAAGTTGCTGATATTTTCGTGTAGAATGGAGAGGATAGACGGTGGTTATGGTTTAAAGTTGGAGAAGATTGGTTTGGAGTTAGATGGTGAAGTTTAGATAGACTCCTAATGGCTTTAGCTGTCTGGGACAGCAAAGGCAGAATTTCCAGCTTGCGCGCGCCTCCTTGCTGCCGATTTTAGGGGAGTTTTATGGAGGTAAAGATTCTAGAATTTGCTCCTCTAAGCTGGCCGAAACATTGCTCAAAGGAAGGGCTGTATGTGTTCAGAATTTTGGGCCAAACAAGGAAGAGTTTGAGTGGATGTTGATGACTGAAAAATCCTGTGCAAGCTGTGCGAAATCACTGAACAAAAGGAGAAGAAATTCTGGATTGTTCAGGCTGTAATTCTGCCGAAATTTCCAGGGAAAATGTGAAGGTTTTGGGCGCTGAAATTGGCTTAATCAACAAGGAGTTTTGGTAGGTTTTGGAGTGCAAAATTTCGTGTGTTTTGGAGTGCATAGCTGGACGAAAATTCTGTGCAAGCTGACCGAATTTTTCTGGTTTCCAAGCTGCCGAAAATCAGTAATTTTTGGTGATAGAAATTCTGGTTTTGTGCAACTAAGGTAGTTGAATTATTAAGGAGTGTTCTAGGTGTTTTGAGCTAGGATTTTCAGAGTTGGATTGTAGCTAAAGATGGCTGGAATTTCGGACAGCTTATGTAGATACAAAGCTGCCGAAATTCAGCTAGGAAAAGGAAGAAATCCTAGTTGAATTTGGATTGAAATAAAATATGGTTTTATCAAGGATTTGGATAGGATTTCCTCTAGTCCTAGAAGAGTTTGGATTGAGCTAAAGGTGCTCCAAGGTGGCGGACAAAATCTGGAACAATTTCCAGAATATTTCCAGCTTATGGTTTCCGAAAATTCAAGGGAACAAAAGCTGAAAATAAAACAAATTTCATCCTTAGCTAAAATCCTTGAACTTAGGAGTTAAATATAGAGTCTTACTCCTATGAAAGTGGCGTTTAAACCCAAAGAAAATATCTAAGACTTTAGTTATAATATTTCTCTAAAACAATTAAATAAATAAAAGGATTATGGCTAGAATTCTTGAAGAGATAAAATAAGGTTTTTCCCTAATATATTCCCTAACTCTAATATTCATCAAGAAGAGTTTTATACTACTTGAAATTCTTCAAGGTGGCTCCTAGCTAGGGGTTTTTTCGAAAATCCTAAGGAACACAAGCTGAAAATTAAAGGTGAACTTTATTCACATCAAAGACCTTGAATTTAGGAAATAAGTATAGAGACTTATTTCCTTGGAGTAAAAATACTAAAATTTCTCTACGATAGCGAGATTCTTTTTCGGCCAAGATAAGAAATGGTCTAAAGAAAAGAATTTCAAGAAGAGAAACTTACTTCACAATAGGTAGGATTCGAACTTGGGTCACTAAAGGAAATCACCAACCGCCCCGCTATTCCAAAACAACTCCAATGCTAATTTTTCTACAAGAAGTTCTTACCACCCCAATACTCATCCTTCCAAGTTTTCGACCAAACCTCCCTTAAACAAGTCTTTAACAACACAACTATTTCACATCAATTAATTCAAATGCAAGAGCAACTGAAAAATTCACATGCATCATGCAAATAAAATTATTCTAGCTACCACATAAAATGCAAGATGCTATGCAATGCATGACTTTTTCCCATAGTCAAAGGTGGTTTTGGGCGGGGTATTACATGGCCTCAGTGTGAATCCTACCTTATGGGAAAAATGACCAAAAGTTTGTTTATCCAAAAGGTTGATAGAGTCAAGGAGATATTGGGTCTTGTCCATACTGATGTGTGTGGTCCTTATCTACTTAAGCTAGAGGTGGCTTTGAGTACTTCATCACTTTCACGGATGATTATACAAGGTTTGGTTATGTCTACTTGATGATGCGCAAGTTTAACTTTTTTGACAAATTCAAAGAGTTTAAGGTTGAAATGGAGCATCGGACAGGTAAACTGATCAAAACCTTACGATTACATCGTGGTGGAGAATACCTCCTTGGTGAGTTTAACGATTACATGGTACATCACGAAATAGTATCCCAACTCTCTGTGTCGGGTACACCCCAGCAGAATGGAGTAGCTGAGAGAAGGAACAGGACATTAATGGAAATGGTCCGAAGCATGATATCTCATGCTACTCTTCCGGTATTTTTTTGGGGGATATACCTTGAAAACAACAGCATACATTCTGAACTTAGTACCTTCTAAGTCAATACCTAGGACACCCTATGAGATGTGGACTATACGTAAGCCAAGTCTAATTATCTCAGGATATGGGGCTATCCAGCTTATGTACTGATCAAGGGAGACAAGCTAGAACCAAGATCAGAATTATGCTACTTTATTGGGTATCTAAGAGGGACAAAAAGAGGTTTCTTTTATCATCCCAATAAGTAGAAAGTACTGGTAAGTACCAATGCTAGATACTTGAAGGATGGTCAAAGTACTTCCACTAAAGGTTTAACAAGGATGGAACTCGAGGAGAAGTTATCTTTGGAATCAACTTCTTCATACCCGATTATAGAACAAGAAGATGCACAGCCTCAAGAATCTATACAAATAGAGCTTCATCGTAGTGGGAGGATATCTAGAGTTCTAGAAAGATGGACAGGAGAGGCATTCGAGCCGGTCTTTGACCATTAGGAACAAGATCCCACTAGATACGAAGAAGCTATTACTGATGTCGATACAGATCTATGGCATAAAGCAATGAAAGCCGAGATTGAGTCTATGTACTTCAATCAGGTTTTGGATCTTGTAGCTTCACCTGAAGGGATAAAACCCATTGGGTATAAGTGGTTATATAAGAGGAAGAGAGGACGGATGGGAAGATGGAAACCTTCAAAGCTAGGCTTGTGGAAGAGAGGACGGATGGAAAGGTGGAAACCTTCAAAGCTAGGCTTGTGGCGAAAGGGTATACTCAGAAAGAGAGAATCGATTATGATGAAACATTTTCCCTAATAGCCATACTTAAGTCAATCCGTATCCTCCTTGCCATTGCATGTCATTACAACTATGAGATATGGCGAATGGATGTCAAGACGACATTTCTAAATGGCCATCTTAACGAAGACATCTATATGTCCCAACCGGAATGTTTTATTACTAAAGGCCAAGAACATATGGTTTGCAAGCTTAAGAAGTCCATTTATGGACTTAAGCAAGCATCTAGAGCATGGAACATTTGTTTTGACGAGACTGTAAAATCTTACGATTTCATTCAAAACGAGGATGAACCATGCATGTACAGGAAATTGGAAGGCATAAATGTGATTTTTCTTGTCTTATATGTGGATGACATTCTACTCATTGGGAATGATGTAGGGATATTGTCATCTTCTAAGGTTTGGCTGTCTAGTTAATTTAGTATGAAGGATTTGGGAGAAGCAAGTTACATTCTCGGGATTAAGCTTCTTAGAAATAGGAAGCAAAGAATGTTAGGATTATCCCAAGCAACATACATTGACAAGATGTTGGCCAAGTTTAGCATGGACTCGTGCAAATGAGCTATAATCCTTTATAGACATGGATTGTTTTTTTGTTCTCAGGACTGTTCTAAGTCTCAAGAGGAAAAAGACATGATGAGTAGGATTCCCTACGCTTCGGCTGTAGGAAGTCTCATGTACGTCATGCTATGCACTAAGCTAGATATCTACTTTACTGTAAGCTTAGTTAGCAGATATTAGTCAAACCCTGGAGAGGTTCATTGGCAAGCTGTAAAGCATATTCTTAAGTACCTCAATGGTACGAAAGATTATATGCTGGTTTATAGGACTGATGACTTGGTTCCTACTAATACACAGACTCAAATTTCTAGGCGGATAAGGATGAGAGAAAATCTACTAGTGGATATGTCTTCACCTTGTCTGGACGAGCTGTTTCATGGAGGAGTATTAAGCAATCTTGTATTGCTGACTCAACCATAGAAGCTGAGTATGTTGCAACTTCAGAAGCGTCTAAGGAAGCAGTCTGGCTTTAGAATTTCCTTTTAGAACTTGGAGTTATGCCACACATGGACAGACCGATTGTGGTGTATTGCGACAACTCTGAAGCAGTCTCGTAATCTAAAAAACCCAGGAACCACAAGAAGGGGAAGCACATCCAGAGGAAGTACCACCTAATTTGAGATTTCATTCAGAGATGGGGAATTATGGTGGAACAGATAGCCTCGGAGAACAATCTAATAGATCCCTTCACCAAGCCTTTGGCTGAGAGAGTCTTCAAGAGACACTTAAACACCAAAGGAGTGGGCACCTACAAACTCTCTTAGTCTTAGAGTGCAAGTGGGAGATTGTTGGAATATATACCCTCTAGACTAGATTATCTTATGTAATTATCGAATTTATTAATAAAAGAATTTATTCTTAAAATTTGTTTGTGAATTTACATTTTATTTGTGTACGATTTTTTAGAAAAGACACATTATGTTTAAGTAAGTAATCTATGTGAATGGTGGTCTTTCACAGTAAGGTATGAATCACGAGTTACTTAACACATAAATGTTTGTATTTAACCGATTAATGAGAATGGGAATCTCATCATGTATAGGTTGTTGTGTTATGAATTCCAAATGGGGAATGACTTACCTTTAGCCAGTGAGTAGTCCACTCGCTTCATAGCATGAGAATATTTCGAATGCGTAGAACAAAACCTGTAATAGTGGTTTCTAAAAGTACTATTTTAAAAAAAACCCAAACTGTTACTGCTACAGCGTGGACTGATACTCTACCGCTTGAGTACACTACAAGAAAAACATTAATTTAGCGACGGATTTTTGCGACGGCCTAGCTAATTTGCGATGGAACAGCAACGGAAACAAAAATTTTGAAAATAAATTATTTTTTAAAAATTTTCGTCTCTAATCCGTCGGTAATTGCGACGAATTAGCGACGGAAATAAATCCGTTGCAATTTTGCGACAGATTTGCAATGGATTTCTAAAATTAAAAAATAAATTAATTTTCTTAAAATTAAAAAAAAATCCGTTGCAAATCCATTGCAATTTTGTTACGGATTTGCGACGGATTTCTAAAAATAAAAACTAAATTTATTTTCTTAAAATTTAAAAAAATCTATCGCAAATCAGTCACAATTTTACTACGGATTTGCGACGGATTTCTAAAAATAAAAACTAAATTTATTTTCTTAAAATTTTAAAAAAAATCCGTCGCAAATCCGTAGCAAAATTGCGATGGATTTGCAATGGATTTCTAAAATTAAAAAATAAATTAATTTTCTTAAAATTAAAAAAAAATCCGTTGCAATTTTGCAACGGATTTGCAATGGATTTCTAAAATTAAAAAGTAAATTAATTTTCTTAAAATAAAAAAATCCGTTGCAAATCCGTAGCAATTTTGCTACGGATTTGTGATGGATTTCTAAAAATAAAAACTAAATTAATTTTCTTAAAATTTAAAAAAAAAACCGTCGCAAATCCATTTTGCTACGGATTTGTAAAATTAAAAACTAAATTTATTTTCTTAAAATTAAAAAAAATCCGTCACAAAATTGCGACAGATTTGCGACGGATTTCTAAAATTAAAAACTAAATTTATTTTCTTAAAATTAAAAAAAAATCCGCCGCAATTTTGCCACGGATTTGCAATGGATTTCTAAAAATAAAAACTAAATTTATTTTCTTAAAATAAAAAAAATCCATCGCAATTTTGCTACGGATTTGCGACGGATTTCTAAAATTAAAAAGTAAATTAATTTTCTTAAAATTAAAAAAAAATCTGTCGCAGGATTTCTAAAAATAAAAAATTAATTAATTTTCTTAAAATTAAAAAAAATTCCGTCGCAATTTTTCTAAAAATAAAAACTAAATTTATTTTCTTAAAATTAAAAAAAAATCTGTCCCAATTTTGCTACAGATTTGCGACGAATTTCTAAAATTAAAAAGTAAATTAATTTTTTTAAAATTAAAAAAATCCGTCGCAATTTTGCTACGGATTTGCGATGGATTTCTTAAAATAAAAACTAAATTTATTTTCTTAAAAGTAAAAAAAAATCCGTCGCAATTTTGCTACAAATTTGCGACGGATTTCTCAAATTAAAAACTAAATTAATTTTCATAAAATTAAAAAAAAATCCGTCACAATTTTGCTACGGATTTGTAAAAATAAAAACTAAATTTATTTTCTTAAAATTAAAAAAAAATCGGTCGCAAAATTGCGACGGATTTCTAAAATTAAAAGCTAAATTAATTTTCTTAAAATTAAAAAAAAATCCGTCGCAATTTTGCTACAGATTTGCAACGGATTTCTAAAAATAAAAACTAAATTTATTTTCTTAAAATTTAAAAAAATCCATCGCAAATTTGCGACGGATTTCTAAAATTAAAAAGTAAATTAATTTTTTTAAAATTTTAAAAAAATCCATCGCAATTTTGCTACGGATTTGCGACAAATTTCTAAAAATAAAAACTAAATTTATTTTCTTAAAATTAAAAAAAAATCCATCGCAAATTTGCGACGGATTTCTAAATTTAAAAAATAAATTTCTTTTCTTAGAATTAAAAAAATCCATCACAAAATTGCGACGGATTTGGAATGAATTTCTAAAAATAAAAAATAAATTTATTTTCTTAAAATTAAAAAAAAATCTTTCGCAAATTTGTTGCAATTTGAAACGGATTTGCAGTGGATATATATTAATATATTAATATAGTATTTTTATATACATATAAATATGTTAATTTATTTTTTAATATAAAAATAAATATATATACATACATATATACATATTTATTTATGTTAGTATGTGTGTGTATATATATATATATATACATATATATTTATACATATATATATATATATATCTATATATATATGTTATAATACTTTTAAAATATATTAATATATATATGTATACATACATATTTATATATACATATATATTTGCATATATATAATTTATGTCTACATATATATATATATATATATATACACACACACACACATACATTATATATATATGCAACACACACATAATATGTGTGTGTGTATATATATATATATATATATATATATATATACACACACACATACATACATTTGCTATTAAATATACATACATTAATAACAACAGATGCATATATGTCATATTCTTACATATATTCATACATATATATACTTAATAATATCATATGTATATTATATATATATATATATATAAATATTTCAACTTACTAATATCTTTTTGCGTATTCTACTATTTCAAGACACAGACACACACATACTATATCATATGTATATATAAATAATCAAACATTAAATTTTTTTGGGTGAATTTTTTAGATTAGCGACGGATTTGCGACAGATCAGGGTTTATGAAACCCTGATCCGTCGCAAATTCATCGCAATTTGCAACGGCAAGCTAAAATTAAAAAATAAATTTATTATTTTTGCGACGGATTTCTAAAATTAAAAAATAAATTAATTTTCTTAAAATTAAAAAAAATCCATCGCAATTTTGCTACAGATTTGCAACGGATTTCTAAAAATAAAAAATAAATTTATTTTCTTAAAATTAAAAAAAAATCCGTCGCAATTTTGCTACGGATTTGCGATGGATTTCTAAAATTAAAAAATAAATTAATTTTCTTAAAATTAAAAAAAATTCATCGCAAATCCGTTGCAATTTTGCGACGGATTTCTAAAATTAAAAAATAAATTTATTTTCTTAAAATTTAAAAAAAAATCCATTGCAATTTGCGATGGATTTGCGACGGATTTCTAAAATTAGAAAATAAATTAATTTTTATAAAATTTTAAAAAATTCATCGCAAATCCGTCTCATTTTGAGATGAATTTGTGACGGATTTTTAAAATTAAAAAATAAATTTATTTTCTTAAAAAAAAATCCGTCGCAAATTGCGACGGATTTCTAGAATTAAAAAATAAATTTATTTTCTTAAAATTAAAAAAAAATCCGTCGCAAATCCGTTGCAAATTGCAACGGATTTGTGACGAAAAATTCACAAAAAAAAATTTACTATATAATTAATATATAGCACAATATATCACAAGAACTTCAATAGCTTAGTGGTGGAATGCGTGTTCCCCCACAATAAGAATGCGGGTTCAAGCCCCAAGTCCTACATAATCTCATAATATCCTTGGCGGGTCGGGTTGTGGATCGGGTTCTCATCGGTCGGGCCGGTGAACGGGTGGGTCAAGTATCTAATTAATTAATTTTTTTAATAAAAATATTTGGCCGTCGCAAAATTAATTAATTTTAATTTTTTTCGCTACTGCAAATTAAATTAATTTATTGTTTAAAAATAATTTTATTTCTATCGCAAATCCGTCACAAAATTAATTAATTTTTTAAATAATTTTTTTTGCTACCGCAAATTTAATTAATTAATTTTTTAAAAATAATTTTTCCGTCGCTAAATTATTTTAATTTTTGTAAATTAAAAAATTTTTTGCCGTCGCAAATCCGTGGCAAAATTAATTAATTTTTAAATAATTTTTTCGCTACCGCAAATTAAATTAATTAATTTTTTAAAAATAATTTTTTTTCCGTCACAAAATTATTTTAATTTTTGTAAATAAAAAAATTTTTGACAGTTGCAAAATTAATTAATTTTTTCAAAAGTTAAAATTTTATTGATTAATTTTTTTTTAAAATAAAAGTTTTTGACCGTCGCAAATTCGTCGCTATTTGCGACGGATTCTCTTTCCGTTGCAAATAGAGATGCCCTTTTTAGCAATGGACGTAATCCGTCTCTAATCCGTCGCTAAACGTGAATTGCGACGGATTAGCGACGGATTTGGCCGTTGCTAATTTGGTTTTTTCTTATAGTGGTATGAGTTGGTGGTCTGACGAAGTTAGAAGTATATACTTTGATATACTGTAGTTGAGGTTTTTTCGTAAAACCAATATACTTGTATGTTGGGTATATGTGACTAGTTAGTTAAGACAGATTTGTACAAGATAGCTTCTACGCTATATCGCCCCTTGTGACTGTTCAAATGATCTAATTATCTAGGGCCCTGGGCAACATGACTTGGATATTTACATGATAGTAGCTCCCTTGAAAAGTAGAAACATTCCAAGAGTCGTGGATCATTAGACTAGAGGTCTAAGGATGGTATATGTCTATTAGAGAGGTGTTAGTACACTATTCCTCTCTAATTGCACGGCGATACGTAGAGGGGTATTTTAGTCATTATACCTGTAGGTCGATGACTTTGCTAATGCAGCATTGTCCTTGGGGTCAATATTTCCTTATGGAAATATTAGGAAGTATTTAAAATGTAAAATATTGCTATTTATATAGCAGGGGTATTTTGGTCATTTTAGTAGCCAAGGCGATGTGTCTTTTGGTCCCCAAAATGGCCCTTAAGTCATGAAGGATTTGGATTAAGGAATTGATCTTGATATTTGTGGGTTTTTATTTTATTAGTCTAATTTATTATTAGACTTGAATAAAATAAAAGGTTCGAGATTGGTTAATTAATTATTTAGGGCTCAAGGCCCGAATTGAATAATTAAAAAATTAATCTTAAACTAGATGGAAGGTATGAAATTTTATTTGGTCCATTTAGGCTTGCTATTATTTATTGGGTTGTTTAATAAAGCCCAGAAAATAAATAATTGATATTTATTGTTTACGGGTGTTCAAACCTAAGAATAAATAATTTATCTGGCCCAATGAATAAGACCAAGGTAAAATAAAATTTTATAAAAAATTAAAAATTAAAAAATTAATTATTAATTTAATTAATTAATAAAAATTAAAAAAAGAAAAGACAACACGGGATGAATCCGGTGTTTTTCTACATGAAGATAACAGAAAGTATGGATACTTTCTGTTTTTCATGTAGAGAAATAATTCTCTCTCGGTGTGTGTATATTGTAACACCCCGCTACCTAGGCCCGCCGGGGCCGGGGATGTCGCCTCGTCCAAAGGACAAGGGGTCTTTATAACTAGGTCACACAAATAAAATAGCGAAATAAAAATAATAATTTAACTTAAAATTTATTACATCCCAAGAATAAATCCACGAATTCCCAAAAGGAAACAAATCCATAAATAAAATTATCCACTCTTGTCTCTCCAAAGCAATACATAAAAATAAAAGACAACATTCTCTTCCAAGGTAGCTACTCACCCACAACAGGATCAACCTGAAATCATGATAAAAGGCGGTGAGACAGAAATCTCAGTAAGTTCGTGGATGCAAAGTGTGAAATCTTTATAAGAGAAATATTGGCAAGCAATAAACATTAGTCAAAAGCAAGAGTTGTGTTTTCCTCTTTTTGAAACCATACAAGTGCACAATAAAATCAACCACTCATAAAGGTGGTCATGGGTTACCACATGTTGGGCCCCATAACCGGTCAGAATGCCTAACACTTTGTGCAGACTGACAAAAGAAATACTGGCAAACAATGAATGATGTTCAAAAACAAGAGTGGCGTTTTGGCTTATCTAGCCGTACATAATTTATAAGATCAACCACTCGAAAGAAAGGATTATGGGTTACCACACGTTGGGCCCCATAATCAGTCAGAATGCCTAACACTTTGTGCATACTGCCGGTCAGAATGCCTAACACTTTGTGCAGACTGACAAAAGGTAGGTGATCGACCTACCGGGCAAGATACTCCTCCTTCTCTATACCCAAACAACAACCGGTGTCCATTCTGGCAAAACACAGTCACTTGACTGAAATAAAACAAACTGCTAGCTCGGACCGACCTGACTAAGTAGTACTGACGTTTCTCTAAGTTGAGCTTATCTTCTGGAGGTGGCCTCCTGCCAGAAGACTCACTCTTGCTCTTCAAAACTAGTACTACTAGCCTACCCCTGTTGAGTACTCAACGTAAAACATCTCCCACTTGGGGAGAAAATGAACAAAACACAGTTCTACTTGAAAATGGCAATTAAGGTTTTCCAAAGTCTGGGGCAAAACTAGTTTTAGAAAGAGTTTTAGGTTTTGAGTAAAACTGCCCCTTGATTTGCAAATAATTTATTTGTCTGAAATGAGAATGGAAATAATCCTCAATTGCCTTTACAGAAATGAGTGACCATGCACTCTACATTTGGCTTGCCATAAAAAAAATCATTTTTCATCAAACAGGTTTTATGCAGGAGCTTACCTGATCCTTGCTCACAACAAAGGTCTGCAATAGCTGACTTGACCCGCATAGGGTAAATACAAACCACAATCAAACTCAAGCCAAAGACTCACTTTCTCAAATAAAACTAACTCAACTTACTACAGTCATATCCCTAGTGTCCCAAGCTTTAAGACTCAATAATAAATAAAAGGGTTTATAAAATAAATCTAGTTTGATATTAAAATAACTAGAGTTTGGGAAATAGGTACAATAAGTTAAAGGTTTAAATCTTGCTAAAAATAAATTATGGTTTATTTGGAAAAGGGTCCAAGGTAGTATTAGGTAAAATAATGATTTGTTAATAAATTAGTTGTTAGAAAATAATTGATAGCTAAAATTTGTTGAAAATAAATTTAATGAGTCTTGCTTGAAAAATAATAAGCAAATCCTTAATGGGTTTGATTAAAAGATAATAATTAAATTTTTAGTAATAAATATTTTATTAATTATAATTATTTTCATAAAAGGCTTTAATTGATTTTATCATTTTAAATAATATATATATATATATATATATATATATTCCCATGGTTTTCAAAATTTTACTAGACAAATCATATTATTAAATATTTTATTAATGAAATAAAATTTAGCTTAGGGACAACTAGATCATGATCATATTCCTATAGCTAACCACAATCACGAACATATACAACCCTTCAATTCATCAAATCATCCAAATCATGCATACAAGCATAGATCTCAATTTATCAAAACATGATCTAACCCCTACTAGCATAAATAAGATCATGGCTTCAATAATCCAACATGGATATAAATCCTATTCACCAAAGGTGACATAATCTCTAGCATACTTCATCACAAATACTACCTATGACATGGAGACATGCATTAAATCTCAAATCATCATACAATCGACCAAGATAATCCATCCATGCATAAATCCCATCTCCTTCATATCCATACATACATTCATGCTTCAATCTCAACAATATATGTATATATATATATACTTAAATCCTATCGCCATCCACCTACTATCATCATCATCCTAGAGACGTGAATCTAGAGTTTAAAAGAAAGGTTGAAGGCACTTACTTGGTTGATGAATGCTTTGAAGGAGTTTAGAGTAGATCTCAACTCCTAGATGTCTAACTTTGTCCATGGGAGATGGCGAAAGCATGTTCATGGGAGAAAAAGTCATTCGGCCAAGAGAGGGGAATTTTCGGCCATGAGAGAGAGAGAGAGAGAGAGAGAGAGAGAGAGAGAGAGAAAAGAAATCATTAGTATGTTTATTCGCATAGGTTCTCATTAGAGATCAAGATTGGAGAAGATGAAGTTGTTAGAATAAATTTACTTTGAAGGTGTTCTTGACCTTAACAGAAATTTCTGGTTTTGATCCGAAGTAGCAAGATGATTTGTCGAGTTTGATGTTAAAAATGGTACGGATGGACTCACAACAATGAATAGTTGAAATCTGGAAGTTTTATAGGTAGTTTGAAGTGATTTGGAGATGTATTAGGTGAAAGGAAGTAGTAGGTGTTCTTGATGTAGTGTGTGTTCTTGAAGGTTGAAGAAAATCGAGAGATGGTAATGTGCAGCTGCTGAATTTTTGTGAGAGATAGGGGTGGACGAATTTTTATAGGGTTTAGGAGGTTGATTCTCTGATTTGGAAAGGAAAATGAAAGGTTAGTTGTTACAATCTTTGAAGAATATTTTTAGGAAGTGAATTTGGAAAGTAAATATCCTAAGAATATCTTGATTGCTTGGACAACTTTGAAGTCTGCCATGGCTGATTGTTTGAGCAGAATTTCGTGGGATTAATGCTGACTTATGGAGGCTTATGGTGACCGAAAGTAGGGTGTACAATGATGAAGAAGAAGTATGGTCCATTGAGCAAAATATTATGGAAAGTTACAAAATAAGATGGCTGAAATTTTGGAAACCAATCAAGCTAAATTGCAGGGATTTGTTTGAGAGATTTTTGGACAGCCATTAATGGAATTTCGTGCAGAATTTCAAGGGGATCAATGGAGCTTTGTTGATGGAGGTTTAAGGAAGGTTTTTACAGATTAAGGTTGGTGTTTTGGCTGGAAGAGAGATAGGAAACAAGCTGGACAAAAATCTGCACAGAAATTTCGCTGCACAGTGATTTTTCTGGCAGATTTTCGTCTGCTGTTCAAAGCCATTTTGCAGCGAGTTTTGAAGGGGATTTCAGGGGTATTCAAGGCTGGTTTCCAGCCTTCTTTATGGAGGAAAAACATGGCTAAGGTGCTGCACAAAATCTGGGAGAAAACAGCTTGGTTTGGAGCTCTCAAAGTTGATTTTCGTACAGGAATTTTTCCTGTTTTGCTCCAGCTTGAGCAGTCTAAAATTGGACAAAAACTTTCAGGTCTCAAACTGATCAAGGAAGAATGATTTTCCCTATAAGAATTTCGAGAAGAGTAAAAGGAGTGGAATGAGATTACTTCTATCATGTCTCTCCTAGAACATCATCACCACATTAATCTAGGCCCTTAAGG
Organism: Voacanga thouarsii; assembly: GCA_026120185.1. Lineage (NCBI taxonomy): Eukaryota > Viridiplantae > Streptophyta > Magnoliopsida > Gentianales > Apocynaceae > Voacanga > Voacanga thouarsii. Next base: position 3,221,569 of record JANUWF010001153.1, read on the forward strand.
CCGAAACCATCCTTTCCCAAGCAAAATAAAATTTACTCAAGCTAAAGCTTCTATGATGGACTTTGAACCCAAGACCTCAAGAATTAATTCCAAAGCTCTAACCACTACACCACAACAACTCTTGTTGCTATTTCTACTAGAAAAATTATTTTCTATTCAATCCACGGGCTATCTCCCTATTTTCACCCCACCCCAGGCAAAAATTACCATTTTGCCCCTCTCACACAATACTCACCAACAAGACTTCAAGACAATAAAACTCGAATCCAGAACACATAAAAATTCATATGACAATATATTTAACCATGACATAAAATATGATATGCATCCCAACCCCCTTACTCTAAGGTTGGTTTCGACTGGGGTTTCACATATATGGATGGCAAAGAAGTGGAGGTCTATAATTGATTTTTGATTTGGTTGCCTTGGATTCACAAAAGCAATTGAAACTCTACGCATTTCATTTTCACACTCCCAAAAGCACAACCAATTTTCTAACTATTGAAAAAGTTGATCAAAACCCAAACTTCAAGCCTTCACCGGTTGTGCTACAAGCATCATTTCGGAAGATCAAAAGCTTCGCGTGGATGAGACGTAGTTGACGTTTGTAAGGATGTGAGCCACTTGTCTCGAATATTATTATACAGACATCTACACCAGTCCAAAAAGGGTCACTTCATCACAAAGGTAAAATTTTCGTTTTCCTGACATGACTTCGTTTTCATTATTTTTGCCATTTTAAGCCTTCACTACAAATACTAACTTGGCCCATTATTGCCAAGATAATGGCCTACTTAGCAACCCGAAAAAAAGAAACCAACTAGAGAAAATAATCTATAGATAATCTATAAAATAGAAAATGTTTTGCCCTTCCTCTAAGGGGTTGTTGTGTAACAAGCGCATAATGTCTACTGGAATGCCCGCTAATAAAATGAGGATGCTACATTGGGACTTAGTCGGGATAGCTCAGTTAGTAGAGCAGATGATTGAAAATCCTCATGTCACTAGTTCAAATCTGGTTCCTGGCACATGATTCCAACCCGCACGAAAGGTGTAATGATCTGGGCACTATCTCGAAGAGAGGCTCGGTGAAATAGACACGTCTATGAAGATGCGGACTACTTGCACCTAGACAGAAAGACCCTATGAAGCTTCACTGCTCCCTAGGATCGGCTTTAGGCTTTTCCTGCGTAGCTTAGGTGGAAGGTGAAGAAGGCCCCCTTCCGGGGGGGCCCGAGCCATCAGTGAAATGCCACTCTAGAAGAGCTAGAATTCTAACATTATGTCAAGATCTACAGGCCAAGGGACAGTCTCAGGTAGATAGTTTCTATGGGGTGTAGGCCTCCCATATAAAGGAATTGAATCTAGAGAACTGCCCCTTGATTACCTTGCCAGAAGTTCTTTACTCATCAGACATGGAAAAATGTCTATGAAACAAAACTGGGTAATTTTCCCAAGACATGAATCTTTCTGTTGGAATGGACGATTGATTCGCGGATCAATGGAAAGATTCCGTTGCTAAATGACTATGTTAGCGCCTTCTTCGAGGGAGGCCTCCTTATTTAGGCTCATCAGTTTTGGCAAAAAAGTCCTTTAGCTAGCCTTGAATCCGTCTAAGAACGTAATAATTTAAGGTTCAATATGGAAAGAGAAGGACAATATACAGGATGGGTAGAAAGAATGGCCTAATTCGGGGAAACTACAGAATATAAAAGAATATAACAATCCCAAGAATTCGTAGGATTAATTGTGGATCCAAGACAACAATAGAAAAATTTGAGTTTTAGATTTTGTAGTTAAAATCTTCTATATCTAGATAAGTATGTATTTAAAAAAAAAAATAGAATTGTTGTATTCGGCTCAATCCTTTTACGAAAAGATTGGGCTGAGTTTAAGTTTAATTGCAATTCAACTAAGATAACAAAATAGTTCATGGGAGAAAATTAAGTTATTTGGGCCCTGGAGGAGTAAGAGGGCAAACTGCTAGTTGTCGGATACGAGATATCCGAGAGAGTTATTGAGAGAGATCAAGAATTCTCACTATTTCTTAGATTCATGGACCCAATTCAATTCAGTGGAATTTTTCATTCACATTTTTTAAATATCCATCTTGTTCGTCCCTTGGATACTCGAATAACCATTGAAGGTTGTTGAAGGCACCCCTCTCTTTTACAAAGGTTCGTGGCATGTCAAACCTTGGTAAGATTCTTCACTTTGCATCGAATTAAACCACATGCTCCACCGAATCAAAATGAATTTTATTTAATAAAATATTCCTAAAAAATCATTTAATCCCGGCACATTACAATATTTCCTATAGATCTTGTAATTTTTTTTTTACAAAATTCAAAATAATTCAAAAATATTTTTATTTCCAACACTAAAATTATTTTCATAAACTTAATCCAAATTATTATGTTGAAAAATCTTTAAATCTATTTGTTCAAGCAAATGATTGGAGGATTAAAAATATATAAATTTAGGGTTTAATGTTAGAGTAACATCTAACATTTAGGTGAGGTTTCAAGGAAACTGATGTCCAAGAGATATAAAACCACATGGACCCAAATAACTGAGTTAAATGATTACGTGCAACTGTAGTACATACAACATGGCCTAACTTTTACGATTCGACAGTGTAATTATTTATGTGATAGCGTACATCTTCAGATGATTGAGGCTACAGTGGGGCAGTAGAATTAAGAAAAGAATTTCAATTCAAAGTAAGCCTTATTTCTTAAAAATTATCATCTAATTTACAAAATTTTACAAAACATTATTTTCTATCTTCTTGACCTTATTTTTATTTCATAATTTAATTTTTTAATTCAAACAATTTTTTTTACAAAAATTACAATCTAAGATGTAAGTGAGAAGTAATCATTCCCTTCCCCACTAAAATTTAATTTTAAAATAATATTAATTTAAATAATTTTTATTTTTCAAAATTTATTACATATTCATAACACATCATATTATTTCACCTCACTTTGAATCTCGCATAACTCTACATATTTAATAATTTTTTATTATATTCAATCATTCTCATTTTAAACAAATTTCTTCTTACTTACATTTTAAATAAACACTTTAATTGTACGACATAATAATTATATTTTAAAATAATCAAGAAAATAACAAATAAAACCGTTCAACTATTTCTTACTCGTCTGTTACAACCTCATATTCTTCCTTTATGGCCAAAACTTTTTATTTTATATTTTAATATTGTTGCTGCCAAAATAATGAGCTAATGTAACCAAGTATCGACTACACTTCCGATAAACACAAACGATCCAATATGGTGAAGCAGAAAATGGTATCAGATCTTTTTTGAATAAGGGATAGGGTTCCTTGAACTTACTATAGAAACGGTTCAAGAAAGTCAGCTAAACATGCACAACGGAAGAACTTTTCGGAACAATAAATAGGAACGGGTATTGCTTTGCTTCCAAGAAAGTACAGAAAAGATTTAAATTCTGAAAGAAGAATGAAAAGCTGTAAAGAAAGCGAGAAATAAAGCTGTAATAAAGCGGTAAGAAAGCTGTGAGAAATTGAAATCCTAGACTAAAAAGCTGTAAACGACAATAAAGTGGAAGAAATTGAAATTTAATATTGTTGGTTGATGATGGTCGTGTTTGGGTTCTAGGCAGCGTTCTCACTTTATACTTGCTACAATCGAGCCACTAACAGATCGTGGAGTTTCTTCCGGCCAAAGAATGCTCCCAATGGTCGTGGATAAGCTCGCAGAATTCTCGCGCCAAAAGATTAGGAATTCGTTTTACCTCTTATTAGCTTTATGGTGCCGTTGTTGACTATGACTAATGGCTGCTTAAAACGTTAACTTTATCGGCTTGAAAAAAACATATCAAATTGGCAACGGCTCAAAATAACCGTTATGTCGGCTCGGCAAAGCTGACGTCAACACATGCCCTTCCCGAGTCCCGTTGTTTCAGTGGACGTGAGTCAACGAAGCGACGGGAATCGTACAGTCATTAATAGTAGCCGTTCTTTTTCTGACAAACATAAATCGTCCCGAATGTTGTGGAACATTTGTGACGCCTCGGCTTTGGAACCCGCGAACGGCTTAATTTCAAACTCCCTTATAAATAGTAGTGGTCCCTAATTAGAACTCCTTACTTCCTACGACTTCTATTTTCTTCAGAATTCTACTACTTAAGTGATTCATCGATCTTTTACCTTCTTGTGATTATCCCTTGTGATCTGTAAATCTTCTCCCAATAAAAAGAGTAAACTGTGATGGTGACCCCTATTGACAAGAACATCCTATCCCTGATCGAAGCCGATGCCAACCTATTCACCTTAGGCCCCCATCTTTTACCTACAGAGATTATCGCTGAACACTTGCGATTTGTCTTGCCTGTCGATTTTATCTTCTCTTTGCAACAGAACACCTTTACAACTGCCAACCTCCCCACCTCCTTCCGTCATTGGCCCTGTAAGCTCAAGAATTACAGAGAATGGCGGGACCGCTACCCTGCCCAATTTGGGACCATTTGGGAATAGTGGGGGATTTCGGATGCCATCATGATGACTGACTTTGAAATGGCATTTGACCGCAACCTATTTGCCGCCGTTCTTCCCTTCTGGTCCTCGGTGGTCAATGGCTTCATCTTTCCGCACAGGATGTTTTCCCCTACCATCCTCGATATCTACAACATTCTCGGCTTCCGATGCGATGGTGACAAGATTTCGAGGCTCCACTATAAAGAGAATCTACCAACCATTGAGGCTCGTCTCGACAAGGCCTCCTCTTCATACGACAACTTCATTGCTACTCAGAGAGGGGTGGATAACACTCCTTTAAACCAGGAGCAAGCAGCCTTCTTATGGCTCTGATTGTGTAAGTATATTATTTGTTCTCATTCTGCTGGCGTTAGCAATGAGTACCGATACTATGTATCGGCTCTCCTACGAAGTAAAAGGCGTTGCGACCTAGCCTCTCTGGTCCTTGCCCTAGTCTACCGCACCATTAATCAGCTGATGACCACTCTTTCCGCTAGAGAGGATCCGACCAACCTTGGGGGTCCACTCTGGATTGCCCAATTGTGGTTGTACCAGTGTCAACCTAATTTTGGTGTCATTTGAATTACAGGAGCCTCTGTGAGCCCTTCTGAACAAGCGACAGGCCATTAACTGCTGCGGGTCCCCCTGAACACTGCCTCTGCCACGACCATCGTCTCGTATCTCTACTAATGTCGAGACTTCCATGTTGCCATCTTCTTTCCATATTTTGCCCGCAAAGAAGGCCCCTTCTGGTTGAAGAATCTATCGGAAGGCCCCAAAGAAACTCAAGAGACTTTTTAGGTCTGAATTCTGTGCCCTCGAGAAATTCTCTTGGGGGCCAAGCCTAGAGCCCGAAGTGCTAAGACCTCCTGTGAGAGGTACAATCCCCACTGCTTCTCCCATCAACTTGGGCTGATACAAGACATCCCTGCCGATCCAGGGCACGTTTCTTCCTTTTTCGTGAAGCCCGTGATATCGGCTGAGGATGTACAGACCTTAGCCGATAGCACTCTGGCCATCCTGCGGACCTTTGAATTCAAGCCCTTTCAAGTGGTGCTGGAGACTTCCCCTAACTTTAATTCATGGTGGAGACTTCTGAGTGAGGCCCTATTCTCCGACCACGTAGGTGTTTGGCATTTACGAGCTCTTGGGCCGACCACCACCTTGCCTGAGGCATCATCAGCTAAGAAGGGAAAACAGGTAAAACCTCCTGTAAGCCCTATAATAATGTCAGTCTTGCGTACTCTCTTGGTATAGAAAACTGTTGCTGCTTCTTCTGTTGTCCCGGAGGAAGAGGAAAAAGAGATAGAGATCCCGTCCCTGCTTCGGCGATCAAAGAGGAAACATGAAGCACCGACTCCTTCCACTTCCAAGGTTTACTTCTGACACCCTTGTTTTGCTCAGCTTCTTTATTACTCAATTTGTCTAACTACCATTTTAATCCTTTCTGCAAAAGCGTAAACAAAGGATAAGTCGTTCCGTTGTCATCGACACTTCTTCTAACTCAGAGGAAGACATTCTGCTCCAATCTTTAGTAGAAAGAGCATCTGAAAAGGTTGTTCTTCCGACGACAGATATCTCATCGGCTGAGGCTACGGCTCTTCTTTTAATAGCTGAAGTATCGGCTTTTCTACCAGCGGCAGACCTTCCGTCGGCTGAAGCACCAGCTTTAAGAAGTCCATCCCCTGTTCTGTTAGGGCCTGATATTAAAGAACCAGCGGCCACTGTTACAAAAACAACTCCCCCCCAAGTCAGAGAACTGAAGAGGCTGTTACTCTTCTGCCGATGACGACATTACCTTCAGCGCTGGACTTTCTCGATGGCCTCATTGGGACCTCTTTGCCTACTGACAAATCCACCATTGATATTGTGAGCCGCACCCTTTTGCATATTATACAAACATCCGACCCGGACATGCCCCCTATGCTTTGGAACCTGGCAATTGGGTGCCTAGGACAAATACGCTTCACGGAGCGCTTTTTTTTGGACACGCAAAATCGTGGGAATGAAGCTCATAATCAGTTAGAACTTCTGAAACTACATTGAGAAAATGCAGCACTCTCAGAGAGGGACCGCCGAGAATCTGTTAACCATCTTACGCTTCTTCAAGCTGATATTACGGAGAGAATATGAAAGATTAAATGGCTTGAGCGTCAGCTATTAGATCTTCAAGAGGAACTTGACTCTGAGAAAAGGGTCTTAAAGCAACAGCTTAAATCAGAAAAAGGACTTCAGGAAGCTGTTAAAGCCATTAATGACTCCAACATCAAGCATAATGATGAACGGCTAATGCTGGAAGCGGAAGAGGAATTTCTTGAAGCTGAACTGAAAAGCTCAAATGTTCTGCTGAATGAGATGAAATCCGGATGGGACCGCTTCGTGGCTGAACTGAACAAGATTCTTTATCCTCCGACAACCGATGAAGCCAGCCCTTCCGGCACTCAAACTGAGGAGACTGTCATCACGGCGGCTAAAACAGAGGTTCCCAAGACAGCTACCGTGAAGTTGACCTGCCCCCCAAGAAGGAACCAGAAACTGAGCCAAAAACGGCTAAAGTAAGGCTTCCAGTCCCTAATCCGCAGCCAACGGGAACTGAAATGGTGACTAGCCAGGATTCCGAATCCGAAAATCCTAATCGGCTAGCAATTATTCCGTATTAGCCAATACAAATGCCTAACTTCCCCTCTGATGATAGCTGATCCCCTTTGTAATGAAGCTTATGACTATCTAATCAGCCTCTTGTGATCAACTTATGACCATTAATATATCAGAACCTCTTTTTTTTTTTTTTCATTCTCTAGTTCCTTCCTAAAATGCCGGATAATAACGTTTCAAGAACTTACCGTTAATTTCCTCGCCTACTTCTTTTCCATCAGGTGTCATCAGGCAATAACCCCCCCATAAAAAACTTGAGTTATTAAAAATGGACCTTCCCATGAAGCAGACCACTTACCATATCTTGGATCTTTTGGTGCAAAGGGTAAAATAGTCTTCCATACCATGTCTCCTTCTTAAAAATTTCTTTCACGGATTTTCCGATTGTACGCCCTGGCTACCTTCTCCTTGTTCCGTTTAATGTTCTCCAAGGCAGTCCAGCTATCCTCCTCAACTTGATCTAAACTCAGGGCCAAGGCTGTCTGATATTCTTCAGCCGTTAAACCATGCTGATAGGCTATCCAGGCTAATTGTAGCAATAACTCCACAGGTAACACAGCGTCCTGTCCATAAGTTAGTCTAAACGAAGTAAAACTAGTAGCAGTCTTAGCAGCATTTCGATGGGCCCATAAAACTTCCTACAATGTCTCATGCCACTTTCCCAGATTGTCTTCTACTGTCTTACGGATCATGCTGATTAAAGTTTTATTCATTGCCTCTACTTGTCTGTTAGCCTGTGCATAATAAGGAGAAGAGTGAAACAACTTAACTTTGAATTGGGTTAAAAAGTTACGTACCTTATCCTCTGTAAACATCATCCCTTGATCCGTTGTCATTGTCTCTGGGATTCTGAAATGGAAGAGAATGCTCTGCCAGAGGAAGTTGATGACTACCGTTTGTGTCACCTTGATCAATGGCTGCGCCTCTACCCACTTGGTAAATTAATCCGTTGCCACCAGTACGAATGTGTGTCTTTTTGCTGAAGGTGGATAAATTTTTCCAACAATGTCCAAAGCCCATCCACGGAAAGGCCAAGGTTTAATGATCGGATGCAGTTCCATGGAAGGAGTGTGTAATAGAGGACTATGTTTTTAGCAAGCTTCATAGCCAACAGCATAAGCATTACAATTTGTGGTCATCGATAGCCAAAAGAAACCATGGCGTTGAAGAATCCATTTCAGTTTTGGACCCGCTTGGTGTGCTCCACATAGGCCTTCATGTACTTCTACCATAGCCCGCAATGCTTCTTCTTTCGAGAGACACTTTAAAAGAATCCCGATATGACTCCATCGGAAAAAATCATTGCCTATCAAGGTAAAGCCGAGGGCCATCCGTTTTAAGTCGCAAGACGCGTGACCAGCCGGGTTTCATAAGTATGTAACAATCTCCTGTCGCCAATCATCCTGATACTCCGTTTCTGCTATCTGTTGGCACATTACAGCTTTCTTAAAACCTGAAGACATCTAAGCTAAATCATTAGCGCCTTAATTTTTTGATCTGGGAACATGAACTAAAATAACCTCCTGAAAGTGCTGAAGTAACCTTTTTACCTCCTGCAATCTATCTGACAGAAACGGGTTAGCACATTTATAATCTCCTAATATCTGTCGGATAACCACCTGAGAATCTCCTAGAATTTTAATGATTTGAACTTCTAATGCTTTCAGAATCCGTAGTCCTAACAAAAGGGCATCATATTCGGCCTAATTATTAGTTGTTCCCTTCTTTAACTCGAAATGGATCTTACCCTGATGTCCATTTAGAGATTTAATAACCAAACTAATGCCGGCCTTTTGTTGGGTGTTCAATCCAACAAATCGCAAAACCCAAGGTTTCAAAGAAATGTACCTCTGTGTTGTATTTCCTTTCGTTTGTGGTACCTCCAAAGAAGGATGTTCGGCTAAGAAACTCACAATAGCCTGTCCTTTGACTACCCTCAACAGCACATGAGTTAGGGAAAAAGCATGTAATTTGACCGCCCATTTCATAAGCCGTCTATTTAACAATAGACGATTCAATAAGAATTTAATTAAATCTACCTTGTACAAGATATGTACTTCCCTAAATAACAAGTAATGTTCCAACTTTGTGCACGCATAGTGAAGAGATAAGCACAATTTTTCAATAGGGGTGTACCTGGTCTCTGTGTCCGATAGATTTTAACTAAGATAGTATACTGCTCTTTCAATCCCTTGTCGGTTATCTTGAGCTAATAAACTGCCAATGAATTCTTATGCAGTTGAAATGTATAATTTCATGGGAGACTGGTTATGTGGAGGTGCTAACACCGATGGATGTGATAAAGCTATCTTTATCTGATCAAATGCTACCTGATGCTCAGGCTGCCAAATAAAATCTTGAGATAACTTTAATCATAATAAAGAGAAAAAAGCTTTATGTTTACCTACAGAGTTTGCCAAAAAACGTCATAGGAAATTGATCTTCCCCAAGAAACTCTGAAGCTCCTTTTTCGTCTGAGGAGGTCTTGTTTGTAAAATGTTCTTGGCTTTGTTCTGATCTATTTTAATCCCCCTCTAATGTACTAAAAAACCAAGGAAATTCCCAGCAGTAATTCCAAATGCACACTTAACGGGATTGATCTTCAAATGGTGCTTCCGCATTTGGAGAAATGCTTGTTCCAAATCAGCCAAATGTTGTAAGAAAGTGGGGGACTTTACGACTAAGTTATCTATGTAGACCTCTATTGTGCTACCAATAAGATCATGAAAGATGAGGTTCATAGCCCGCTGAAAAGTGGCACCAGTGTTCTTCAAACCAAATGGCATGACTACCAACTCCAACAAACCGATAGACCCTGGGCAACAAAACACTGTTTTATGTGTATCTTCCTCAGCTATGAATATTTGGTTATACCCTGAATAACCATCCATGAAGCTTAAAAACTGGTTACCTACAGCGGAATCCACTAACATATCTGCCATTGGCATAGCATATTCGTCTTTTAGAGTAGCCAAGCTTATGTTTCTAAAGTCTATGCAGACACGTAGTTGACCATTCTTCTTAATGATCGACATAATGTTAAAGATCCAATCTGCGTATCGGCACGTACGGATGAATCCACATCGAAGTAACCTTTCTATCTCTTTCTTAATCTTGGGTAGCAACGTGGGATTAAAATGTCTTACCAGTTGTATATGAGGCTTAAAACCCTCTTTAACAGGTAGACGATGCTCCACAATGCTTCTGTCCAATCCTAGCATCTCATGATAGTCCTACGCAAAGCAATCTTTATACCCGCGGATTAGACAGGTCAATATTTCACTCTACACAACAGACAAATGTAGACTAACCTTGATTGTTCTATTCTCCCCAAGTTCTTCCATGTCTATTTCTGTTAACAGATCTTGAGCAATAAAACCAGGAGCTCGCCGGACCTCCAGATCCTCAAGTCATAAGCCATTTCCCCTTGGCTCTTCAGTTATGATTAGGTTATAAGCCATAGTTAGCTTGGCTTACTGGCTAGGATTAAAGGTCGGATGATAAAATAGAGCTTCATTCATGTGAATTTTTGCTAAAAATGGATTGGGATTAGTTGGGATTTACTCTACCCGTTCTCCATCCTAGATCAACATCATTTGATGTAAAGTGAACGGTACGCAGCAGTTTGCATAAATCCAATCCCTGCCCAATAAAACGGAATAGGCTAGCTTTGCATTAATTATAAAAAAGACCGTCTTACTGGTCTTGGACCCGACTGTGACTTCAAATGTGATAATGCCTCCTGCTACAGCTGCTTCTCCAGTGAAGTTAACCATCTGCACATCGGTAGGAGACAAATATGTCCTATCTTTTCCCAATCGTTTCAATGTAAAGAAAGGCATTACATTCAAGACGGCTCCATCATCAACAAAAATTCAAGTAAAAGGCTTGTCGTTGATATGTGCTTTGATATATAAGGGCCTGAGGTGGTTAACACTCTGGGCTATCGGAATTGGAAAGAGCATCCCTTCTGATGGGACCTTGACATCAACCAGTTCCACTGCAGCTTTTTCCTCCGCATAAAAATCCTCTTCCATGGACTCTTGATGAGAGGTAGCTCAAAAACTTGACGGCAGGATTCTGAGCATATTTCGGCCATTATCATGGGATAATTGTTCTTTGACCCAAGCATCAAGAAGCCGCTTTGTTGAGCTCACTTCCACTGTTCTCGTCTTTTTTGGAATTTTGATGGTCAAGAATAACGGCCAAGTAGGAATGGCTTCTCTTAGGGACACCTGCACTGTTAGTTTCTCTTTTTTGCCATGGAAATGTGCTACAAATGAGGGAAGAGATAAACGGGTAAAAACATATGCTTTGCCATCCAATCTTTGGAATCCTTTCCCTATCACCTCCAGTTTGTTGCTTTCTGTAGGTTCTTCATAATCCCTACCTTTTTTTGTTTACAGCATATGTGCATCGGCTAACGGAAATGGATCCGTGTCTACCAAAGTCTCTTTCTTTCTATCTGCAAACTTTAATCTTCCATCCTGGATAGCCTTTTGAATGGTATTTCTGAAAACAACACAATTATTAGTATTCTAAGAAAAAGAATTGTGCCATTTACAATACATTTTTCCTTTCAAATCTTCTTGGCTTAGGATCCTGTATCTGTAAGTCAGACGGATTTGTTTATCTGCCACTAGCTGGTCAAAGATCTATTCAGCTTTTGAAACATCAAAAGAGTAAGATGGTCCTGCTGTAGCAATTTCTTCTTTCCCTTTGCCACGCTTCAACTGTGGACACGTGTAGGAGGAACCCTTTACCAACTCAACCACCATTACCTCATAGCTTGCTCTTCATCGCCCTTATTGGTATCATCTATGACTGATATCATTGTCTGGTCATGGGAGAACTTAACGGAACGCCTCTTCTCCCTTTCCTTGATCATCTCTTCTATTCTGATAGCATGAGATAATAAACGGGATAGATCAGAGAAATCTTGGAGAATGAGTCGTTCTTTGAGTTGCGAATGCATCCTGCTAATAGCAATTCTTGCACATTCTATTTCTGGCAACTGGGTTGTGCACTTAGACTTAGTCTGCCGAAAACGCTCAATAAAATTCGAAAAATCTTCTGATCCCTTTTCTTTTATTGCTAACAGCTCGGCAATGGAAACTTCTGGTACGGGTTTAAAGAACTATTGGTGAAAAATTCTTTCTATGTTAGCTCATGAATATACAGAGTTAAGAGCTAGATTAGTATACCATGTGAATGCTGTCCCTGTTAGAGACAACGAAAACAATTTTAATTTATACCATTCATTATTTTCTAACTCACCACATTGTGCTGTAAACCTTTCAATGTGTTCTATAGTGGACCTATTATCTTCACCAGAGAATATAGTAAACTCCAGTAGCTTAAAACCTCGAGGGAGTACTGTCATGGAATCCACCCAACCGGGATAAGGTTTTTGGTATTGTCGATGCAATGCTTCCATCATTATATCGGCCGGCTGGCATGGCTGTTAAATCTGTGGTGAAAGACCTTGCATGACAGGTCGAGAACCTTGCCCCATGAAAGGCTCAGTACTTCCAATCCCCTGTGCTGTATAAACCATTGTCGTTGCCAGATATATAGGAGGATAAGAAGCAGAGTAATTCGGCTACCCCCCGAAGGGTGGCATGTTTCCCCTAACAAAGGTTGGGGCTGCTTCATAAGTTGTTGGTAATCCTATTATCGGAACAAGACTCCTTCCTGGAAACACTTCTACGGGCATAGTGTTCTGAGCCACTACTCTTGGAATAACTTAATGTCCCCCAGTAGCAAGGAAAGACATTTCTCTACACAGAAGGTGAACTGCTCCATAAGATGGTGCCCCATCAGCCGATGGCATGGGGTACGCAGGTGCTATGGTCGGCCCTTGTGCAAGGTAACCCGATGCCTGAGTGAAAGTTTGCACATTTTGCTTCTGTGTAAATTGTTGGAGCTCATTTTGAAGCAGAGGTCAAAAAATAGTAGCAAATTGTGGGATAAGACCCTGCAAGAGCTCACCAATACATTGTTCCATAGCATGTCGGATGACAGTCAGAGAGGTAGGTGTCGACTGAGACACGTGTGGTGGGGATGAGAATGACACCCTTGCTCCAAAGGAGTAACCTGAGTATAATTGGAATTAGTAACAGAATGATCAAACACTCCCCGGAGAGCACAAACTGGGAGTCATTCAGATGAATCCAGTACAAATGGTTGCTATGAACTATTCGCCATCAAACGTCCTGACCGCAATTGCATGCGAAAACTGACCTTGTGTCCAACTGGGCGTGTCAATCTGTGTTGCTGCCAAAATAATGAGCCGATGTAATCAGGTATCGACTACACTTCTGATAAACACAAATGATCTGATATAGTGAAGTAGAAAATGGTATCAGATCTTTTTTGAATCAGGGATAGGGTTCGTCAAACTTACTATAGAAAGGGTTCAAGAAAGTCAGCTAAACATGCACAATGGAAGAACTTTTTGGAATAATAAACAGATACGAGTATTGCTTTGCTTCCAAGAAAGTACAAAAAAGATTTAAATTCTGAAAGAAGAACGAAAAGCTGTAAAGAAAGAGGGAAATAAAGCTGTAAAGGAAAGCTGTAATAAAGCGGGAAGAAAGTTGTGAGAAATTGAAATCCTAGACTAAAAAGCTGTAAATGACGATAAAGTGAAAGAAATTGAAATTTAATATTTTTGGTTGATGATGATCATGTCTGGGTTCTGGGCAGCGTTCTCACTTTATACTTGCTGCAATCGAGCCACTAACAGACCGTGGAGTTTCTTTCGGCAAAAGAATGCTCCCAACGGTCATGGATAAGCTCGCAGAATTCTCGTGCCAAAAGATCAGGAATTTGTTTTACTTCTTATCGGCTTCATGGTGCCGATGTTGACTATGACTAGCGACTGCTCAAAACATTGACTTCATTGGCTCGAAAAAAACTTATCAAATCGGTAATGGCTCAAAGTATCCGTTGCGTCGGCTCGGCAAAGCTGACGTCAACAAATATATAATTATTTTCTTTAATATTTTTGTATCCCATCGGCATCCTAGACGATTGTTTCTATTGGGAGGTCATGGATTTCACAAATGATAGAATGTTGAGAGGTAAACAGTTAAAACAACATAAAAGAGAAAGTAAAAAATTAATCTAATCTCATTCTTATAAATAAAATAAAATAAAATCATCGTCTCTTTCAATCATGATCAGAACCCCAAATCTCAAATTTCCAAACAACTCTCAAACAAAATCAATGCATATTCAGTTTCAACCTCGGAATCAATACATAATTCAGTCTCTTCCACATTCAACACAAGTAGTCGTAGAGGAAGAGGTGAAACCACAATCAGTGCAGAAGCAAGATTGTATAATAGGGAATCAAGAACAAAATTTTTATTTTTCTTATGGAGTTATCGTTTTTTTCTCAGTTATCGAACTTAAAAAAATAAATAAAGAAAATACTTTAAAAAGTAACAGCAAGACAAGGAGCAAGTTGAGGATTACAAAAGAAGCTTTATTTATTTATTTATTTTTGGGTTGATTGGACTATAGAGGAAGTTAATTAGTCATATGAGATTCATTTTTTTAATATTCTTTTTATCTTGATATGGGCATTTGTTTTACTTATGATTGGTTTGGACTTTTTTATTTTTAAATTATTTGTTATAGGCTTTTTTCAAAACTATTATGGACTAATTTATTTGTAGATCTTATATTTTTAAATTTAATATTAATAGTAAAATATTATTTTCAAAAATCATTGAATTTATTTAATTTTTAAAAATTATTTTTATATTTTGAACTATTAGACTATTATTTAGAATTATTTTTAAATTTTGACGATCAAAATATAATTTAATATATATATATATATATATATATATATATATATATATCTAATCTATCTATCTATCTATCTATAGGAGGTTTCTAAAAATCTTCCATCCACTAGACTTGTCTCCGCCCCTAACCACAACTTGAGCTAGCTAGAATCAGAGAAGGCTACAAAGAGGGTGGTGGCTATTGCCGTGGAGAAGGGCAAGAGAGAAAGATGTTAAGAAAAAGATCACCCCCAAAAATCCCTTCCCCAACCCCTTCTTTCCATTTTCTCCATTTTCAAGAAAATGCTTCTTTTCTTTAGTTTCGGTGGACGAAAAGTATAGAGATGGAGTTGAAGGTAACTTATGTACTCTGATAAAATTATCCTTTTAGAATTAGGCATGTGAGAAGGGCATACAAAGTTTGGCAAGATCCATTGTGGATGAGCTACTAGGACTAATTTGTCTAATCAAATGTAATATAACAACTTAAAAAGTTACTAAAAATGTTTAAAGATAGGAATCTTGTTGGTGAAATAATTTAAGGATTAAATCAATGAATTTCTCATATGCGTATAGTATATAGATATGAATAGGTTGGTGGCATTCTTCCCTATGATATCAATGGCTAGCATTGACATAAACCTTTGGTGAATTTGTCATTGACGTCTTCCCTCAAGTGTAAATTGACTATCACTTTGATGTGTCCTAATCATAACTACGATCATCTTTTCCTCTCTTGATATTATTCAAGATTTTTACCAGTAGATTATATAAGGGTCTTTAATCATACTTCTAGCATAAAATGGCAGAGAACAACCGGCTAGAAATTAGGCATCTCCAATAAATTTGTAATGTGAACTCCATGCCTTCAAGAAGCCTACCATTATACTTAAATCTCCAAGTACATGAACCTTGGAAAATGACATCGAGTAAGCCAAATTTTGGAAACTGAGTCAGCTGCAATGTGAAAGGGGTGTTTTTTTAGTCCCAGATTTAGTGAAAGCCGGTTAAATATGAGGAATCAGAGGGTAGAACTGCTGGCAATTTCTTGGATGATCTATTACAAGATAACTGAAATCATCACTAGACTCGGCAAAGATCAGATGAACTGAATCACCTTCTGTTAGGGATAGGTCCCAAGAATAAACCAAAACTGAAATGGCAAAGTCATACAAGACGATAATAAAGAAATAATAATAACAAAAATAACGCGAAAAAAATAAATAACGAAAAATAAAATAAAAGAAAGAGACACAAGAACTTATTGATTCGGTCAAATGACCTATGTCCACGGGCGGAGGTGGAACAAAATTTTAATATAAAAAAGACAATTTACAAGGCTTTAAGCAAGTATTGCTAAGCCATTAAACACCACTAATACAGAATAAAAGTATTACAAAGAACAAATACCTCAATGACTATTCAGAAAAGTTGGTAGATGATTCTCAAACTTCTAATGTGGGACTTCGGAACAAATACCTCAATGACTAGAAGTAGCCAAAAGTATTCCATGCTATTATCTGTCCGCAACCGCTTAATTTGTTTATCTATCTATTTCTCAATGAAAACTTTCCACTATTTAAAAGTTAGGTAAACATCACTCTTATTTTTCAGAAAATACACCCAAACTTTCCTTGAATAATCATCAAAAAAGTCAACAAATATTTGGCACCACCTTTAGATAGGACACGAGATGGACCCCAAAGATCTGAATGAATATAATCTAAAGTACCTTTAGTCCAGTGAATTGCTGGTGAGTTGAAGTTGTGCTTCCCAAAAATACAGTACTCACAGAAGTCTAATACACCTGTGTTTTGTCTATCCAGAAGGCCTCTCTTGCTTAATATGCACAGACCTTTTTCACTCATGTAACCTAACTGCATATGCCGTAATTTGGCAATGTTAGAATCAGACAAAGTTGTGTAGTAGCTGCAATAGAACCTGCAATAGTAGTTCCCTGCAAAGTATATAAACTACAAGACCTGCAATATTTCATAACAACAAGAGCACATTTACATACTTTCATAACTCTGCCTTCAGCTGTATATTTACACCAAGAGCCTCAAGGGTGCCCAAAAAGATGAGATTCTTTTTCAAATCAGAAATATGTCTGACATCAGTGAGAGTCCTCACAATACCATCATGCATTTTAATTCGAATTGTGCCCTTACCCTCAAACTTACAAACGATATTATTGCTTATTAAAACAAGTCCATTGTTATAAGCGTCATAAGTGGAAAACAAATCCCTATTAGGACACAAATGGTAAGAATAACCTAAATCTAAAATCCATTCATTTTCAAACTTTGTCCTGCTATCAGTCACAAAGAAAATATTTCCTTCACTCTTATCTGCTACAATACTAGTTTCAGCAGTATAAGTAGATTTTTCTTTATACTTATCTTTATTTTTAATTAAAGCATTCAGACTTAATGTGCCCTTTTTTATGATAATAATTACAAGCTAAATTTTTATATCTAGATTTTGATTTACTACTACCATAAGTTCTATTTTTAGATCTACTATTAGCTACCAGACCTTCAGCCTGATTTCCACTAACCTCCCCAATTAAATCTCTATCAATCTTTTCTCTTAATTTTAAAATAGATTTAATTTCTTGATACGAGATAGTTTCCTTTCCATACATCACAATATCTCGAAAATGCTTAAAGGATTGAGAAAAGAAACACAACAATAAAATGGTTTGATCCTCATAATCTATTTTCACATCAATATTACTCAAATCCATAATGAGAGAATCAAACGTATCAAAATGTGAAGTAATAGATGTACCTTCAGCCATCCGAAGAGTAAGCAAAGTTTGTTTTAGATAGAGCCGATTCTCCACTGTTTTCTTCATATACAAAACCTTCAACTTTTCCCACATAGATCTGGCAGAAGTCTCAGCAGTAACTTCTCTTAAAACCTCATTAGAGAGATTGAGAATGATACCTGATCTCGCTCTTTTATCCAAATCTTCAAATGCTGCTACTGTCATCTCCACTAGCTTCTCCCCTATTCCTTTCAAGGCTAAGTCAACCCTATTTTGAATTAAGATGGCCTCTATTTTGAGTTGCCATATGCCAAAGTTGACACCCCTATCGAATTTCTCCACCATAGTCTTTGTTATTGTCATTGCCATAGAGTTAAGAGCTAGTAGCTCTGATACCAGTTTGTTACGGATAGGCTCCAGGAACAAACCAAAACTTCAATGGCAAAGTCATATAAGACGATAATAAAGAAATAATAATAACAAAAATAACGTGGAGAAAAAATAAATAATAAGAAAGGAAATAAAAGAGAGAGACACAAGAACTTATGTAGTTCGATCAAATAACTTACGTTCACGGTAGAGGTGGAACAAAACTTCACTATGAAAAAGAAAATTTACAAGGTTTTAAGAAAGTGTTCCTAAGCCACTAAACACCACTAATACAGAATAAGAGTATTACAAAGAATAAATGCATTAATGACTATTCAAACTCTTGTGTTGGTGTTGTTTTATGTTCAAAGAACCAAACCAAGCCTTTATAAATAGGCATAAGAGGTGGTGGATGATTCTCAAACTTTCGATGTGGGACTTCGGTACTAAACAAAGCTTAAGTAGTGATGGATGATGTTTGGTGGTTTTGATGAGGGATAAACTCAAATGGATGTAAGGTATCCCAACACCTTCCATAGCTTGGAATTCGTGTTCGCTTGAGTTTTGTGCACACCAAGTTGTGGCTAGTGAAAGATAATATTTAAGAGTGAGGGAAAGTAATTGTTTGTGTTAGTTGCTTTGAATTATTATGGCTTGATTCGAATTGTGACTCAACTCAAAATTTTTTGTAAGCCAAAAGAAATTTTTTTAACGTATATAGGCCCAAGCTTGAGCCTAGCACTGACCTTTTTGGCAAGTGTGGGGTGCTTTGTCCCCATGATACAATACATTGTATTTTTTTTTTATTTATTACAGAAATATTTGGCTTTAGGGTTTGCAATTATAACATCCCTGCAACAGTTCTCTAAAACAAAATACGAAATTTCTTCCCCTACCTATGAATATGGTTTATAATGACTGAACCATGTAAATTCTATGTATTATTTAATATTTTTAATTCCTTCAATTATTATTATTTTCAGTAACAAGTGGTATCAAAATTGGCTACTTATTATTATTATTATTATTTTTTTTTTTTTTTGGGTTGAATGTGGGTTTTTAGGGTTTCATTTACTAATTGAGATGACATCTAGTAAGTTTGATATTGATAAATTCGATAGATAAAATGGTTTTATTTTGTGGAAGGTGAAGATGAAAGCTCTTTTAGTTTAGCAGGGATAATGTGTGACAGCATTGGAAGTAGAATAAAAATTACTTTAGGGATTGAAGGTAGCAGAGATGGTTGAGATTTTAACAAAAGCTCATAGTATGATTCTATTAAGTCTGGCTAATAAAGTCTTGAGAGTGGTGGTCCATGAAATGACTGCTAACGTGTTATGGAAAAAGATAAAATGTAAGTTTTAGAAGAAACCCTTAATGAACAGGTTATATCAGAATCAACGTTTGGATATCTTATAAGTGTGTGTATATTACACACACACACACACACACACACATGTAAAATATTATTTTGATAATTTTAACTAAATTATCTTAAACTTACAAGGTGTTGGGGATATAACTAATGGTGGAGATCAAACAATCATTTTTTTTCTTTTGTGTTTCTTGCCTAATTTATATGATAATTTTATTGATACTGTATTATATGATAGAGATAGTATTTATGTTAGTGATATGAAGGATGTTATGTCCTCTAAGAATTGAAGAGAAAGGTTTTTGGTTCCAGTGAAGACATATTGGATGTAGGTCTGGTTGTTAGTACAGGTACTGAGGTAGTAGCAAAGAAAGGGATGGTGGGAACAAGAGTAAGTCATGTTCAAAATTAAAGTCTAGCGGACCTCGATGTTTCCATTGTAAAGACAAGGGGCACATTAGAAAAGAATGTTTACAATGGAAGAAGGGAAATGAAAAGAAGGGATGAAATAGTAAATATAGTGCAATTGATTCAAAACGGCTTAGATGTAGTTCAGGATAATTCTAATAAAGGAGAAAGTAATGATGTCAACTATTGTAAACACCTAAGTCATGTATACTAGTTCATCCTATCACATGATATTTTTGAAGAATTTGTTTACTTCTTTTGAGTGGAACAACAGTGTGAAATTAGATGATAATAAAAAGTTCAGTGTCAAGGGTAGTGGCTCCGTATAGATTAAGATGTATGATGGAATTATCAAAACAATTGATGCATGGCATGCTCGTTGGCCTACCCAAAAAAGAAAAAAAATTGATTTCTTTGGGTAGTCTTTTTAGTTGTTCCTAGAGATGGACATATTAAAGTTTCAAAGGGTGCTTTAACAGTAATAAGGGATAAATTGCAGCATGAAATTTACGTATTGATGGAAAATTCAATAATGAGAACAATGACAATCTCTCATTTTTTTAGAGTAGCATGATGAGTTTTGCAAGAAAGAAGTATAATGAGGTACTATACTACACAACATACACCACACTAGAATGGAGTTGCAAATGCATGAACCAAACGCTTTTGCAGTATGTTAGATGTAAGCGATTAAATTTTAAGATTTTCAAATCAATTCTGGGTTGAGGCAGTAAATACTGTATGTTATCTGGTGAATAGAATTCCATTAATTACAATTGATTTTAAGACTCCTCAAGAGGGATGGTCGGTACTTTCTCTAATTATTTTGGCCTACATATATTTGGTTATCTTAATTGCCCTCATGTTAATGATGGTAAATTGGAGCCTAGGGCAATGAAATGTATATTTCTAGGGTTTGCTATTGGAGTTTAAGTGTATAAACTATGGTGTATTGAAAAAGATAGAATTCCAAAATGTATTATTAATATAGATTTTTCCTTTAGTGAGTCTACTAAGTTTGGTCAGAAAGAGGAGCTTAGTAATCTTATAAGTAATAAAGATAAAGGTGCTAACTAGAAGGTAGAGATTGAGATTGAAATTATAAAAAAGATGACTACAAATCTTGTACAATAGTTCAGTGATGTATTGGAACAAGAATCACAAAGTATAGCAACAAGGAGATAAATCAAAAAGAGTCTAAAGTATGTAGATTATGTTGATATCAATGATATTAATTATGTCACATATGTTTTAGTAGTAGCAAAGAATATTAACTCTAATGGACTAAAGTCACACAAAGAGGCAGTATAGATTACAGAGGTAATAAAATGGTTAATTGTTATGAATAAAGAGATACAGTCTCTTGTAAAGAACAAAACATAAAACTTGATACCATTACCAAAGAGAGTGAAACCAGTTGGATATAAATGGGTGTTAAAGAAAAAAGAAGACATTCTTGGAGTTGAACCATATAGGTTTAAAACAAGGCTTGTGGGAAATGGTTTTTTAACAAAAGCAATGAATTGACTATCATGAAGTGTCTCACCAGTTGTAAAGTATAAGACCATTCAAGTGCTTCTAGTTATGGTGAGTACATTATATCTTGAGTTAGAACAACTTGTTATGAAGACTTCTTTCTTACGTAGGAATATTAACGAGCAAATTTTATGTCACAGCAAGAGGAATTTCTTGGTTTTGAAAAGGAAGACCATGTATATTTGTTGAAGAAATCCTTATATGTGTTGAAAGAGTCTCATAGGCAATGGTACAAAAAGTTTGCTACATTCATAACTTATCTTGAGATTGTTTGGAATCATTAGGATAATTATGTTTATTTTAGAAAGTTAACATACGGTTCCTTTGTATATTTGTTGCTATATGTGAATGATATATTAATTGCAACTAAGAACAAGGTTGAAATTGATTGTTTGAAGACTTTGTTAAGTAGTGAGTTTGAGACCAAGGATTTGGGTGCAGTGAAGAAAATTTTAAGTGTGGAAATTTGGAGAGACAGTAGGCCAATAGGACTACTATAATGTATTTCAAACAAAAATATATTGAATGTTGTTACAATGTTTTTCAATAGAACACTTTAAATTGGTCAGTACTTCATTGACGGCACACTCTAAACTTGATACTAATGTATTGCCTAGTATAGATGAAGAAAGGAATTACATAAGTAGAATCTCTTACACTAGTGTTGTTGGATGCTTGATGAATGCCATGGTGTGCACTAGGTTTGATTTGGCTTGTGTTGTTAGTGTAGTAAATTGGTTTGTATGTAATCTAGGCAAAGCTTACTAAAAGATGGTTGAATGGATTATGTGAGACTTAGACGTACTATCAATATTTGCTTGATTTATGGTAATAATTGTTCTACTAGTGATCTTGTCGACTATATGGATTCTAACTATGGTAGAGACCTTATAAATAGGAGATCCTATAATATATTATCTATACCTTCCACGCATATGCTATTAGTTGGAAAGAAGTACTTCAATCTACAGTTGTTTTGTCTTTGATAGAAGGGGTCAAAGAAGGTATGTGATTGTGTGGTCCTATTAATAGTTTGGATTTATATATCCATAGACCTATCATTTTTTGTGATAGTTGGAGTGTATTGGACTTAGTAAAAATCTAATCTATTATGAAAGATTAAAACACATTGATATCAAGTTGAATTTTATTCACAATAATTTCATTTAGAATGTCATACAACGGATAATCCAGCAAATATGTTGACAAAGCTATTGCTTGTAGGAAAGTCCAAGCATAGCTTTAACTTGGTAAATGTTTGCATAGCGTGAGGATCTTTGGAGCATGGGAGGCAAAAAGGTATTCTTGATTTCGGATCGTTTGGATTATTCAAATTAAGATGAAGAATTGTTAGTTGCTTTAAATTATTATAGGTTAATTCAAATTGTGATTCGAAATTTTAAGAGTTTGATCTATTTTTTTTTTTTTTTAAATATGTGGTAGTAGCAGATGACTTGAGTCAATACCTTGTATTTTTTTTATTTATTATTAAATATACAATTTTAAAATTTGTAATTGTAATATATTTCTAATAATTTTGTAAAAAGAAATTTATTTCTTTACTTGTGAACATAAGTTGTATTAATTGAATTATGTAAGTCTTCTGTATTTTTTAATTTTTAACTCTTAATTATTATTATAATCCAGGATGTTGGCTTTGGAGGAAATGTGTTTTGGGGAGAAGGAATTTGAAAAAGAGAAAGGGTTAAGTCCATTCACCCCTGAAGTATGTTTAAATTTAGATAATTAAATATTTACTTAACGGATTTTATTAGTAAATAACAAAAGACTGACGAAAAAATTTTACAAACTCATGCATTGAAGTTAATTTTTTTACCATTAATATATTTTTTTTATTAAAATCCCTAAATATCCTTAAAATCTCACTTCTTACCAATTACCACACTCTCTTTTCTCTCTCACTATCTTCTTCTTCTTCTCTTTTTTCTTTGTATTTCACCTTTTCCTTCTTCATTCTCTCAATCCGTACAACCATTCTTTTTGCCCCAAAAAAATTGTAAAAATTATTCAAAGAGATCAATCATTTTTTAAAAAAAATAATAATAATTGTATGAATTGAGAGAAGGAAGAAGGAAGAGATGAAAGACAAAGAAAAAAGAGAAGAAGAAGAAGAAGACAGTGAGAGAGAAGAGGGAGAGTGTAATAGTTAGTAAGAAAATGACGTTTTAAGAATATTTAGAAATTTTGACAAATAAATGTGTCGATAATTAAAAAAAATTAACGTCAATATATAGCTTTGCAAAAAAATTTCGTCAATTACTAACATAATTTGTTAAATAAGTATTTAATTGTTTAAATTTAAACATCAAATACTTAATTGTCTCGTTAAATAAAATTAACCCAAAAAGAAAAGATGTCATAGGTTGGAAGTTCAATCACCGTGCATCCCCAAATGTAAGAGGGAGCGATTGCTCAGCCACCGTGCCAGGCGGTGGTGCAACATGGCAGCTCACAATCACTGTGACACCAACGCCATGTGTCTGTCTTCGTACAATCACCCACGGCGGAGATTACTAAGAACTCAAGCGTGGCCAGACATTACTGAGAACGCGGGATTCTTAAAGAAGTTAAGAATATAAGATGTATGGGAGTACAGGGTAGGAGGCCATGGTGAACTTTTATCACTGAGTAGCGAGTTTACCAGGATTGTCTAAAGTCACACACCGATATCTAACTTCTTTTGGCATACCAACAAGTCATGATATTGCAAATTTCTTTTTAATTAAAAAATTATGTGGAATCAAAGAAAAAAAAATTATGTGTAGTTAGATTGTGATGTTTCCCATTTTGATTCATTAATTTAATTTAAAATAATTATAATTTAAATAATTTTTATTTATTAACATTATCATACATTTATAATATATTATAATTTTTTCTTTTTAATTTCACGTCGAATTTATATTGACCTTATATATTTTATAATTTTTAAATAAATTTATCTTTAAAAATTATTATCTATGTACATCTTGTTTTGTAAATAGACTATAATTGTTGAAAAATAATAATTATTTATATTAAAATTTTCACTTTCAATTAGAATGAATGGCAATCCAAGTACACTTATGACACGCCGAAAATGTGTTTATTTCCAGCTTCCAGGGGAAAGAAATTTTTTTCAAGAGCGCATGAACAGGAGTATTGAATTGGTATTTAATTATTCAAACCAAAATTTTAATTCAATTTTTAAAATTTAATTTAAATCATATTTTCTCTAGAAAAATTAAGATTTTTTTTTAAATCTAAATTTTACTTGCAGCCTAATTTTTTTTTTATAAAATTTATAACATTATTCTCCACAATATTCTATCTTGTATCTTCCCTATCACGCATTTCTAGTTCCAAACCGATAGAAGTACAAAAATTATGGGTTATGAACCTTCAAATATATAATTCATTCAAATTGTCTGTACAGTAGATTGAACAAACTCGACATTGAGGATAGACAATGGGACAAACAAGTAAATTGACCTAGACAATCTCAGTATTTCTTAAAAATTGTAATATTTTTCAAGCGAGACTCCATGTATTCAGAATCCTCATTCTTTGTGTAACTTCCACATGTCAACTAATGAAATTCTCCATCTCTGTTA
Source organism: Voacanga thouarsii (assembly GCA_026120185.1). NCBI lineage: Eukaryota > Viridiplantae > Streptophyta > Magnoliopsida > Gentianales > Apocynaceae > Voacanga > Voacanga thouarsii. The sequence continues at coordinate 3,246,625 of JANUWF010001153.1, forward strand.
AAAAAAAAAAAAAAACGTCGAAGACTACATATAGACAACTTAACAGAATTGAACAAACACTGCTTATATCCGATCAGGACTCTAACAAATTTAATTATCAATAATAAAAGAAGCCGGTAAGGCTAAATAGTCCAAGTAGAAAACAACAAGCCAGAATAAAGATAGATAACAAAATCAATAAACAGATTTCAAAATGTAAATCGAAGACTTATCTGTCAAAGCATAGACCAAATCACCAATTCAATATTGGTTTTCCTTTAAAAAGTTATTCATCCTATTAACGGGTGCAATGGGTACAACAACTCTTCTTACAAGATAAGACGGTCTCAAATCGTCATTGATGCACACTAACAGTGACCACCTTGAAAGCCTCAGTTTGCTGGCCTTCCAAGTCAAAAATATATGAATTAGAAAAGAGGGAGAGAAAGTTGCGAAAAATAGAGAGACAATGTTTTTTTATATCTTTTCCTGCACGAAAAAGAATATATATATATATATATATATATATATATATATATAGCCCTAGGAAACTCGAAACTAATTCGGACTAGGATACCTAATCCAATTAGTTAATTGCTTCCACTTTTCTCTTAATTTTCTGTACAAATTAGAATTAATTGGGACAAAATAAAAAAAGAAGAGTGTGAAACAAGACCAAGACCAAGCACAAGCTTGAGTCGGGCCAGTGGTGCACGTGCGTGTGGTAGTGTAGACTACTACCTTGGGCTTTGTTTCAAATCTATGGAAAACTTTTTAACATATTAGCGCTCCAACAATCCTTAACTTTTCTCATGTGAAACTCATGTATAACATGAGTTCTCAAATGGTTAACACAAAATTTTATTGTCCTTTAATTATGGATTCCACCATTAAAATAGTTTCTACCATAGTCAAAGATAATCTCTAACATGTGAAAAACAACTCCCAAAAATTATTTTAAGCTAACTAATCATAACTTCAAAAATATGAACTTCTAAAGTTGTCATTTTCAACAATTCCCTACAAATCCATAATTAAAGACTATTTAGGATTGGCATAATCTGCTTTCGATAACGGTGCTTTTTAGTTTGAACCACTACCTATGTTATCCACCTTATGCTTCCACAAGAACAGATGGACTTAAACTTTGAATTTAAACCTTGAGTGTGACGGCGTCCATTGCTAACAACAGATTTTTTGCTATAGAAACAATCTTTAGGGTGAACACGTTATGGTCATATGTCATAATCCTATCTCATAAGTTTATTTAGAGAAAACCTAATTCCCTTTAGTTGCAGCCTACAACACCACTCATGTAGTTGACGATCTCTAAAGATACTGCTAGCATCCTATCTAAATGACTTGATCTAATTTAGAGTCAAAACTTTTACTGAACTTGCAGTAAACACACCTTTAGGTTTTCAAGAAAAGGACCTAAATATAATGGTATCAAAATAGGTGCCCAATTCACTCAGACAACTTGTTTATACCATATTGGATTGCCTTGTAGGATCTCCACTTGGTCAGTTGGGTTGCCACTATAAGTAAATCATTAATGGGTTATTAGTCTAATTCCCAACCTAGATTTAAGGAATAAGAATGTTTCTTATCCCTTAGTTAGAGGGTCCAAAATGTTATTTTTTAATCTAACAAAATCAACGAACACTACCCTTTCAGACACTAATTCCCTTATAAACTTAAGTCTAACTTGGATGTATCTTTTGGTCTTTTGATTAAACTTAGTACTCTTTATTTTTGCGATTGTAGTTTAACTATCATAATGCATAGATATAGCAGTCACGAGCTTGCTGACCATTGACAAAGTGAACAATAGTCCATCCACTCAGGTTCCATTCCAGTAGTATCTAAGGCATATAACTTAGCCTCGAAGGTTGACTAAGTTATCAAAGTCTGTTTACAAGACTTCTAAATGCCTACTCCACCACCTAATGTAAAAACATATCCAGTGCAACTATTAATACCAGAATTCTTGGAAATTCAACTTACATCACTATACCATTTGAGTACAGCATGGAATTTCCCATAATGTAGTTCAAGGGAAATTGTTCCTTTTAAGGACCTTAATACTCTATCCAAAGCCTCCCAATGAGTCTGATTAGAAAAACTTGTAAATCTGGCCAGTTTAGACACAGAAAATGAAATATTTGGTCTTGAGCCTTTTGTAAGATATTGCAAGCTACTGATAATTGGAGAATATCTTAATTGAGACATAAGAATACTACTTTGATTTTTTTGAACAAAGTTACAGAAGAGTCACTTGGAGTTTTAGCAATTCTACAATTTTAATAACTATATTTCTCAAAAACACTTCTAACAGAGTGAGATTGAGAAATAATTATCCCCTCATTAAGTGAATCAACTTAAGACAAAGAATCACATTTGCAACTCCCATATATTTCATTTCAAACTTAATTTTCAAGAATGATTTAGTGTTATTAATTATCTCAATATTAGACCCAAATAGTAAGATATCATCCACATACAAGCATAGTATAATACATCCATTATCCTTAACCTTGTAGTAGATATACTTATTATTCGCATTTATGATGAAGCCAAAGGATAAAATAGTTTTATCAAACTTTTTATGCCATTGTTTGGGGGCTTATTTTAGACCATATAGGGATTTAACCAGTTTACAGACTTTCTGCTCATTTCCCTTGGCTACAAACTGCTTAGGCTAATCCATATATGTCTCTTCTTCAAGATCACCATAAAGAAAAGCTCTATTTACAGAAGCTGTATTTACATCCATTTGATGGATAGTGAAATTATATATAGAAGCCAATACAATGAGCATTCGAATTGTAGTCAAACGAGCTACAGAAGAGTAACTATCAAAATAGTCTATTCCCTCTGTTAGTCCTAAGGGCATTCTCCTATATTTTGACTTATGACAAATATTGATGAGGACTAACTTATGTGTTCTATATGTGATAAGATATGTTTGACCTCAATTCTTCTAAATCGTGCAAATAAAATTGCCAAGCAACTCTTGAGCAATAAAGTTCAAGAATGAGTGATCAAGTAGAAGACCATGCTTATAAGATTGCATAGCAAGAAGTCCTTATGGAAGAACTTTAGGCTAGGAATCATTATTAAGGTATTACTTGTAAATTCCTATGTCTTTTTTTCTTATGATTCAATTTATTTCTACCTTGAAGCACACAAACAAAAATATTTTAAAATTTTATATCTTAAAAATTTGAATTAAGTGGTTTGGATGATTCTACATCCAAAAGATTCGTCCAAAATCCTGTGAACTATGTCAAATCATTTTTGCCTGAAAAAGTATTATTTTGGACTTACCTTTTGGATGCACCATCATCCGAAACATGAATCCAAAATCCAAGTAAATCTGACAGTAAAAATTAGCTATTTTATAATCGTTGGTACTTCACTTTTTGTCTTTATATAAGGCTTCTAAACTCAATTTGACTGTAGTTGCCCTATCCTTCTAAGAAATACTCTTACTCCATAGAAAATAAAAATCTCCTTTATTAAAGTGCTTCAAAGTGAATTCAACTTATATCTCAAAGGTAAAAGAGTTTGTGCTTTTTTCTTGATGCACATCTGCTCAAAGAAGTGAGTTTTTACTGTTCTATTGATATTCAATCTCTTTTGTGTACTAAGGTTGTTGTGTAAAACCCATCTGGGGTGAGCCTTGATTTGTTGGTTGATTGAGAGGTTTTGTAAAACCAAGTGTGGTGATTCTTTCTTGTATTTGGCACAGATTGATTCCATTATGATTGGAAAATAAAATCTGGTTGAAAATCCTTAAGTGTGAGCTAAGGTAGTGGATGTAGATCTTGGTAGATCAAACCACTATACATTTTGTGTCTCATTTCTCAGCATCTAGTATTATTTGCATTGTGCTTCTTATCTTAAACTAATTCTGGATATTTCTCAAAATTTCATTGGACAACTTTCTCTGTTGCCATGTAGTTGGTCCAAGAAACAAGATGAACATTTATATTCTGTAAAATAGAATTCTTGAAAAATTTTAGTTTGCCAAAAACTTTATTCATCCCCCTCTAAGGTTTTTTATTTGGTATCAGAGCAAGGTCTACCTTATTCTAGGTCTAACAACCTTGTAGGAAAGATCCTTGTGAAACCCCAGTGTAATACCCCGCCCAAAACAACCTTTGACTATGGGGAAAAGTCATGAATTGCATAGCATCTTGCATTTTATGTGGTAGCTAGAATAATTTTATTTGCCTGGATGCATGTGAATTTTTCCGTTGCTCTTGCATTTGAATTAATTGATGTGAAATAGTTGTGTTGTTAAAGATTTGGATAAGGGAGGTTTGGTCGAAGATTTGGAAGGATGAGTATTAGGGTGGTGAGAATTGATTGTGGAAAAAATTAGTATTGGAGTTGTTTTGGAATAGCGGAGAGGTTGGTGATTTCCTTTGGTGACCCGAGTTCGAATCCTGTCTCTTGAAAATTTTAAGCTTTCTTTTGAATTCCTTTTCTAGTATTCATCATGCCTTGGCCAAAAACCCCTAGTTAGGTGCCACTTTGAAGAATTTCAAGTGGTATAAAACTCTTCTTGATGTATATTGGAGATAGGGAATATATTAGGGAAAAATCTTATTTTACCTCTTCAAGAATTTTAGCAATAATCCTTTTATTTATTTAATTGTTTTAGAGAAATATTTTAACTAAAGTCTTAGATATCTTCTTTGGGTTTAAACGCCACTTTTATAGGAATAATACTCTATATTTAACTCCTAAGTTCAAGGATTTTAGATAAGGATAAAGTTTGTTTTATTTCCAGCTTTTGTTCTCTCGAATTTTCGAAAACCTTAAGCTGGAAAAATCCTGGAAATTTTTCCAGATTTTGTCCGCCACCTTGGAGCACTTTTAGCTCAATCTAAACTCTTCTAGGACTAGAGGAAATCTTATCCAAATCCTTGATAAAACCAGATTTTATTCAATCCTAAATCAACTAGGATTAGAATCCCTTTTTCTAGCTGAATTTCGGCAGCTTTGTGTCACCACAAGCTGTCCGAAAATTCCAGCCTCTTTAGCTACAATCTAATTCTGTAAATCCTAGCTCAAAACACCTAGAACACTTCTTAACAATTCAACTACCTTAGCTGCACAAAACCAGAATTTCTATCTCCAAAAAACTACTGATTTTCGGCAGCTTGGAAACCAGAAATTTCGGTCAGCTTGCACAGGAATTTCGGCCAGCCTTGTACTCCTAATCCAACCGAAATTCTGCACACAAAACACACCGAAAAACCCCAGCTGATCAAGCCAATTTCAGCGCCCAAAACCCTCATCTTTTCTCTGGAAATCTCGGCAGAATTACAGCCTAAACAGTCTAGAATTTCTTCTCCTTTTGATCAACAATTTCGCACAACACTTGCACAGGATTTTTCAGTCATCAACACCCACACAAACTCTTCCTTGTTTGGCCCAAAATTCTGAACACATTCAGCCTTCTTTTGAGCAGTATTTCGGCCAGCACAAAGGAGCAAATTGTAGAATATTTTCCTCCACTACACCCTCCCAAATTCGGCAGCAAGAGGGGGCACAACAAGCTGAAATTTCGCCCTTGCTGTCCAAGAAACCTAAAGCCATTAGGTGTCTTTCTAAACATCACCATCTACCCCTAAACCAATCTTCTCCAACTCTAAAGCATAGCAACCGTCTACCCTCCCCATTCTACATGAAAATTTCAGTAACTTCTCTCTGCAAATTTTCGAAAACTCAAGACTATTCTAAGCCAAAAATCGAACACACCTTAAGCTAAGCACAAATCCCTTCAACCTCTTGATGTCGTTTTCTCTAATGATTCTTTTCTCTTTCTTTTACCTTTAAATCACGCCCCGTAGAGGCTGATTTCACCTTCTTCCTTAATTTTCGGTCAAGAGGAGCAAAGGAGGTAGCTTCTCTCTTCTTCTCAAGCGAACTCGGGACGATCACCATAGGAGCATCGAGACCTCATTACCCGGTAGTTGCAAGGTAAGGGAATACCCTCCCTTGATGCCGAAAGTAAAGTTTAATGGTGTTTATTAGCGAGATAAACATGTGGTCGTAGTATATGATCTTTGGGGGATTGAATAGTTTACTTGGAATTAAATAGGGGATTGCGAATTGCTGTGAAAATAAATGAGATTAGAGCATGTTTGAATTAATTGATACCCTGCTCATGATATTATATGGTTTAGATCAGGAGGATAATTAAGGAAAGCAAGCAGTGAATTTATCACGTTTATCTGAGGCACATCAAGTAAGTCCTTGCATAAACTCTTTTATTAAATGTTGTGATGGTAAGTCCTTATGTAAACTGTTTTGTTAAATGTTGTGATGGCAAGTCTATGTTGTGAAGCTTTGTAAAGCTATTGTTAAACTATATTTGCTTGGGTTGTAAACGTGGATATTTATTCTTTAAACGGTTTTGTCAAACTAATGATTTTATCAAGAAAACTATTCTTTTCCTTAAATTTTTAGAAATCTCTTTTAAAGAAAATCACGTTTTACAAAGCCAATGTTTGGAAATATTTTGAATCAGGAACTGATGGATAAGTTCGTTGAGTACTCATTAAGGGTAGGCTAACAATACTAGTCTTGGAGGGCTAGCGTAAGTCTTCTGGTAGGAAGCCACCTCCAGAAGATGGGTCAGGCCAATCCGAGCTAGCATGTATACCTGGTATGGTATTATTTATATTCCCGGCATGGACACCCGGATGGTTTTGTTGGGTGTAGAGATGGAGGAGTATCTCACCCGGTAGGTTGTACACTCACTTTGATCAGAACGCCCAACGTGTGGTAATCTAGTCTGGATAAGGTGCACAAAGTGTGGTGCCTTGGCCATTTTGTTCTCATGGACCCAACGTGTGGTGACATGACTGTTTATTCGAGTGGAGGATTTATTTTGTACAAAGTGTGACAATGAGAAAAACCCACTCCTTGCGAAAAGAGATTGTTTATGACTTGCCAAATTATTTCTATAAATGTTTTACACTTTGCATACACGTACTATTCAAAACACCATGCGCACACACAGGACTTACTGAGATTTATTCTCACACTGTTTTACATTATGTTTTCAGGAGATAGATTGTGTTGAGGCAGCGGGGCTTGATAGTAGAGGCTTTGGCTATTTTTCCTATGCTGTTCTAGGGGACTTTTGTCATTTATACTTCTGAACAATATTTGTTTTATTTCGTTTTGCTCCAAGTTGAGCCTGATGTAATAAGAGTATTTCTTTATTTATCTAAGTTGATCCTTTTGGAGATTGCCTTTATATTTTATACCTCGTTCTAAAGACCTCTTGTCCTACGGGACGGGGCGACATCCCCGCCCTTTTAGGGTACGTAGTCGGGTGTTACACCCAGTCAAAACCAACCTTAGAGTAAGGGGGTTGGAATGCATACCATATTTTATTGCATGTTTAAATATATTTTTATATGATTTTATGTGCTTTGAATTTAGGTTTTATTGTCTCGAAGGCTTGATTGTGAGTATTGAGTGAGAAGGGCAAAATGGTAATTTTTGCTTGAGGTGAAAATGGGGAGATAGCTTGAGGATTAAATAGGAAAAATATTTTAGGGAAAAAATAAAAACAAGAGTTGTTTTGGATTAGTGGTTAGGCTCAAATCCCATCATTAGAGCTATAGCATGATTGAATTTTATTTTTGCTTAGGAAGTGATATTTTTGGCCTTAGGTGCTTTAGAATAGGGTAGAGGTGTTATCCTAAGGGAGGCATGATAGAAGTATCATAATCTTACACTTTTACCCTACACAAAATTCCTAAGGGGAATTCATTTCCTCTTGATCCTTAATTTTTCCTATTTCTCAATTCATTAGTTTGTTCAATTTGTTTAAGCCAGTTTTATTCTAGATAAATTCCAGCAATGTGCTGTGGCTTTAGAGGTTCAAAACGTCTTAGTGAAAGACATCTTATGGACTGAAACCATAGAAGAGGGGGAAGGATTCCAAGTGAATTAATTTCCCTAGTGAACTTTCTAAAACTTCACTCTAGCTAGGTTCATTTTCTTTCATGTATTGAACTGAAATTTTTTCCAGCTTCTTGAGCCTTCAAGGTGTTGAAATTCTTAGCTATTATTCCCTCCCAAATGCTGCCAGAAATTGGCCCTTTTGATCAGCTTGAAACCTGAATTTTTTTTGGCCATTTTCGGACTGCACAAAGGCTGTGCAAAACCAGAAAAATCCATGGGCAAATTCGCAGCTTTGGAGGTCCGAAACCAAGTTGTTTTATTTCAGTTTTTGTTCAACATCTTTGCCAGGTTTTTCCTCCATAAAGAAGGCTGGAAACCAGACTTGAAAGACCTCTGAAATGGCCTTCAAATCCTCTGCAAATCGGCTGGAAAATGGCAGCTAAAACTGCCCAGAAAAATTCCAGCCCTTGTGAAAATTCTGTACAGAATTTTTTTCCAGCTTGTTTCCTAATTCAGCCCTAGCCGAAACTCCACCCTTCTTTTGCACAAACCACCCTTAAATAGCCATGAACTGAACTCCATTGTCCTCCCCAAGTTTCTGCACGAAAATCCAATCATGGCTACCATAAAAGATTTCCAAAAAAATTACTGCAATCATACCTTGATTGGATACCAAAATTCCAGCCACCATAATTTAGCAACCTTCCATAAAATATCCCTCAAACAACCAGACATTTCCTTCACCATTATACTCCTTATTTTCGGCCACCCTTAGCCTCCTTCAACCAGCTTTCATCCAGCTGAAATATTGCACAAGTAGTTGGCCATGGCAGCTTCCCAAAAGCTCTCCAATAATCAAAGATATTCTTATTATATTTAATTTCCAAATTTGCTTCCCAAAAATATTCTTTAAGGATTTCAATAACTAGCCTTTCCTTTTCCTTTCCAAACTAGAAAATCATCTACCAAAACCCTACAAGCAGTTGGCCAACCCTAATCCCTTCAGAAATTCGGCCAGCCTTGAACAAAACCTCTCTACTCTCTTCAACCTTCAAGAACACATAACATACCAAGAACACCTACTCCTTCCTTTCGCCTAATACCTCTCCAAATCACTTCAAACTTCTTTTAACAATTTCAGTTTTTATCTATACACTACCGGGAGTCCATCCATACCACTTTTAACATTAAACTCCAAAATCCAATTTGCTCTTTTGGAACAGAAACCAAAAATTTTGTGAAAGCTCAAGAACACCTTCAAGGTAGGTTTGTTCAAACAACTTCATCTTCTCTAATCTTTGATCTCTAATGAATATACATATAAATAAGCATGCTAATGGACTCTCTCCTTCTCTCTTCTCTTCTCTCTCTCTCTCTCTCTCTCTCTCTCTCTCTCTCTCTCTCTCTCTCTCTCTTGGCCGAACCACACTCCCACTTGGCCGAATGATTTCATCAACCATGGCCATGCTTTCTTCATCTTCCTTAGATGGATTTAGACATCTAGGAGTTGAGATTCATTCGAAACTCCTTCAAAGTATTCACCAATGAAGTAAGCCTTTTTAACCCTCATTTTAAATTCTAGATTCATGTCTCTAGGATGATATTAGTAGAAGATGGATTATGAATAGGGCTTGAGCATGTATTGTTGTGATGAGTTGAGATTAAAGCATTAATAAATGTCTATTTATGATGGAGATGGGATCTGTGCATGAGTTGATTATCTTGATTGATTGTATGGTGTCTTTAGGGTTTAATGCATGCCTCTATGTCATAGTTAGTATTTGTGATCAAGTATGCTAGAGATTATGTCACTTTTGGTGAATAGGATTTATATTCATGTTGGATTATTGAAGGCATGATTATATTTATGCTAGTAGAGGTTAGATCATATCTTGATAAATTTAAATCTATGCTATTATGCATGATTTAGATGATTTGATGAGTTGAAGGGATGCATATGTTCATGATTGTAGTTAGCAATAGAAATATGAACATGATCTAGTTGTCCCAAAGCTAATTTTATTTCATCAATAACATATTTAATATTATAATTTTTCTAGTAAATTCGAAAAAACCCCAAGAAGGTAGATTTGGACTATTATATATGTAATAAAGATATTTTAATCAATTAAATAGTGGTTTTGAAAGAAATAAAATATATAGGTATTATATGATTAAATAAAGCCTTTTATGAAAATAATCATAATAAGTAAACTATTTATTATTAAAATTTAATTATTATCTTTTAATCAGAACCTATTAAAATTTATTTATTATTTTTCAAGAAAGACTCATTAAAATTTATTTTCAACTAATTTTAGTTATCAATTATTTTCTAACAACTAAATTATTAATAAATCATTATTTTACCCAATACCATCTAGGACTCTTCATCAAATAAACTCTAATTTTTTCTTAGTAAGATTTAAACCTTCAACTTATTAGTACTTATTTCCCAGAATACTAATTATTTAAATATCAAACTAGACTTAGCTTATAAACCTATTTTATTTATTATTTGGCCTTAAAGCTTGGGGCACTAGGATCACGGTAGTAGTGAATTGAACTAGTCTTATTTGTGAAAGTGGATTTTGGCTTGAGATTGAATGTGGTTTATATTTACCCCAGGCGGGGTTAGGACAACTGTTGAAGGCCTTTATTTAATTCAAGCTAAGGTTCAGGTAAACTCCTGCATAAAACTCGATTGATGTAAAATGTTTATTATGGCAAGCCAAATGTAGAGTGCATGGACACTCGGTTCTGCAAAGGCAATTGAGGATTAACTTCTTTCTTATGCCAGACAAACAAACTATTTGAAAATCAATAAGCAGATTTACTCAAACTCAAAACTCTTTCCAAAATTGATTTTGACAATGACTTTGGAAACCCTTAATTGCCATTTTCATGTGGAACGGTGCTTTGTTCATTTTCTTCCAAGTGGGAAACGTCATTGAGTACTCATTAAGGGTGGACTGTCAGGGCTAGTCTTTGAAGGGTTAGGGTAAGTCTCTCAGTAGGTGGCCACCTCTGAAGGGTAAGTCCTTCCCGGATAAGATGTCAGTCCAGTAAGTCGTGCCGGTCCGAGCTAGTAGTTTATTTTTCTGTCAAGTGACTGTGTTTTGCCGGAATGGACACCCGGTTATTTTTTGGGTATAGAGAAGGAGTATCTTGCCCGGTAAGCCGATCACCTATCTTTTGTTAGTCTGCACAAAGTGTCAGCATTCTGACCGGTTATGGGGCCCAAAGTGTGGTAACCCATGACCACCTTTTTGAGTGGTTGATTTTACTGATTATGTTTGGTTGGAAAAGCCAAAACACCACTCTTGATTTTGACTAATGTTTATTGCTTGTCAGTGTTCTCTTATAAAGGTTTTATACTTTGCATTCACGAACTATTTCCACTGGACACTCAAAGCACATACGGACTTATTGAGATTTCTGTCTCACCACCATTTTTACTATGATTTCAAGTCGATCCTGCTGTGGGGATGAGTAGCTAGATATTGCTTACCTTGGAAGACTTTCTGATAAATTTATTTTGTGTATTGCTTTGGGGAGATGAGAGTGGATAAATTTTATTATGGATTTGTTTATGGTATTCTTGGATTTATTCTTGGGTTGTAATAAATTTTAAGTTAAAGTATTATTTTTATTCCACTATTTTATTTGTGTGACCTAGTTATAAAGACCCCTTGTCCTTCGGACAGGGCGACATCCCCGGCCCTGGCGGGCCTAGGTAGCGGGGTGTTACAAGTGGTATTAGAGACTAGGTTATGGCAAATATTGATGAAATATGTTCCATTTATTTAAGTTTAAAATCTTTATCTAATTTATCTTGTTTATGTTGTAAGATGGTTAGAATGCTTATATACTAGGAAGACCTTCTAGTTCCCCAGCCTGCCTCTCAGCCAGTTATCCCTATGGAGGATAACAGTGATGATGAGATTAACCCTATGGAGGATAGCAGTGATGACGAGGTCCAGATCCTTGAGCCACCCCCAATTCCGGTGATAAATATAAGCTTTGACCGTGAGGATAAGGTGATAGTAGTGGAGCCTGGACCCCACCCTCATAATCCCGAGGTGGACTTAGCAGCAGGTAATGATGACCCGGGGGAGATAGACTATGAGTCTCCACCTAGGCCTTCTTTCCTTCCTTCTTTCAGCCGAGTTAAGCCCAGGGAAAGTTCTCGGCGCCCTGGGAAGGAGCCAATGGAAGGATTTGCCAGTGGGGATGGGGTAGATTTTTCTAAGAACTCTGGGGGTTGGTTATATAAGGCTGATAATGAGGATTCTGATGAGGATTAGAGGGCTAGGAGTTATTTCAATTTGGTTGTTTATTTATTGTTTTCCATGGATTTTTATGACAAGGATTTTTAATTGTACTTTCTATCAGAATTTTGAATTTATGCAAGTCCATTTTTGAAAGAGAATTTATTCCTTTGACAAAACTTACATCTGATTTCCTTTTACATACAATCTAGCTTGAATGCATGTACAACTAAAATGATTTGATCCTTGAATGCATACACTTAACATTTGGGGTATGGTTTAGAATGGCACCCAAGCGCCGTGCAGCTTCTTCAGGCAGAAGGATTCCGGAGGCAAATCATGTAGCATCGGAAGTTGAGACTGAACAGATATAATCACCCAATCGAGGTAATGGAAGTAGTGATCCAAAAATGGGAATGGGGTCCGATGCACCGGTTGATGTGTCAATGGGCCAGGCACTCAGTAAGGTGGCCGAGATTTTGCAGACTTTGACTGAGCGAAGGAACCCTAGAGGGAAAGATTAGGCGTTAGAGCGGTTCCTGAAGTTTCAACTGGCCGTTTTCATGGGCGAAGCTAAACAAGATCAGAAGGCTGAACAATGGGTTGAGCAAATGGAGGATATTTTCGCAACACTCTAGTACACCGAGAAGTGGATGGTTAAGTTTGCGGCTTTCCAATTGAGAGGACCAACTCAGGCATGGTGGCAGCGGGTCCAAGACGAATGGGAGATGGTCGAGCAGGAATGGACGTGGTCCAACTTCGTTGAAGCCTTTAGGGCTGAGTACATCCCTCAGTGGATTGTGGAGAAGTGAAAAGACGAATTTCAGAATCTAAGGCAGGGAAGCATGCCGGTGGCCTAGTACGCGGCCCAGTTCACCCAGTTGTCCAAACACTGCAAGAGATTGGTGGGAACTAAGCAGAATAGGACGAGACAGTTCATCAAAGTGCTGAGACTGGAGTTGAGGAGAGCATTGGCACCTGCTCCACCGATAACCTATTCGGGGGCTGTAGACGCAGCTACTCGAATGGAAAATGAGGACCGCAGTAGGATGGCAGCAAAACCATTCCAGCCGCCAAGACAACTGCACGGACACTTCTCGAGACCGCAACCCCACAAATGCCCCACCAATCACCAATGGCAAAATAGGGGAAAACAAGCCTGGACAGCACCGGGTGGACCTGCCCCGAATCTCCCATCATGCAGGCAGTGTGGAAGGAAAGGCCACACCGAGAGGAATTTTTGGTCCAAGGGTAGTGAAAGGAAATGCTATCATTGTGGTGACCCGAACCACCTGAGGAACACCTACCCCAAGTTACACCGAGTCGGGTAAGGAAACCTGGCTCAGAACCCGAGGCCCCACCGAGCTAACACCACGGGAGCATCCGGGAGTGGAGCACCAAAGCCGCAAGTGAAGGCCAAGGTATTCGCTCTCAACAGAGAGGAAGTTGGGGCCGATGCAGCGGTGGTGGAAGGTACATTCACTATTCAAGGACGTTCCATTACTGCTTTGATTAATCCTGGCTCTAATCATTCCTATATAAACAAGTTATGTGCATGTCATTTGGGTTGGGATGGAGTAGAGCTACCTTTCACTTTAGTGGTGAGCACACCTTTGGGGAAAATGGTGTAAGCGGATCGGTATGTGAAAGATTGTAAAATTAATGTGGGGAGAGAAAGTCTGGAGGGAGATTTAATAGTGTTGGATATTGAGGATTATGACCTGATTTCGGGGATGGACTGGTTAGCCAAGCATGGGGCTAGGGTAGACTGTAAGAATTAGACGGTCCAGTTCGTCAGACCGAGTTGTGATATGTTGGAATTTAATGGCAAGAGTGTGAAAGAACTTAAGTATTTGATTGCGGGGGCTAAGGCCCAGAAATTGCTGAGGTAAGGGTGTCAAGGTTATCTGGCTTATATAAACAAGTCGAAGGACCAGTGCACTCTGGAGGACACCGAAGTGGTGAAGGATTTTCCTAATGTGTTCCCAGCGGAACTTGATTCGCTACCTCCCAGCCGAGAGATGGAATTTACCATAGATTTAGTTCCGGGAGCGGAACCAGTATCGCGAACCCCATACCGGATAGCACCAGCAGAGTTGAAAGAGCTGAAGGAACAGTTAGAGGAGTTAGTGGGTCAAGGCTGCATCAGACCTAGCACGTCGCCTTGGGGAGTACCTGTAATATTTGTGAAGAAGGACGGAACTTTGAGGCTATACATCGATTGCCAGGGGTTGAACAACTTGACGATCAAGAACAAGTATCCCATGCCGTTGATTGACGAGCTATTCAATCAGTTGCAAGGATCCAGTTGCTACTCTAAATTGGACCTGAGGCAAGGGTACTACCAAGTGCGGATAAGAGAGAAAGATATCCCCAAGACGGCCTTCAACACCAGATATGGACATTACGAGTTCGTGGTGATGCTGTTCGGGGTGACCAATGCTCTAGCAGTATTCATGGACTTGATGCACTGAGTGTTCCAACCCTATCTGGACAAGTTCGTGGTGGTCTTCATCAACGACATTTTGATTTACTCCAAGAGTCCAGAGGAGCATGCGGAGCATCTGAAGCTTATATTGGAGAAATTACGGGAGCACAAGCTGTACGCCAAGTTCAGCAAGTGCGGATTCTGGCTAGACAGTGTGGCATTCCTTGGCTATGTGGTGACCAAGAAGGGAATCAAGGTAGACCCGGCAAAGGTTGAAGCGGTATCAGAATGGAAGCAGTCGGAGAATATCACCGAGATTCGAAGTTTCTTGGGACTGGCTGGTTACTACCGAAGATTCATCAAGGGATTTTTTACGCTTGCATCGCCAATGACCCGTCTGTTGAGAATGGATGTTCCATTTGTATGGAACGAAAAATGCGAGAAAAGTTTTCAAGAACTAAAATAAAGACTGATGACAGCACCGATATTGAGTCTACCGGAGGAAGGTAAGCCTTACGCGCTGTATACCGACGCTTCAAAAGAAGGATTGGGAGCCGTGTTGATGCAGGACTGGAAGGTGATCGCTTACGCTTCTTGGAAGCTAAGACCTCATGAAGTGAACTACCCTACTCATGATCTGGAGCTGGCAACTATAGTGTTCGCCCTAAAGAAATGGCGACACTACCTGTATGGAGCCAAATATGAGGTGTTCACCGACTATAAGAGTCTGAAGTATATCTTCACTCAAAAGGATCTGAACTTGAGGCAGCGAAGGTGGATGGAATTCTTGGAAGAATACCATTGT
The DNA here is from genome assembly GCA_026120185.1 of Voacanga thouarsii. Classification (NCBI taxonomy): domain Eukaryota; kingdom Viridiplantae; phylum Streptophyta; class Magnoliopsida; order Gentianales; family Apocynaceae; genus Voacanga; species Voacanga thouarsii. Next base: position 3,262,046 of record JANUWF010001153.1, read on the forward strand.
CCAATCAACTACCATCCCAGGAAGGCCGACGTTGTGGCGGACGCCCTGAGCAGGAAAGTTGGAATGCCCAGACTAAGGGCGCAGGAAATGCAAGCGATTCAGGATGTGTTGGACAGAATGGTGGAAGTGCAAGACAAAAGAATTATCGTCAGCAATTTGAAGTTGGTGTCGGATTTGAAGTGGGAAATCGTGGAAGCTCAACAAAGCAATGCCAAGTTTCAACTTTTCAAGGATAAGGAGTTCAAGCGGCCAGGCAGTGAATTCCATCAAAACGAGGAGGGAGTACTGCATTTCAAGGATCGGTTGTGTATACCCGATGAGCAGCAATTAAAAGACAGAATTTTGGAGGAGGCGCACAAGAGCAAGTACGCCATTCATCCAGGGGAGGTCAAGATGTATCAGGATTTGAAGAAAGCCTATTGGTGGCCTGGACTGAAACGGGATGTGGTCAAGTATGTTTCAACTTATCTCACCTACTAGAAAGTCAAAGCGGAGCACAGGAAGTCTGCGGGACTATTGCAGCCATTGCCAGTACCAGAATGGAAGTGGGAGGAGGTGACTATAGATTTTGTCACCGGACTTCCCATGTCAAAGACCTAGAAGAACGCCATATGGGTAGTGGTGGATCGACTAACCAAGTCGGCCCATTTCATACCGGTAAATGTGAGGGACTCGATAGAGAAGCTAGCTCAGACTTATGTTCGAGAGATAGTCCGACTGCATGGAGTGCCTTCGAGCATAGTGTCAAATCGAGACCCGAGGTTTACATCTCAATTTTGGGAAAAGTTTTAGGAAGCGATAGTGTCGAGTTTGAAATTCAACACGACGGCTCATTCGCAGACTGATGGGCAGTTAAAAAGGGTTATTCAAATATTGGAAAATATGCTGAGAGCCTGTGTTCTGGACTTTGGGAACAAGTGGATAGACTGTGTACCGTATGCCGAACTGTCATATAATAATAGCTACCAAGCCTCGATTGGGATGGCACCGTATGAGGCTTTGTATGGGCGCAAATGTCAGGTACCACTGTACTGGAGTTGGTCAGAAGATGGTCAATTGAGCAAAACCAGAGAAGTTTGTGTCCAAGAAATGTTAGATAAAGTGAAATTGATTAGGGAAAGGTTAAAGGCAGCTCAGAGCCGACAAAAGAGCTATGCGGACAACCGGCAAAGAGAATTGGAATTTCAAGTCGGGGACATCGTATTTTTTAAACTGACGCCGAATAGGGGAATTTTGAAGCATTCAAAGGGCAAAAAGTTGAATCTGAGATATTTGGGGCCGTTTCCGATTAAGGAGAGGATTGGGCCGGTAGCATACCGATTGGACCTGCCAGATGGATTGACGGGAATCCATGATGTGTTTCATGTGTCACAACTAAAGAAGTACAATGCTAATCTCGGTCATGTTTTGAATGATAAACCATTAGTGTTGCAGCCAGATCTAAGCTATGTGGAGAAGCCTGTACGAATATTGGACCGCAGTGTTAAGACTCTCCGAAACAAACAGATACCGAAGGTCAAGGTTTAGTGGGAGCATCATGGCACGCGAGATGCCATGTGCAAATTAGAAGAGTAGGTTAAATGGAAGTATCCCGAGCTGAAACAGAGGCATTCTTGAATTTCGGGACGAAATTCTTCTAAGGAGGGAGGATGTGAAACCCCAGTCAAAACCAACCTTAGAGTAAGGGGAATGGGATGCATATCATATTTTATTGCATGTTTAAATATATTTTTATATGATTTTATGTGATTTGAATTTAGGTTTTATTGTCTCGAAGGCTTGATTGTGAGTATTAAGTGAGAAGGGCAAAATGGTAATTTTTGCTTGAGGTGAAAATGGGGAGATAGCTTGAGGATTAAATAGGAAAAATATTTTAGGGAAAAAATAAAAACAAGAGTTGTTGTAGATTAGTGGTTAGAGATTTGGAATTAATTCTTGAGATCTTGAGTTCAAATTCTATCATTAGAGCTATAGCATGATTGAATTTTATTTTTGCGTGGGAAGTGATATTTTCGGCCTTAGGTGCTTTAGAATAGGGTAGATGTGTTATCCAAAGGGAGGCAAGATAGGAGTATCCTAATCCTACTCTTTTACCCTACACAAAATTCCTAAGGGGAATTCATTTCCTTTTGATCCTTAATTTTTCCTATTTCTCAATTCATTAGTTTGTTCAATTTGTTCAAATCAGTTTTATTCTAGAAAAATTACAACAATGTGCTGTGGCTATTGAGGTTCAAAATGTCTTAGTGAAAGACATCTTATGGACCGAAACCATGGAAGAGAGGGAAGGATTCCAAGTGAATTAATTTCCCTAGTGAACTTTCTAAAACTTCATTCTAGCTAGGTTCATTTTCTTTCATTAAACTAAAATTTTTCCAGCTTCTTGTGCCTTCAAGGTATTGAAATTCCTAGCCATTATTCCCTCCTAAATTTTGCCAGAAAATGGCCCTTTTGATCAGCTTGAAACCTGAATTTTCTGGCCATTTTCGGACTGCACAAAGGCTGTGCAAAACCAGAAAAATTCCTGGGCAAATTCGCAGTTTTAGAGGTCCAAAACTAAGCTGTTTTATTTCAGTTTTTGTTTAGCATCTTAGCAATGTTTTTCCTCCATAAAGAAGGCTGGAAACCAGACTTGAAAGACCTCTAAAATGGCCTTCAAATCCTCTGCAAATCGGCTGGAAAATGGCAGCTAAAATTGCCCAGAAAAATTCCAGCCCTTTCGAAATTTCTGTGCAGAATTTTTTTCCAGCTTGTTTCCTAATTCAGCCCTAGCCAAAACTCCACCCTTCTTCTGCACAAACCACCCTTAAACAGCCATGAACTGAACTCCATTGTCCTCCCCAAGCTTCTGCACGAAAATCCAATCATAGCTGCCGTAAAAGATTTCCAAAAAAATTACTGCAATCATACCTTGATTGGATACCAAAATTCCAGCCACCATAATTTAGCAACCTTCCATAAAATATCCCTCAAACAACCAAACCTTTCCTTCACCATTATACTCATTATTTTCGGCCACCCTTAGCCTCCTTCAACCGGCTTTCATCCAGCCGAAATACTGGACAAGCAGTCGGCCATGGCAGCTTCCCAAAAGCTCTCCAATAATCAAAGATATTCTTGTTATATTTAATTTCCAAATTTGCTTCCCAAAAATATTCTTTAAGGATTTCAATAACTAGCCTTTCCTTTTCCCTTCCGAACTAGAAAATCATCTACCAAAACCCTACAAGCAGTCGGCCAACCCTAATCCCTTCAGAAATTCGGCCAGCCTTGAACAAAACCTCTCTACTCTCTTCAACCTTCAAGAACATATAGCACACCAAGAACACCTACTCCTTCCTTTCGCCTAATACCTCTCCAAATCACTTCAAACTTCTTTTAAAAATTTCAGATTTCATCTATACAGTACCGGGAGTCCATCCATACCACTTTTAACATCAAACTCCAAAATCCAACTTGCTCTTTTGGACAAAAAACAAGAAATTTTGTGAAGGCTCAAGAACACCTTCAAGGTAGGTTTGTTCAAACAACTTCATCTTCTCTAATCTTTGATCTCTAATGAATATACATATGAATAAGCATGCTAATGGACTCTCTCCTTCTCTTCTCTCTCTCTCTCTCTCTCTCTCTCTCTCTCTCTCTCTTGGCCGAACCACTCTCCCTCTTGGCCGAATGATTTCATCAACCAGGGCCATGCTTTCTTCATCTTCCTTGGATGGATTTAGACATCTAGGAGTTGAGATCAATTCGAAACTCCTTCAAGGTATTCACCAATGAAGTAAGCCTTCTTAACCCTCATTTTAAATTCTAGATTCATGTCTCTAGGATGATAAAAGTAGAAGATGGATTATGAATAGGGCTTGAGCATGTATTGTTGTGATGAGTTGAGATTGAAGCATTAATAAATGTCTGTTTATGATGGAGATGGGATCAATGCATGAGTTGATTATCTTGGTTGATTGTATGGTGTTTTTAGGGTTTAATGTATGCCTCCATGTCATAGTTAGTATTTGTGATCAAGTATGCTAGAGATTATGTCACCTTTGGTGAATAGGATTTATATTCATGTTGGATTATTGAAGGCATGATTATATTTACGTTAGTAGAGGTTAGATCATATCTTGATAAATTTAAATCTATGCTATTATGTATGATTTAGATGATTTGATGAGTTGAAGGGATGCATATGTTCATGATTGTAGTTAGCAATAGAAATATGAACATGATCTAGTTGTCCCAAAGCTAATTTTATTTCATCAATAACATATTTAATATTATAATTTTTCTGGTAAATTCGAAAAAACCCCAGCAAGGTAGATTTGGACTATTATATATGTAATAAAGATATTTTAATCAATTAAATAGTGGTTTTGAAAGAAATAAAATATATAGGTATTATATGATTAAATAAAGCCTTTTATGGAAATAATCATAATAAGTAAAATATTTATTATTAAAATTTAATTATTATCTTTTAATCAAAACTTATTAAAATTTATTTATTATTTTTCAAGCAAGACTCATTAAAATTTATTTTCAACTAATTTTAGTTATCAATTATTTTCTAACAACTAAATTATTAATAAATCATTATTTTACCTAATACCACCTAGGACTATTCATCAAATAAACTCTAAATTTTTCTTAGTAAGATTTAAACCTTCAACTTATTAGTACTTATTTCCCAGAATACTAATTATTTAAATATCAAACTAGACTTAGCTTATAAACTCATTTTATTTATTATTTTGCCTTAAAGCTTGGGACACTAGGATCACGGTAGTAGTGAATTGAACTAGTCTTATTTGTGAAAGTGGATTTTGGCTTGAGATTGATTGTGGTTTATATTTACCCCAGGCGGGGTTAGGACAACTGTTGAAGACCTTTATTTAATTCAAGCTAAGGATCAGGTAAGCTCCTGCATAAAACACGATTGATGTAAAATATTTTTTATGGCAAGCCAAATGTAGAGTGTATGGACACTCAGTTCTGGAAAGGCAATTGAGGATTAACTTCTTTCTTATGTCAGACAAACAAACTATTTGAAAATCAATAAGCAAATTTACTCAAACTCAAAACTCTTTCCAAAACTGATTTTGACAATGACTTTAGAAACCCTTAATTGCCATTTTCATGTGGAACGGTGTTTTGTTCATTTTCTCCCAAGTGGGAAATGTCGTTGAGTACTCAATAAAGGTGGACTGCTAGGGCTAGTCTTTGAAGGGTTAGGGTAAGTCTCTCAATAGGTGGCCACCTCTGAGGGGTGAGTCCTTCCCGGATAAGATGTCAGTCCAGTAGGTCGTGCCGGTCCGAGCTAGTAGTTTATTTTTCAGTCAAGTGACTGTGTTTTGCCGGAATGGACACCCGGTTATTTTTTGGGTATAGAAAAGGAATAGTATCTTACCCGGTTGGCCGATCACCTATCTTTTGTCAGTCTGCACAAAGTGTCGGTATTCTGACCAGTTATGGGGCCCAACGTGTGGTAACCCATGACCACCTTTTTGAGTGGTTAATTTTATTGATTATGTATGGTTGGAAAAGCCAAAACACCACTCTTGATTTTGACTAATGCTTATTTCTTGCCAGTGTTCTCTTATAAATGTTTTATACTTTGCATTCACGAACTATTTCCACTGGACACTCAAAGTACACACGGACTTACTGAGATTTCTGTCTCATCACCATTTTTACCATGATTTCAGGTCGATCCTGCTGCGGGGATGAGTAGCTAGATATTGCTTGCCTTGGAAGACTTTTTGATAAATTTATTTTGTGTAATGCTTTGGGGAGATGAGAGTGGATAAATTTTATTATGGATTTGTTTATGGTATTCTTGGATTTATTCTTGGGTTGTAATAAATTTTAAGTTAAAGTATTATTTTTGTTCCGCTATTTTATTTGTGTGACCTAGTTATAAAGACCCCTTGTCCTTCGGACGGGGTGACATCCTCGGCCTTGGTGGGCCTAGGTAGCGGGGTGTTACAATTCTCATGGTAAACTCATCATATCTTCCATATGTTGAAGGTTCATCGTCAAATCGACCTCTTTTATTCAATAGAAACAACTACACATTCTGGAAAAACAGATTGAAAATCTATGTGTGCTCAATCAATTTTGAGTTGTGGAATTTGGTAGAAAAGGGTCCTTTTATTCTTTCAAAAGTTGTTGATGGCGTTAAAATACCTAAACAATATGATGAATTTGATTTTGAAGACAATGCTAAAATGACATTGAATTTTCAAGCTATAAATATCTTGTGCTGTGCACTAGATGCCACTGAATACAATTGAATTAGTGGTTGTGATTCAGCGCATGACATGTGGAAATTACTTGAGATTACCCATGAGGGGACAAACTAAGTTAAGGAATCCAAATTGGGGCTTCTAATTCATGATTATGAATTATTTACAATAAAGCCGAATGAAAGCATTACTGATATGTTTAGTAGATTCATATCAGAAATGGTTTCAAAGCCTATGGAAAGGTTTATTCCTTTAGGGAACAAAATTGAAAAATTCTAGATGCATTGCCTAAAAGATGGCAACCTAAAGCTTTTGCTATGGAAGAATCTAAGGATTTAAAATCCTTACCAACCGAAGAGTTGATTGACTCTCTTCTAACACATGAAATGAAGCTCAAGAAGTTTCAGAAATCTGATGATCATAATAAAGGTAAAAAGGGAATAGGACTGAAAGCTTAAAAAGAGGATGAAGAAACCAGTCAATCTAACAGTAGTGATGAAACTGAATTAGACAATGAAGATCTGACAATGATAACAAAGAAATTCAGAAAGATGTTCAATAAAGGGAACTTCAAAAGAGGAAAGAAGTTCACAAAAAGAAAAAGACAAACCTCAGCGTTCAAGCCTCAATGTTATGAATGTAAAAGTACTGAACACTTATTGCTGACTGCCCAGTTGCAAAAGGAAAAGAAGGCAGAATGCTTAAAAAGAAAAATGACCTAAGGGCAAAGAAAGGCAGAGGATTGATGGGGACTTAAGACAAAAATGGGTCTGAGTCTGAAAAAGAAGATTCTGAGAACGAAACTACCAATATATGCTTCATGTCCATGGAAAGTGAGGCACATTCATTGGAGAAAATGAACTTCACCAAGTGGTTATTGGACAGCGGTTGTTCAAGACATATGACTGGAAATGAAGCCTTGTTAGAAGATGTGCAAATCACAAATGAATGATTCGTTACCTTTGGAGACAAGAAGAAAGGAAAAATTCTTAGGATAGGTAATATTGGTAATAGTTCCTCAATCATTATAGAACAAGTATTATTAATTGATGAGCTAAAATATAAGTTGCTTAGCATTAGCCAACTATGTGACAACGGCTGCAAAGTCATTTTTTAAAAAGATTCTTGCTCTATCATAGATAGCTAAAATTTTGAAATAATCTACATTGCCAATCATATTGAAAATGTGTATGTATTCTATCTAAATGATCTTATAGCTCATGGTATTAGATGTCTCTCCGTATATGACAATGATGATTACCTTTAGCATAGAAGATTAGGTCATATATCTTTTGATTTGCTAAACAAACTGTCTACAAAAAAGCTTGTTAGGAGATTGCCCAAAATGAAGTTTGATAAAAGTAAAATTTTTTATGCATGCCAATTTGGAAAACAAATCAAAACTTCCTTAAACACAAGAAAATGATTTCAACATCAAAACCTCTTGAATTAATTCATATGGACTTGTTTGGACTAATGAAGACTGTTAACCTTGGAGGTAAAAAGTATGCATATGTGCTAGTTGATGATTTCTCCAGATTTACACGGACTTTATTTCTTGTATAAACGGATGAAGTCTTCTCTGAATTTTAAAAACTGATCAAATGCATCCAAAATTGTATTGGATGCATACTAATTTCTATTAGAAGTGATAATGGTAAAGAATTTTACAATAATGAATTTACACACTTTTGTGATGAAAATGGATTATTTCACAATTTTTCAACAGCCAAAACACCTCAACAAAATGGTGTTATTGAGAGGAAAAATCGAACTTTGCAAGAAATGGCTAGATCTATGATTTGTGAAAACGCCCTTCCAAAAACTTTTTGGCTGAAGCTGTTAATACAGCTTGCTATATTGTAAACCGAGTGATATTGAAACTGTTTCTGAGAAAAATACCCTTTGAACTTATGTTTGACAAAACTCCATCAATCTCCTATTTTAAAGTGTTTGGCTATAAATGTTTTATCCTTAATACCCGAGACAATCTTGGAAAATTTGATAACAAATCCAATTAGGCTATATTTCTTGGATACTCTTCCAATAAAAATGCATATAAAGTGTACAATAAAAGAACTCTATGTGTGGAAAAATCCGTACATGTTGTTTTTGATGAATCTAACATTTTTTTTCCAATGAAAAATGATGATGATGTATGAGGTTCAAAGGAAGTAAGAAAAGACCAATTCAAAACTCTACCATTAGATACTCATGCAAAAGAAGAAGAAATTGAATAACAACAAGCTGAACAAGGAAGGTAACTAACTGAAGAGTCCACGGATCAACAATTACCAAAGGATTGGAAATACAAAATCGGTCATCCCAAAGAACAAATCATTAGTAATCGAAGTTATGGAATTAAAACTAGACGGTATTTCATAGATAACTGTGCCCTTCTCTCTAGTATAGAACCTAACTGTATTGATGTAGCACTGCATGATACATTTTGGATAATTGCTATGCAAGAAGAACTAAACTAATTTGAAAGAAATCAAGTATGGAAACTTGTCCCTAGACTACTTAATCGTCCGGTTATTGGTACCAAGTGGGTATTTAGAAACAAACTTGATAAAAATGGAGCTGTCATTAGAAATAAAGTTAGACTGGTCGCCCAAGGATTCAATCAAGAAGAAGGCATTGATTATGATGAGACATTTGCTCCTGTTGCTAGATTAGAATCTATAAGAATGCTTCTTTCTTTTACTTCCTTCAAAAATTTCATGTTCTATGAAATGGATGTTAAGAATGCGTTCCTAAATGGTTTTATTGAGAAGAAGGTGTGTGAAACCCCAACTAAAACCAACCCTAGAGTAAGGGGGGGTTGGGATGCATATCATATTTTCTTACATGAATATATATATTTGAATGATTTATATATGCTTTGGAATTGTGATTTATAATCTAAAAGGTTTAGTTATGTTTATTGAGTAGGAAGGGTAAAGTGATAATTTTGCTTGAAGTGAAAATAGGGAGATAGCTTGAGGATTAAATAGGAAGAATATTTCGGAGAGAAAATAAGAACAAGAGTTGTTGTGATTTAGTGGTTAGAGCTTTGGAATTAATCTTTAAGGTCTTGAGTTCAAATCTCACCAATTAAGTTTTATCATGATTAAATTTTATATTATATGAAGTAGAATATTTTCGTCCCTTGCATGCCATAAGTAGAAGTAGGAATGTTGTCCTGGTGGAGACATGAAGGGAATGTCTTAATCCTACTCTTATGCCCTACAAGAATTCTTAAGGGATTCATGCCCTTTTTGTTCCTTAGCTTACCTTAAATTCTTCACCAATTAAACTTATTCAATTTATCCAAATCCACATTTTAATTCCAGAAAATTCAACAAGGTTTATTGACTTTGGAATTTCGAAAATAGCTCCTTGAGGATAGAGTTTTGACTAAAAATTGGGAAGGAGTTAAGGAAGGTTCCTAAGAGAATTAATCTTCATGGTTGAACCTTCAAACTCCACTCCATAAGTGTTCATCTTCTTCATGGTAGCAATCTGGAAATTTTCTAGCTTCTTGGTTAGTCCAACTTTCGAAAACTTCAGCCATTTTTCTCACTCAAATGCTGCCAGAAAAATAGCCAATTTGTTCAGCTTGAAGACTGAAATCCTTGGCCAAAAATCGGACTGCACAAAGCTGTGCAAACCAAGAAAAATTTCTGGACAATTTTGCAGTATGGCAGACCAAAAACCAAAGCTGTTTCTTTAGCCCTCAAACCAGTAATTCACCTCTGCCTTTCCTCCATAAAGAAGGCTGGAAATTAGCCTTGAAGAACCCTCCAATACCTCTTCAAACTCACTGCAAGTCGGCTGGAACATTGCAGAAAAAACTGCACAAAAATTCCAGCAAACCATTCGAATGACCAACCAGAAAAATTTCAGCCTTACTCCCTCTTCAAACCTTATTCGAAAATCACTTCAACTTTCTGTGAAATTAACCTTAGTCAGCCATGAACAGAACTTCATCACCTTCTCCATTGAACTACACGAATGAACACCATAGCTACTCCTTAAATTCCTCCTTCAATTACTCCAATCAAACTTCCAATTAAAATTCAAATTTTTAGCAAATTGCTCCATAAAAACTTCCATGGTTTAAGCTTCAAACAACCAGAAGTTTCCCCACCATTGCACACAACATTTTGGCTACCCTATAACCACTTCAAACCTCATTCATCTCAGCAAAACCTCAACAAGCCAGCCGGCCATTGAAGCTCCCAAAGAACCTCCATCAATCAAACCACTCTACCATTTCTTCTACCTTGATTCACTCCATGAATTACTCCCTTTGAAATTCAAATGATCAGATTTTCCTCTTCCCCCTAATCTAAAAATCCAATCACAAGAATTACTCTAACCATTCGGCCAACACCTTTCAACAATTTCATCCAGCATTCTCTCCATTCTCTCAATTTCTCCAAGAATACCAAGAACACACACCAACATTCTCCAAGCCTAAGACCAGTCCAAACACCTCCAATTCTTTCCAAAAACTCTAGATCACGTCTACTCACCCTCTAAAGACCATTTCTGTATTTTATAACATCAAACATCGAAAACAAAATTTTGCTATCGGATCAAAAACCAGAATTTTTCTTGAAGATTCAAGAACTCTCTCAAGGTAACCAAGAACGATTTTGATCATCTTCTTTCCTTCAATCTTTAAACATGATATACTAATACTCTCTCTCTCTCTCTCTCTCTCTCTCTCTCTCTCTCTAGCCAAAATGGTTGTTTCAACCATGGCCGTTCTTCTTCTTCTTTCTTAGACAAATCAAGCCTCCTACGCAAGTAGATCTCCTTGGATCTTCATCAAGATTGTTATCAACCAAGTATTTCTCCTTAACCTTCTCTATAATTCTAAAATCATGCCTCTTAAATATGGATGAAAAAGGATAGATTATGATGGGGGGGATTGAGTATATGCTTGTGTATGAAGGAGTTGAGATTGGAGCATAAGGATGTTTTGCCATGGTTAAGTTCTATAGTATTTCTTGTAGATCGATGCATGTTTTTCATGTCTTGAGTAAGTTGGATAGTTAAGCATGCTAGATATTATGTCACCTTTGGTGAATAGGGTTTTGTGTTCTTGTATTCTTGTTGAAGCCATAAATATGATTATGCTTAGTGAAGTTTGGATCATGTGATAGTAGATATGGATTTAAGCCTTTATTCATGAATTGAATGGTTTGTTGATTGATGTTGGAGTTTATGTTCATGATTCTTGTTAGCCATAGGAAAATTATGATCATGACCTTGTTGATCCTAAACTACTTAAGTTAGCCAATTTTATTACGTTAATCAAAATTAAGACTATATTTTCCCTCAATAATTTCTAAAACCCTAGGAAGCCTTGGAGTTAGAATATTAAATGAAATAGTGAAATTTTAGCCAAATAAATGATATCTTTAATTAAAAATAATATATATATAAATATTTATATATAATAATAATATTAAATTAAATAAAGCATTTTATATAAATAATAATAATAGCTAGAATATTAATCTTGTAGGCCTTGTATTCATAAATACTATTGAAATTTATTTATTATCTTTTGATCAAAATTTATTAAAATTTACTTATTATTAATTTTATTTATTAATTATTTTCTAACTATTAATTATTAATTAAGAGATTAGTAATAATTTATTATTTACTTTAATCTAGGACTTAGGATCCTTCATCATATAAACCCTAGTTTATTTATTTGAACCTATAACTTATTAGTAGTTATTTTACAACCCCTAGTTATTTTCACCTATCAAACTAGACTTCTTTTACAAAAACATTTACCATCTAGCCTTAAAACTTAGGACATTAGGGTCATGATTGTAATAAGTTGAATTAGATTATTTATGGAATCGAATATAGCTTGAGTATAACCACATGGCTTGTGTTTACCCTAAGCAGGGTTAGGTCAGCTTTGGAAGATTTGTGAAATTGCAAGCAAAGGATTAAGTAAACTCCTACATAAACTTATTTAATGTCAAAAGGTTACTATGACAAGCCAAAATGCAGAGTGTATGGACACTCTCTTTTGTAAAGGCAATTAAGGATTATTTCCTTTCTTGTTCAGACAAGCAAATCTTTTGAAAACCAAACAAGCAATTTTGCTCAAACACTAAACTCTTTCTAAAAAATCAACTTTGACACGAATTTTAGAAACCCTTAATTGTTGTTTCCAAATAAAGTAATGTTTTACCAATTTTCTCCCAAGTGGGACAATCAACGTTGAGTACTCAATAAGGGTAGGCTAGTAGTATTAGCTTTAAAGAGCAAGAGTGAGTCTTCTGGCAGGAAGCCACCTCCAGAAGATGAACTCAACTTAGAGAAGCGATAGTATTACTTAGTCATGCCGGTCCGAGCTAACAAGTTTCAGTCAAGTGGACTGTGTGTTTTTGGAGTGGGCAACCGGAATGTTTGGGTGTAAAGAATGAGGAGTATCTTACCCGGTAGGCCAATCACCTACCTTTTTTGTCAGTCTGCACAAAGTGTGGCATTCTGACCGTTATATGGTCATGGGGCCCAACGTGTGGTAACTCATGGCTACCTATTTGAGTGGTTGTATTTATTGTGCACATGTATAGTTTGAAAAGCAAAACACCACTCTTTATTTGAATACTTATTTATTGCTTGCCATCATTTTCTTTCACATAATATTTACAACTTGCATACATGAATTATTTTACCTGAAACACTCAAAGCACACACACGGACTTACTGAGATTTTTATTTCATCACCTTTCATGCCATGCTTTCAGGTCGATTTTGCTGTGGAGATGAGTAGCTAGTTTGTTGCCTGCTTGAAGACATTGTGTTATTTCTTTTGAATGTTACTTTGAGAGATGATAGTGAACAATTCATTTTGGATTTGTTCTTGAAGAATTTTTTTTGGGTTGTAATAAGTTTTAATTTTAAAATATTGTTTTATTTTCGTTTGTGTGACCTAGTTATAAAAACCCATTGTCCTTTGGACGGGGTGACATCCCCGGCCCTGTTGGGCCTAGGTAGTGGGGTGTTACAAGATGTATGTAGAACAATCTCCTAGTTTTATTCATGAGCACTATCCAAATCATGTTCTCAAACTTTCTAAGGCTCTTTATGGATTAAAACAAACACCATGAGCTTGGTATGAGAGGCTTATTGAATTCTTGATTTCAAAAGGTTTTTTAAGACGCTTAATTGATACCACTTTATTTATCAAATCTAACAAAATCTGATGATCTAGTTATTGCTCAAATTTATATTGATGACAACATTTTTTGTGCTACTAATGATTCTTTGCGTAAGATGCTTGCTAAAACTATGTAGCAAGAATTCGAAATAGGTTTGATGTGAGAACTAAACTTCTTCCTTGGACTGAAAATTAAGCAAACCAGTGATGGAATCTTCATAAATCAAGCTAGGTATGCCAAGGAGCTGCTCAAAAAAATTGGTATTAACGAAGCCAAAGAAATCTGCATACCTATGAATACTTCTATAAAACTTGACAAGAATAAAAAGGGTTAGAAGGTAGATGAACATAAGTATAGAGGTATGATCGGAAGCTTACTCTATCTCACCGCTAGCCGGCCTGATATTATGTTTTCGGTTTGTCTTTGTGCCCAATTTCAATCATGTCCAAAGGAATCACATTTATGTGCAATAAAACGCATCCTTCGATATCTAATTAGCACACATGATTATGGCTTATGGTATCCTTACACTAACACATTTGATCTTATAGGACATACTGATGAGGATTATGCGGGCTGCAAAGTGGAAAGAAAAAGCACAAGTGGCCATTGTTAATTTCTTAAACACTCTCCAGTGTCATGGCATAACAAAAAGCAAGCATGTATATCTTTATCCACAACTGAGGTCGAATATATTGCAGCCGGCAGCTGCTGTACACAAATCTTATGGATGAAAAATATATTGCTCGATTTTGATCTTAATTTTAACTGTGTACATATATTATGTGACAATACAATTGCTATTAATCTAACTAAAAATCCTGTTCAACATTCTAGGACGAAGCATATAGAAGTTAAACATCACTTTATCCGCGATTATGTGCTTAAAGACGATGTGTGTGTTGAATATATTTCAAACGATGAACAACTCGCTGACATCTTTACAAAATCTCTGGCCAAAGAAAGATTCAATAGTCTGAGAAAAGGTTTGGGAATTACAAAAATCACGTGACGGACTTGTTTGCACAACTTTTCTTTATCTTGCAGAATCACTGAAGATAAAGATTTTGGACACAGTGTTTGAGTCCAAAACCTATCACCAAAACTCATCCCTGAAGAAGTTCCGTTTGGATGTATATTTTGGATCGGGCCTGAATCCAAAATAAAATTATCTTTGATGCTTCGAATTCTCCTTTTAAAATAATTAATTCCACATTTTCATATTTGAATTTCAAAATGCGTGTGCTTTTCTCAACACAGCTTTTTGAAATCTCTGAGTAATGTGGCATTTTCAATGTACTTAATGGCACATCTATCATAGCCCTCTAGGTATTAATAAAGGACATTCATTCTCTCTTCCAAAATCTGTAACCAAAAATTCCTTACTCCATCTTCCACAAAACTCACTGAGTTTTTTCTCCTTGAACATCCGAGTGTCAAAACCCTCAACTTCTCAAAAAGGCAAAAACGAAATCTACCACACCAAAACCAAAGAAGATGCCAAAAAATTCTCTAAAGAGAAAGAAGAAGCCTTCGGCAACCAACAAAGGGAAAGAAATTGCACTAGATTTCTCGGCCTCCCATTATGATTCTTCAAAATCATCACTAGAACAAGAGAGTTACGAGACTCAGGCACTTCGATTTATAGATTCAAAAAGTGAGTCCGATTATAATGATTGGGTCTCAAGAAATAGAACTGTGATGATTGGGTATCGAGTAAATCCATCATCTTTCTTGAATTACTCCAATGTATTGAATATGTTTGAGTCTATTAGTTGGGGTAGTTTACTGACTGTTGATGAAAAATTATTTACCCCGCTCATTTAAGAATTCTATACTAATCTGAGGAAAGGTCGACTTAAGGAAACAGGGGGAGGGTTTATGATTCGATGGTATCCTTCTAGAGTTGGGGGGGGGGGGGGGAACATTAAATTCGACCATCATTTGCTAAATAGAGTATGTGGAGTAAAAGATGAAGGGATTCAATATTTTGAACTGAATGAATTTCTAGAGGGAACTGACATGTTTGATTTAAAGAAATTTGAAGAAATGTTTGCTGATGGAAGGAGTTTTGAGAATTCTAATAACAAAAGCACCAAATGGCTAAATGGAGAAGCTAGGCTCTTATACCATATGGTCTCTACTATGGTAGTACCAAGTTTTGGTCATAAAACCTCCATTAACATAATGCAGATGGTGATTATGTTAGCCTTAGTTGAAGGAAAGAAAATAAGTTTTGGGTTTTTGGCTGCCAAATTGATGTTGCAAACAAGAAACACCTCTAGCAAGACCCTGCTGTATGGAAATCTGCTAACAAAAGTCTTCAGATATTTTGAAGTTGATTTAAATTCAATGCTCCATAAAAAATGAATATATATATATATATATATGCTTTATGTCCTTTGAGCGCATGGGATATGTGAGGATTGAAAATGAATGGAAGTTGCTCCATGACACAGATGGTAAGGAAAGGGAAAGATTGTTGAAAGTAAAAGCTGAAGGAAATAATGCCCCTTCTGTTGAAGCCAAAAGAAAAGTGAGGTAGAACCTCAAGAAGCATCCTCTGCCAAAGGGAAAGAAAAGGCTTAGGACAAAGGATTGTCTGAAAGCATCTGGGCTGCCATCAATTCTCTGGCTGTTAAATTAGATGGCCTCAGCTCAAAACTTCAATCTCTTGGAAATAGACTAACTGTGGTGGAGAAGAAGGCAAAAATAGATGAATTGGTGTCTACTCCTGCAGCACCTGCTCCAACTAAAGAAACAGCAAAGGACACTGTCCCTGAGAATGAAACTGGACAAGAACAGCTTGCTGAGGAAGTAATAGTTACTACACAAGACAAAGAAAAATCCCCACCTCAGGAAGCTGTAGCACCCTCTACCTCCTCTCAACCACGTGTCTCATTTGTGAAGAGATAGAAAAATGTTATGGTTAAGAGAAAATCAAGTAGGATTGCTGGTCAACACTCTTGAAAAGGTACTGGGTCGAAGACTAAAACAGTTCACATCTCCTAAAGTGCCCAATTAGTAGACTGCATTCTAATTAACCTCTACCCAAAATGAACTTAGCGCTGACTGATATCTTGAAAACTGAACAATTTTAGTTTCTTTTTGCATCTGAACAATTTATTTTCTGTCTTTTGAACAAGTCTCTTTGCTTCCTTTATAAATGCTTCATATCTATAAATATCCTTTTTCCTGCTTTATTTCTGTTATTGATTAATGACAAAGGGGGAGAAAACTTACTGATATTTTCATTGGATTGTGATTGAATTGACTGTGTTTACACCTTCCTGATATTTTTGTTAGATTGTGATTGAATTAACTGTGTTTATACTTGCCTGATATTTTCGTTGGATTGTGATTGGATTGATTGTGTTTATACCTGCCGATTGTGATTGAGCAATGTTGACTGGGTTTCTGTTTATGATTGTGACTGTGCTAGCTCCGCTGACTGTGCTATGATTATTCTATTGATTAGGAACAAATAAAAAATTAAAAAAAAAACTCACTTGATCATCTATGTGGTAATGTGCTCTGAATAACTACTCTCCCTGGCTAATTGTTAATAATGATCTAATGAATAACTGCTTGATATATCATTTGTGATCTCAGTTTGCTAATGTCCAAAAAGGACATCAGTTTGGTATCTTGAATGTCGTCCAAAAGTACTCTCTTCAAGAATAAAGGTATCTTTGAGGCTAGAGTTATTGGTAAAATTATTTTAAGTTATTAACATAATTCTAGGACAAATTCATTACAGTTGGATAGATTTCTTAATGATCAAAATTCCTTGAGAAAATCAGATAGATCAAAATTCTGAAAAATCCATTATATCCTACATTATGACAAGGAGAGTTTTGGACTCATATTTTCTTGATCTAAAAGTTCTGTCCAAAAATGTGTTCTTCAAAAACTTCATGATGTTTTGGACACACATTTTGGACATTCAAAACTCAAATTCCAAAAAGTTCCATACTCACTCTTACCAAGTTTTGGATGTACATTTTGGACGTACAAAATTAACTCTTGTTTTCTCTCATATTCATATATGCACATATTAAGGGGGAGCATCTCATCTTATTACTTATTTGCTCTAACTCTCTTCTATACATTTTTATAAAATCATTGTAATAGTTATTTATTTAAGGAATAGTCATGGGAAGGATGGAAGGAAGGAAGATATGGAGGTAGATTAGGCCATAGGCTCATTCAGTCATGCCTGTGAGTATATGCTTTAGTTTTTTATCTTAATTTCATAAGCACTCTTTAAGTCCTATAATGAGATATTGCATTTCAATGAAAAATATTCTTATTTCTCGCGGTCTAATATGTTCATACTGTATATATCATTGTTTTTATATCACAATCCCATCAAGTTTTGTCATCATTCAAAAAGGGAGAGATTGTTAGCCTTAAGGGCATTCTCCTATGTTTTGACTTATGACAAACATTGATGAGGACTAACTTGTGTGTTCTATATATGATAGGATATGTTTAACCTCAATTCTTCTAAAGTGTGTAAATAAGATTACTAAACAACTCTTAAGCAATGGAGTTCAAGAATGAGTGATCAAGTAGAAGACCATGCTTATAAGATTGCATAGCAAGAAGTCCTTATGGAAGAACTTTAGATTAGGAATCATTATTAAGGTATTACTTGTAAATTCTTATGCCTCTTTACCTTATGATTCAATTTATTTCTACCTTGAAGCACACAAACAAAAAAGATTTTAAAGTTTTATATCTCAGAATTTTGGATTGAGTGGTTTAGATGATTCTACATCCAAAAGATTGGTCCAAAATCTTGTGAACTATGTCAAATCGATTCTGCCTGAAAAAGTACCATTTTAGACTTACCTTTTGGATGCACCATCATATGAAACATGAGTCCAAAACCTGGGTAAATTTGATAGTAAAAATTAGCCATTTTATAATCATTGGTACTTCACTTTGTGTCTCTATATAAGGCTTCTAAACTCAATTTGACTGTAGATTTTTGTCCTATCTTTCTAAGAAACACTCTTGCTCTATAGAAAATAAAAATCTCCTTTATTAAAGTGCTTCAAAATAAATTCAAATTGTATCTCAAAGGTAAAAGAGTTTATGCTTTTTTCTAGGTGTATATCTGCACAAAGAAGTGAGCTTTTACTATTCCATTGATATTCAATCTCTTTTGTATACCAAGGTTGTTATGTAAAACCTATCTGGGGTGAGCCTTGATTTGTTAGTTGATTGAAAAGTTTTGGAAAACCAAGTATGGTGATCCTCTCTTGTATTTGGTACAGATTGATTCCATTAAGATTGGTAAATGAAATTTGGTTGAAAATCCTTAAGTGTGAGCTTAAGGTAATAAATGCATATCTTAGTAAATCGAACCACTATACATTCCGTGTCTCATTTATCTACATATAGTATTATTTACATTGTGCTTCTTATCTCAGACTAATTTTTGATATTTCTCAAAGTTTTCTTATACAGCTTTCTCTGTTGCAGTATAGTTGGTCCAAGAAACATGATGACCATTTATATTTTGTAAAATAGAATTCTTGAAATATTTTAATTTGTCAAAAACCTTATTTACCTCCCCCCTTCCCCCTCCCAAGGTTTTTCACCCTCTTTTTGTCTGAACTTCTTTGCAACTAATGTAACCTTATATTTATTGATAGTTCCATCTAATTTGAGTTTCTTCCTAAAAATCCATTTGCATCCAATTTTAATACACCCAGAAGGGAGATCAACCAATTCCCATGTCCCATTAGAGACAATGAAAGGTATGACTTCTTGAAAGGTTAATTCGTCCTTAACATTGTAATTAACAAAGTCACTTCCAAAGTCCTTAACTATTTTAGCTCTCTTACTCCTTCTAGGCTCTTCTAATTCCTTAATTTGAGTGTTTGAACTACTTAGACCTGCCCCATATGTTTCACCCTGTCCACGTGATCAGGAATGGAGTCAGATGTTAAGGC
This sequence comes from Voacanga thouarsii, assembly GCA_026120185.1. Taxonomy (NCBI): domain Eukaryota; kingdom Viridiplantae; phylum Streptophyta; class Magnoliopsida; order Gentianales; family Apocynaceae; genus Voacanga; species Voacanga thouarsii. The sequence continues at coordinate 3,281,438 of JANUWF010001153.1, forward strand.
TGAATCTAAAGTAGAAACATCTTGAGATAAACCAGTTTTCATGGGAAACACATCTTCAAAGAATGTAGCATCACGATATTGAATAATTATATTAACATCTATGCCAGATATTTCATATTTAACTACCAAAAACCTCATAGTATAACTTGTTTTCGCATAGCCAATAAAGATGGCATCAACAATTTTTTGTCATAACTTTTTCCTCTTGTTTTCAAGTATTAGAATTTTTGCAAAACAATCCCATACATGTAAGTATTTTAAGTTAGGTTTCCAACCTTTCCAGACTTCAAACGAAGTTACCTCTTTATGTTTGTGAAGGATTTTATTCAAAATATGGCAAGTCGTATTCAAAGCCTCACCCCACATATACTTAGGCAATTCAACATTCAAAAGCAGAATGTTAATTTTATCTTTAAATGTTCTATTTTTCTGTTCAACAATCCTATTTGACTTGGGAGAATAAGGAAATGTCTCCTCATAAATTATACCATTACTTTTGTAATATTCAACAAATGGATTAGACTCATACACTCCACCTCTATCAAATCTTAACTTTTTAAGCTTCTTGCTAGTCTGAGTTTAAGTTTCATTTTTAAATATGAGAAAATTTTTAGGTGCTTAATATTTGTGTTTAGGTAAATAAACATCACAATATCTATTGGAACTATCAATAAAAGTAATAAAATATTTCTTATAGTCCCTGGTCAACAAATCATTGAACTCACAAATATCTGTGTGAACTAAATCAAATATTTCTGAATCCCTTTCAATTGAGTAATATGGTTTCCTAGTTGTTTTAGCATCCACACACATTTAACATTTGTTTTTCTTATCAATAGCATGTTTAGAAATCAAATCTAAACTCATCATCATTTTAATAGAATTTAAATTTAAATGTCTAAGTCTACTATGCTAAATATAAGTAGATTACTAGTATGCACTATAGGATTAATAGAATTTTCAACAAAAGAAACTTTATTTAAATCAGAAGTAAATGATTCAACTCTTAATTTAAATAAACCATCTGATAAATAACATTTGCCAACAAAAGTATTGAAGTGTATAATTACTACTTTATTGCATTTGAAAGTAAATTCATACCCCTTTTTAACTAAACATAAACCACTAAGAATATTCCTACGAACTGTTAGAACATGATGCACTCTATGAAGTGAAAGAATATGCCTTGAAGGAAACTTCAAGTCCATGCGTCCAATCGCCTAATATATTGGCTGCAGTTAAGTTTCCTATTCTTACAATTTTTCCTTTAATTGACTGGTAAGACACAAAAAATAATTTATCAACACAAACGTACACATTTGCTCTAGTATCAACCAGCCACTTAAGTAGCTCATAAATAGTAAGGACTTCTGAGTTAACCAAAACATATAATTTCTTCAATATTAGTAGTAGTAATGCCCGTCTCAGCCTCAATAGTACAAACCTCAATAAGATGTGAACTTAAATCAGCTTCTATTCAACTAGTATCCTCTACCACCACATTGACTTGTGCTTCAGAATTTGATCCTTGTTTGACTTTAGACTTCTTAGATTGACATTCCTTAGACTAATACCCAACCTGACCATAATTACAATAAGGTTTGTTTGCTTTTGGTTTCTTTTTGGTCTTATCTTTTGTTTTATTTATATTTTTAGGGTTAGAATTAACCCCCACATTCCTCTGATTATTGTTCTTATTTCCAATAGTCACCACATGGACTTTAGACTCCACAGGTATATATGACTATTCTCTCTATGCTACTCTTCAATAGATATTGATTTCATCATATCGTTTAGAGAAATTTTCTCCATCTTATGTTTGAGAGATATTCCAAAGTCCTTTCAGGACTTAAGAAATTTTTTTATCACTAACATCCCTTAGAACTTTTCAGGAAGTTTCATATCCGCTTTATAGAGAGAGTGAATAATGAACTACAGCTCTTCAGTCTGTTCAGTCATAGACCTACCCTCAACCATCTGAAATTTTAGAAATTTAGAAACATAATACCTCTCAAGACTTTGGTTTTCGGTATTGTATTTCCTATTCAATTCATCCCATAACCTCTTTGCAGTGTAGGAATCAGAACCGTAGATATAAAAGAGAACATTTGTCAATGCTAATAAAATTGCCACTCTACCCATATCATTCCATTCATCCCACTCAGCAATCTCAGCTATTCTAGGATAGCTTTTAGTTGGTATTGACCTGTTAGCCTGTTCTACTGATTAAGCCTTTTATGATCAACGAAATTTTCATGCGTTGTTGCCAATACTTAAAATTCTACTCTGTACCAAATTTATCCAGTAGCTAATCGGGTTAACCAAAGGCTTATGGGCAACAAAAGTAGTACCTGGCAAACTAGCCATTGCAAGCAATCAACAGATAATTGTTGAATAACTTCTTGAAGATTGTTAGAAAAAAAAAATAGCATTGAAGAGCATAGACAAACAACTCAACGGAATTGAACAAGCACAGCCTACCCGATCAGGGCTCTAACAAATACAATTATCAATTATCAAAGAATCCGGCAAGACTAAATAGTCCAAGTAGGAAAAAACCAGTTAGAATAAAGACAGATAACAAAATCAGTAAATGGATTTCAAAACGTAAATCAAAGACTTATCTGTCAAAGCGTAGACCAAATCAACAATTCAATATTGGTTTGCCTTCAAGAAGTTATTCGTCCTACTTACCGGTGCTTGGTACAACGACTCTTTTTGCATGATAAGTTAGTCTCAAATCGTCGTTGATGCACACCAACAACGACCACCTCAAAAACCTCCTCAGTTTGTCGGTCTCCCAAGTCAAAAATATATGGAACAGAAAAGAGAGAGAAAGTTGCAAAAAATAGAGAAACATCATTTTTTTTTTTCCTATCTCTTTTCCTGCTCGAAATTTATATATATATATATATATATATATATATGTGTGTGTATGTATGTATGTATGTATACATACATACATACATACATACATACATACATACATACATACATACATACATACATACATACATACATACATACATACATACATACATACATACATACATACATACATACATACATACATACATACATACATACATACATACATACATACATACATACATACATACATACATACATGTGTGTGTGTGTGTGTGTGTGTGTGTGTGTGTGTGTGTTAGCCATAAGGACATTCTTCTGTATTTTGACTTATAACAGACATTAATGAGGACTAACTTGTGTGATCTATATGTGATAGGACATGTTTGACCTCAATTCTTCCAAGACATGAAAATAAAATTGCTAAGCAACTCTTGAGTAATGGAATCCAAGAATGGGTGATTAAGTATAAGATAAACTTAAGAGATTGCATATCAAAAAGTCCTTATGAAAGAACTTTAGAATATGAATCGTTTGTTAAGATATATTGTGTAAATTCTTATGTCTTCTTTACCTTATAATTCAATTTATTTCTACCTTGAAGCACACAAGCAAAAAGATTTCAAAGTATTAAGTCTTCAGAATTTTGGATTGAGTAATTTGGATGGCTTTGTATCTAAAAGCTTCGTCCAAAACTTGGTGAACAGTATTAAAATATTTTTGCCTAGAAAAGTGCCATTTTGGACTCATCTTTTGGACACACCCTCGTTCGATTCTTGAGTCCAAAATTTTAGAAAAACTGACAACAAGAAACTATCCATTTCTAGCCGTTGGAGTATTACTTTTTGCTTCTATAAAAGCTTTTAAAACTCGATTTTAAAGCAGATTTTTGTATTCTCTTTCTCAAAAACACTCTTATACTTTAGATTATAAAAATCTCCCTTTTTATTGTACTTCAAAGTGAAATCAAATTGCTTCAAAGAGATAAAGGTTGTTGATGCTCATTTGTTTTGAACATTCTCTCAAATGTGTGAGCTATCTCTATGTCATTTTTATAATCCTTTGTGAATATCAAGGTTGTGGTGTAAAACTCATTTAGGGTGAGCCTTGGTTTGTTAGTGATTGAGAGGTTTTGGTAAAACCAAGTGTGGTGATCCTCTTATATAATTGATGTAAATAGACACCATTGAGTTGGCTAAGTTTATAGAAATCTAGTTTAAAATCCTTAAGTGTGAGTTTAAGGTAGTGGATGTAAATCCTTGTAGATCGAACCACTATAAATCTCACGTTCATTCTTTTTGCATTTAATTTTGACAGGTTGTGAACTTCTTTGCTAAAATGTTTTCAATAATTCAAAAGAAATCTTTATGATTCTCACCAATCCATCTTTATTCTTGTATTAATTGCACATCTCTTGTCTTATTTCATTCAGATCATAGTTGGTTCCATAAAACTGTTCAAAAACTCTTCTTTATACAACTAGCAAACTCCTCAATCTGAAAACCAAAAGAAGGATTTCAAAAATAGATTTTTGAAAAGTGTATTAATTTGCCAAAAAAAAAAAAGAAATACCTTATTCAGCCCCCAAGGTTTTTTCATATATATATAGAGTTCTAGGAAACTTAAAACTGATTGGGACTAGGATACATAATCCAATCAGTTAATTGCTTCCACCTTTCTCTCAATTTTCTATACAAGTTAGAATTATTTAGGATACAATAAAAGAAGAGGAGTGTGAAACGTACCCATGCCCGAGCCCGAGTGCGTGGGTGGTAGTGTAGACTACTACCTTAGGCTTAATTATAAGTCTATAGAATACCTTTTAATATGTAAAAGCTCCAACAATCATTAACTTTTCTCAAATAGTTAAACATCCAACTTTAATATCCTTTAATTATAGATTCCTACTATAAAATGATTTCTACCATAGTCAAAGATAATCTCTATTATATGAAGAATAACTCTCAAAGATTATTTTCGGCTAACTAATTATGAGTTAAAAAATATGAAATCCTAAAGTTACCATTTTCAACAATCTCTACTTGTCGCTTCAAACCCCTCTTCTCCATCAATGTAAACCTATACTTTTCTAGCGTTCATATCGTGAATCATATTCAGAACCACCTTGTGATAGATATTTTAGACGGTAACTGAATTTCTATAGTGGAAGAGGGTGACGTCAAGACTCGTACCATTACGATATCAAACAAAGATAACATGATAAGCTTTTTTCTGACTGTTATACAAAATTTTTGGCTGATTTGCCTTTTGCACGAAGCTTTTACCCATGGACCAACACTCACATTTGGTCTAAGCTTGACAGAGTCATAGGAAACGATGGTTGGTTTTAGACACCTCTTTTGGCAGCAAAGGAATTCTTTCCTATAGGGTGTGTCTTTGACCACTCTATGGTGTTATGGAAGTTATAAGGATAGCAGCAGAATTCTTTCTCCAAACCATTCAAATTCTTAAATATATATGGGCCAATCATGTTAACTTTTGGGAAACATTACACAACTCATGGATCGTAGAGGTAGTTGGCACAAAATAGTTTTCTCTAGTTAAAAAGTTGAAGGGCCTTAAAAGGAGTCTTAAGGAGCTAAACAACAGAGAATTGTTTCATCTCTCATCTAGAGTCGCACATGCTAAGAGGGAAGTAGAGGACTTATAGGAAAATTTGATAAGGAATCCCAATAATGGCATAGAAGCTAACGGAAGCTAAGCTATCCTTGTACCAATAACTAGCCAAAAGCAAATATATAGCAGAAGGAGATCGTGGCACTAGCTATTTCCATGGCATTGTTAAGCACAACAAGAAAAAGAACTTTATTGCTGCCATGACAAAAACAGATGGAACAAGGATGACTGGCCCTAAAGAGGTAGCTGATGAGTTTGTTGCCTACTATACAGAACTACCTGGTGTCACACAATGATGCAAGAAGTTGAATGGGGATATAGCACGAGCAGGACTACTCTTGCTTCCCGAACACTTACACACTCTAAACAAGGAGATCGTAGCCATTGAAATCAAGGAGGCACTCTGGGATAAAAGCAATTTAAAGGCTCTGGGCTTGGATGGCTATAATACATATTTCTTTAAGATATATTGGGGTGTTGTAGGCCAGCTGATCACACAGTCGTGGCAGGAGTTCTTTTTTACTGAGAAAATTTTAAAATAGCCGAATCATGCAGTGGTAACACTTATTCCTAAATGCTAGCACACCAGTGGGGTTCGTGACGATAGACCAATATCATGTTACAATGACATATACAAAATTATCTAAAAGATATTAGCTAACAGGCTAAAGAAAATTGTTGAACATCTTGTTGACCTGGCTTAGGCCGCTTTCATAGGGGACAGATACATGGTTGACGATGTGCTTTTAGTGCAAGAACTACTTAAGGCATACTCACGCGATGAAGCTCTCCAAGATATGCACTAAAAGTGGATCTGCAAAAAGCTTATGATAGTATTAGTTGAGATTTTCTTATATAGCTTTTAAAGGAGTTTGGCTTTCCCTACAGGTTTATAAGCTGGATCAGGTAATGTGTGATGACCTGCACTTTTTCCATCTCAGTAAATGGCAACATGCAAGGTTTTTTCAAGGGGGGTTAGAGGCTAAGACAAGGAGATCCTGTCTCACTATTTTTTTTCGACTTATGCCTCGAAAACATATCTCACAGTATTCGGATTGCAATGACTAGAATAAATTTCAACTATCATCCTAAATATGATTCCCTAGGCATCACTTACTTAGCTTTTGCAGACATTCTATTTTTATTTTCCCGATGGGATCCAATTTTTGTGGAAATCCAGAAAAATTAATTGAAGGACTTTGAGAAGACATCATGACTGGCTGTGAACTATGTAAAATCTACTATCTTCACTGCAGGCCTAACACAACAGCAGTGGGAGGAGCTAGCGATGGTTTCCGGATTCCAGATTTGGGAGTTTCCCATCAATTACTTAGGTATTTCAATAGCTATTGGCAGAGTTCAGGTTAGTTTCTACAAGCCATTGATTGATAAATTGAGTAGAATAATTGGAACGTAGGCAGCAAACTCTTTATCTTATGCAAGGAGACTTGAGTTAGTTAGTACGCTCCGTTCTTCAGGGTGTTGAATGTTTCTCGATGTCCATATTCTCTATCGTAGGGGCGGTTTTAACACAATTCAATAGATTGGCAAGGGAGTTTCTTTGGAACGGGAAGCAGCCGATTGTCGCTTGGTCTTATATATGCATACCAAAAGCTGAGGAATGGCTTGGTCTAAAGGAATCAAGAGTATGGAACATGGCTTTGTTTCCTAAAACATTATAGAATATTCATGCAACTAACCAAACATTATAGGTTCAATGGGAAAATCACTAATACCTTTTTGGGAACTCCATATGGATAGTGGTATGCACTCATCTATGCTCGTCTCTTTTTAGAAGACTCTTGCAAATTTATGATCGATTGATAGTAGATGCTGGTTCTGTGAAGCAGGCATCAACATTGCTTGACTAATGGGGACTAAAGAGTCATGAGTTCACCAAATCTGCTTATAATTTTTTTAGGAATGTGAAGTTTATGGTACCTTAGGTTCATGCTGTGTGAAGAAAGGTATTCATCTCCAAGCATTCCTTTGTGTTATGGCTGGCAGTCAGACAGAAACTAAAGACAAATGATAGGCTTGTGTTTGTTCCAGAGGATCTGTTATGCCCTCTATATTAAAACATGCCTGAGACAACGAATCACCTATTCTTTGCTTACACCGTCACGGCTACTGTACGAGACATAATTCGACATTGGGTTAGATTATTTCATTGTATGTAAACCATCGCCAGTTTGGTCAAGTGGTTAAAAAAAGAAGCAAAGGGGATAGCTTGGACTGTGAAAATGAAATGCTCTGCACTAGCATCCACTATTTATATGATTTGGCATGCACAAAACAGGAGTTTATTTGAGAATGTTATTTGGCAACCGACGGATATTGTTAATAGGGTTAAAACACAGGTATACAAGACATTTTTTACTTTGTATTCTTATGTTTTGGCTTCTTTTGAATCCAATAGTTGTACACTTAATGATATACACAACTAGCTGTGCTAGCTAATATAATCCTTTTGCAGCTACAAGGCAGTAATACCGATGTACATCTCTTTTTGATCAATGCTATATTTACATTTTGATGATAATAATAATAATAATAATAATAATAATAATAATAATAATAATAATAATAATAATAATAATAATAATAATAATAATAATAATAATAATAATAATAATAATAATAATAATAATAATAATAATAATAATAATAAGATAATATGATAAGCAAAACAATTGACGTTAATAATATTAATACTTCTTAAAAACTATGATATTTATTTTACAACACTCTATATTGCCAAAATCATTTTTATGTGCATAAAACTAGTTAAATGCTCCATCTCTACTAAAATGCTCCATCTCTACTAGGTCCTTCAAGCCTTTTTTCTCTGTCGATATAAACTTGCATTTTACTAGCAATCTATATCGTGAATCATGATCAGTATGCTTATCATAAATGTTTCCAACGATAAGAAGTGTTTGGCAGTTGGAAAGACTGTCATCATAGACTTGTAGTAATAAAGATACTATCGTCGTAGTTTTGATGATTTTCCTGGAGATAGATCCTCATTTTGTGGAACCTTATACAGGTGGTATTGGAGGAAATTGGCCGATATGAGTAAGTAATATCTTGTAGAGTAACTTGCAAGATTACTAACAAGCTAGTTTATTTCTCTTTTGTGTATGCACCAATACTGTGGTTGCTAGGTGGGATCTCTGGTCTATCTAAACAACTTTGGGTAACACTTTAGATTGTCCACAAATATTGATGGGGGACTTCAACACATATTTCAAGCATATTCAAAGCTTAATGGAAAGCCTTTGATAGCTTATGAATTGCGAGATTTCTCGGATCTTTGCAACAATTTGAACATTGCAGAGTTACTTTTTTTGGGGACGTTCTACATATGGACTAATACGAGAGTGTGGTCTAAAATTGATAGGATTATGAGGAGTAGTTTCAATTCTGATTTTTGCTATAGCTGAATTCCTACTGATTGGGTGCATGTTTGACCACTAGATAATGCTTTGAAAAATGCAGCAGCAACATCATGCACCGTCTAAGCTCTTCATATTTCTTAACATCTAGGTTGACCATGGTGAGTTTATAGAGATAGTATGGAGAGCTTAGAGCTGTACGATGGAATGGACAAAGTAATATTGCATTTCAAAAAGACTCAAGGGCCTTAAACATGATTTCAAGAGGTTGAACTCCAAGAAATTCTCGCACATCTCCATAAGGTCACACAGGTCAAGAAAATAGTGGAAGAATTATAAGAGGGTTTGATTTGTAACCCGTCTAACTAGAGCTTGGTGGTGCAGGTAAAAGAGGCACAAGCTAAGGCTTAGAGACTATTGGAGGCCTAATTATGACTATACCAATAGTTGGGAAAGACTAGATACATTATTATAGGGAACCAGTGCATTAGTTACTTTCATGGTATAGTTAAACGAAATGCAAAATGGAACTTTATTACATCATTGACAAGTTAGATGGCACCATAACTACATGTCCGTCAGAGGTGGCATAAGAGTTTGTTGATTACTATTGTGGCCTTCTTGGGCAACCAAGCCGTGCAGAGGATTGAATGGGGACTTGACTAGATCGAGACCACATTTATTGCTAAAACAAGTACATAGCCTTACTAGGGACATTATATTGGCAGAAATTAAAGTTGCTTTATAGAAAATCTGAGTTTCAAAAACACAAGGCCCAAATAGTTTTAATGCCTAACTCTTTAAGAAAAGCTAGGGATTGTAGGGCAACTTATGACACAGGCATGCCTAGAATTCTTCTCGTTAGGTAATTGCTGAACAATGGAACCATACTGTCGTCACCTTGTTGCCGAAAGCAAAACATGTTAATGGGGTAGCCGACTATCGGCCAATCTTTTGCTGCAATGTTCTATATAAAATTGCGTTCAAGACCCTAGCCAATAGACTTAAAGTCATTATTGAACACCCTGTGAATCCGGCACAGGCTGCGTTTATTGAGGAACATTACTTAGTAAACAATGTCTTCCTAGCGCAGGAGCTCTTGCGAATGTATTGACAGAAACAATGCTTCCCAGGGTGTGTAATTAAGATGGATCTTTGTAAAGCCTATGAAAATTGTGATTTTCTTTTAGAGCTCCTTCACGAATTTGGCTTTCTTAATCGATTCGATAGATGGATACTGCAATGTGTAACGACAGTATCTTTCTCTATTTATTCAATGGAAATCTCCATAAAGTTTTTTAAGGGCGACAGAGGGCTCAAGTAGGGAGACCCCGTTTGCCTTTTCTTGTTTGTGATTTACCTTAAATATCTCTCATTTAGCTTTAAAGCAATAATGACAAGATCTGATTTCAACTACCATTGGAAATGTGGCTTTTTGGCCATTACCCATCTTACTTCTATAGATAAGTTATTGCTATTTTGTAGAGGAGACCAGAAATATGTACAGATTTTGCACTCATGCTTGAAGAATTTCGAGGAAACATTGGGTCTAGCAGTAAATTATGCTAAGTCCAATATGTTCTCAATTAGTTTATCTTTGCAGTAGCAGAAGAAGTTGGCAGCCATCTCAGGTTTTCAACCTGGGGCCTTTCCCTTTAGGTATCTTGTTGGGCCTTTCCCTTTAGGTATCTTGTTATACCTATTGATGTGGATAGAGTTAGGGTCAACTTTTACAAGACATGACTTGACAAATTTTTTGGGACAATTGGAAAATAGTTAGCAAACTTGTTATCATAAGTGGGACACCTTGAACTTATCCGATCCATGCTCTAAGGTTTCGAATGCTTTTGGTTATCTATATTTCCAATACCTAGGTAATGACATCGCAAATCAATAAACTGGCAAAGGGGTTTTTCTGGAATAGCAAACGATCATTGGTAGCCTGGGCAGATGTTTGCAAACCGAAAGGTAAAAAAGGACTCGACCTTAAGGATCTAAACATTTGGAACTTAGAACTACAGGTCAAGACATTATGGGACATTCAGGCAAACAAATAGACCCTATAGATTTAGTGGGTAATCTATTATTATTTGGATAGATATTCTATATGGGTAGTTCCTAGCAACACAACAGGAAAAATCGGCATTTGCGACGGCCAAAAACCGTCGCAAAACCGTCGCTGACCGTTTTTGCGACGGTTTTGCGATGGTTTTGGCCGTCGCAAAAAACGACGTCGCAATTTGCGACGGCCATGGGAAACCGTCGCTAATTGTGACGGTTTTGCGAGGGGAAAAAAAATTCGTTGCTATTTACGACGGTTTTGCGAGGATTTTGCGACGAATATTTTTGGTCAAACTTCACCGGAGGAATAATTTTTGCGACGATTTTGCGACGAAAAAAAGTGACCCTCGCAAAACCGTCGCAAATTTGCGAGGGTTTTGCGAGGGCAACTGTTGGCCCTCGCAAAACCGTCGCAAATTTGCGAGGGTTTTGCGAGGGCTAAACCATAGCCCTCGCAAAACCGTCGCAAATTTGCGACGATTTTGCGAGGGCTAACCTTGTGCCCTCGCAAAACCCTCGCAAATTTGCGACGGTTTTGCGAGGGCCACCCTTGTGCCCTCGCAAAACCGTCGCAATTTGCGACGGTTTTGCGAGGGCACAATTAACCCCAAGTTGTGACCCTCGCAAAACCGTCGCAATTTGCGACGGTTTTGCGAGGGCACAATTAACCCCAAGTTGTGACCCTCGCAAAATCGTCGCAATTTGCGACGGTTTTGCGAGGGCCACCTGTAGCCCTCGCAAAACCCTCGCAAATTTGCGACGGTTTTGCGAGGGCTACCTTGTGCCCTCGCAAAACCCTCGCAAATTGCGACGGTTTTGCGAGGGCACAATTAACCCCAAGTTGTGACCCTCGCAAAACCGTCGCAATTTGCGACGGTTTTGCGAGGGCACAATTAACCCCAAGTTGTGACCCTCGCAAAATCGTCGCAATTTGCGACGGTTTTGCGAGGCCACCCTTGTGCCCTCGCAAAACCCTCGCAAATTGCGACGGTTTTGCGAGGGCACAATTAACCCCAAGTTGTGACCCTCGCAAAACCGTCGCAAATTGCGACGGTTTTGCGAGGGCACAATTAACCCTAAGTGTGACCCTCGCAAAACCCTCGCAAATTGCGACGGTTTTGCGAGGGTACAATTAACCCCAAGTCGTGACCCTCGCAAAACCGTCGCAATTTGCGAGGGTTTTGCGAGGGCCACGACTCGACCCTCGCAAAACCCTCGCAAATTGCGAGGGTTTTGCAATAAATTTTTTTATTATTATATTTATTTTAAATTATTACCCTATAAATCAACCCTGAAATATTATACAAATAAATATCAACGAGTATGTTCATAATCCAAAAAAATACTATAAAAAATTAAAAATAAACCCAAATAAATATAATTAAATATTAAAATATAATATAAAATACATAATAAGTATCTAAAAAAGTAAAATAATTCACAAAAATAAGTAATAGTGTATAAAGAGTATAAAATAAATATAACAAGTCTATGTAAGCAATGAAGGAGCGATGTGCAGAAGGAGGTGGAGGAGGGGAACGAGAGCCACTACGTGGGCCGGGTGCTCATCGAGTTGGATCAAATCCATCGTCAACATTTGGATCTTCATCTTCGGCATTAGCGGCCGCAATGCGCGCTTCTATCTCCTCTATGGATGGCATAGATGGTGCGGGAATACCCATTTTGTCAGACATAGCTGCCATCCAACCACCAAATGTAGGCTGCTTGTTGCTTCATGAAGTCTCGGTACAAGTCTATTTGTCGATTGAATCTCCGCTCGGCTGTTGAACCCTTTGCTCTACTAGATGTCCAATATCAACTACGTAGGAGAAGATGCATGCGATCCACTTTGAGACGAGTCTAGTTCGAACATGTGTCGCCTACGAGCCTAACCCAAAAACTCGTCCCCTTTTGAACCCGCCTTGTGCCTTTACAAACATGGCTTTTTCATCAAGAGGAATAACGAGTTCTAGAGTCACTAGACTCGGATCGAGGAGTGCTACGTATGAGATTTCGCACCTCATCCTAAAAAAAAAAAAAGAATTGTCAATAGTAATTATCAAAATAAAATACAAATTCCACACGGTATAAAGAATTTCAACATATTTAATCTATATAGTACCAATGTACGGCGAGATCGCTCAGCGACAAAGCCGACCCTTTTGTGGCCCGCTACGAAAGACATGTAATGTCTCAAACATGTACGTGTAGCTAAAAGAACTCCCCTCCTTGGCCCGCTACATTTATGTTAACACAATGTAATCATTACAATCTTACATAAATTTGTAATAAAACAATTTAGATTAATAATTAATTAAGGCATGTAGGTGAATTACCAAACGGTCCTCGTGTTACGTGAGCGAAATAGACCCTCCGGTATGGGTGCGGCTACTCCCACGATTCTTTTTGTTGGTGGATGAGAGCTTACGATACTTCTACGATCTCCGGTACTCGCAAATGTCATTCCAATACTTGTGCCTCTATCCAATGAGGACATACCCAATCATCCCTCTTCCTCAACCTAGACATTATGTCCGAAAATCGCGTCAGACACTTCTTTTCCCAATTTGATCGAATTAGCGAAGCATACTCTTCCCTCCACCGAAAATATTTCTGCATGATCATGATTAAGATTTACGATTAACATATAACATAGTACTTAAACGATAAAAAATACTCAAAAATTGCTTACCCCAAATTCTTGAAACCATAAGTCTCGCACGGTTATCGGGACGTGCGTGTATGTCGGATACGAACCGGTGAAATGCTCTTTGTATTATATTTGAAATTTCTCGGACACATTTGTCCGAGCCAGTGAACCTATTTTTGGTGCAATGACAATGTACAATATAGTTATATTAATCTCAAAAATAATAATAATAATTGAACTAATAATCAACATCTTACAAAGTATGAATATGTTACTTACCCGTTTCCCAGTGGAACAATCCAAGGTCGGGAGTCCGTAACTTGCAACCCAACGGAATGCGAAGGCTGAAGCGGCGGATGATTGAAAAGCGGGGATGGTACTCCCTCATCTCCAATAGAGCCATGTAATGAAGGAGGCACGAAAGCCTTTGTAGGCTGAGTAGGGGATGGAGTATAAGGCTCCGACCCTCCTGACTCCCCTCCCTCAATGATCCTTCATTAGAAGACATTGCTAAAGGAGATGAAAAAAGAAAAATAAGTAACCAATAAAGGCGAAGCCCACTCCAAAAGAAGGATGTAAATAACCAGTGAATAAAAATGATAAAAGAATAATAACATTGAAACGTTATATCTATTCGCTAGTTTAAAGTAATACAATAATAATGCTTTGCTGATGATGGATATGTCAAAATAAACATTGTACTTGTAAATTGAATTTTAAAAAAAATTTGATAGAGTCTCCCCTATAATTGGGCATTTCCCGGGCACAAGGCCACCTCAAGATTTGACAACCAAAGCAGCTGTTACAAACAACAAAGACAGATCTTTTAAATATAGAAAAATTCAAAAGATAACTAGGGGTAATCACCCATTACCCAAGAGGAATGATCACCCATCACTCACGGGGAATGATCACCCATCACTCACGGGGAATGATCACCCATCACTCACGGGGTTCCAATTAAAATGTTCGATATAGTTAAAATCAAGCTAAAAATTATAAATGCCTCTGTCCTTGTGAATTGTCTGTCAATACGACAACAATACAATATATAAACTACCTTGTTGTTTACACCACAAAAGAATATAATAAGGAATAACAAAAATCCTCCAGAGTTTGTACAAGTCTAAACGAAAGATTCTGCAAAAAAAAAGAAGGAGATGAGATTCCAGACAATTAGACAAAATTGTGAAACAAAATTGTATGTGATGGAATTTAAAATAATAAAAGATTCAAGGCATGTAGATTCAAGTAACAAATAAATTGTAAGTTAAAATTTGACATGGGATAGTAATGATGCAATAGATTTCAGGATTCCCTCACCATTAACTATATTATTTGTAAATGAATTGAAATCGAGGCCTATTCACTAGAATCATTCTCCGATCTGAGACTCATCATCATCTGCGAGGTATCGCTACTCGTTTCCCATTCATCTTCTTCCTCTTCATTTATAGGAGAACTATCCCTTGCTTGTTATAGCCTCATCATGAACATCCAACATTTCACTCATACCATTCTCATGCGTCGAGAATACCAAGATCAACAAATAACGATATGCTTGACTTCGTCGATAGCATCTACTTCTTCTGATAAGCTCTATCAACCACGGGTGCATCTATTATATGTCGAGCTTTGGTTTTGCAAGCTGCCAACCAATCGAGATCTTGGCCTCTTACTCCCTGGATATGATGCATAATACACTTGGATAGCTTGTTGAGCTAGAACAAATGGATCATAGTTAGCATAGCTCCTTTTGTGGTTAATTTCTACAAGATTATACTGCGGATGTACCCTCGTACCACGATTCAATGTTTGATCAAACCGGTGACATTTAAAAAGAACAATGCTTTGCTTTGTGGATTACCAGGAAATTGCACTTCAATAATCTCATTTAACACTCCATAGTAATCGGAGTCTCGATGCGTCATTTCCAATCCCTTTCACGCAAACACCACTATTAGCTTGTTTTCTTTCCCTCCGCATAATCATGAGTGTGAAATCGGTAACCATTAATTATGTACCCACTATATGATTTCACTAGTCTTGACGGACCCCAAGCAAAGTTCCTCAAGCATTCATTTGTAACCATATTTTACGAATCTTGTACCTAAAAAACATTAGACAAGTTAACCTCGTAATTATGAAAGTTATAGCATTATGAAACTCCATTGAATCCCCAATGGAGTTCCAAATGCAAGTTATTATCTTATGAGACTTACATATCCACTAAACCATTACGCAAATTCAAGGCTGATACTTCTATTGATTTCTATCTACGATATAGTCGGAGCCGGACTTCGTAAGTGTGCAGTGAATGCCCTGTAATGCATTAGAATTAGATGGAATGAGTCAAAATCATTATGATGTATCATTTATCGTATAAAATGTATGAAGTAGTAGCTCGTACTCAATGTATGGCTGCACTTCACCACAATTAAGCAACATATAAATTCTTGCTGCAACGAATTCTTCGAAGTAAGGAACCGAGTTCGAATTCGTCCTATCACCCGTCCTTGAACATTGCGGATTGACGACCCGGGTTCTTGCACCCTCTCTAATCGTTCTCCTTCTTCATTACGCGCTGGAATTGTACGTTTTGTTTGTACATGTGGCTCAAAATAATAAGAGAAGAAAGTGGATGCTTCCTCAACTAGATAAGCATTGCGGATTGACCCTTCAACTCTAGCCTTATTTTTCACCTTGATTTTCAATTGATGCAAATACATGTCATTTAAAAAAAATACGACTTCGAGTCACACACACTTATATCGAACACTGCTATGAAAAGAATTAGATTGAATTATTCGATTACCGTTCAAACGGGTACATCCACCTATATTGAACGGGGCCACAAACTCTTGCTTCGTAAGGCAAATGAATTAATAGGTGTTCCATTACATCAAAGAATGCGAGGTGGAAATATCTTCTCCAACTTACATAACAATAAAGGAATATCGGACTCCAATTTGGCCATATGAGCTACATTCAACTTAGGAGAGCATAGATCACGATAAAAAAGACTCAACTCCGTCAAAACACCCCATACATTAGAAGGAAGAAATTCCTTCAATGCAATTGGAAGTAGTCTCTCCATGAATACGTGACGAGTCATGTGATTTCATACCGGATAACTTCAACTCATTCAAATCGGCACATCTTCCAATGTTTGAAGCGTATCCATCCGGGAGTTGCAATCCCCTCAACCATTCTAGCAAAAGTTTCTTTTGTTACGATGTCAACGAGTAAACGACTTTAGGTATAGCCACTTTTCCTCCTCCCACATTCAAGGCATGTAGCTTGGGCCTATGGCAATAAATTTCTGAGTCACATCTAGCCTTTAAATTGTCTTTTGATTTACCCTTTACCTCAAGAATTGTATTCATGACATTGTCAAATACATTCTTCTCATTGTGCATTACATCAATATTATGTCGGACCAAATTAGTACGCCAATACGGCAAATCCCAAAAAATACTCCTTTTTGCCCAATTATGAGATATTCCCCTGAAATTACTCCTTCCAATTTCTTTGCATGTTTTCTATAATTTTTTCATAGTTAGACAAACTATCCCAGATTTCTTCACCAGTAGGGTATTGCACGAGTTTGTGATGTCTCGAGAACCTCTATCATTCCTAAAAGATCTCGTATCCCTCCTGTAAGGATGATCCGATGGTAAGAAACGACGGTGACAGTCAAACCATGATTGTTTCCCACCATTTTGTAGATGAAAAGACTTTGTATTGCCCATACAATATGGACAAGCCGATCTCCCAGCGAGTGCTCCGGCCACTCGACATACCATATGCGGGAAAATCATTAATAGTCCACAAAAGTGCCGCTCGTAGTTGGAAGTTTTGTTTCTTCGATATGTCATAAGTGGTGACACCTTCAAACCACAATTTGGTTAATTCATCTATCAAGGGTTGTAAATAAACATCCACCTGGTGCTTTGGATTCTTGGGGCCGGGATAATGATTGTTAAAAACATGATTTGGATCCTTCATACACATCCACGGGGGAGATTATACGGTGTGAGAATGACCAGGCCGGGATGAATATTGCTTACCCGACATCCCAAATGGTGAGAATCCATACTGTACATAAACCAAGTTTGACATTCCGTACTTCTTTTGCAAACTCGGGATATATTCGATCAAAGTGTTGCCATGCTTCGAGTATCACGAGGGTGACTCATTGTGCCTTTCTCCGATCTGCTCTCTCCATGCCATCTCATGTGTTCAGTTGTTGTTTTGGAAGTGTACAATCTTTGTAGCCTCGGTGTTATCGGGAAGTAATACATCTTCTTGAATGAAATTTCCCTTCTACTTGTGTTCTTCCCAACCTTTTTACTGTGCATATCGAGGATGGCCACAAAATTTACACTCTTTACGATTCATGTCATCTTTCCGATAAAGCATGCATCCATTATTGCATACATCTATTTTTTGTACCGGCAAACCCAACCCGGCCACTAATTTTTTCATCGATAGAAATCATCGGGAATCGTATTCTTGCTAGGCACAACCTCTTTCATCAATTGCACAACATCGTTAAAGGCTTTACGCGAGAGGTTATTTTCGGACTTAATGTTTAATAACCTTGAAGCCGGTGAAAAGCTGCGAATGTTGTGTGCATCCATCCCATATAGGAGTCTCTGCCGCCTTTAACATATCGTAAAACCTTTGTGCCTCCACATTAGGTGGCTCTTCAAAATGAGCTGGCGATGGAGCTTCGGGGGAAAGTCGGGTCTGCTACGTCTAAGACCATTTCGCGAGACCGATTTTCTTGATGTGAATCGGATTACGGGATTGAGGTAGACACACTTGAGGGACACTCGAATGGCTCACCATGACATGTCCACCGGTAATACCTAGGCACAAATCCGGACTTCCACAGGTGGAGCTTAACTTGTCTTTGGATCCGGGTACTTTTTATTCTTACATTTTGCACACGGGCATCTAATTACGCTTGACATTGCATTTGATAAGGCAAATGTCAAAAAAGCCTTAACCCCTTCCTCAAATTCAATAGTGATCCCTTTTACACCAGAGCGTGCCTTCTATACATCCAACTACGATCCTCCATGACGTCTAAATGAGAGAAAAGAACAATCAACTCAATAATTAAAATCACCCCTTAAACAAAAGGAAGAGAAGTATAATTACATTTTCCTTTCTATTATCTAACAAAAAGAGGTCCAAAACATAGAATTTACAATTGCTATCGTTGGATACGATTACACCTTCAATATATACGTTTTAACCAAGTATTTAATCTTAATTGAGGAATTTGATTAAGATTAAATACTATTAAAGCTAATTATATTCTTATTTTAACTCTCTCTATAACGTATATTATTCCTACTATTATTAACATCGACCTATATATGAAATTATTATTATTACTCATTTCATTACTCCTATTCTTATTCTTATTAGCAATATTATTTTTAATAATAATGCTATTATGGGATATATACTCATGCTCAATCGAATAATACACTCCAAGATAAGGGTAGTTATTCTATTCCACATTAAGTAGCGGCAGATTTTGAAAAAAATTTTGACGAAGTCTCCCCAGTAATTGGACATTTTCCAGGCACAAGGCCACCTCAAAATTATACAATCAAAATGCAATTGCAAACAACAAAGACAGATCATTCATTTATACAAAAAAATAAATAAATAAATAAAAGGATAACTAGGGGTAATCACCCATTACCCAGGAGGAGTAATCACCCATTACTCACGGGGAATCCAACATTTGAATTCAACAAAAAGGCAATTTATATGAACAAAACGCACATCCTACATCTTCATAATCTAAGGAAACGGATTTCTCACATAAAAGAGCCTTCAAAGCATTCTACTAGAGTTAAATCTTCCACTAGAGAGACTAATATATTATTATAATCAAGTAATAAGATTACTAAACTAATTAGAAATCAACCTTCCTATTATGGCATCATAACCAATCAAATTAATTTATAAGGGTTTATATAGCTAAAACATAGTTCTCATATAATTTGATCAAAGTAGTAATTTTTTTATAACGAGGGTAAAAAAGAGTGCACTATAAGTATAGATCAAAACACATTGAATGTTAAAAAAGGACAACAATTCCAACTAACAATTTAGCAATTCCAGTTCACAATTCCAAATTTAAATTGTTTTTCTCACATCAAACCATTATCATGTCACTCACAATCTCCTCAAACTCAACCCCAACATCAATACAACTTTTATACATCAATTCAAACTCTGCTCATTCACAAATAATCGCCCAAATTTCAAAGCTTCAGGGGAAATGATAAGGGTAGTTATTCTATTCCACATTAAGTAGCGGCGATTTTGAAAAAATTTTTGACGAGTCTCCCCTGTAATTGGACATTTTCCAGGCACAAGGCCACCTCAAAATTATACAATCAAAATGCAATTGCAAACAACAAAGACAGATCATTCATTTATACAAAAAAATAAATAAATAAATAAAAGGATAACTAGGGGTAATCACCCATTACCCAGGAGGAGTAATCACCCATTACTCACGGGGAATCCAACATTTGAATTCAACAAAAAGGCAATTTATATGAACAAAACGCACATCCTACATCTTCATAATCTAAGGAAACGGATTTCTCACATAAAAGAGCCTTCAAAGCATTCTACTAGAGTTAAATCTTCCACTAGAGAGACTAATATATTATTATAATCAAGTAATAAGATTACTAAACTAATTAGAAATCAACCTTCCTATTATGGCATCATAACCAATCAAATTAATTTATAAGGGTTTATATAGCTAAAACATAGTTCTCATATAATTTGATCAAAGTAGTAATTTTTTTATAACGAGGGTAAAAAAGAGTGCACTATAAGTATAGATCAAAACACATTGAATGTTAAAAAAGGACAACAATTCCAACTAACAATTTAGCAATTCCAGTTCACAATTCCAAATTTAAATTGTTTTTCTCACATCAAACCATTATCATGTCACTCACAATCTCCTCAAACTCAACCCCAACATCAATACAACTTTTATACATCAATTCAAACTCTGCTCATTCACAAATAATCGCCCAAATTTCAAAGCTTCAGGGGAAATGATAAGGGTAGTTATTCTATTCCACATTAAGTAGCGGCAGATTTTGAAAAAAATTTTGACAGAGTCTCCCCTGTAATTGGACATTTTCCAGGCACAAGGCCACCTCAAAATTATACAATCAAAATGCAATTGCAAACAATAAAGACAGATCATTCATTTATACAAAAAAATAAATAAATAAATAAAAGGATAACTAGGGGTAATCACCCATTACCCAGGAGGAGTAATCACCCATTACTCACGGGGAATCCAACATTTGAATTCAACAAAAAGGCAATTTATATGAACAAAACGCACATCCTACATCTTCATAATCTAAGGAAACGGATTTCTCACATAAAAGAGCCTTCAAAGCATTCTACTAGAGTTAAATCTTCCACTAGAGAGACTAATATATTATTATAATCAAGTAATAAGATTACTAAACTAATTAGAAATCAACCTTCCTATTATGGCATCATAACCAATCAAATTAATTTATAAGGGTTTATATAGCTAAAACATAGTTCTCATATAAACCTTCCACTATCATGTCACTCACAATCTCCTCAAACTCAACCCCAACATCAATACAACTTTTATACATCAATTCAAACTACTGCTCATTCACAAATAATCGCCCAAATTTCAAAGCTTCAGGGAAATGAAAATCTGCCCAAAGTTTATAACATAATGAAGTAGCTCAAAGAGATAAATTCTAACTACTTACCCAAACGAATCAACTTCGAGCAACGACACTGACGATAGCACAGGGAATGGCGGCGCCGACGAGGGCGGGCTGAAGGGGGTAGGAAGAGCGAGGGGAGTTGAGGGGGGGCGGCTGCGGGATGGGGGGAGTTGAGGGAGGGGGCGCGGGGGTGGGGGGGCTGCGGGATGGGCGCGAGGGAGGGGGCGCGGGGGTGTGGGGGAGTTGAGGGAGGGGGCGCGGGGAGGGGCGAGGGAGGGGGCGCGGGGAGGGGGCGCGGGGAGGGGGCAGAGAAGGGGGCGCGGGGAGGGGGCCGCGGGGGTGTGGGGGGGTTGAGGGAGGGGAGTTGAGGGGGGGGCTGCGGGATGGGGGGAGTTGAGGGAGGGGGCCGCGGGATGAGGGAGGGGGAGCGGGGAGGGGGCGCGGATGAGGGAGGGGGACCGGGAGGGGGCGTGGGATGGGGGGGTCGCCGGCGGGGAGAGGGAGGGGGGAGCGGGAGGGGGCGCGGGATGGGGGGTCGCCGGCGGGGAGAGGGAGGGGGAGCGGGAGGGGGCGCCGGATGGGGGGGTGCCGTGAGGGAGGTGAGGGAGGGGAGTTGAGGAGGAAGAAGGAAGGGGGAAGAAGGAGGGAAAAAAAAAAAAAAAGAGGGAGTGAAAAATTTTGGAAATTTTTAATTTTTTTTTAAATTTCTAGCTATTTCGTCGCAATTTGTGACGAAAAAATAAAATCCTCGCTAATTTCTCATAAATTAATACGAATAATATTATAAATCGATCTATACATTATAATTTTTATTATTTTTTAGTGATTCTAATAATAATATTATTATGTAAATTATTTTTCTTTATATATTTTAATTTATACACCACTTAATCAAATAAATAGACAAAAAAAATTAGAATATGTATATATATAACTATATAGTATAATATATATTAATATGTTCGAGATGAATAACATTACAAATCGATCTCTACATTATAATTTTCAATATTTTTTTTAGTAATCTCAACAATAATAACGAGTATTTGAATTGTTTTTCTTTACATATTTTATTTTATACACTACTTAACAAAATAGATATATTAAAAAATTGGACATATGTATATACATAGCTAAATTAGTATAATATATATTAACATGTAGGAGACGAAGAACATTACAAATTGATCTCTACATTATAAATTTCATAATTTTTTTAGTGATATCAACAATAATAACGAGTATTTGAATTATTTTTCTTTATACACTACTTAATCAAAGTGATAGATTAAAAAATTAGACATATGTATATATATACCTACATGTTATAGTGTATATATATATATATTAAACTAAACGAGATACTTATATACATTATATACATATACTTATATATTAGAATAAGTATATAACATAACATAATTAACTATATACATTTACTTATGCAATACATTAGGTGTATAACATGACATAATTACATATACAAAATTATAATAAAATGCACTAATTGAGACATGTTATTAAAAATATTTCGAGTAAATTTGTCAAAATACACCATCACATAAACACATAAAGAAATTTAAAAAAAAAATTAAAACCCTATTTTGTTGTAAAACCCTCGCAAATTCGTCGCAATTAGTGACGTATTAGCGGCAATTTGCGACAATTGGGGTTTTGAGATTTTCTATACATTTTGCCATTTATTTATTTTTTAATTAAAAATATTGACCGTCGCAAAACCCTCGCAAATTGCGAGAGCCGAAAATTCGTCTCAAAACCCTCGCAAATTGCGAGAACTTTGCGACGGATGTTCAAAAATTTTTAAAATATTTTTTAAAAAATAATCGATCGTCGCAAATCCCTCGCAAATTGCGAGGGTTATTGCCGTCGCAAAATCCTCGCAATTTGCGAGGGTTTGCGATGAACGTTCAATTTTTTTTAAAAATAAATTACACGTCGCAAAACCCTCGCAAATTGCGAGGGCTAACTACCGTCACAAAACCCTCGCAAATTGCGAGGACTTTGCGATGGACGTTCAAAAATTTTAAAAATATTTTTTTAAAAAATAATTTGTCGTCGCAAACCCATCGCAAATTGCGAGGGTTATTTACCGTCGCAAAACCCTCGCAATTTGTGAGGGTTTTGCGATGGAAGTTCAAAAAATTTTTTAAAAATATTTTTTTAAAAAATAAATTGCACGTCGCAAAACCCTCGCAAATTGAGAGGGTTTATTGACCGTCGCAAATTGCGAGGGTTTTGCGATGGACGTTCAAATTTTTTTAAAAAATATTTTTTAAAATTAAATATCCGTCGCAAAACCCTCGCAAATTGAGAGGATTATTTGCCGTCGCAAAACCCTCGCAATTTGCGAGGGTTTTGCGATGGTCGTTCAAAAAATTTTTTAAAAATATTATTTTAAAAAATAACTTGCCGTCGCAAAACCCTCGCAATTTGCGAGGGTTTATTAGCCGTCGCAAATTGCGAGGGTTTTGCGATGGACGTTCAAATTTTTTTAAAAAATATTTTTTAAAATTAAATATCCGTCGCAAAACCCTCGCAAATTGAGAGGATTATTTGCCGTCGCAAAACCCTCGCAATTTGCGAGGGTTTTGCGATGGTCGTTCAAAAAAATTTTTAAAAATATTATTTTAAAAAATAACTTGCCGTCGCAAAACCCTCGCAATTTGCGAGGGTTTATTAGCCGTCGCAAATTGCGAGGGTTTTGCGACGGACGTACGAAAATTTATTTAAAAATATTTTTTTTAAAATAACTCGCCGTCGCAAAACCCTCGCAATTTGCGAGGGTTTATTAGCCGTCGCAAAATCCTCGCAAATTGCGAGGGTTTTGCGACGGACATCTGAAAATTTATTTAAAAATATATTTTTTAAAATAACTCGCCGTCGCAAAACCCTCGCAATTTGCGATGGTTTATTAGCCGTCGCAAAATCCTCGCAAATTGCGAGGGTTTTGCGACGGACGTATCTGAAAATTTATTTAAAATTATTTTTTTTAAAATAACTTGCCGTCGCAAAACCCTCGCAATTTGCGAGGGCATAAATACCGTCGCAAAACCGTCGCAAATAGCGATGATTTTGCTACGAATTGCGACGGGTATATTGGCCGTCGCAAAACCGTCGCAAAACCGTCGCAAATTGCGACGGTTTTGCGACGGTTTTAGTCAACTCGCTACTTATTTGAAAATCGTCGCAAATTGGTCGCTATTAGCGACGGTATTGAAGCCGTCGCAAAAAATTCGTCGCAAATCACGATTTTTCCTGTAGTGCAAGGTGGGTGACTCCCTACTCTTCAAGAGACTGTTATGCATCAGGGACATATTGCTACAGGACGTGGGATTAGCTGAACTGGTGGCGGGACTACTTGGCAAATAAGGTGATCGGAACAAAGCGTTCACCAATGTAACCTATGATTTTTTTTTTTTTTTTTTTTTGTCATTGAGCTAATGTGGTGCCTTAGGCAAAAAAATGTCTCGAACAAAGTTTTCACACCTAAACATTCTGCTATCTTGTGGATAGCTGTAAAAGGCAAAATACAATCCAAGAATAGCTTAGTCTTCACAAGGGACGACATTCTATGTTCCCTATGCCAAAAACACTCAGTCAATACTGTTGGAATATATACTCATTAAAACTGTATTTTTTATACAATTTCGATTAAATTAATAAAAGTTTTATTCTCACAAGTTTTTTATGTTTACTTATTTTAATTTATGCATAATTTCACTGAAAATGACCTATTATGTTTAAGTAAGTGATCCATATGAATGGTGGTCTTTCACAGTAAAGTATGGATCACGGATTGCTTAACACATAAATTGTTATTCTTAACTAGATGATGAGAATAAGAATCTCATCATGAAAATGTTATTATATTGTGAATTCTGGATAGAGAATGGCTTATTTTTAGTCAGTGAGTAGTTTTTTCGCTTCATAACATAAACATATTCCAAATACATAGAATTGGACCGGTAAGGGATTTAGGATTAAATAAAATCATCAATAAATTAATTAATGTATTTAATTTTATTATGTGGATATTTAGGTTAATAAATAGAAAAGCGTAAAAACAGTTTATAGTTTTCAAGCATGTTGGATTATTATGTAAACCTATGTGCACGTTTTCTTAAGACCAAAGTCTTGGAAATTTTTTACAAAGAAAACTATTTTTTAATTAAATGATTAATTTTAGCTTAAAACAAAAATTAATCCCTAGTTATTCTCTCAAAAAATTTTATCCTTGACATAGAGCATATGTTTGATTTAGATATTTTTGTAAGTTAAAAAGATAAACAATTTTAATTTATTTTTACAAGACATTTATTTTTGTCAGATAAAACATGAGACCAAAGTCTCTAAGAAGTTTTAAAAGAAAAATTTTGAAATCATTAAATTCTTAACAAGGTAAAATTAATTCATAAAAAATCTCTTAAAGGAATATACCTTGACATAGAATGGATTTATACATTTCACAAGAGTTAAGGGATACTTAATAGCATATTTTCAAAATGATATTTGCTAAAAAAAACCTTGTTTTAAAAAACTAAGTGGGAGCAGGGTTCCAACGGTTCCATAACTTCCATCACGGTTCCTATTAGAGATCGTGATGCCCTTCACGTCACCCTAAGAGTGAACCCATATAGGATAGGGATTCTATAAGGATCTAGATCTAATAGATGGACATAAATTAATGCCCAGGACATATATCGGCCAACCCATGTTGGAGGTCATAATGCAAGGATTGTCCATAGAAAATTAGAAGAAACTGTCATTCCATCAATGGAGTTATCTTCTGGATCATTACTTAGAAGGGTAGTCAATTTATGGTGGTCAATACACTTCGTTTAGGAAATTGTTAATCTTATCAAGAAGTTATGTCAGTTTTTCTAAAAGCCAAACTGATCATATTAAAGATAATAGTGATAGGGTTAACTATTATCAGTTTTAATATGAGGATAAAGTGTACAAGTTATTTGTTTTTTCACAAATTGAGAAATTTTCTTTTTTTTTTTTTTTTACATTTAGAAATGGTTGGTAGAAGTTCTTGTTAGGATTCGTGGACTCCTACACACGGAAAACATCCACGAATCCCTTCCGAGGACCAAAATAAACGATTAAGAAGATCTAAGGTTTACAGAATTACCTCTGTTCGGCGTAATCGAGATCCTTTGATTCTGATTGTGCTGTCGTACGTGCAACCCTAACGATCACCAGACGCTACAGTGTACGAACGTCCTCTATCGGATACACACGGCGAACTGACTTGTTACCCCGAGAGTGCTAGCGCTTAGGGTTTGAGAGGGGTTTTTCTGGTAAATGGAGGCACGAATATTCTCAACAGAACGATGCTCTTGAGAAGACGGCTAGGGTTTTCTTAAACTCCTGAACTTCTTAGAGTCCAACTCTGATAATATCTTATCATATTTTAATTTAAATTCAAATTAAATTAAAACTGATATGATAAGATTCTGTTATTATCTCGGTAATTTAACTAATTAATTTAGTGAGTCAAATTCTTATAATCTGGACATCATCCAGATATATCGAATGTGGACATATTTCCAGATTCATTGTATCTGGTAAATTTTTTAAGTTCGATTAACTTAGACATATTTCCAGATTCATCGAATCTAATTACCAAAAAAATAATATAACAAGTTTGCTTATTGTGTGACCCTATAGGTTCATTTAACATTGGCAATGTGCCTAAATCATATTTAAATGGCCCACAAGTTATAAGTAGTTTCTAACAAAAAATTATAACTATCTAGGTTAAATGAAGATCAGTGATCTCTTTGAACCAAACCACAATTTTATATTTAGTCCTTTTGTCACACTATATCCAGATTAAGCATAAGGCACGAAGCATGTTATTCTTATTAAGCTTAATCAATTATTTCTGGATTTCATAGTAGACTATTCAAACAAATGATATCAATATTTGAGATTGATATATTTGAGCACAAGCATACATTTTAACAGTCTAACTTATCAAAGGGCCCATGGACATCTCTTCCATAATCGAAATGGACAAATTCCTTCACTATTAATCATATTCCCCTCCTTGATTTATTCTATATCCAACAGTAGTCTAATTTATTATCTGGTTAAAGACAACTTTAAACAACGTCAAAATATAGAATTTATCAAGTAGGAAACTATGATGAATTTAGGTCGAAGGACTTTTAATATCATTATGACTATAAAGTACTTATGACATGTTCCATGAAGTACTCTCATAGTGGGTCATGTCCAATACAATATTCTCTACCATTTATTTATATTTTGACTTGATATTACAAATATCCATGACCAGTAAAACATAGCCATCAAGTCACAAATATACTAATCTTAATTTATTATTATTCCAATAATAATAATCGATTAGGGACAGTTTTAGAATAGTCGTTGTATTCATTGTTGGATTTTACTATCAAGTCATGTACTTGTTGACCATAAAACAAAATGCACTATTCATTGAAAGGAAATCCTCATATTATTATATAAAATATAACAACAATAGTATAAGTACAAACTGACTCTAGGGCATATCCCTAACAGTTCTTTCAGTCATTTGGCCGTTATTCTCCGAGAGAATAAGCTAATGGATCTAAATTATATAAACTGGAAAAGAAATGTAGATATAATACTTGCTGTTGAGGAGTACAAGTATGTCTTATATGAAAGCTGCCCTATTATTGAGGAAGGTTCTAGCGAAGAGGAGCGTGAGACTAAGCAAGCATGGAAGAAAGCCAACAAGATGGCTCGTTGCTATATGTTGGGCTCCATATCTAATGTACTCCAGTCAAAATATGAGCATATAGCCACTGCATATGACATTAGCACATCGTTGGCTACTATGTTCGCTGACAAGAGCCAACCAACAAGGTAGAAGGTTCTTAAACGATCATAAATATTAAGATGGCTGAGGGAGCATCAATCAGGGAGTATATGTTCAAAATGATTGCTGTTTTCAAAGAAGTCAAAGTCTTGGGGGCTGTTATTGACCTCGAGAACCAAGTGGATATGGTTCTCAAATCTTTGTTGGGCTCTTTCACTCAATTCATGTTGTATTATAACATTAATAAGTTAAACATGAGTTTAACAAAGTTGATGAAGAAGCGAAAAAATTAATAATTTTTGTTTGGAGATTTGGTTAACTTTTTGATACCTTTTGTTTAATAGCTATTGAAGTTGGGAGTTATTTGTTAGTCGATTAGGAAACACTATGGTGTTTTGGATAGTGTAGTATTCATGGATTGGTAGTTGTTATGGTGAAAATCTTTTAAGTCTCTTTCTAATAAAACCCACTAAGTCCTTAATCATTCACTTTCTTTTGGAGTGTCTAGAGTGCATAATGTTTGTATAGATTTTGTGCATTCGTAGTATACATTTTGATTTGGTCATTTATTTTGTTGTATTGTTGAAGTTGTGTAGCTCTTGGCCCTAACGGCCCTAACATATATCTTAGTTTTGCTTATATTAGTTAGTTTTGTTGTGATTTGGGCAGGGTAGTTATTTATGTTCTTTGATTTGTTTAGCTATGACAACTTGATATTTGTTGAATCTTTGTGTTGATTTCTTGTGCTATATCTTTCTTGTTCTTATTGTTTGTATCTTTATTGGTATTACTTTGGCTTGTGTACTGTTGTATCTATTGTTTTTATTTTGCAGGTACAGAATATACACGGCGTCATGTCGTTCATATAAAACAATGCCAAGCATTTACAATAAATAATTACTGTAGATATACTAAGCATATACGACATCATTTATTACAACCTAACCGGCACCGTGTAGTACAGAGCAACTATAATTTTAATGAGCTTCAAGATACCCGGGGAGTATTGTTTCCCCTTTTCTCTCTATTTTGTTATTTTGTGTTATACAAATATATTTGTATCATATTTTTGGACAATAAGGATGTTGTCCCATTTAAGTATGGGGGAGAGGTTGAGTAATTTTTCCGTAGCAAGTTTTTATTGATTATTTTGGTAATTTTTATGTTGATTAATTTCTTATTTTTAGGCGAAAATTTTTGTTTTTGCATTTGGGTTAAAATTTTTTCGAACTTTTTGGTATATATGTTGATATATGTTAGATTGGTAGAGTTATTTTTATCTTTTTGCTTGGGATTCTACTTAAGACTTTGTTAGGAGAGTTGATTTTATGTACACTTATATATTAAGCATGACATAGGTTAGGTTTTGAGAAGTAAGTTAATCTTGTTTATACCTTTGAAAATGTTGTGAATATTGAATTCTTTGAGAATGGATAAGAATGGTGTGATATGAAAAACCTTTGGGGGGGGGGGGGATGAATAAGGTTTTTAGCAAACTAAAATTTTTCAAGAATTTTATTTTATAGAATATAAATGTTCATCATGTTTGTTGGACCAACTACACGGCAACAGAGAAAGCTATCCACGGAAACTTTGAGAAATATCCAAAATTAGTCTGAGATAAGAAGCACAATGCAAATAATACTATATGCAGAGAATTGAGACACAGAATGTATAGTGGTTCGATCTACCAAGATCTACATCCACTACCTTAAACTCACATTTAAGGATTTTCAACCAGATTTAATTTACCAATCTTAATGGAATCAATCTGTACCAAATATAAGAGAGGATCACCACACTTAGTTTTCCAAAACCTCTCAATCAACCAACAAATCAAGGCTTACCTCGGATGGGTTTTACACCACAACCTTAGTATACAAAAGAGATTGAATATCAATGGAACAGTAATGCCTCACTTCTTTGAGCAGATGTGCACCAAGAAAAAAGGCACAAACACTTTTACCTTTAAGACACAATTTTCAATTCACTTTAAAGCACTTTGATAAAGGAGATTTTTATTTGCTATGGATTTAGAGTGTTTCTTAGAAGGATAGGGCAAAAATCTACAGTCAAATCGAGTTTGGAAGCCTTATATAGAGACATAAAGTGAAGTACCAATGGTTAAAAAATGACTAATTTTTACTGTCAGATTTACCCAGGTTTTGGACTCATGATTCGGACGATGGTGCATCCAAAAGGTAAGTCCAAAATGGAATTTTTTTTTTTAAGTAGAAATGATTTGATACTGTTCACAGGATTTTGGAAGAATCTTTTGGATGCAGAATCATCCAAACCACTCAATCCAAAATCTTGAGATATAAAACTTTAAAATCTTTTTTTTTTTTTTTTTTTTGTGCTTCAAGGTAGAAATAAATTGAATCAAAAAGTAAAGAGACATAGGAATTTACAAATAATACCTTAATAATGATTTATAATCTAAAGTTCTTCCATAAGGACTTCTTGCTATGCAATCTTATAAGCATGGACTTCTACTTGATCACTCATTCTTGGACTCCATTACTCAAAAGTTGCTTAGCAATCTTATTTGCACGCTTTAGAAGAATTGAGGTCAAACATATCTTATCACATATAGATCACACAAGTTAGTCCTCATCAATATTTGTCATAAGTTAAAACATAAAAGAATGCCCTTAGGGCTAACAATCTTTCCCCCTTTGAGTGATAACAAAACTTGATGGGATTATGATATAAAAACAATTATATATATAGTACGAACAAGTTAGACCAAGAGAAATAAGAATATTTTTCATTAAAATACAATCTCTCATTACAGGACTCAAAGAGTGCTTGTGAGATTAAGATAAAAAATTAAAGCATATACTCACAGGCATGACTCAATGAGCCTGTGGCCCAACATACCTCCAAATCCTCCTTTCTACCATCCTTCCCATGACTATTCCTTAAATAAATAACTATTACAATAATTTTATAAACATGTATAGAAGAGAATATAGCAAATAAGTTATGAGATGAGATGCTCCCCCTTAATATATACATATATGAATATGAGAAAAAACATGAGTCAATATTGTACGTCTAAAATGTACATCCAAAACTTGGTAAAAGTGAGTATGGAACTTTTTGGAGTTTGAGTCTTGGAATGTCCAAAATGTGTGTCGAAAATAGCATGAAGTTGTTGAAGGACACATTTTTGGACGGAACTTTTGGATTAAGAGAATATGAGTCCAAAACTCCCCTATCATAATGCAGGATTTAATGGATTTTTCAGAATTTTGGTCTGTCCTAGTTTTCTTAAGGAGTTTTGATCATTAAGAAAGCTATCCAACTATAATGAATTTGTCACATAATCATGCTAATAACTTAAAACAATTTTACCAATAACTCTAGTCTCAAAGATACCTTTATTCTTAAAGAGAGTACTTTTGGATGACATTCAGGATGCTAAACTAGTGTCCTTTTTGGACATCAGCAAACTGAGATCACAGATGATATATCAAGCAGTTCATTCAAAACTTGATTTTCTCTTAACCACAACATGTTTCTGTCTCTTCACAGATGAGACATGTGGTTCAAAGAAGGTAGAGGGTGCTACAGTTTCCTGAGGCAGGGATTTTTCTTTGTCTTGCGCAATAATTATTACTTCCTCAGTAGGCTATTCTTGTCTAGTTTCTTCCTCAAGGACAGTTACCTCTGCTGTTTCTTTAGCTGGAGCAGGTGTTGCAGGAGCAAACACCGATTCATCTGTTTTTACCTTCTTCTCTACCACAATTAGTCTATTTCCAAGAGATTGATGTTCTGAGCTGAGGCCATCAAATTTAATAGCCAAAGAATTGATGGCAGCCAAGATACTTTTAGATAGTCCTTTGTCATGAGCCTTTTCCTTCCCTTTGGCAAAGGATGCTTCTTGGGGTTCTACCTCACTTTTTCTTTTGGTTCTAACAGAAGCGGTATTCTTTTCTTCAACTTTTACTTTCAACAATCTTTCCCTTTCCTCACCATCTGTGTCACGAAGTAACTTTCATTCATTTTCCATCCTCACATATCCCATGCGTTCAAAGGATTCAAAGCTATATATATTCATTTTTATAGCACACAAGGGACTGAATTTAAATCAACATCAAAATATTTGAAGACTTTTGTTAATAGATTTTCATACGACAGGGCCTTGCTAGAGGTGTTTCTTGTTTGCAACATCAATTTGACAGCCAAGTACCCAAAATTTATTTGCCTTCCTTCAGCCAAGGCTAACGTAATCACCATCTACATTATGTTAATGGAGGTTTTACGACCAAAACTTGGTATTACCATGGTAGAGACCATATGGTGTAAAATCTTACCTTTTCCATTTAGCCATTTGGTGTTTCTGTTACTGGAATTCTCGAAACTCCTTCCACCAGCAAACATTTCTTCAAATATCTTTAAACCAAACAAGTCAGTCCCCTTTGAAAATTTATTCAGTTCAAAATACTGAATCCCTTCATCTCTCAATTCATATACTCTGTTCAACAAACGATGGTCGAACTCAATGTTTTTCCCCCAACTCTAGAAGTATACCATCGAATCATAAACCCTCCCCCTGTTTCCTCAAGTCTACCTTTCCTCAGATTAGCGTAGAATTCCCAAATGAGCGGGGTAAATAATTTTTCATCAACAGTCAGTAAACTACCCCAATCAATAGACTCAAACATATTCAAAACATTGGAGTAATTTAAGAACGACGATGGATTTACTCGATACCTAATAATCACAGTTCTATTTCTTGAGACCCAATCAGTATAATCGACTCACTTTTTGAATCTATAAATCGAAGTACCTGAGTCTCGAAACTCTCTTGTTCCGGTGATGATTTTGAAGAATCATAATGGGAGGCCGAGAAATCTGGTGTAGTTTCTTTCCCTCTGTTGGTTGCCGAAGGCTTTTTTTTTATCTTTGGAGAAATTTTTCGCACCTTCTTTGGTTTCAGTGTGGTAGATTTCATTTTTGCCATTTTGAGAAGTTGAGGGCTTTGACACTAGGTTGTTCAAAGAGGAAGAACTCAGAGAGTTTTGTGGAAAATGGAGTGAGGAATTTTTGGTTACAGATTTTGGTAGAGAGAAGAAATGTCCTTTGTTAATACCTAGAGGGTTGTGATAGACATGCCATTAAGTACATTGAAAATGTCATATTACTCAGAGATTTCAAAAAGTTGTATTGAGAAAAGTGCAAGCATTTTGAAATTCAAATATGAAAACATGGAAGCAGTTATTTTAAAAGGAGAATACGAAGCATCAGAGATAATTCTGTTTTGGATTCAGGCCCGATCCAAAATATACATCCAAATGGAACTTTTTCAAGGATGAGTTTTAGAGGTGAGTTTTGGACTCAAACACTACGTCCAAAATCTTTGTTTTCAGTGATTTTACAAGATAAAGAAAACTTGTGCAAACAAGTTAGTCACATGATTTTTGTAATTTCCTAGCCTCTTCTCAGACAGTTGAATCTTTCTTTAGCCAGAGGTTTTGTAAAGATGTTAGTGAGTTGTTCATCGGTTGAAATATATTCAACACACACATCACATTTAAGCACATGATCACGAATAAAATGATGTTTAACTTCTATATGCTTTGTCCTAGAATGTTGAACAAGATTTTTAATTAGATTGATAGTACTTGTATTGCCACATAATATAGATACACAATTAAAATTAAGACCAAAATCAAGCAATGTATTTTTGAATTTTTTCATCCACAAGATTTGTGCACACAGCTACTGGTTGCAATATATTCGGCATCGGTTGGGGATAAAAATACACGTGCTTACTTTTTGCTTTGCCATGACACTAGAGAGTGTCAAAAAAATTGACAATGGCCACTTGTGCTTTTTCTTTCCACTTTGCAGCCCGCATAATCTACATCAGAGTATCTTATAAAATCAAATGTGTTAGTGTGATGATACCATAAGCCATAATCATGTATGCCAATTAGATATCGAATGATGCATTTTACTGCACATAGGTATGATTCACTACAAGAAAAAAGGATTTTCACAACCATATTATTTACGTCAGACAAATTTTAGTTGCAAACGAGCACTCAATTGTGTCGAAAAAAATATCCATTGCAAACATCATGAATCTTTAATGCCATGTAATGAAAATTAACTAATTGCAACCGAAGTATGTGGTTGCATGAACAATCTCTATTTATGATCAAAATGATAACCTTTTGCAATGAAAAAAATAGTGGGGATTACAAATTTGAAAATTGATATTCTATTTCATAATTTAATTTAAAGCACTTTTAAAAACAAATCTTAAGAGAATTTAAAAACAAATTTAAAATTAATAATATTTATTAACTCAATGATTTAAAAATAAATATTAATTAAGTCGTGTAATTATCCATTTATTTGTGGAGAAAAAAGAGTACCACAAGAATATATATATTAAAAAGTTTTCAAAGAAATTTTTGAACTCATAAAATGTAAAAAATATTATTTTTGAAAATATTTACATATTTACATATATATATATTAGATATCCAGCAATTGTATAAAAAGAAGTGCTCAGTCCAATGAGTAAATAAACAAAAAAAAAACTAAAAAGAACTAAAAGTACTAGTGAAAAATATAAACAAAAAAGAATTAAAAACATTTTATGGTTAATTTAGTTGCAATAATATTTTTCAAATTAAATTAAATATATAATTTTAATTTTTAAATTTATCAAAAAGTTATAAAGAAAAACAAAAAAAAAATTAAAGCCAGCATTTTTTTGTTGGGAGGAAGGGGGAGGGGGGGCTGAAATAGAAAAAATTAATGGGAACAAAGACCCTCCTCATTGTAGCAACAAGTTGCTAAAAAAAATCATTGGAAAAGCAGAACAAATGCCAAAAACCCTTCTCTGCCTTCTCAACTTTTCCTATACTACTTGAAATCTATTGAAAAAGCTTGTGCCTTGAAATCCATTGAAAAAGCTTTTGGGACTGCATCAATTTTATCAATTTCTACTCATTTTCTAATTCGTCTATCTCTATTAATTCATTGATTCTTCAAGATTACAAAAGAGTGCCAGTTAATGCAGAAAAGTCATCTACATAATTTCATTACTGACCACCTGAGCTCATCTTTTTCTCTGTGGCACTCTTACAACCTTTCTCCTTTTCTTGAATTGAATTTTCATTCTGAATTATTTCTTGATTTTGCTGATTATTGAGAATCCAAAGGTACGAGGCATCCAATGTCCATTTTTGTTATGGGTCGTGCTTTTCCATTGACTCATACAAATCAAGATTGAATTTTCATCGGGTTTATGCAAAACCCAAAGGTGTGAGGTATCCAATATCCATTTTTGTTCTAGGTCGTGCTTTTTCATTGACTTGTACGATTCAAGATTGAATTTTCATCGGGTTTCATGAAAAACCCATGTTTGTTTTTTTTTTTTTTTGTCTTTGGTGCTCTTTTTTTTTTTTTTCTTGTTATGAATTTTGATTGGTTTCCTGGTGTAATCCAGAATTGGC
Source organism: Voacanga thouarsii (assembly GCA_026120185.1). Lineage (NCBI taxonomy): Eukaryota > Viridiplantae > Streptophyta > Magnoliopsida > Gentianales > Apocynaceae > Voacanga > Voacanga thouarsii. Next base: position 3,317,167 of record JANUWF010001153.1, read on the forward strand.
TTACTTGATGTGGATTTCAAGAAGTAATTTTTTTGATTGATTGTTTTGTATTTGTTCTAAATTTGTTGATAATGGATATGGTCCTTTTCTCATTTAGAAGGAAATTGATTCTAAGTTGTTTTGACTCTGAGGTGTGCGATTTACACCTAAATAGATTTCAAATATTGCTCGTTCCAAGATTTCCTGTTATTATTTCAACTTCAAGATGGTGAAAGCTGTTATCTTTAAGATTGGATTTAAAAAAAAAATGTGTTTTTAATGTCTCAATTCTCAATATTTTTGCTACAGCTGATTGGTATCATAATTATACGTATAAATTTATGCTCTCAAAAAGAAAAAACAAGAGCTTTTAGTGGATAGTTTGTCTTGATTTGTGTCTATAAATAAATAGTCTAGATGATGACATTCCCATGGAAACAAGAAAGGTGTACTGAATTGAATTATGCAATAGTTTTTGTTTGGCATCGATATACATCCGTTTACTTAGCTTATGCTATATCTTTCTATGTGGTGGGGTTACTTGTGCAGCAGCAAGAAAATTTTGTGTTGCATTCCCTAAATGACCAACGAGCACATTGTTTTCTCAAATTTAGTCTTATGCTATTCAAATTTATCTTTCTTTTGACTGCTAATTTGGTATGGGGAGTTTTCACGAACAAGTTCTATCTTCCTCATAGGCATAAAAGATTGCAATAATGTCCCAAGCGGGTTTGTTTTGCATTCAATCTGATTTAGTACCATGTAAAACTGGGCATGGTGCAGTTTATAGCTTTAGCAATATGTGGAAGGATCTAGAATGAAAGAAGTTTTCTCTAGTTTGTATTTCTCTTCATCAAGTTCCTTGAAGGAAAGACATAGGTTGCATTTTGATGGCACTGGAAGCAAGCTTAGACGGGGATATTAGATGATAGTTGCTGCGAAGTCTCCTAAGGACGATGCTATCATTGCTGTAGAGCCACTAACAAAGGAAGATCTTGTTGGATCCCTAGCTTCAAGGTGCAAACCTAAGGAAAACTGGAGGTTCAACTTCTAGCTCTTATTGGTACTTCAAATTTCAGTTGCACTGTTTTTGTTTAAACAAATGCATATCATTTGATTATTAAGTGGAATATTTTGATGAACTGATATGCAATTTGTCACAACTTCTAATCATAAAATAGATTGATCAATTAGTTGCATGTTAATTTTTGCAAAATCCACATGTTTCCTATTGAACTTTCTGTGAATGTAGGTATGAATTGATTGCATAATTTTGCTCCTTTTCTATTCTTTTAGATTCAGATCCTTCTTCATGCTTTTGTTTCTAGTGTTTTGCGATATATTTATTGGAATTTAGCATCAGGAACAGAACTATCTTTAAATAAACTTTATCTGCTTTTTCCAAGCATGAATTCCTTGTATAAATGGTTCTCCTTAAATTTGGTTATGTTATATTCTATGCTTATGTTCCTGCATATATATGTTGCCTTAGAGTATTAAATATTGTTGTTCTTATGGATCTCAGCTTTACCAAAATTGGCACTGAACCTAAAAAGTTTGGCTTTGAGTTTGGGACCCTTCGATCTATGAAGTATGAACAAATAGCATAGTTGTTTAATGGAGGAAAAGAATATTATTGGGCTGAAATAGGTACTAACTAATTTGTTTTCCTGATGGTAGATTTCTTGTCAAATGTACTGAGTTTTTACCTATTTAGGATCTCATATTAATAAGGAGTTTTACTTTGACACTTGGTTAGGGAGAGCAAAGCATATCACTGGAACTTAGGGGTCAATTTGAGCTAAGTGGATCTCTCCTTGAAATGCTACATCAAACTTGTTCAGAGGTTAATTCACACCTCTACCAAGTCTGTGAAAAAACTTCTATGATACATATTTATGTGGGTATATCATAAGATCTTCTATCAATAAAAACCATGAGCACGATCCCTCTATCATCCTTCAAAAAAGCAACAAAGTAGATATGGCCTTCTTTTTGGTTTTTTATGAGAAGAACAAAGTATAATGTCAGTTACTATGCTTATGGGTCTATTTACCCAACAAAGTTCTTCCTCTGGATTGTTGCTTGCCATATAAGATGATTTTCTTGTTCTACGACGAGTTGTAGAGAATTGAAGAGCTGTTCCGAAAAGGAAATGTTAGGTGGATTTTTTTTTTTTTCCCTCTCTCTTTCAATGGAAGAAATTTATCAAGGTTTTCCATTTTTTTAAAAGATAACATATTGGCTTTTGAAAGATTACAAGCAAAAATTGCAAATAAGTGTTCCGAGGTGCTGAAATTATGTAGATACTTTTCTATAGGTTTGACTCTTTTGTAATCCTTGGAAGGATATTTCTCCAAAGAATCAATGAAGATGTAGATTTGGTTAGACAAGGAGTAAAACCAATTTCAGTTGATGTATCAGTTAATGCAGTTTATGAGGAGAATTTATTAAACGATAAGGATAGAGATGAAGAATCAATGAAGATACGGTTTTGATGGTAAGTTAATAGTTTCAAATATATAGTGTGTTAGGAGATTTCAGTTCATTAGCTAATTAGTATTATATTGCCTTTACAAATTAATATTTCTATCAAATTTATTTTTTCATTTTACAGATGAGTAAGGGATTGTAATGAAACATGAAGGAGTTATACGTGCCAAAGTTTTATTGACATTGCCCGATAATCATAGGATTGTGGTTCATTTTAATGAGTTAGGACAACCAGTTAAAAAAGGTGGTGGAATTTTGGGTGAATAGTTGGGTAATGTTGCAAGGAAAAAAAAGTACTGTTCAATTGAATGGTCAGATTAGACAAAAATGCCAAGGATTGATAAGGAGAATTTGATTAAATTGACTAAGGTTTTAACTTTATTTGGTTTTATTTTTCTAAAAATTTTTATTAACTTCTTATTTGTTTTCACTTTGTATTTTTAATATTTTTATAGAAAAATTTCGATATCCCTGATCAAGTTGAAGTACAAAGTGGATGCTCCAATCAATTGCACGCAAGTGGAAGGATTTCAAATTTGATTTAAAGCATTAGTATTTCTCGTCTCAGAAGACTCGAGAAGAAATAGAGAATTTAGTTTCAAATAATGTTTTTCCAAATCAATGGAAGATTCTTATGCAATATTGGTTCTCAGAGAAAGCTCAGGTAACATGAAATATTGTCTTCTAAATTAATTCTAATTATATTTTTAAATAATTTTTTGTCTAATTTCTCTCTTACAATTCGATTTTTTTTTCTATATCTATAATTTGGTCAGAATCTTTCAAAAAAGGGTAAAGCAGCACGAGGTTATCACAAAACATATCATACTAGTGGATCAAAGAGTTTTGCAAGAGGGAGACATGAATATGTGAGTTCAAATTTAAATTTAATACATTCAGTACTTTTTTGTGCAATTCCAGTATAAATTTTAATGGATTTTATCTATTTTCTAATAGTTTCTAATTTTTTAATGCATTTTATAAAAGGAGATGAATCATGGAAAAAAGTCAAGGCAGATTGAGTTTTACAAAATTAGTCACACGAGAAAGGATGAAAATTTCATAAACGATCAGTCCAAAGTTATTGTGGTAGTTTTCTTTTACATTATTTAAACTAAAATTTTAGTTGTACCTTGTTTCAAGAAAATTAAGGTTACTGTTTTTTTTTTTAATATAATATAGGAGAACGCAACTAATGTTGCAACAGAACGTTCTAAAATTTGTAAATTATGTTCATTTTTTTAATATCAAATTTATATATTTTTGAATAATTAAATTATATTTCATATTTTATGCTTTCTAAAATTTGAAAAAAGTAATTGGACAACTTTAAAAATATTTTAAAAAAATTAAAAAATTGGTAAAAACTTTATGGAGAAATTGTGTACCAAAAAAATGTCACAATAGTAATCATATTTCGTAAATTTTGGGACATTGAAAAAAAACTAATGTTAAATTCTGGGACAATACAGAAAAATTAGTGTTGTTAAAAAGGAGCGCAATCATACTTACACGTCGTTATTTTGGAACATTTTTCTGGGATGTTATGGATTATTTCATCAGTACGAAAGGGACAGAATCAGAATTACGTGTCGTCATTTTAAGGACATTTATGTAAAGAAAGTGTTGCCAAATTTAGGATGCTACACAATCATAGTGTAGCAAAAAAAGAGACTCAAACATAATCTTACGTTGGTAATTTGGATACAAAATGTGACAGTAGCAAACATAATTTGGATACAAAAAAAATCTATATAATATATATTAGTAAATTAGGTGACAGTAGCAAACATAAGCTTCATAAAATTATGTACATTTATATAATAAGCATAAAAAATTATGTGTCGCAAAATTTTGGAATGCATGGAAGTAGGGACATATTTAAAAGTAATGGAAATTAATTAAATATTTATTTTAAAATAAAAAATAATTATAAAATTAAATATTTGCAACGAGCAATAAATGTGTTTACGACGAACAAAATCGGTTAAAAAAACCTATTTGCAAGGGCCATGCAACGGAAAAAGAACCGTTGCATTTAGTTTGGATAGATTTGAAGTTTCTTACAACGAAAAAAAAGGGTTGTAAAAAGAAGCATTGTCCATAGAAAATAGATCATTGCGATGGTACTTACGGTTGCAAAGGCAATTGGAACCCCCTACAATAGCAATGAGTATTTTTCCATTGCAATGCTGTTGCAATTGATTATTTACAACCAAATTAATCATTTTTTCCACGAAATTCAGTGGTTGCAGAAATTCATTTTTCTTGTAGTGATTCCTTTGGACATGATTGAAACCGAGCACAAAGACAAACCGAAAACATAATATTAGGCTTGCTAGCGGTGAGATAGAGTAAGCTTCCAATCATACCTCTATACTTATGTTCATCTACCTTCTTACCTTTTCATCTTTATCAAGTTTTATAGAAATACTCATAGGTGTGTAGATTTCTTTGGCTTCGTTTATACCAAACCTTTTGAGTAGCTCCTTGGCATACTTAGCTTGATTTATGAAGATTCCATCCTTGGTTGCTTAATATGTAGTCTGAGGAAGAAGTTTAGTTCTCCCATCAAACTCATTTCAAATTCTTACTGCATTGTCTTAACAAACATCTTACACAAGGAATCATTAGTAACACAAAAAATGATGTCATCAACATAAATTTGAGCAATAAGTAGATCACCAGATTTATCAGATTTGATAAACAAAGTGATATTGATCAAGTCTCTTCAAAAACCTTTTGAAATTAAGAATCCACTAAGCCTCTCATACCAAGCTCGTGGTGCTTGTTTTAATCCATAAAGAGCCTTAGAAAGTTTAAAAACATGATTTGGATAGTGTTCATGAATAAAACCAGGAGGTTGTTCTACATACACCTCATCCTCAATAAAACCATTTAGGAACGCACTCTTAACATCCATTTGATAGAGCATGAAATTTTTGAAGGAAGCAAAAGCAAGAAGCATTCTTATAGATTCTAGTCTAGCAATAGGAGCAAATGTCTCATCATAATCAATGCCTTCTTCTTGATTGAATCCTTAGGCGATCAGTCTATCTTTATTTCTAATAACATCTCGATTTTCATCAAGTTTGTTTCTAAATACCCACTTGGTACTAATAACTGGACGATCAAGTAGTCTGGGGATAAGTTTTCAAACTTAATTTCTTTCAAATTAATTTAGTTCTTCTTGCATAGCAATTATCCAAAATGTATCATGCAATGCTATATCAATACAGTTAGGTTCTATACTTGAGAGAAGGGTAAAGTTATCTATGAAATACCGTCTAGTTTTAACTCCATAGTTTGGATCACCAATGATTTGTTCTTTGGGATGACTGGTTTTGTATTTCCAATCCTTTGGTAATTGTTGATCCATGGACTCTTCAATTTGTTGCCTTTCTTGTTCAACTTGTTATTCTTCAATTTCTTCTTCTTTTGCATGAGTATCTAGCGATGGAGCTTTGAGTTGGTCTTTTCTTACTTCCTTTGAACCTCCTACATCACCATCATCTTTCATTAGAGCATAAACGTTAGATTCATCACAAAAAACATGTACGTATTCTTTCACACATAGAGTTCTTTTATTGTACACTTTATATATCTTTTTATTGGAAAAGTATCTAAAAAATATAGCCTCATCGGATTTGCTATCAAATTTTTCAAGATTATCTCGGGTATTAAGGATAAAACATTTATAGCCAAACACTTTAAAATAGGAGATTGATGGAGTTTTGTCAAACATAAGTTTAAAGGGTATTTTTCTCAGAAATGGTCTCAACATTACTCGATTTATAATATAACAAGTTGTATTAACAATTTTAGCCCAAAAGTGTTTTGGAATGGCGTTTTCACAAATCATGGATCTAGCTATTTCTTGCAAAGTTTGATTTTTCCTATAAATAACACCATTTTGTAGAGGTGCTTTGGCTGTTGAAAAATTGTGAAATACTCCATTTCCATCACAAAAGTATGTAAATTAATTGTTGCAAAATTCTTTACCATTATCATTTCTAATAGAAATTAGTTTGCATCCAATAGCGTTTTGGACGCATTTGATCAATTTTGAAAATTCAGAGAAGGCTTCATCCTTTTGTCCAAGAAATAAAGTCCAAGTAAATCTGATGAAATCATCAACTAGCACATATGCATACTTTTTATCTCCAAGGCTAACAGTCATCATTGGTCCAAACAAATCCATATGAATTAATTTAAGAGATTTTGAGATTGAAATTATTTTCTTGGGTTTAAAGGAAGTTTTGATTTGTTTTCCAAATTGGCATGCATCACAAATTTTACTTTTATCGAACTTTATTTTGGGCAATCCCCTAACAAGCTCTTTTGAGGACAATTTGTTTAGTAAATAAAAAGATATATGACCTAATGTTCTATGCCAAAGATAACCATCATTGTCATATATGGAGATACATCTAATACCATGAGCTATAAGATCATTTAGACAGAATACATACACATTTCCAACACGGTTGGCAACATAGATTGTTTCAAAATTTGAGCTATCCATGATAGAGCAAGAATCCTTTTTAAAAATGACTTTGCAGTCGTTGTCACATAGTTGGCTAATGCTAAGAAAATTATATTTCAACTCATCAATTAGTAATACTTATTTTATAATGGTTGAGGAATCTTTACCAATATTACCTATGCCAAGAATTTTTCCTTTCTTCTTATCTCCAAAGATAACGAATCCTTCATTTTTTGTTTGCACGTCTTCTAATAAGGCTGCATTTTCAGTCATATATCTTGAACAATCGTTGTCCAAGAATAACTTGGTGAAGTTTATTTTCTCCAATGAATATGCCTATATATGAGAAAGAATAGTGATTTTTAGTACCCACATTTTTTTGGGTCCATAGGATTTAGTAGTGTTTCCTTAAATTTTTCAAAAAGTTACTCTACCGGATTCTACTTTCTTCTTAATAAGACACCTCGATGCTATGTGTCCGAATTTTCTACAATATGTGTATGCTTTGTGTGTAGTGTAACATGAGGTAGTTTTAACAAATCGAGGCTTGTGAATTTTGTCCTTATTCTTATGTCTATATCCTAAGCCATTTCGATTTCCAGCTTGGTATTAAGCCCCGAATAATTTTTCCAGGTTCTTTTTGCCATTTATAAGTTTTTCAATGCATGTGGTAAGGTCATTGACTTTATTTTTCATGTCATCAAAAGTGCTAATTATACTTTCAAGAGAATGAATTCTATCATACAAACTTCTATTTTTCAGAGATACATACTATAAAGTAGTCATGATCACATCCTTTTCCATAATGGCACATATGTGTGACTCAAGAAACATTTTGTTCTCACTCAACAATTTTTCATTCTCATTTAATAAACAATCAATCTTCAATTGCATTTCTTTATTTATTTTTTTTTTAGACAATTTTTTTAGTTCATGAAACATATCAATTCATTCGAATCATCATGCTTTTCATATTTAGATGTATGCGAACTAGACATGAAATCAGTGATGGTAGAGTTTACCTCGCTTTCCATGGCTATGAAGCATATGTTGGCAGTTTTATTCTCAGAATCTTTTTTTTCCAGACTTAGACTCATTTTAGTCCCAAATCCCCATCAATCCTTTACATTTCTTTGCCTTTAGGCCCTTCTTCTTTTTAAGCATTCTGCATTCCTTTTCTTTTGCAACTGGATAGTCAGCAATGAAGTGTTCAGTACTTTTACATTTATAACATTAAGACTTGAACGTTGAGGTTTGTCCTTTCCTTTTTACGAATTTCTTTCCTCTTTTCAAGTTCCCTTTGTTAAACATCCTTCTGAATTTCTTTGCTATCATTGCCAGATCTTCATTGTCTATTTCAGTTTCATCACTACTGTCAGATTGACTGGCTTCTTCATCCTCTTTTTCAGCTTCCGGTGCTATTTTCTTTTTACCTTTATCATGATCATCGGTTTCCTGAAACCTCTTGAGTTTCATTTCATATGTTAAAAGAGAACTAATCAGCTCTTCAGTTGGTAAGGATTTTAAATCCTTGGATTCTTCCATACCAAGAGCTTTAGATTGCTAGCTTTTAGGCAATGCATCCAGAATTTTTTGATTTTGTTCTCCAAGGGAATAAACCTTCCCATAAGCTTTAAGACCATTTGTGATATTTGTGAATCTAGTGAACATATCAGTAATGTTTTCATTCAGCTTCATTGTGAATAATTCATAATCATGAATTATAAGCCCCAATTTGGATTCCTTAACTTAGTTTGTCCCCTCATAGGTGACCTCAAGTAATTTTCCATGTCATGCGCTGAATTACAACCACTAACTCGATTATATTCAATGGCATCTAGTGTACAATATAAGATATTCATAACTTGAAAATTTAATGTCATATTAGTATTGTCTTCAAAATCAAATTCGTCATATTATTTATGCATTTTTACGCCATCAACAACCTTTGACAAAATAAAAGGACCCTTTTCTATCAAATTCCACAACTCAAAATTGATTAAGCACACGTAGATTTTCATTCTGCTTTTCCAGAATGTGTAGTTGTTTCTATTGAATAAAGGAGGAAGATTTGTCGATGAACCTTCAACATATGGAAGAAAGGATAAGTTTTCCATAAGGATATTTCCTACAAGGTTGTTAGACCAAGAATAAGGTAGACCTCGCTGTGATACCAAATGAAAAACCTTTGAGAAGGGATAAATAAGGTTTTTGGCAAACTAAAATTTTTCAAGAATTCTGTTTTACAGAATATAAATGTTCATCATGTTTCTTGGACCAACTACACGGCAATAAAGAAAGCTGACCAAGGAAACTTTGAGAAATATCCAGAATTAGTCTGAGATAAGAAGCACAATGCAAATAATACTATATGCAGAGAAATGAGACACAGAATGTATAGTGGTTCGATTTACCAAGATCTACATCTACTACTTTAAGCTCACACTTAAAGATTTTCAACCAGATTTCATTTACCAATCTTAATAGAATCAATCTGTACCAAATACAAGAGAGGATCACCACACTTGGTTTTTCAAAACCTCTCAATCAACCAACAAATCAAGGCTCATCCCAAATAGGTTTTACATCACAACCTTGGTACACAAAAGAGATTGAATATCAATGGAACAGTAAATACCCACTTCTTTGAGCAGATATGCACCAAGAAAAAAGGCACAAACACTTTTACCTTTAAGATACAATTTTAAATTCACTTTGAAATACTTTGATAAAGGAGATTTTTGTTTTCTATAGAGCAAGAGTGTTTCTTAGAAGGATATGACAAAAATCTATAGTCAAATCGAGTTTAGAAGCCTTATATAGAGATATAAAGTGAAGTACCAACGATTATAAAATGGCTAATTTTTATTGTCAGATTTACCTGAGTTTTGGATTCATGTTTCAAACTATGGTGCATCCAAAAAGTAAGTCCAAAATGACACTTTTTCAGGTAGAAATGATTTGACACTGTTCACAAGATTTTAGACGAATCTTTTGGAACCATCCAAAACACTCAATCCAAAATTCTGAGATGTAAAATTTTAAAATCTTTTTCGTTGTGTGCTTCAAAGTAGAAATAAATTGAATCAAAAGGTAAAGAGACATAAGAATTTACAAGTAATATCTTAATAATGATTCCTAGTTTAAAGTTTTTCCATAAGGACTTCTTGCTATGCAATCTTATAAGCATTGACTTCTACTTGATCACTTATTCTTGGACTCAATTTCTCAAGAGTTGCTTAGCAATCTTATTTACACGCTTTAGAAGAATTGAGGTCAAACATATCTTATCGCATATAGATCACACAAGTTAGTTCTCATCAATGTTTGTCATAAGTCAAAACATAGGAAAATGCCCTTACGACTAATATGATGAAATATAGAATGTGGATTTTTTTTTTTTTTCTTATCTCTAGTTTTGTGGTATCCCTATTTATTCACTCATTTGTTTATTGTGAAAGTATTGTGCTGTATTCTTCAATGTAAATAAAGGCAAATAGAAGTAAGAGGTAGGTTGCTCAATACACCTACTAAAGTGAGAAGAAAAAGGCTCTACGAATGCAAAAGGCATGCCCTATGAAGAAAAACAACGTGTAATGAAAAAGAAAAAAATAACAAAAGTAAGAAAAGAAAAGGCAAAAAGTAAAAATGAGAGGTTCCTACATTACTACAAAAGTTGTAATATATTGTTGTAAAAATGTAACTTTTGTAATATTGTACTTTTTGTAAGTCACGAGACGTGAGTTAGCCAATTAGTCATATCTTATATAAAACATGTTGTTTGTATTTTTTTTACTCGAGAAGTAGAATGAAGCACATTGATTTAGTATAAACTTGTTTAATTTAGTTTTGATATTTTTGATTATGTCTAGCTTAATACATTGGTCTACATGGGATTAACTTAGGTAGATAAGTGTTGGAATGAATTCTAAAACGGATGATGAAATAATGTATCTACCATCTTGACTTTATTGCATATATACTGACTTGTTTTTGTTAATTATCTTAGTGTAATATGTTTATAGTCACTTGTTTTGTTTGTAAACTAGTTGTTTGTGTTTGTGAATAAATGTGGCTTGCTTGAGGATAAGCAAATGTTCGAGTGTGAAGGAGTGATAAATGCTCATTATGCATTTATTATCTATGCAAATTATACTATATTTATTGTAAAATAATGTTTAAATAATTACTCATTCTCACAATTTTATATTATTTTGTGTAGGAATAAAATAAATGAGGATTGAATGAAGAAAAGAATGAAAAAGTATGAAAATTGAAGAAAAAGACAACAAAAAGAAAGCCATTGCTGGCTAGGCATTAGAAAAGAGCTGAGAGCTGACGGCACCGTACAGATCATCTCCGATGGCACTATGCAAGTATAGAGCTGACAACTCTATTTAGTTCATCTCTGACGGTGCCATACAATTTCGCAGAACAAAAACAAGGATATGATTTTAAGCTATTTTTAGGGCTTTCGAAGCCCTATAAATAGAATTTTTCCAAACCATTTTGAGCGGCTAACAATGGAGAATAACACCCACACGCAAGAGAATAGAGATTGGAGTGGATGGGAGGCTGATTAAGGGAGAATTGAAGATTGGAAATGAAGATTTTTGTCTATGAGTTTATCTTTATCTTCCTTTCCTTTGATTTCTCTTGTCAATTTATATTCATAAGCTTTAATTGTTCTTTAGTGAATGAACTCTAGTTTATATTTGTATTAAATCTACTCTTGATTTGTTAATTTTCAATTCCTAATAAATGATTACTTGGTTTTGTTGTATTGGATTTGTTATTTGAGTTACTCTCTTCCAATGAATTCGAGAGATGGTGTTAGGAATTGAGCTCCATTGAATGGGTTCAATGTAGGTTTTCGTTTAATTAACTAGAGAAAGAGAGGTTGAGGAATTAGAACTTGGTAAATATTGATAATTTAATATCACCTAGAGATAGGGGTATTAGGTTCTTCTAAAATTTGTGAGTTTTGTTCTTAATGCCACTACAAAAAAAAATTTTAAAAAAAAAGCCTTCTACAACAAACCAAATTCCAAGCCGATGCCCTTTTTTCCTTACTAAAAGTCTTCAGTGAGGAAAAAAAATTTGTCATTAGTTCCTCGCTAAAGGGTCTCGGCAACATTATTTTATTTATTTATTTTTTTCTTTTTGGTCACTAAGAGGACCTTTTGGCGAGGAAATAAATTTCCTAGCAAAAGAGCTAATGCTTATGGCTTTTGCTAGGAATTTTTTTGTCACTAAAAGTACAAGAATTTTGTCACCAATAAAAGTATTTCGTTGTTACTAATGTTCTTTTAGTGACAAAAAAGTTTCCTCACCAAATATTCGTCACCAAAAGATTAATTTTGTTTGACGGGAAAAATTACTCTTTAGTGGGGAAATTTTTTCCTTTCCTCGTTAAAGAGTGATTTTGGCTAGAAAACTTTTGTCGCCATGCGACAAAAGAGAAGCTCTTTAGCTAGGAACTAGGAAAATTTTCCTCCTTAATGAGGAAAAATTTCACCAAAAAGCATAAGGCAACAGAGCTTTTTAGAGAGGAAAACTTTCCTAGCTAAAGAGTAGTTTTGGCGAGGAAAGTTTTACTACAAAAAAACCTCGTTGGTGAAGAAAAATTTTTTAAAAAATAAAAAAAATTCAATTTTCTTGACCTCCTCTTGCACTCCTTTTTATGTTTCTCGTACTCCTTCATATTACTTGGTCTACGAACACCTAAATCACCAAATTACACCACTTAATTTCACCACTACTCTAGTCCCTGTTTCCACAGGAAGGAGTGCAATGCAAGCACTCAACTGTTAGGCCAAGCTTCATGTTTGGTCATATCTTTATTTATTTATTTATTTATTTATTTAAAGTATTTGCAAAGTTCTATTTTAATTTTTTTAAAAATTAGTATTATAACAAAACATAATAATAATAATAATAATAATAATAATAATAATATTATTATTATTATTATTATTATTATTATTATTATTATTAAGTTTACCATGAAACTGAAAACAAATTATTTAATATAATAAGTTATTCTATATAATTATATAATTTAAAAAGTCTATATATTGTTAATTATATCATTCTTTTTATTAAATAATTTAAACATATAGATCGATTAGAAAAAAATTATATGTATACATTTTGAACATATACGTATATGTACAAATATATAAATATAACACACACACACACACACATATATATATATACATATCACACTCTTATATACAACACAAATAAATATATACATACAAACATATATATGTATATATGTAAATATATATATATATATATATAAATGTTTGTATGTGTGTGTGTATATATATGTGTGTAATACCCCACTACTACGTACCCTAAAAGGGTAGGGATGTCTTCCCGTCCCGTAGGACAAGGGGTCTTTAAAACGAGGTATAAAATGTAAAGACAACCCCAAAAGAGTTAACTTAGATAAATAGAGAAGAACTCTTATTACATCCGGCTCAAATTGGTGCAATACGAAATAAAACAATTATCGTTCAGAAGCTTAAACAACAACTGGTTCCTAGAACAAAATGGGGAAAGAAAACAAAAGCTTCAACTATCACATGCCCCACTGGCTCAGCACAATCTATCTCCTGAAAATATGATATAAAATAGTATGAGATGAAATCTCAGTAAGTCCTGTGCGTGCACATGGTGTTTCAAATAGTTTGTGTATGCATAGTGGAAAACATTTGCAGAAATATTTGGCAAGTCATAAATACTTTCTTTTCACAAGGAGTGGGTTTTTTTCATAATCACACTTTATACAAAACAAATCATCTACTCGAATAAACAGTCATGTCACCACATGTTGGGCTCCATAAGGACAAGGTACCACACTTTGTGCACCTTGCCGGGACCAGATTGCCACACGTTGGGCGTTCTGATCAAGGTGAGTGTACAGCTCACCGGGTGAAATACTCCCCCTTCTCTACACCCAACAAAACCATCCGGGTGTCCATGCTGGGAAAATAAATAATACCTTACCAGGTACAAATGCTAACTCGGACCGGCCTGACCAACCAATATTGTCGCCTCTTCAAGCCGAGCTTATCTTCTAGAGGTAGCCTCCTGCCAGAAGACTTACTCTAACCCTCCAAGACTAGTATTGTTAGCCTACCCTTATTGAGTATTCAACGAATATATCCGTCAATTCCTGATTCAAAATTTTCATATCTTGGCTTTGTACAACGTGGCTTTTTTTAAAAGAGTTTTCTAAAAATTTAGAAGAAAGAATAGTTTTCTTGATAAAATCGTTAGCTTGACAAAACCGTTTAAAGAATTAATATCCACGTTTACAACCCAAGTAAGCATAGTTTAACAATAGCTTTACAAAGCTTTACAACATAGACTAACCATCACAACATTTAACAAAAGAGTTTATGCAAGGACTTACTTGATATGCCTCAGACAAATGAGATAAAATCACAGCTTGCTTTCCTCAAATATCTTCCTGATCTAAAACCATATAATATCATGATTAGGGTCTCAATTGATTCGAACATGCTCTAAACTCATTTATTCCCATAACAATTCACAATCTACTATCTAATTTCAAATAAATTATCTAATCCCCAAGGTTCATATACTATGACCATATATTCATTAAAGACGTGATTATTACATCGAAAAGGCTTAACTTGACCATACAATTCATCTCCATCATTACCACAATAAAACATGGTATAGCTATCCATCGAATAGGCTTAGTTAATTACTTGACACAAACTACCTATTCATCATGCTATTGGACCTTATCAACCATATTAAACTTTAATTTCGACATCAAGGGTAAGTATCCTCTTACCTTGCAACAACCGGGTTAGCAAGATCTCGATGCTCCTATGATCGTCCCGAATTCGTTTGATTAGAAGAGAAAAGCTGCCTTCTTTCCTTCCTTTTTGACCGAAAATAAGTAAAAGGGATTAAATCAGCCTTTAGGTGGCATGATTCAAGAGAAGAAAGGGAGAAGAATTAATGGAAGAAAGGAATCAAGAGGTTGAGATGGTTTTTACTTATCTTAAAGGGTGATCGGTTTCTTGCTAGGAGTTGTTCTTGTGATTTTCAAAAATTGTAGAGAGGTTTTTGCTGGAATTTTTCATGTAGAATGGAGAGGGTAGTCGGCTACTGAGTTTTAGGGTTAGAGAAGATTGGTCTAGGGTTAGATGGTGGTGTTTAGAAAGACTCCTAATTGGCTTTAGGTTTCTTGGACAACAAGTGCGAAAATTGCAGCTTGCTATGCACCTTATTGCTGCCGAATTTGGGAGGCTTTATGAGAAGAAAATATTCTGCAATTTGCTCCCTTATGCTGGCCGAAATATAGCTCAAGTAAAGGGCTGTATGTGTACAGAATTTTTGGCCAAAACAAGGAAGAGTTTGAGTAGGTTTTAAGAACTAAAATTCTGTGCGCATGCAGTGATTTGTTGTACGAAAATTTGCTGAACAAAGGGGAAGAAATTCTGGACGTTTGTAGCTGTTGTTCTACCGCGATTTACAGAGAAAAGGGTGAGGGTTTTTTGTGCTAAAAATTGGCTTAATTTACTAAGGATTTTGGTAGGTTTTGGTGTGCAAAAATTTCGTTTGAGTAGGAGTACAATCTGGCCAAAATTTTTGATAGGAAGCTGTCGAAAATTCTGGGCAGAAGCTGGCCAAAATTCTGGAGTTTTTTTGGTGAATAAAATCTGATTTTGTGCAGTAAAAATAATCTGAATTGATGGAAGATGTTTTAGGTGATTTGAGCAAAGGTTTGAAGAGTTGGATTGCACTTAACAGTGCTGGATTTTCGGACAGCTTGTGCTTGCACAAGGCTGTCGAAATTCTGCTAGAAAAAGGAAGCAAAACCTAGTTGAAGTAGAATTAAGATAAAATCTGATTTTCTAAAAGATTTTGGATAAGATTTCCTAGTGTTGGAAGAGTTTGAGTTGAGCTAAAATTCCCTCAAAAAGTGGCGGCACTAGCTGAAAAATTTTCCAAATTTTTAGCTAAGGTTCTAAGTTCAATATCAACAAGGTTTCCAACTAAGAGAACAACTCTTTAATTCCAACTATCCATTACCAAATCTAATAAGTTGAAATCAAGCTGGAGTTTTAATTTTTCAGCTAGGGTTTTTCGAAAATCCAAGAGAACAAAGGCTTGAAAATAAAGGTGGTCTTTGTTCACATAAAAAATCCTTGAATTTAGGAAATAACTATAGAGACTTATTTCCTTAGAATAATGGCGCTGAAATTTCTCTAGGATGGCTAGGTCTTTTTCGGCCAAGACATGTAGAAGTCTAGGAAAAGAATTTTCGAAAAGAAACTAAGATTCGAAAAATGTAAGATTCGAACTCGGGTCACTAAGGAAAATCACCAACCTCCCCGCTATTCCAAACCAACTCCAATGCTAATATTTCTCTAAGAAATTCTTTCCACCCTAATTCTCATCCTTCCATCTCCTCGACTAAACTTCACTTAACCAACTCTTAAACAACACAATTATTTCTCACCAAATAAATCAAATGCAAAAGCAACTTTGAAAATCACATGCACCCATGCAAGAATAATTTCTAAGATAACACGTGAAATGCAAAATGCTATGCAATGCATGACTTTTTTCCCATAGTCAAAGGTGATTTTGGGCGAGGTATTACAATGTGTGTGTGTGTGTGTGTGTGTAAATAATATATTTTATTAAATTATAACATTAATTAAATTTTCATTTTTAAACTAATTCTATAACAATGACTTTTGTTATTCCAATTGAAAATGTGTTTTTTTATGTTTTATGAGGAGAATACTAAAACTTTTTTTCAATTTGTTTTGTTTTGCAGGTGAACTAAATAACTTTATTGTCATGGTGTGAGATATTCCTTTTTCATACATTTTATATCGATTTGGCATGATATATATGTTCAATGCTTAACAAAGGTGAGGCTGTTAGAGGTATATTGTTGGAGATGGGTGTGCGAAGACACAAACAGTTGTATATGTCATTATTGAAGTTGGATATTCAGGGTGCAACTATTTGTTGTGGATGGTTGACAATTTGCATGAGTTTCATATTTGAGATATTTTTTTAAATTGATGATTGAAGTTTTGGGAAGGGGATTGGGGAATTTAGTTTATTTGTTGTGGTAGTTGGACTAATATTAGTTAAGTTCATTATTGCTGAAGTATGTTAGTTAAATTAATTTTGCTATTTTGTAGTATGTGTGCTAAGTATATTGGGCATCAATATAAGCATGATTAGGGTTCCAATCAGTGTTTTGCGGTGATGGTTTACCATCCGAAGCCCATGTATGCTGCACAATTTTCTTTTATTCTATTGTTATGTTTTTTTTTTTTTTTTTTGTGGAGCAGTTGTATGTTGCTGGGCTGCATGGTATAATGTATTAGATCACAGTCTGCTTTTTATACTCTTTTGAATGTGGAATTTCTATAATGGAGTTTTTGTAAGTTATTGTCCTATTTATTGTATAGTTTGTAGAATGGATGAGGCAATTGACCTAAGTTAGCTGTGGTAGAAGGTTTGTGAATTTCATTTGTTTATAAGTTCTTTGAGTTTGAACAATGAGATTTATGTGTGAGAACTGATTTTCTTGTAATGTGTTTTACCAATGATATGTGCTAAGCATATTGGGCGTCAATATAAGTATGATTGGGAAACCTTTCAGTGCTGTGCGACGATGGTTTATTATCAGAAGCCCACGTACGATGCACAATATCTTAATATATTACGTGAAATACATTATTCCAGTGCTAATGTTTTTTTATGTTCTATGAAGAGAATGTTGAACCTTGTCTTCAATTCATTTGTTTTGTAGCTGAAACAGAATGTATGCATTGGGAATTCTTGAAGAAGGAGCAAGTTATAGGAGTTTAGCATTGTGTGATATATTTATTTTTCATGCATTTTGTATCAGTTTGCCATGGTTTATATGTTCACTTTTTAATGAAGGTGAGGCTGTTAGAGAGCAGTTGTTAGTAATTTTAGTGAAACAATTATAACAGGTTGTTATAATTATTAAAAGATGTGCTAAGTATATTGGGCGTCAATATAAGCATGATTGGGGAACCTTTCGGTGCTTTGCGATGATGGTTTACCATCAGAAGTCCACGTATGATGCACAATAACTTAATTGGTTTTTAATTATAGAAAAAGTGCTTTATCAAAGTCCTGCGCTTTTGATTCAGTGTGCTTGTTGTTTCCAACTTGATTGGTTGAAGATTTATAAAGGATTCTCCAATGTCTTAAATGATATTTCTATTATTAATATATTGGACTTGATTTGTCTGGTTAAAATAACATTGGATCAAAATTGCAGTGGCCAAACTGGATTTGTCTGGTTATGAGCTTTGCTTTTGCATTTTTTTTTTCCAATACTTCAGTTTCATTTTTTTATTCTTTGGTTTGTAATTGCATTATTATTGAAGTAGTAAGTTATTTTGCAGGAATTTGTGGATATTTCAAAGCAGGAGAGACATTTTCTTATTCATATTGGAGAGATAGATTTTGCAGAAATTTGCTTTTGGTTTTTTTGCCAATTTGATCACTCATTGTACTCAAAGCTTCTGTGGGTAAGACATTATGCAAACCAAAATTGTAGCTATATAAAATTCTGTCTTATTGCAAAAAATACAATGACTTTCGTTATTCCAGTTGAAAATGTGTTTTTTTTATGTTTTATGAGGAGAATACTGAAACTTTTTCCCAATTTGTTTTGTTTTGCAGGTGAAACAGAATGTGCTTATTGTCATGGTTTGAAATATTATTTTTTTGTACATTTTATATCGGTTTGGCATGATATAGATCTTCATTTTTTAATCATGGTGAGGCTGTTAGGGGTATATGGCCGGAGATGGGTGTGTGAAGACACAAACAGTTGTATGTGTCATTATTGAAGCTGTTTATTCAGGGAGCAACTGTTGGTTGTTGATGGTTGACATTTTGCATGAGTGCCATATTTGAGTTATTTTTTTAAATTGATGATTTAAATTTTGGGTAGGGGATTGGGGAATTTAGTTTTTTGGTTGTGATAGTTGGGCTAATATTAGTTAAGTTCATTATTGTTGAAGTATGTTAGTTAAATTAATTATGCTATTTTGTAGTATGTGTGCTAAGTATATTGGGCGTCAATATAAGCATGATTGGGGTTCCAATCGGTGTTTTGCAACGATGGTTTACTATCAAAAGCCCACGTATGATGCACAAATTGCTATAATTCTATTGTTATGTTTTTTTTTTTTCTTTTCGTGGAGCAGTTGTATGTTCCTAGGCTGCATGGTATAATGTATTGGATAACAATCTGTTTTATATAATCTTTTGAATATGGGATTTCTATAATAGAGTTTTTCTATGTTATTATCCTGTTTATTGTATAGTTTGTTGAAGGGATGAGGGAATTGACCTAAGTTAGTTTTGGTAGAAGGTTTGTGAATTTCATTAGTTTATATGTTCTCTGAGTTTTGAACAATGAGATTTCTGTGTGAAAACTGATTTTTTTTTTGTAATGTATTTTACCAATACTATTTGCTAAGTATATTGAGCGTTAATATAAGCATGATTGAGAAACCTTTTGGTGCTGTGCGACGATGGTTTACCATTAGAAGCCCACACACGATGCATAATATCTTAATGTATTAGGTGAAATATATTATTCCAGTGCAAATGTTTTTTTATGTTATATAAGGAGAATATTGAACCTTGTCTTAAATTCATTTGTTTTGTAGCCGAAACAGAATGTGTGCATTGGGAATTCTTGAAATATGAGTAAGTTATTGGAGTTTAGCATTGTCTGATATATTTATTTTTCATGCATTTTATATCAATTTGCCATGATTGATATCTTCACTTTTTAATGAAGGTGAGGGTGTTAGAGAGCAGTTGTTAGTAATTTTAGTGAAACAATTGTAACAGGATGTTATAATTATTAGAAGATGTGCTAAGTATATTGGGCGTCAATATAAGCATGATTGGGGAACCTTTCGATGCTTTGCGACAATGGTTGACCATCAGAAGCCCACATATGATGCACAATAAGTTAACTGTGTTTTTTTTTTTTTTTACAGAAAAAATGGTTTATGAATGTTTGTTTTTTTCTAATTAGTATAAATGAATTGCGAATCATATAATTGCTATTGAGTTATTGTATAGGGTTAAGAATTTTATTTTTGTGGCAATTATATTGGAAACCATTTGTTTTAAATAGATGGAGGCATTTTTCAGAAGGCAGTGGGGAATTTCGCTTATTAGTTTTGGAAGATGGGTTAATCTTTGGCAATTTCATTATTTCTTAAGTATGTGAGTTGAAAAAGATCTAATATTTTGTTGTATGTGTGCTAAGTATATTGGGTGTCAATTTAAGCATGATTGGGGATTCAACTAATTTAAAATATCAGTCCACATAACTGATAATGATGTTTCTATTATTAATATATTAGACTTTATTTGTCTGGTTAAAATAACATTGGGTCAAAATTGCAGTGGTCAAACTGGATGTTGTACAGATCCCTCATTTTGAACTGAGGGACTGTATTAGAAAATTTATGTTATGGTGAGGTTCGATTAAATCAAAGCACTATTTGTTGCTAGTCCTCATGTTCAATTGTCTCTTTTTTGCAAATTGTATTTGAAGATAACATCTTTATTCTTAACTCTTATTTTGAAATGTTATCATGGACTGCTTAGTTTTGAACGAAGTCATGTTTCCTGTTGACCCTGCGAATTTTTTTTCAATATCTTTAGATGAGTTGTTCAAATTTATTTTGTTTCATCAAGCATGTATTATAAGTTTTCCTTTTGCATTTTTTTTCCAATAGTTCAGTCTCCTTTTTTTATTCTTTGGCTTGTAATTGCATTGTTATTGAAGTGGTAAGTTATTTTGCAGACATTTGTCGGTAGTTCAAAGCCGAAGAGACATTTTCTTATTCATAAGTGAGAGATAGATTTTGTAGAAATGTGCTTTTTCTGTTTTTTTTTTTTCCCAATCTGATCACTCCTTGTACTCGAAGCTTCTGGAGGTAAGACATTATGCAAATGAAAATTGTAGCTAAAGCAAAATGTTGTCTTATTGCAAAAATACAATAACTTTTGTTATTCCACTGGAAAATGTGTTTTTATTATGTTTTATGAGGAGAATACTAAAAAAAAATTTCAATTTGTTTTGTTTTGCAGGTGAAACAAAATGTGTTTATTGTCATAGTGTGAAATATTCATTTTTCATACATTTTACATTGGTTTGGCATGATTTAGGTGTTCATTTTTTTAACTAAGGTGAGGCCGTTAGAGGTATATGGTCGGAGATGGGTGTACGAAGACACAAACAATTGTATATGTCATTATTGAAGTTGGATATTCAAGGAGCAACTATTGGTTGTGGATAGTTGATATTTTGCATGAGTTCCATATTTGAGTTATTTTTTAAATTGATGATTGAAATTTTGGGTAGGGGCTTTGGGAATTTAGTTTATTGGTCGTGGTAGTTGGGCTAATATTTGTTAAGTTCATTATTCTTGATGTATGATGGTTAAATAAATTATGCTATTTTGTAGTATGTGTGCTAAGTATATTGGGCGTGGGCGTCAATGTAAGCATGATTGGGTTCCAATCGGTGTTTTGCGACGATGGATTACCATCAAAAGCCCATGTATGATGCACAATTTACTATAATTGAAGTTTTATGGTCCCCCCCCCCCCCCCGTGGATCAGTTGTATGTTGGTGGGCTGCATGGTATAATGTCTTTGATGACAGACTGCTTTTTATACTCTTTTGAATGTGGAATTTCTATAATGGAGTTTTTGTAAGTTATTGTCCTATTTATTGTATAGTTTGTAGAATGGATGAGGCAATTGACCTAAGTTAGCTGTGGTAGAAGGTTTGTGAATTTCATTTGTTTATAAGTTCTTTGAGTTTGAACAATGAGATTTATGTGCGAGAACTGATTTTCTTGTAATGTGTTTTACCAATGATATGTGCTAAGCATATTGGGCGTCAATATAAGTATGATTGGAAAATCTTTCGGTGCCGTGTGACAATAGTTTACCATCAGAAGCCCACATACGAAGCTCAACATCTTAATGTATTAGGTGAAATACATTATTCCAGTGCAAATGTTTTTTTATGTTATATGAGGAGAATGTTGAACCTTGTCTTCAATTCATTTGTTTTGTAGCTAAAACAGAATGTATGCATTAGGAATTCTTGCAACAGCAGCAAGTTATAGGAGTTTAGCATTGTGTGATATATTTGTTTTTTCTTGCATTTTATATCAGTTTGCCATGGTTTATACCTTCAGTTTTTAATGATGGTGAGGCTGTTAAAGAGCAGTTGTTAGTAATTTTAGTGAAACAATTGTAACATGATGTTATAATTATTAGAAGATGTGCTAAGTATATTGGGTATCAATATAAGCATGATTGGGGAACCTTTCAGTGCTTTGCGACAATGGTTTACCATCAGAAGCCCACATATGATGCACAATAACTTAATTAGTTTTTAATTATAGAAAAAGTGCTTCATGAAACTTCTACGCTTTTGATTCAGTGTTGTGGTAGTTGGGCTATTATTTGTTTAGTTCATTGTTCTTGAAGTTTGATGGTTAAATAAATTATGCTATTTTGTAGTATGTGTGCTTAGTATATTGGGTATCAATATAAACATGATTGGGGTTCCAATCGGTGTTTTGCGACGATAGATTATCATCAAAAGCCCACGTATGATGCACATTTTGGTGTATTTGTAGTGTTATGGTTTTTTTTTTTTTTTCTCTATGGAGCAGTTGTATGTTGCTGGGCTGCATGATATAATGTATTGGATTACAATCTGCTTTTTATACATTTTTGAATGTGGGATTTCTATAATGGGGTTTTTCTAAGTTATTGTCCTGTTTATTGTGTAGTTTGTAGAATGGACGAGGGAATTAGGCTAAATTATATGTGGTAGAAGGTTTGTGAATTTCATTAGTTTATAAGTTCTTTGTGTTTGAACAATGAGATTTTTGCGTGAAAACTGATTTTCTTGTAATGTATTTTACCAATATTATGTGCTAAGTATATTGGGTGTCAATATAAGCATGAGTTGGGAAATCTTTCGATGCTGTGCGACGAGGGTTTACCATCAGAAGCCCATGTATGAAGCGCAACATCTTAATGTATTAGGTGAAATACATTATTCCAGTGCAAATGTTTTTTTTAGTTATATGAGGAGAATATTGAACCTTATCTTAAATTCATTTGTTTTATAGCTGAAACAGAATGTGTGTATTGGGAATTGTTGAAGTAGGAGCAAGTTATAGGAGTTTAGCATTGTGTGATATATTTGTTTTTCATGCATTTTATATCAGTTTGCCATGGTTGATACCTTCACTTTTTAATGAAGGTGAGGCTGTTAGAGAACAATTGTTAGTAATTTAGTGAAACAATTGTAACAAGATTTTATAATTATTAGAAGATGTGCTAAGTATATTGGACGTCAATATAATCATGATTAGGGAGTTAGATGTGGTGTAAGGTTTGTGAATTTCATTAGTTTATAAGTTCTTTGTGTTTGAACAATGAGATTTCTGCCTGAAAACTGATTTTCTCGTAATGTATTTTACAAATACTATGTGCTAAGTATATTGGGCGTCAATATAAGCATGATTGGGAAACCTTTCGGTGTTGTGCGACGATGGTTTACCATCAAAAGCCCACGTACGAAGCACAACATCTTATTGTATTAGGTGAAATACATTATTCCAGTGCAAATGTTTTGCTTCATGGAATTAGTATACATCTTAATAGCCATAAGCATATTTCAGTAGCAATTAGTATACTTTAAATCTTGGAAAAAAAATAATGAACTGTTTGATTAGTATGATTACTAAACATCCCCACACAAACAAATCTTTGAGCACAAATGCCTCCAAAGCATTGGCCAAACTGGATGTTTTACAGATCCCTCGTTTTGAACTATGGGACTGTATTAGAGAATTTATATTATCGTGAGGTTCGATCAAATTAGAGCACTATTTGTTGCTAGTCATCATGTTCAATTGTCTATTTTTTGCAACTTGTATTTGAAAATAACATCTTTAATCTTGACTTTTATTTTCAAGTGTTATTATGGACTGCTTAGTTTTGACTGAAGTCATGCTTCCTGTTGACCCTGCGGACTTTTTTCAATATCTTTAGATGAGTTGTTCAAATTTATTTTGTTTCATCAAGCATGCAGTATAAGCTTTGCTTTTGCATTTCTTTTCCAATACTTCAGTCTCCTTTTTTTATTCTTTGACTTGTAATTGCATTGTTATTGAAGTAGTAAGTTATTTTGCACGAAATTTGTGGATAGTTGAAAGACGAAGAGACATTTTCTTATTCATATGGGAGAGATAGATTTTGCAGAGATGTGTTTTTTGTTTTTTTCCCAGTCTAATCACTCCTTGTACTCAAAGCTTCTGGGGGTAAGACATTATGCAAATCAACATTGTAGCTAAAGCAAAATTTTGTCTTATTGCAAAAATACAATGACTTTTGATTTTCCAGTCGAAAATGTGTTTTTTTTATGTTTTATGTTTTTGCGACGATGGTTTACCATCAGAAGCCCACGTATGATGCACAATAGTTTTATTGGTTTGTAATTATAGAAAAAGTTCTTTGTGAAAGTTCTACGCTTCTGATTCAGTGTGCTTGTTGTTTCCAAGTTGATTTCTAAATTGTATTTTGCATTTTTTTTTTAATGCAAAAAAGTCGTAGTTGTTAGTAATTTTAGCGAAACAATTGTAAAAGAATGTATTTGTTATTACTCTATGTGCTAAGTATATTGGGCGTCAACATAAGCATGATTAGGGAACCTTTTAGTGTTTTGCGACGATGATTTACCATCAGAAGCCCACGTATGATGTACAATAACTTAATTGTAATTTTAATTACACAAAAAGTGCTTCTTCAAAGTTGTGTGCTTTAATGAAATTGTACTGTTTTTTATATTATACTTTCTACAATAGTTTTTGACTTGGGAATGCTATTGGCTTTCATTGGATACTGTTTTGGATAACAATCTGTTTGTTAGAATATTTTGAACGGTGATTTTTTTTTAAATGTCTTTCTGCAGCAATAGCTTTTTTTATTTGGAAAAAATGGTTTTTTTTTTTTTTTTTGCAAAAGAGTGATTGTTGTTAATAATTTGTCTGAAACTATTGTAGTAAAAAGTAAAAAATATTACATGATGTGCTAAGTATATTGGGCATCAACATAAGCATGATTGGGGAACCTTTCGGTGTTTTACAACGATGGTTTACCATCAGAAGCCCACGTATGATGCACAATAATCCCACATTTCAAATAGTAAATTCTCAAACTATTCCATTTGGATGACAGTCTTTTTTATATAATCTTTTGAATATGGGATTTCTATAATGGAGTTTTTCTAAGTTATTGTCCTGTTTATTGTATAGTTTGTTGAAGGGATAAGGGAATTAAGCTAAGTTGTTGTCCAGTGCAAATGTGTTTTTATGTTATATGAGGAGAATATTGAACCTTATCTTAAATTCATTTGTTTTGTAGCCGAAACAGAATGTGTGCATTGGGAATTCTTGAAGTAGGAGCAAGTTGTAGGAGTTTAGCATTGTGTGATATATTTGTTTTTCATGCATTTTATATCAGTTTGCCATGATTGATATCTTCACTTTTTAATGAAGGTGAGGCTGTTAGAGAGCAGTTGTTAGTGATTTTAGTGAAAAATTGTAACAGGATGTTATAATTATTAGAAGATGTGCTAAGTATATTGGGCTTCAATATAAGCATGATTGGGGAACCTTTCGGTGCTTTGCGACGATGGTTGACCATCAGAAGCCTACGTATAATGCACAATAAGTTAACTGTGTTTTTTTAGCGCAACAAAGTCGTAGTAGTTAGTAATTTTAGCAAAACAATTGTAAAAGAATGTATTTGTTATTACTCTATGTGCTAAGTATATTAGGCGTCAATAGAAGCATAATTGGAGAACCTTTCGGTACTTTGCGACAATGGTTTACTATCAGAAGCCCACGTATGATGCACAATAACTTAACTGTGGTTTTAATTACAGAGAAAGTGCTTCTTCAAAGTTGTGTGCTTTAATGAAATTGTACTATTTTTTATATTGTACTTTCTGCAATAGTTTTTGACTGGGGAATGTTATTGGCTTTTATTAGATACTGTTTTGGAAAACAGTCTATTTGTTAGAATATTCTAAACGGTGATTTTTTTTTTAAATGTCTTTCTGCAGCAATAGCTTTTTTTATTTGGAAAAAAAGAAGGTATTTTGTTTTTTTTTTTTTTTTTTTTGCAAAAGAGTGATTGTTGTTAATAATTTGACTAAAACTATTGTAGTAAAAAGTAAAAAATATTACATAATGTGCTAAGTATATTGGGCGTCAATATAAGCATGATTGGGGAACCTTTCGGTGTTTTATGGCGATGGTTTGCCATCAGAAGCCCACGTATGATGCACAATAACTTAACTGTGTTTTTTATTACAGAAAAAGTGGTTTATGAATATTTGTTTTTTCCTAATTAGTATAAATGAATTGTGAATCATATAATTGGCATTGAGTTATTGTATAGGATTAAGAATTTTAATTTTGTAGCAATTATATTGGAAACCATTTGTTTTAAATAGATGGCGGCATTTTTCGAAATGCAGTGGGGAATTTAGGTTATTGGTTTTGGAAGTTGGGTTAATCTTCGACAATTTCATTATTTTTTAAGTATGTGAATTGAAGAAGATCTGATATTTTGTTGTATGTGTGCTAAGTATATTGGGTGTCAATTTAAGCATGATTGGGGATCCAATCGATTTTTTGTTACGATGGTCTACCATCAGAAGCCCATGTATGATGCACTATTCGTGAAAATATTGTCAAAATTGTATATGTAAATCTACTGTTGAGTTTTTTATAATTCTAAAAAGGGATAAGGAAATTGAAATAAATTAGAAGTGCTATGAAGTTTTTGAAATCCATCATATGCTAGGTATATTGGGCATCAATATAAGCTTGTAAGGATGTTTTATTAATAATCATAAAGATAACCGAATATATTTTATAAAGTTGTCATTATGGCAATTCTATGGACATTGTACTTTTTTCCTCTGACTACACTGCTTCAACTATACTCTTCATTGTTCTAGAGCTGCTGTTGACTAGATCATATCATGTGTGTTTTGCAACCTAAATTTAAGAATAGTTATTTTGTTTGTTAGAATTAATATGTGAATATAGAGTTGGAAGTGTAGGAATCTGGAAAAATAAAATTTAAAGTTACCTTTGGTAGTCGATCGTATACTTCTTGATAGACTATGTTCTGTGTATATGACTTGAATTCTATGTCATCTTCGTGTGTCATGATTTTTATTCCTCTTGGCGATTTGACCCTTAAAAGTGCAACATACAATTGTCCATGAGAAAACACAGATTTTGGTAAGTACAGTCCAACAGTCGACAAAGTTTGTCCTTGACTTTTGTTTATCATCATTGCATAGCATATGTTCACTGGAAATTGCCTTCTTATCATTGTGAAAAGAATCTTTGAATCTGTCGAAGACATATCTATTCTTGGTATACATACTTTTTCTCCAATTTTTGAGCCTGAAATGATACGTGCCTCAATGACTCTTTTACCTGTTTATGTTACAATCAGCCTTGTGCCATTGCATAATCCATTTCTTGGGTTGACATTCCTCAGTAGCATAATAGGCACATTTTTTTTAATTTGTAAAACATGATCAGGCATACCTGGAAAACTGATGCTGTTGAGGTATTCTGTTGGATACATGTTTTCTGCATCTTTCATTGGGCCTATGACATTGTCTATTTTGTCTGCACTTATATATTCAGTAATAGATCCTTGTACTTTGTCCAAAGCAAAATTATTCAACTCTACAACTATTTCATTTCTTGGTGTTAGGATTGCTCTCTCCATCAAGTAGCTAGGATCTGTGTACCTTTCTTGAAAATTTGGATAAGTAGAGTTGAATATTGTTTCCACTGGATCACCATTAGATTCTAGCATCAAATTGCTTGGGATTTTGATCCATGTAGGTTCATTATCATTCCCTCTACACTTTGCAGGTTCTGTACCATCTCCTATTCTCAGTATCCATCTGGCAAAAGATGTTAATTCTTCAGCCTCTGATTGTTGTAATTCATTTCCTTCTTTAAGCCTCATGTTCTCAGATAGTGTAAAGACTTCACAGTGGTTCCATATCTCTGATTGATTGAGTGTCAAATTCACTATATCAGCTCTTTAACCTTTTGGTACAACCGGAAGAATCTGATGGAAATCTCCCCCTAATAGAACTATTTTGCCTCCAAAAGGCTTGTTCTCATTGAAATTTGTTGTCGTTCTTTGTATATCTTTAAGTGTTTTGTCAACAGTCTCAAAAACATATTTTGAATTCATAGGAGCTTCATCCCAAATTATGAGTACTGCTCTTCTTATTAATTTTGCAAGCTGAGTATTTGTTTTTATTGAGCATGTGGAGTCTTCTGAGGTTACCAATGGAATTTTGAATCTGCTGTGTGTCGTCCTTCCACCTGGTAGTAGTAGTGATGCAATCCCCTGTTCAACGTTGTAAATGACAATGTGTAATAAAATCGATGCATTAGGAAAGAAGATGTTACAATGTGATTGAGAATTAAATAATTTTGGGGGGTGTATAAGAAAGTAGTACCTGATAATGCTACTGCAAGTACTATTTTTTATCTTGATCTGAGCTTGTTAATAATTGTTTTGTAGAGAAATGTTTTGCCCGTGCCTCCATAACCGGATAAGAAGTAGAGCTTCCCTTTATTTTTATCAACTGCATTTATGACCTTTTCATATATATCTTTTTGTTCTATATTTAATTGTGCATACATAACTTCGTGTTCTGCTCTCAGAATATTTGTATCATACATGACTTCTTCTCTAATGCATGTGTTTGGTAGATCCTTTAGCAACTTTTCATTTGGCAAAGGCATTCCTTCTATTTCTTCTAGATTTCGACCTTGTTTTTGAAGTAGAATTTGTAATTCTCTCAAGGTATAACTTTTTACTTGATCTTCTGAGAGATGTAAAGTCAGAAATCCAAGGACTTTTCTTTATCTATATTCAATATCATCGCTAATTTTTGGCCAATTTACTTCCCGGAGATTCTTCACATCTACAACATTACAAAAAATAAGAATTGTGACAAATTAGATCACGTAGTTGCCATCCTGTTGCCCATCGAGCTGCTTCATCAATTGTTTCGTGCCATTCTCTACCATCTTGCAGTAGACCTCTTGCATAGCATGTCTCTTTGAAAGTTGAATATATTTTCCCATCATATGTTCTAATTTCTTCATAGCTTCTAGGACCAGGGACATGGTTAAGTAACATTCGCATATAGTATCTTTCCCTTGAGGCTGGATGTGCAAAGGTGATCTGTCCAATGCACTTTTTGCTCTTCCTCTTTTTCCATACTTTTTTTGTTCTGCACCAGCAATAATGCTGTGGGAATTCTACATACTTCAACTTTCTTGCATTTGAGTCTGCCTTATTCATTTCGAACCATTCTGTAAACATTATCTTCTTTGCATCTTCAGTCATTGCAATATTAGGAAGACAAATGTTATCATTAAATATGACATTCTACTCTTCATGAAGGTGGAACCCCAATCTCTGGAGTGTTGGTATTCGAAATTGAATATCAAACTCATATATTCTCCAGGATGCTTCACATGCTGATATGTATCTACAATCCAAAAATGTTTTGACTTCATTCAAATTCTGTGCTTTTGATTCAACGTGCATATTATTTTCAGGCTGGTTTTGCTCTATGACTGTTGTTGTTCTATCTGGACCTTTGTTGAGATATTTAAATAAATATTTAATGGCTTTTGATTGACTGCATATTTCAACATTAATATGGCTTTGGTATTTAAGTAATAAATGAAGATTGTACGGTACTACAAATCTATTGTCAAGGAAGAATCCATTCTTCTCAATGGTTATAGATTTATCTCGTCTTCTATAAATAGAATATCCTAATTCATCAATTGATGTTTTGTTATGAAAAGACTTAGGAAAATGCTTTGAATAGTGTCCTGTGTTAAAAAAAATGTATTAGTTTTTAACCAGCAGTATGTACTATTTTTTAGATATTGGCTCATTGAAGAAAGTATTACCTTGTACCATACATGGTGAGTTCTCGTATCCAATTCCACATGGCCCATGCATCATAAATTCTGTGACACTTTTGTAGGCAATGAAATCAGTAAGTGGATCAAGGATTTCAGCAGATATTATGTTATCTATTTCTTCAGGGGTCTTTTTCTTTGAACTTTGATGTAGCCAAATGATGATGTGTGCATGTGGTAGTCCTCGTTTTTTAAATTCGATTGTGTATACAACTGTTTTACAAAAGTAAAAGGTAAGTTAAAACAAATACACATAGAATTTGTAAAGATGAAATGTTACAAATATCTTTGTTTCAAGTAACATACTTGAATCTACTTGGCTAAAAATTTTGTTCTTTAATATGTCATTGATCATATCATCAAGTTTCATCTTGAATACTCGAACCTCAATTTCAGGCCGGTTTTCTGGTCGTTGGCCAGGTATCTCATTTAAGAGGTCTATTATTTTTGTCCAATTAGGATTGGCAGTAAATGTGATGAATAAATCCAGGTTACCAAAGAATCTGCATAGTGTCATAGCATCTTGATAGTTCTGAGCTAAATACCGAGGTCCACCAATGAATGTTGATGGTAGTATTGTTCTTTTGGCAATCTTTCTTGAATCTGTATCACCACGGTCAATGGCATATTGTACATTTCTATATAATTCTTTTCGCAAGTTTCCTTGATTTGCTGAAATCCATTTTAGCCTTGCCTATTCAATGCATGTATAAGCATCTACAATGAATTGTTGATATAGCCTTCCTGAGTGAATCAAAGTGGCTCCTTCAGTGCGTCTATATTGAAGAACGTGTGCATAGTATTCCCTCATTGTCATATAAGATCTCTTTGTTTTTTTCCGCTGTCCGTCTTGTACATAATTGATTTTTGGATGATATCCATCTTCCCCATATGGAAAAAGTAATGGATATTGCATAGCCATGAAAGAAGGATGTAAATAGCTTATTCGTTGTAGACTTCCAGGTTTCATCTCAACAATGATGTCACGATCTTTTGTTGTTTTATTCAGATTCCCAACAATTAGAGCCGCAATTTCTAATGCTCTTGGTGCATCATACTGTCTTCTTGTGAAATCTCTGCTATGATGCAATCTAATTTTGAAATTAGGTATTTCTCCTAAGGCGTATTTATCTTTAGCCATTTGAAAAACTTTCACCAACTCATTCGAAGTATCCAACATTGATATGAGTTGTTGTGTGATGTCGGCTCTTATTTTCATGTTATGCTGCCTTTTGTTCACTGCTTGAATTCTGTTGTGGACCTCATTTTTTATATCATGAAAATAGAGCTGGATAAAATGTGCATCTGATCCATCCATCGGTATTAATGACCCAAGTCTATGATAATTTGCACCATTGATTCTATAAATATACGGTCCAGATCTTTCATTCACTTGATCATCAACTTTTGCACCCATAGAAGTCATTGAGAACATTAAGTTGTATGCTCTTATATTTTTCTAGGAATGTCCTTGATTTCTCATCAATTACTCCTGTCAGCAGAGTCTTTAGAGGCTTAGGTGGATATCTCCTTTTTGGTAGTTGGACTCTTCCTTGTTTACAACATAATTTGAATTTTGGATACAATCTTTTTGGTTGCCCTTTGATTTTCTCTTGCTCCCAGAATATTGCATCACAATTCATGCATTGAAGCGTAGGCGATCCATAATGTAGCACATGGGTTGTTAAAGAATCTGATTTGATATGAAATAAGCAATTAGCTAACTATTATTTGCAGTATACGGTACATAGGTTGTTTTAGGACCTGATATGATCAATCAAAATGGTATACTTTAATATTACCCATAATATATAACATATGATAAAAAAAAAATTGTGGTATGAATGTTACCTGTTCGCATATTCATTGAAGTGATTGTGGAGGCTGCATCATTCTTTTCAGTGTTCTGGGAATGGACCTTTTTGTTTTACTCTACGTATATCAATCCTCCTTTTTCTATGCATCACTACTTTCTTAGCTGTATTTGTTATTCAGTATCAATTGTATTACTGTAACAAAATTTCTTTGAAAAGTATTCTATTAATAAGAAACATTACCTGTATTCTGTATGCCTTGCAATTGTAGGTCAGTAGAAGAGATGTTTTCTGATATTGGATCTCTTTTTCTTTTATTAATTTTTTTAGAATAAGACTGTTTCCTTTTGTTGTTCAAGGCTTCCTTTCTTCGTAATCTATTTTCTTTTGCGTTGTCATGTTGTAATGAATCTGCATAAATTCATACATCATATTAATCAAAGTGTATTGATGGTAGTAAAAAACATTTCCTTCAGGTATTATTTTTTATCTTAGGAAAATAGCTTCATGCACAAATAAACTGCTTACGCATATGGAAGTTAGCTTCGGCACTTGGGTTGTTGAAGGTGGACACTGATATTTGTACATCGAGTGTTAGCCTGTATGGTTTGTATTGTTATGTTCAAGTGGCTACGGTTTCAAATTTGTAGCATTTGGAATACTATTTAATATTGTTTGCTTAGATTTGATAGTTGTGGTAAAAGTTGTTGAGTGCGCTTATTTATGGGCATTATATATACAATTAAGGGGCAATATGTACATATTTGTTTTGGTTATTTATCCGATCTTACATCAATTATTTATTTAGCTTTTCCATGTGCTTTGTGAAATTCAAATTTACATTATTCCATTTATTGAAGCGCAGATCCCACAGAGGTACAATAGCTATAATCCAGATTGTGTAGAATGAATCTCGTAAAATTCATTAAATAAATAATACAAATGGTAATTTCTTGGATTGCATGTTGATAACTATGGAATTGATCTGAATGCTGATTCAGTTATCGGAATTGCATCGTGTAGTATTTATTAAATCCGTTGTTTCATGTAAAAGGACTTGGTCTTTTAAATATGATGATTGGTATAGAAGGATCAATCCTGCGGTATTCATTGAATAAATAATTGGGATTTGGAAGGTCTTTTGGTTGCGGGCAAATAATGCAAAAAATAATTTTTTTAAAAAAACTATATCTTCAGAAATTGGTACAGTCATGCATTAATTATGTGAGTAACCTATTTGCCTATAAATATATAGGTATTTACAGAGAGTTGTTCATTGTTTGTCATCCTTTTGGTTTCATTTTAATATGGAGTTATACAATGGCATGCCTATCGAACATACATTGGTTGGTAGGCCATGCGTTCAACCATTTATAGCAGAAACAATGGTTTTATCAATAGAGCAACTACAGTCACATAAACCATATTTTGCCTTACCTGATAGGTGAGCAAATAGAGTCCGATTGGTTTTGCATGCTGCAACATATGAGTTTGATGAGTATATTGAAATTTTTATTCCAATGTCTACAACCGTGATAAGTGAGAGTGCGACCAGATGCAATTGGTGGATTGATTCTCATCCCTGGGTATTCCATGCGCATGGATTACAACATCCATTATCAATCATGTTTCTGAATGAAGAATATTTGGAGGCTGGAGAGACTGACCGGAAAATAGATTCATATGTGAAGTTCTATCAACCTTTTACTGTTGCTATTGTGGAATCTAGAAATCAGTACCACACTCATAAGGATTTATTCAAGCACTACACTGGCAAACGGAAGTTTCAGTTGCCAATAGATCCAAAAAATTCTATTTGGCTGTATTACAATGTTGAAATGGTGGATGTGGAAAGTTCTTCTGCAGAGGCTACTGAAGTAGTTGATATCATTAGAAAGACTTAAGATGTTTTAATTTCCTAAATGTTTATTTATGTTTTAATTTCCTGAATGTTTACTTTGTTTTTAATTGTTATTTTATATATTGAAGTGGTGATGATATGCCATAATCTTTGTTATTTTATAAGAAAATTTGTCTATTAGTGAGAAGTGCGCTTTTTTTAATTATGTTTAGACTCAAATTGCTTCCTACATACTAATTTATTTGAATTACCCATGACATGCCTTCAAACAAAGAGGGGGAAAGAAATGGAGAGAGGAAAACAGTAAGAATGCAGTTCTCTTCAGGGCTTGTGAAAGGCCTAACCTAAATATGTTGTTCGTTTTCCACCAGTGTGAAGTTGTAATTATTGCTTGACATGATTTACCCTATGCAACGTCTTGTATTGAACAATAACATTAAACATCTACTGGACAAAGATGTCATTCAGCAGAATCAGCGTGTAGACGCGGGTATATAAGTTTGAAATAGTAGAAGTCCAACTTTATCTATTCTTTACTTGCTTAATTCTAGGGCAGTGCCAGTGATGAATATGTTCAGCTTTTACTTCTCTAGCAATTAACATGGAGTTAGTGGATTGCATAATAGTCCTTACAGAGAAAGTTCTAAATTTTTCCCTTTTTATCTTCCAGTACCTTCTCTGTTCACACATAATACACTTTCTGTTTCTTATACTGAAGATTATGTCCTTTCCTACTTGTCTCCTTCTTTCCACAATATGTTGTCAATTTTTAGAAT
This sequence comes from Voacanga thouarsii, assembly GCA_026120185.1. Lineage (NCBI taxonomy): Eukaryota > Viridiplantae > Streptophyta > Magnoliopsida > Gentianales > Apocynaceae > Voacanga > Voacanga thouarsii. The sequence continues at coordinate 3,351,765 of JANUWF010001153.1, forward strand.
AAATCCAAGAGCAATCATGATTCGCTAGCAAACATGAGATCCTTAAAGAGTTGGAGGTGGAATTTCCCAGAAGTTTTTATATTTTTGAGGAACCTGCATATTTTCCTTAGCATCATACTTCTAAAGACAACAAAGGGAAGAACAACCTAGCTTTGTCGCAACTTTGCCTAGATGCAAAACTGATATGCAAAGGCCAAGTTAATCAAAAAGGAAATATTTCTTTGATCAATTGTCTCCAAATTTAAAAGCTCCAGTACGAATACTTCTCTCTCTTTTTTTCAATTGCCAAGTGCTATAACCAAAAACCAAAAAAAGTTATTTGCACATCATATTAAAATCTGAGCTTACAAATTCACTTATATGAAACTCGTAATTGAGTTAGAACACAAACAGCAAATACACATAAATTTTCTTTTTTCGACTTCAATCAAGAAAAAATCCCCAGAGATTGTCATAGGATACACCAAGGATGTTTTTTTTCCTCTCATTTGGCCAGTAATCATTGTTCCTGCACCTTCATCGGCGAAAGGAGACTGTCAACATTTTATGTCCAAAGAAGTTGCTAACAGTGGAGACTCAGTCATGGCTACTACACCCTTCTCTCAGTTGCTCTAACTATCTTTCGTATGCACTATAACAATTTAAAAAAAAAAACCCTATCTATATTCCAAATAACAATGAAGACACCTTTATTCGTCGTGGTTAAAGTTGTAAATATTCAATCATAATAACAAATTTTGGTTTTCCAGACTATTCTGCAACATCTTCCACACTACTGCCATTTAATCATTTGATATTGTTTCTTTGGTAAGTTTTCAATCTCTTATGTGATTGAGACTCCGCCAGCTATTTGTGTATTACTAACTTGTAACTCCTGTAAAAGAAAACATTGAAGTTAGAACGATGCAGCATCTTGTGATCTGCAGCTATTGTTTTGTAGAGAAATAACAACATCAGAAGACTATTCTAACTACAATATCCAATCATAATAACATTTTTTTTTCCAGATTATTCTGCACCATTTTCCACACTGCTGCTCTTTGATCCTCTAATTTTGTTTCTTTGGTAATATTTCAATCTCTTCTTTGTTTGAGAGTCTAGCACCTGTGTGTGTATTTCTGTCTCAGTTCTATGTTCTTCTGCTGGCTGAAAAGATTGTTCATGAAAAAGTGACACCAGTACAATACATAACACACCACAGTATCACAACATAAAAAGACTTTATCAATTTAAAAGTGAACTTAACAAACATCATGCACCCTCATCATTTGATAACATCATTGAAGCTGATTAAAATGATTCTCAGGGTTCTTCTATGCAAATGACTGTTGGATATAAAATAACAAAAGAAATAAGAATTATAGACAAAGTTCTGAATATTCAATTATCATAACAAAATATTTTTTCCACACTGCTGCAATTTGTTTCTCTTCTGTTCTCTATTTAGTCGGATTTCAATCTCTTGTTGATTTCGATATCTGTCATCTCTTTGCTCATTGCTGGTGGCTGTCTCCTATAAAAGAAAATGCTATAGTCAGGATTTAAATATCTAATGGAGAATCAGTGGTCACAGTTGTTTTTCATACCCAGCGATGAGTTCTCGTTTTGTGTCTCTTTTGCTAGGTGTCTTCACTTGTTCCACATTATCAATTTCTCTTTCTTCAGCGTCTGTTCCATGTTCTTCAGCAGCCTGCACATTTCTTGCACGTAGAATGTCATCAGCAAATCCAATTCGGTTACTTTGATAAACAATCATGGAGATAACTTTCATATTACTAACCTTTGTATGTTCTTGTTTCAGAACAATGTCTGACAGATGATGAACTCGATTCACAGTAAAACTTTCTCTTGCCAATCCTCTCGTTTGCTCATTGAATCTCACTTGGAAAATATATGTATTGCCTATCAAATTCTTCAGTGGTCCGGGTATAGCATCATGCAGTCTCTCCTATATCACAATTTAGGGGTTTGAGGGACACTATAGCTGTAGGTATTCTTATGCATATGAAATGGATATACCTGCGCTATGCTGATGGCTAGTTCACTTGCTTGCATCCCTACAATCTTCTCAACGTCTCTATCAAAGAAAAAAAATTGGCCTTGTGTCATGTGGTCACCAACAATGGCCTCCACTCGATCCCTGCAGTAAAAAGATATTAGGTACTTTTTTCTATTCTTGTTATTTTCGGTTAATTAACTTAGATTTCAGTAGCTATTTATGAAGACCTTGTGTCTGGGTAATCTTCTGTCTTAATGCATGATTCACATGCCAATTTGTTCCCATAAACTTTCAGCTTCTTTCTGCACCTTGTGCAAGAATTGTACTTCCATCCGTTGTATGTGTCAATGTCTAACACAGTAATGCTGCAGTAATATGTTTTTTCCTATTTCATCAGGTGAAAGGTAGCAGTGTTAATTTTTATATGTGTGCTTGGTGTTTTTTGTTGTACAATAAAATTGCAGAAAGAACTGGAACAAATTCACAAACAAATTGAATCAATACCATTTTGTCTCCGTCACTGAGCAGTGCATACAACTTTGCCAAAGTTCTCTTATTTTCTTCAAGTGCTTTTGCAGTTAACACAGGAGTTCCTATTGACAACTCTGTTGTGATTTCACCTTTATACTCCTTCTCACAGCTGTTTCGTATTTGAGAACATAGGTTAGTATCCAATGAATTTAAATTCATTTCTGCACTTTTTTTCAGTTTTGCAGCATTTAGCAAATTCTATGATCACCTCTGTCTCAAGCTAGCAACTTCTGCAATTTTCATATCAACATAGATCTTTGTTGCACTGCTACTGGATATCGATGGTTGCCCCTGGTCATTTTTCATTATCATTGAGGTCAAAACAACAATCTGCACTGTTTGGCAAGAAAGCACATTTGTGTGCTGAATCACATTTGCATTGCTTCCCCAAAGTGTCACACGCATCTCCTGTCCCCTGCATTTTGAAATGGCTTCAATCAGTCTTATATATCTGTGTGTGTATATGTACATACAATATGATGGTAGAAGCTTACTTCTCATTCCTGATTGTGACAAACTGCAGATCTACTTGGTTTCCCATTCGTGACCTTTGTTGGATAGGTGACACACCTGTTATCATTCCAAAAGCATCTGCCATGGAGTTCAATCAACAAACATGTATATCAATTCACACAGGTTCTCTTAACATTCAAATGTAAAGAAAACAAATCTGTACAATGCAAAGAAAGGTATCTACTATCGTATAGCCCGCCTTTTACTTCTTCTTATCTAAAGCATTCCAACAGAGCAAGCTTACCTTAGCACTCAAACAGCCTTTAAGGTAAGGTAGAAACAAAGCCTTGCGACTTAGAGGCTGAATGTAGTGACCAATGATATAGGTTCACGTTTATCATCTAAGTAAATACCGAGGAAAAGGAAGGAAGAAAATTCCCTTCAATTTTATTCTTGTTTATTTATATATTTGAAAAACTGGAATTTTGGAATGAAAGTACCTAATAACAATGCAGGCAGGGAACATAATTAAAAGGCAGGTAAATGTGCTGGAAGAAGAAAGAGAACCAAGATAAAGCATATGCCATTCAATGCTGGCAGAGAACATAATTAAAAGGCAGGTAAATGTGCGAGAAGAAAAAAGATAACCAAGATAAATAATATGCCATTAACCAATTACCAACTAAGAGTGTGATATCTCCAGCATGAGCTTCAATATAATCATACTGCACAAAACAGAATTTGTACCTTGGTATTTGCGGCAGTTCATCCTTTAGTTCCTCTATGTATGTGCTTCTGTCAATGAGAATCTGTAAATTCTCATCCACTACTTTGTAGTTTGGCCTAGGTGGTTGAAGGGTGAAATTTTTCATCATGTAACATTTTCCTTCTTCAATAATATTTTGGAAATCTGGAACAAATTTGCTTCTAATCGTACCGTGCTTCATGTTGTCCTACATAACAAACAAAAGTAACCTTGAAACAACATATACATCAAAGAAAAAAACATTAAAAGTTTACAGTTGCATGTAGACAGATATAAGGACATCATATTTTTTTTTTAACATTACATCAAAAACACAATAATGAATTATCTATCGTCATATCATCTATCAGACACACTTAGACCTGCTTATACCTTTGCATCCAAGGCCACAAAATCAACACTCATGATCTCTCCTGCTCTTTGAGCATTATAAGTATCCCACAATTGAATGATTCTAAATAACACACATTTTTCTTGTTTTCCTTTCAATAACTCATTGAAGTAGACAAACTGGAATTTGCCTTTCGTCATTTTTTCACAACTCAGTATGCCACAAAAGTATAATAAAATCTGCCAAAGACAGTAAACCTCCCCTCTGTTATTGTGTTTTTGGCTTATGACTACCTAATGGTGTATTATATAACAAATGCATCAATATAGGGTAGTGATGTAGGCAATTGATTGTGCCAACAGTAATAAAGATATGAACACTTACCCAATGATGAACTCTGAATCTGGTCACAAAACTCAAACGAACACTTACGCAGTGATGAATATTGAATCTGGTTAGAAACCCCAAATCAACTCAGTTAATGATCAAGGATCAAAGAGCATTAAAAGCATATCAGCATACGGCCAATTGAATGGCAGAAAATAAGAACAGGCGAGATCGTGGAAGTCATGAGTCGCAAAGATCTGGGATTCTCAACTACTGGCCTTTGTGGAATTGCAAATTCTTCGAATGATGAAAGACAAACAATGATAAGATACAGGAAATAAATGGGTGACGCAAAAATTGAGAAGACTAATTACTTCGTTTGCAGAAGCAATCTACTCACAGAGAAAGTATGTGAGTAAAAATTTGAGAAGCCAGAGGTAGCCGATGGACTCAAAGGCAACGAAGCCGACTGAAAATGGAAAAGTGATGAAGAAAACAAAATTAGCTGATGGAAAACAAACAATGATAGGATACAGGAAACGAAGGAGCGTCGTAGAATTTGAGAAGATTAATTACTGCGTTTGCAAAATCAAATAAGCCAGAGGGAGCCGGTGGACTGAAAGCCACTGTATCTAAGAAAAGCAAGAATAAGATGAACGAAGCCGTGTGAAAATGGAAAAGTGATGAAAGAAAGCAAAATCAGCTGAGCCATTCTTTAGCTACGTGTCAAGCTCTATAATATAACACATGTCAACACTACAACTCTCACCTTTGGCTTTTATATAGATATATAGATTTTGGACGGAAACTATGTTAAACAATTTTAACTTAGGGCCTGTCTAGATTGAGAAAAAGGAAAAGAAAGGCGTATGACACAAAGGAAAGGAGAAAATATGAGACCGATAATTATTTGTTGTGTTTGGTTAACTATAGAGGGAAAAGAAAGGAAATGATAAATATTGCATTTGAAGAAAGGAAAGAAAGGAAAAGAAATGAAAGGATAATATTTGAGTTTATATTTTTATCCACTAATTTAATGTAATAATATATAATATTTTACTTATTAAGAATATTTTAGTTCATTTACTAAAAATTTATTAAATAAGTTTTCCTTTCTCTCCGTTTCCATCTATTTATGAACAGAAAAGAGGTTGAAATTTTTATACTAAATCTAATATCTCAATTCTCTTCCTATTCTTTTCCTTTCTTTTATAAAAAAAATCAATCAAAAAATCTAAAACCCAAACCCTCCATTTCGTCTCCTGTCCCGTCTCTCTGTTTCCCTCAATTCAAACAGAATCTTAATCTAATATTTCGGCTTCCCTCCTTTTCTCTTTCCTTTTCCTTCTATAAAAATTAATCTAAATACTTAAAATTCTTTCCTTTCCGTTTTTCTCCTTCCAAATCCTTCAATCCAAACATACTCTAAGATCCATCGGTTGGCAAGAGGAGAAAAGATAGAATACAAGTGATTAGAGGTTGTTTCAATAGAATTGATGGCAAATGAATTGGTGTATCATAAGTGTATATGGAATTTAATTTCAAGTTCTTTCATGATGTGAAATTCAGAAGCTAAACAAACTTGCCCATATCTTTGAGCTTATACGAATTTCTGTGTGGTGATTGGTGTGACTGGTGGGAATATGTGGCTTGTCAGTCTTGTAAACACACAGCTTTTGAGCTCCGTCGATGAAGCTATGTCGTTTGATTTCGGGGACATTGTAAAGCCTCTGAATTACAAAATTTTGACTTTTGGAGTGGCAGAGCAGTAAATACTTCGGTTGGATTAACAGAAACAGCTTTGTCCACTGCTATGAAGAAAAGGGTGAAAGACAAACAGCTAAGAGGCGGTGAGAAGATGCCATTTCTTGCTGGGAAAACAGAAACTAGAATGGCTTATAAAATGGAGGAGGACGATGCATGGGGTGCCTTATTTACACACTGGTAAGGATATATGTGAAATGTTGAAAATTGTTTAATGTATCTTCTTTTATTGTCTGCCTAGAAACTAATTCAACAATGCCTCGCACTAGAATGATAATATATATTTTACACAATTATATTGAGTAACTTAAGCATTCAGCGCTTTAAAAGTTTAAATTTCAAACCAGTAATGAACTAAGAGGGGTAGGGGTGGTGTCCACTAAAATTTTTTAAAATTTTATATTTATTTTTAAAAAAAATTAAAAAAATTCTTTTAAATTTTACTTTTTACTTCCAAAATTTTTAAAAAAATTATAACATTGTCCTCTTCCTTTCATGTGCTTTGTCCTCCATCCATTTAACTTTTCGGTTCTATTCCTATTTAATACTCTTTAACATTAAATATTCTATTACGCATTTTTAACCAGTTTATCCTCTTTGAGATTCAGTAATGAGCTAGGTTTCTTGTCCAACCAAGTAGAACATAGATTCATAGATTTTTACCATATAATGAAGGAGAAGAATATAGTAATTAAAATTTCAATTTAGAGAAATGGACACTTGTTTTGAAACATCCAATAAAGAGAAATTAAGGTACTCAATTTGAAACGAAGAAAGTACTGTTATAGAATCAGTCATTGTATTTAGAGAATGGTTGTTTCTGATAATCTTAAGGAAATCTTTCCCAATATTATTCGTCAAGCAAATATATCTTTATTAAAAAAATGAAAAATCTATATCTTCAAGAATAGAAAAGAAAAGATAAGATGATGAGCATACACTTAATGAAAATTAAACGCAAGTCTAATAAACAGAGGTTACCCACTTCATTTTCCTAATTGATCTCTAAATCCCATCCGTCTTTTTCATATATATTTTTTTCCACTCTTTTTCATTCATAATGACAAATTTTCACTACAAGAAAAATGTAAATCTGCCACGAACTTTTGCCACGGAAAATTTTTCGTGGCAATCAATGACAAATTTTGCCACAGAACAACAAAATATATGTAACTTGTAAGGGAAAATATACCATAGCAAATCCGTGGAAATTTGCCACGGAATTGAGAGGGAAATAGTAGCAAATAGCAATGAAAACATATTCCATGGCAAATCGGTAGCAAAAAAAGGTCCAAAAAATTATGCCAAGCATTAGCCACTAATGTGTTAATCCGTGGCAAATCCCTAGCAAATTGTGAGGGATTTGCCACGCATTTATTTTTTCTTTTTTTATTCTAATTTTTTTATATTTATTTTGATTAAAATGATTAAATGTTTTATAAATATTTTCTTTATCTCTAACTTATTTATTCTTAAAAAATAATTGATACGAATTTAAAATAGAAGGTAATATTTTTGTGTGTAGAAATATATGTGGGTATTAAAATAAAAAATTTTAATGATATGATATAATTTTTTTTTTTTTACAACAAAAATCATTGGAAATATCAGTGCAATTAACTATATTACCATTTAGAATATACAAAAAATATTTTAGGTAAAATAGTGATAAAAAATAAGAAAATTTCATTAATTATTTTCTGTGACAAATCCGTGACAATTTGCCACAGATTATGTTAGTCTGCAAATCCTAGCAAATTGCTAGGATTTGCCATGATTCTTTATATATGTATATGAATATGTGTGTATATATATATATATATATATATATATATATATATATATATATATATGTGTGTGTGTATATATATGTGTGTGTATGTGTATATATATATATATATATATATATATATATTTGTATGTATGTATGTAAATGAATATGTGTGTGTGTGTGTATAAATCATTGTATAATTGATAGTATATAAAATTTTAAAATTATATAAATATAAAAAATATTTTTTTATATTGACTAATATGGTTTTATATTGAATTTAATATAATTATTATATTTTGTTATAATACTTTTATTTAAAAAACACACACACACAGAGATTGTTCAGAGCAGTTTAAATAAAAAAAAAATAGTATAACAATTGCCATAGCTCAGCGACTGAACAAAACATATACATTTCGGAAGTCATGGGTGTTAGTGTTATGCCCTAGAGGCAATCACTTGTACATTGTATATGACATGTTTTATTTTAATAAAAGACATTATTTATTTTACAATTTATTTTGTTTACTTTAAATAATATAACTGTTCGATAAAGTCCCTAGTACAACACTGTGTTCAGGAAATCATGATAGAGATCATGATATGAGATTCCTACAACACTGGATGGTATTAGTACTTAAATAGTCCCTAGTGATAGTATTAATGAGACATGACATCGTTAATGCGTTAAGACTAGCATGTGTTAGACTTCCTGATTTGATCAGGCGGTGGTTCTCATAACCGTAAGTATTGAGATACTTAAAGTTAACATATGAATGCTTGTTAATGGAACAAGTTCATTGGATGACCTAACTTTGAGATAATCACATGGATAATTATTCAGTGCCAGTGATATAATCTCAATATAACAAACGTGCAAGTATCTTTAGACTTGAGATCTCCAAGGTACTTTGTTTGTTGAGCTTTATACTTTGATTCCAATCTCTAGAGCTCGATCGAGGGCCGCCTATGAGATGAATATTGGGTACATTGTGAGGTAAACGAAAGTAGTTGAGAAGGTCAATAAAGGATTCACCACTCCTAATAGTAGGGGCAAATATCTCACGGCCACTTGTAGGAATTACTACTCAAAAAGTCCTTGGCCAATGCGATTGTGTATTGAAAACAGTTCCAATTGATACACATCTAGAGTAGTGGGTTCCTAGTACAAATACTATTGTATTCGGGCCAAAATTAATTCTGGAGTGAGTTGGCACTAATTCCGTACTCCAACCCGAATGAGATATTGTATGGTGAAATGAGTTAATTGCACTGAAGTTTGTTATTGAAATCTAGTAGTGGCAAACATAGTTAAGTTACTATTTTTTGTAAGGACAAATCTAGAACTTCACTGAATTTCTCTACTGTAAAACCCATGACTCCATTTCCGACAATGTCACCAACAACACCATTTCTGACAATGGTGCCAGGGGTGGTGATGTTGGGCTTTGAAGGTTTGGGTCCTCATCTGCACTAGGAGGTGCCGCAACTGTCTCTCCTCTGTCAGTGCATCGCAAAAAGCTCTATGCGTTGTAAAGCTATCCTTCCTACAAGTCACCAGAGTAGCTCTTGAGCTCAAGAATCCAAAGTGTCTAACATCATTCGCGATGCAAGGAATAACAAATATTGCTTTGTAAAAGAAAATTCAAGAATTAACCTTGAAAACAGTGTCCCACAATCACATTTGTACTCTCTAGCACAAATCTTTGAATGAGTCTTCCAATCCGACTGAACACTTATCGCACTTCAACTTCTTCTCACGGTGTTTTCTGCAGAAATGCTTCTTGATTACAGTCAAATCCCCTAACGCCCGTGAAGGGTCATGGTGAACACAGATGGGTTCAGTGAAAACATATACTCTCTTCTTGACCTCTTTGCTTGATCTCTGCCTAAGCTTCCAAGGCAAATTGTGTCCTCTCCTAAGGAGCTGCAAATTTTGGTCCCTTTGAAACCCCTTATTGCAAATTTCACAAACAAATTGATTTGTCACTAACAGGATCTTTGATGATAAAGCAATCACCTCTGCATCCGGATCTAGAAAAAGTACAAATCAGAAGTCCAAAATTAATTTTCACCCAATCAAGAACATAAGGAAAGAAGTCAGTCATTTCTTTTTCACTTTGCTCTTCTTACCTGCCATTCCTGGAAGATTTTGCTTTTTCTTAGCAGCTGGTTTAGGAGGGGCAGCTTGATTACAAGAAGAAGAAGCACTTGCCTCACCAGAAGTAGTGGAATCATTCATGATAGAAGAGTTGTCTAAATCAGCTGGCATGGAAGTGCTACTACAGTAGCCAAAGGGAACTTTGGGTGGCTAAAAGAGGAAATTTTGGAGCATTTGTCCTAAAGCCAACCCATCTCTGAATCCCATGAAGTCCAATTGCTTGAGCGGATGGAACTGAGCATGGTCGATGTTGGTGTTGGTGGTGTCGGTGTGGGGGTCGGTGGCGTTGTCAGAAATGATGTTGGTGGTGGCGTTGTCAGAAATGGAGTCATGGGTTTTACAGTGGAGAAATTCAGTGAAGTTCTAAATTTGCCCTTACAAAAAATAGTAATTTAACGGTGTGACTGACGGAAGGACTAAATGAGGTGAAAAAAAATATTTAGAAAATCTAAAAAGATAAAAAAAAATATAGGAATCATAACCGACTAAAAATAATTATTAAGGGACTAAATTAGAGATTTTGTCTATTTTTTAGAGTCGAAAAATAAAATTTTAAAGAATATCCTAAGAGGGAAAAATATAGGATTCTACATAATTTTGGGAGGCGGGCACTGCCCCACCCTCCCCGTAATTCTGTCACTGATATGCTAATAAACAATATAAATGTAGACTGTCAAAAGTAATTATAATTTTTAATCAAGACCGATCAAATCAAGATCAATCAATTTGAAAATGATATTTTTTAACTAATTGAACTATGACCTTATTACAAATGTTTACTTACCTTTTAATCAAATAAAATTTAGTATCCGAAAATAGCTATAGAAAACTTAAAAATCAAATTATAAGTTCTCATAGATAAATATTGTAATGTTGTCCACAACAATCTTCTAATTGGTTAAAATAGAATCATAAAAATTCTCACAGGATGTAAATTATTGCTATAAAATATTGCAATGATTGTTGTAGTAGGTATAAGTAGATGTCATGGGATTGAAAAAGTGCAAGAAGAGCAGAAATACATTTGCCAAAGCTCCAGCAAATCTCTGGATTGGGGAATATTCCCTTTTGATGTAAAGAGAAACGTAAACTACAAAAATGGCTGCCATTAGGTCAAAGATTTGGTAATTTCTCATTCTTTTTGAGATTTATCTACCATTAAATAAATAGGATCTCTTCTCATCTTCTATCTATTTTTTAATACGTTAAAAAAATTATATGAAAGCTAATCACAATTTTAATTAATTCCCCCCCCCCACCCACCCCCCGAAAAAAAAAATTAGTCAGAGACGAAACTACTAAATTTTTTTTAAATGGTGAATTTGTTTTAATAAAATTAAAAATTGTTTTAAAGTAAATTTGTCTTAGAAAAATTTAAAAATTTTAAAAAGATTCCCTCAAATTTTAATCATTTAATATATACTTTCATATTATTTACCCTCCCAACCTAATGTTTCTAATTTTGTCTGTAGTTTTAATGTTACAATTAGAAATGTGGTCGAATGGTCATCGAACTCTTTTTTAATTATATATAGTAAATATACATATATAAAAAAAAAAAGTTTAGAATCCGAATCAAACATGAGTTTCAATATCATCAATTCTTTTGATTTGTTGTTTTTCTTTTGGAATAATATTACATCAATTGAATTGTCCTATTATGTCACGGGGCCAAATATATATGGATTATGTCATTTAGCTATATATAATGATGATCACAAATATAAACTAGAAAATAGATTCGATGATGATAGAGTAACAAAATTTAATCAAGTCAAAGGTTTGCTTCTTTTTTGTTCAAATTATGTGATTTTGTTAGTAGAGGTTAGGTACCAAAGTTAGAGGACATGCAGACAACATTAAATCCATCATATCAATTTATATAGAGAGACCTTTGGTTAAAGCTCTAATCAAATAATCATCCTATTTTTTTTAAAGCTAACAAGGCCTTAACAAATGAAGCTAATGAAGACCTGCTGCGAATAGAACTATATTAGTGGTAGAGATTATGAACTATATTATTTCTAATAGAATTAGTATTTGCATTTTGCAGACTAAGAGAAAAAAAATGAGATAGAGAACATGAGATTACTTCGATAAAAACCATTGAGGAGCAAGGCTTTGTCTCTCAGATTGTCATTTGAGTGTGCATGGAGCATGCTAGCTTTGTTTCTATATAACCATCGGCACGTAGGAAAACGTCCACCAGTGACGGGTTGCACATTTCGCAATCCTAAATAATGATACATTTTGTCTCACGAAATCATGGACCGTGCAATCCCTGATCCCGCATCCTTTCGGAGAAGTGAATAAAATATAACCCGCCAAAATAATACAATACAAGTAGTATACACTTTCCATAAGCTATAAGCATGGATTACAATTTTATATAGAGCATAAAAATTTATGCGTCAAAAATAAAATTTTTATACTAAAAATTAAAATTTAGTGATACGCATGACACCTCCACATCATTAAATCGTTGTGCAAGTTGAATGGCCTCAGTTCCAAGTATATGTAAGAATTCATAAGTAGAAAATTTTGGTCCATCTTCTATATAACCTAGCAAATACTCTCTATCTCAAATTAAATACCCAAATTTAACTTAATTAAGAGGGCATTTTATTACCATATTAGATTATAATAAAAAACATGAGTGATAGGATCCATATATGTGTTAGTGAAACTCATACCCTTTATATCTGCATGCATGTGAATGGGGAAAGTTTAGATAGAAAATATATACACAAGAAATTATTGCTTTCATTGTTTCTTTGCTCAAACTTTAACACTTTTACCAAATTAATTACTATTAAAATATCTACTTTGTAACTTTGATTATATGCTCGTTCATGAAAAGCTCCACCAAAACTTTCACTAGAATTCTCTCTTTCTCTTCCCTTTTCCCTTCTTGAAGAGTATAGTGAATACTTTGTCATTCTTCTGAAGAAAAAGTAACAGTTTATCGAAGGGAAAACCAAAATTTATATTTGCAAACTTCAATCACATTTTTATTAGCAATTGCAAAGAGCGTACATCTTCTTCTCTTTCTTCTTTTTCAGTCACATTTCTTTAGAATTTTTATTTCTTTCCAACGTGATTCCATGCAATAAGAATCACGATCCTGAGCATAAACACCGCATTTGAAAGTATAAGAAGTTCCTCCCCGCCCGTCTGCAACTATTTTCAGGTCACCATTGATGAACACTTCTACCTTCGATGAATCGACATCGTGAACGACGTTCAAATGAAACCATTTGTCATAGATGTTCTGAACCAGAACTGAACGTCTGTAATACATGAGAGTGCCATTGTACACTCTGAGCATTAGAGTGGTTGCATGAGGAGCAGGTGCCCCAAAGACTTGCATGATGCACACACCTGATGTCCCAAACGGCAAGTAAAAGTTCCCTTCAAACTGCCAAACGCCCGAAGAATAGTTGTATCCCTAAACAAAATGAATCAAGGTTAGCTTGGATGAAAAAATTAACAAATAATTGATGTGTATATGAGCAATGGCAAGTACTTACTAGGCAAGAAGCCATGAGTTCAATCTGTTTCCGAGCTTGAACCCCAGTTAGGTAAGTACTAGCGTCTTAGAAAGTAGTAAAACATACTAGCTAATTAGCTTCAACAAGCTTTCTAGGTAATTTTACTAAAGCTTGAGTTTTGCTCATTTTGAACTGAACTAAATTAACTCGATTAAAGCAAAACCCAATCTTTTCGTGCGAGCTGCTTACGATCAACTTTTCACCCCTCAAGGTGAAAAAGGTTTTCCAATTCCGAGCACAATTGACGGCTTGTCTCAATCGCTAGAAAGTTAACATAATACCCCAGATTTCCAAAATTTGGAACTGATTGTCCCTTTTCTCATAATACCCCAATTAATTAATGTATCAAAAACAGAGAAAGAAAGTTGAGACTTGCGTACTTGTATACCGATCTCAGTCCTGGGTTTGGTTTGGCTAGTAGAAGTGTGAGGTTTGTCATTGGCGAAAACCCAACAGTAGTGAACTCCATCTATGAAGCGGTATCTTTGATCTACAGGCACATCATAAGGTTTCTGAATATGGTAATATGATGTATTGAACGGTAAAGAAATGAAGCCTTGAGTTGGATCCACTGGTCCCCAAGTGTGGGCTTGTTTCAGCAGAAGTGGAAAAATGAATTGGAAGAAAAAGGCTGGGAGAAAAGAACTCATTACTTGAGACTAAAGCATATATGGGGCTTGAGATTAAGATGGATATGAAAGAGGGGAAAGAATTGGTGGGATTTTATAGAAGTTTAACTGTATAAACAGTCCAAAATCATTTGAGGAGATTTGTTAAATGGTTTATTAATATTATCGTAGCGGGGGTAAAAACGAGGAAATAGGTAGGGAATGTGAATTTGGGAGTGAATAGTGATTTATCTCCCCTTGATTAAAAAAGAAATATTAAAACTACATAAATTAAGGGAGCTCCTTTCATTTAAAAAAAATATTCAAATTTGAATAGATTGAGAAGTACGAGTAAATTACATTTATTCCTTCAGTGGAAACATAGACAAAATGAGAAACTTTGCGTTTGGGGGTGGGGGGAGGAAGGGTGGAAGAGGGGTAAGTTATACTAAAAAAGTAATATTATATTTTTTAAAAAAAATTGAGAGCGAAATATAAAATTTTAAAAGATTTTTTAAAAATTTTAAGGCAAAAGTAAAAATTTTAAAATTTTTTTTCCCTAAAGTAGAAATAAAGGTTTCCCTAATAGTAGACTTTTTCGAAGTCAAGAAATTATTTATAGTCAGAAAATATTTTCCTGTTCTCGGCTGAGACCAAGGGGGAAGACATGAGAAGATACTGTCCCAGATAAGAATGATGGATATGTGTTGCGAGTTCTTTTTGTTAGTATGTTGCTTTTCTTCGGTGTTATATTCATATTTCTTAGGCTTAGCACTTCAAGCAAACACTTCCATCCTCTATTACGAAGGGGGCAATGCTTTCCCGCTAAGTGGGAGAGGGATCTCGCCGTTTTTTGCTACAGCTGGGATGCTTCGCTTCGCTTTCCTTGGCCATTGCATTTGCTGAGAAAGCTCTTCCCAATTCGGGGTCGAACCAAATATGCCAATGCGTTCTAGGTTTTCTTTGCCCCTGATTTGGAAGTTATCTCTTCTTTTTAACAAACGTTGCATCAAGTCATTCGTGAGGAGTTCACAAGAGGTTCAAATATTTGTTTCAACAAGGCATGTATTGCGGAAACAGTAATGATAAAAGAAATTAAAAGTTAGAAAAAAATATTAAAAATATACTACAGAATTTACTTAGTTCAATTAGTTTGACGTATATTTATAAATAAAGATAGATTTTTTATTTCTTTTTTCAAGATTGTTGCAGTGAAATTGGTTATATAAAATTATAAAATTGCATATTTATATCATAACCTAATTAACGTCACTCTAGGAATTACAAAGAAAAATGGGTTGTATATACTGTACCTCCACTACCGCTACAAATCTGGATGAAAATTTTTTCAGATGAAACTCTTAAAATTTCGGATCTGATCATAAATAATTCAACACAGCCAACATTAAAGCTTAAGCTTTAGGAAACTCAATCTTGAAAACCAAATAGCTTAATTGAACTTAAGTATTTCAATTGGAGGGAATTGTATAGGAGATGAATGAAAGGGATTATGTTACAGTTCCATTTGATTAGGTCTCTCTGTTAACTGGACAATAATGTACAGGTAAACACAAATGAAATGAATAAACTTTCTGGTTAAAGCAACGCTGGTTCTAGTGGAATAGAGGACCAACTCTTCACTGAAACTTTGCATCATTTCAATCCCGAGGCAATCAAGCCGGCATAACTGCAATATATCGT
Source organism: Voacanga thouarsii (assembly GCA_026120185.1). Classification (NCBI taxonomy): domain Eukaryota; kingdom Viridiplantae; phylum Streptophyta; class Magnoliopsida; order Gentianales; family Apocynaceae; genus Voacanga; species Voacanga thouarsii. The sequence goes on from JANUWF010001153.1 coordinate 3,367,731, forward strand.
TGCTACTCTTTTTCCTTTTCCTTTAATTTTTCCGAGGCGAGGAGAGGGGCAGATGCAGGATTGGATCATTGGGGGCAATAACAAATTAAATTAAATTTTATATACTTAATCATTTACGAATATAGTAATATTAAATTATATAAAAATAATTCTAAAATATAATATAGAAAATATAATGTATTAAAATATAAATTTTCATTCTTTTAAATTACGAAAATCACTTATAAGTGAATCTATGCTATTTTTTTTTACAATTTTTTTTCAATATATACTATCAAATAATCTGATAAAAAATTATTTTTTATTTTATTTTGAAATTTGGTCTTTACTATATTTATAGCCTAAAAAGATCGCTTCATGGTAACTATAAAAACAGGAAAAGTAATAATAAATGCTACAACATAATACATAAGTAAATAAATTTTAAACTTTCTTATCTTGATCCATTGACACAATTTGATTATAGAGAAAATTCTTGGAGGGGCCAAGCCTATAGGTAGGTCTGCCCCTGGAGAGAACTGGGGGTGGGTAGCGGGGGAGGCCATTCAGTATACCAACTCCCCTAGGCACAATCACAAGAGTTTTTTTTTTTTCTAAAAATATTTAATTTGAGTTGTAACAATTATAATTAGTTCGAGTGTAGTGGTTGCTAGTATTTCCTTATTCGAAAACCTAATGCGTGCCTTGCGGAATGGATAACTCTTTGCTAAACCTTAACCTCATCTAAAATGATGTACAAAAAGGAATGGGCCATCGAAACAAAAACCAAACGAGATGGAAAAAGTTTTTTTTATTTTTTTACATATAAGACAAAATTTCATCATAATCACCCACTGGATCGTCCACTTTTTTTTTTTTTTCAATTGATGGTGTTTTTTTTTTCTTTTTTCATCGTCCATCCTTTTTTTTTTTTCAATTGATGGAGTTTTTTTTTTCAATTGATATATTTTTTTTTTCCTTTTTTCAGTCGTCCATCCCTCTTTTTTTGTTTTGTTTTTAATTGATGGTTTTTTTTTTCAATTGATATATTTTTTTTCCTCCATCCCTTTTTTTTTTGTTTTGTTTTTAATTGATGGGTTTTTTTTTTCAATTTGTAGTTTTTTTTCAATTCATGTGTTTTTTTTTTCAATTGATGGCTTTATTTTTTTTTTAAATTGATAGACTTTTTTTGTTAAATTGGTGGCTTAAATTTAATTGTATTGTTTACTTTTTAAAAAAAAATTAATGATTTTTTTTAAAATTGATCACTTAGATTTGATTATATGACTGATTTGCACACACAAATATCAAATGAGATCCTAACCATATATATATATATTATTTTTGTTTTAATAATATATTCATTGACAACTCGCGTGAAGATTTGAGCATTCAGTGGAAAAAAGGGAGAAAAAAAAAACTCGTTGGCCACCGAAACAAAAACCAAACGAAGTGGAAAAAGTTTTTTTTTTTTTTTAACACATAAGTGGCGAGGCTTTCCTTTTTTTTTTTTTTTTTTTTGCAATAGTTTTCCTAACCAAAATGGACTTTAGTGAGAAAGATTCCTATCGTACACCTTTGTTTTTTGCACTTTTTTTTTTTTTTTACAGTAGTTTAGCTAAAAAAATTTCCTAGCCGAAAGTGACCTTTAGCGAGGGAGTACTTTCTCTTTCTTTTTCTTTTCTTTTTTTGTAATTGATTTAATTCTACGAAATTTTCCTAGTTAAAATGGGCTAAAAAGGAAGATTCATGTCGTCCACTTTTCACCTTTTTTTTTTTGTAATTGATTTAGTTAGGAAATTTTCTTAGCTACAAGTGGACCGAGGATTTCATTTCTTTTTTTTTTTTTTTACAATAGTTTAGCTAGGACATTTTCCTAGCCAAAAGTGAGGGAGGAAGTGCTTTCCATTTTTTTTTTTTTTCAATTGATTTAGTTTAGCTAGGAAATCTATCCAAAATTGTGCGAGGAAATGCTTGCACTTTTTTTTTTTTTTTTGGCAATTGATTTAGTTTAGTTAGGAAATTTTCCTAGCTAATAGGCTTTTTACCGAGGAAGTGTGTCCACCTTTTTTTTTTTGCAATTAATTTGATTTAACTAGGAAATTTTCCTAGCCAAAAGTGAGTTTTAAAGAGAAAGTGCTTTCCATTTTTTTTTTTTTTGTAATTGATTTAGTTTAGTAGGAAATATTCCTAGCCAAAAGTGGACTTTAGTGAGGAAGTGTGTCCATTTTTTTTTTTTTTAACAATTGATTTAGTTAGAAAATTTTCCTAGCCAAAAGTGGAAATGATTTCCACTTTTTTTTTAATTTAGTTTAGCAATGAAATTTTTCTAGCCAAAATGGGCTTTAGATAGGAAGAAATGTGTTCACTTTTTTTTTTTTTTTGGCAATTGATTTAACTAGGAAATTTTCCTAGCCAAAGACCACCTTTTTTTTATGGGGGGGGGGGGAGGGGACGCGGTTTTTTTTGCAATTAATTTAGTTAGGAAATTTTCCTAGCCAAAGTGGGTTTATTGCAAAAAAAAAAAAAAGGTGGGCACACTTTCCTAGCCAAAATGGGCTTTGGTGAAAAAGTTCCACCTTTTTTTGTAACTAGGAAATTTTCCTAGCCAAAAGTGGCTTTAGGTTTTTGAAATTGATTTAATTATGAAATTTTTCTAATCAAAAGTGGACTTTGCCACTTTTTTTTTACAATTAATTTAGTAAGGAAATTCTAACTAAAAGTGGGCTTTAACGAGAAAGTGTTTTTCACTTTTTTTTAATTAATTTTTTCAATTAATTTAGCGCGAAAATCTTTCCTCATTAAAATCATTTTTTGGCCATCATCTTTTGGCTAGAAAATTTTTTGTCTCCGTTTAACCTTTTTGGCGACAAATTTTGTTTTTTATAATTTTTTTTATCAAAAATGTAACAATATTATGATATATATATATAATTAATATTATTAATAAGAATGCATATATATATATATATATGAAATTAATTTATTCACATAAATCTCTATAAGATCTTTGATCGTTTCTCCGCCCATAACACGGGTTGTAACTAGTTTCAAAACAAAGGTGGCCAAGCCAGCTTCGGGTACAAGGGTTGCTATTCATCTACTTAGAATTATTACAAAACCTGACTCATCACTTTTGGAACGGGAATCAGTGTTTGTTGAAACTTTGCTCATTTCAAAACCAAGGCAGTCAAGTCGGCTGGGGTGCGATGGTATTGCATTTCAAGATCAGAGAATTTCTACCTCCTTCTGCCTTGTAGAATGGACGTAAGTCTTCATTGAACCTTGTGCATCCTTTCGGTGCCTGACAGGTGCAATGGTTTTCAATCTTAAACAGAGGCCCATGAGTCCCCAGCTTGACCTTAGCACCAGTAGAATAGGGTCTAGTGACTGATGAGGTCAATCGTTCCCCAAGCTTCTTTTTGTGAAAATAGATAAATCTGTCATGAAAGGGTGACTTTAGTGACGAATTTTACTGTTATCATTCAAAAAAAGGCATTTTGACTAAATTGGGTCAAATTTAGAAACACGCATCATGAGGGGGACGAGTTAGGAGGGCATCTATGTTGACAGGACATCTATGTTGACAGAGTTCATCGCGTTTGAAAATCGCGAAGTGTACCACTACTTCACGATTGAAAAGAGCGAGTTTACACATCTTGCCCGACAAGCTGCCCGTTCCACCATGTGATACAGCCCGATCAAAAAGCATGGAAGACTGCGCGACTGACCGTCGCGATGTGCCACACTGCGCGACTGTCAGTCGCGCGGTTTGGCAGGCACGTGCGACTGCCAGTCACATTGTCCAAAAAGTTACGGGGGAATCTCTATTTTTAACAGAAATTCTTTGACCGGGAGCGGAGGGTTCACGGGCAGAATAGAGATTTGCACTGCCTATATATACATATTGTTACCGCTTCATTTGCAAACCATTCGAGCATTTGCAATTGTCCGAAATTTTCCTCTTCTTTACAGAGGAACTTCCGATTTATTTCAATTTCTGCATTCGGAATTTGCATTGCACACAAATAGATTTCACCTTCTTCTCATTACACTACTATTTTCCTATTCTATTTGTTTCTTTATTTCTTTGGCAAAAAATTTATTTTATTATTGCGAAATGAAGCATATTTTTGGAGTAAAGTACTATTGCGGAATCAGTTCTAGTTAAAAAGAGTTACTATCGGAATTATTAATCGCATATTCACTGACGGTGTTCTCTGCAAATACCAGGTTTTTCTTTTTAAATAATAAATTATTTCAATTCAATATTTATTTGTAATTTAATTGAATATAATATTATAATTTATTGTTAAATTATAGACCGTATGTATTTGAGAGTATATTAAATAATTTATAAATTTATTTCTTGTATTTATGTGGAATAATAAAATTGTATTAGATGTTGTTTTGATTTGTATTCTCTTATCTTATGATTAATTATGTGAAATAGCATAATATGTCATAAATAGTAAATGAAATTTTAGTGATAGTTATGATTAAATTTTAGACTTTACACATTTTTAACATATTATGTTATTTTAAGTATTTTACAAATTGATAGATAATTAAAATGTTATTATATTTTGAATATTTACATATTTTAAATATTTTTTGATAATTTAATATTTTATAAGCTACGTAATTAATTTAATTAATACGGGATATTTTTAATTAATTATTTTAAATTATTTTGGTTTGGTTAATATTTTAATTAATTATTCTTTACATTAGTTAATTAGTTAATTATTTTTACATTATGTTTTATTTAGTTAATTATTTTTAGTAAATTTAGATAATTAATTATACTTAAATATTTTTAGACTTTACATATTTTTAAAATATTATATTATTTTAAATATTTTATATATCGATAGATAATTAAAATATTGTTATATTTTAAATATTTACATATTTTAGATATTTTGTTAATTTAATTAATTATAAAATACTTAATTAATTTAATCAATATTGGATGTTTTTAATTAATTATTTTAAATTATTTTAGTTAATATTTCAATTAAATAATACTTGACATTTTAATTATACTTGATATTTTAATTAATTAATTATTTTTAGTAAATTTAGATAATTAATTATACTTAAATATTTTTTAGACTTTACATATTTTTAAAATATTATATTATTTTAAATATTTTATAAATTGATAGATAATTAAAATATTTTTATATTTTAAATATTTACATATTTTAAATATTTTAGAAATTTAATTAATTTTAAAATATTTAATTAATTTTTATAAATACTTGGTATTTTAATTAATACTGAATATTGTAATTAATTAATACTTGTAATTTTTATTAATGTTTTTAGTTAATTAATGCCTGATATTTTAGAATAGATATTTTAATTAATTAATTTTAGTAAAATTAGATTATTAATTATGCTTGGCATATATTTCTTTATAATGATGAGTGATATATTATGATAGCTTTTTTTATATTTTTTTAAATTTTTAATAGACAAAATACTTCTAATTTTATATAGGTACAATGTCATTAGAACAACCTGTTAGATTACGGTTGTATTGGGATTGCGATATTATAAGTACAGAACACGGCGATTTTTTTAATGGTCCCTGTCGGAAAGCATTAGTTGTGAAAAATCGAGTTACTTTCCTCGGTTTAGTCAATAAAATATGTGCAATTCGAGGATTTGATACGACTCTTTGTTCGATTACGAATCACAATGAGGGAAAATATTGCTATTGGTACGACAATCAGGTCTACAACAACTTTCATAAATGATGATGATGATATGGAAAGTTTGTGGTACTATTCATCTACCGTGCAGGGACAACCAATTGATCTGCATATTAGTCATAAGATCATCCAGATACCGAATGTAGCAGGAACAGAAAGTCAAGAGCAAAACTGCCAAGCAAATGCCACTGGAACTTTACTGAATTATTGAATTCAGCTGCTCATGAGAACATGCCTAATTTTGATTTAAATTTACCTGCTCCTGTTGACCTCAATAATCAACATTTCCAACCAAGTGCTACGACACAGCTATTTTCATTTGCGAAAATCGGTGTACCCTTAGATGTAACTCCAATTGATGAATGGGTTGCTCGAGAGCGCAATTGGGTTGGTGCACCGGAAGCGGCGGTAGATGGTTTAGGACCTACCTCTGATATTGATGGGCCTACTGCAGAAGATACTCCCGATGAGGATGAGGACCCCGAGGGAGATGACAATACTGAAGAACACATTCCTGATCACTTCGTAATGCAGCAAGAGCCTAGAAGATCCACTGAATATGAGCATTTATATAATCCACCATATGCAGTGTACCTTGATAGGTTGGATACTGCCCAGGAAATAGACAACGAAGCTGATGGATTTGGAACAAGCAGCAGTATGATGGATTTTTGGTCAAAATTGAATAATGATTTGAGAGTTGGCATGTGGTTTAGGGATAAAGATGAGTTACTTTGGGCTGTTCGATCATGGTCAATTAGGATTGGACGTGAGTTTAGGATAGTGGAAAGCAAGAGTGCACTATGGATTGCCGAGTGTAAAAACTCAACTCAGCAGCATCCTTGTCCTTGGAGAATCCGTGCAAGAAAGAAGAAGAGTCATGGCTTATGGCAGATATCTCGCTGGAATGTAGATCACATTTGTCTGGTGCAAACTGTGGGCGGGAACCATCGCAATATGAGTGCAAAATTCATGGCGAAGCATATTATGACGATGATTCATGATAATCCAGAGATTAAAGTCAGCGAGATAAACAGTCATATTCAAAATACACTGCATTTTACTCCGTCTTACAGAAAAGGGTGGAACGCTCGGAGGTTTGCTATTGAGATGATATACGGAGATTGGCCTAGTTCATTCGACCAACTACCACAGTATATGCTAGTGTTGCAGGATGCGAATCCTGGTTCCGTCGTGGCGTGGTACTTCTTACCCACCGGATCGAGTGGGGCCAGGACATTTGGATATGTTTTTTGGACATTCAAACCATGCATTGATGTGTTTCTTCACATGAAACCGGTAGTCAGTGTTGACGGGACATTTCTTAGGGGCATATATAAGGGAAAATTGTTAACAGCAGTGCGTCAAGATGCCAATAATCATATATTGCCCCTTGCATTTGCAGTCGTCAATGAATGACAGTTGGAGTTGGTTTTTGTCCCTACTCAGAGAGCATGTGGTAAAAGATCGAAGAGTTTGTTTAATATCAGATAGGCACATCGGGATAAAGAATGCTGTTGATCGACTACCCAGCTGGAAGGAGCCAATGGCAGTGCACAGATTTTGTCTGAGACATATCCGAAGCAACTTCAACGCAAATTTCAAGAATCATCAGTTGAAGAAGTTGATATATGCAGTAGGGACTCGAAGCAAAGAGCGTAAATTTGTGAAGATTATGGAAGAAATAAGTTTGCTAAACCCGCAAGTGAAGGCTTGGCTAGATTTGATCCCGAATGAGCAGTGGACGCTTGCTTATGACGGCGGACATCGGTTTGGTAATATGACAACTAATCTTGCGGAATTATTTAACAGTGTTGTTAAAGCCATACGTGCTCTGACCATCAAGGTGATTGTCGAATCTTCTTTCAAAAAAATGGTTAAATACTTCAGTGACCACAGAGAGGAAGCTAATCATGGTAGATATCACTTTCCTTCTCGGATATGGTCCAAATTTGTGAAGAATGAGCTGAATGGGAGAAGTCACCGTGTGCAAGCTTATGATCAAGGTCGGGGCATCTTTAGTGTTTTATCACCATTTCGTGAGCATGGAAAGGGGAATAATTCATACCAGATTGACCTTGGTTCAAGGATCTGCAACTGCTGCAAATGGCAAATATTCGGAATACCTTGTTCGCACACATTTGCAGCTTGTCAGCAAATAGGGTTGAATGCTGGGGATCTCGTATCACCCTTAAACACCACAACATGTTACCAGATGACTTATTCAGGACAGTTTAGGCCCATTCCACACGAGGTTTACTGGCGCAATCCTCCTTTTACGTCGTCTCCAAATGTTCATCGATTCAAGAATCGTCATCGCGGTCGTATGAGGACGTCGCGCATCAGAAATGATATGGACGAGCGTAACCCTGACTCGCCTCCTCGGTGTAGAAACTGTCATCGTACTGGGTATAATAGGAGAAATTGCCCTAACAGTGCACTTCATGGTTCATGATGTGGTGGTTTTCTAGGGTAGATTATATTATTAGAAATTATTGTATCATGTATAATTATTTGTGTATCAACTTTAATTATTGGTGTATTATTAGAAATTATTGTATCTTAGCATTGTCTTAAAGTAATTGGTACATACAGTTTCTATCATGGGTCTATATTTCCTTTGCTTACTGTATGATTTTATCTGATACTGTACTTTCTTTTATTGAGAGATAAACTTATTACTCCTCTAAACGTGTCGCTGTTTCAGGATAATATGACCGAACCTACGGCTAAGGAAGTCGACCCTGGGCCTATTATTCCGGATGTGCTGACACAGCAGCGTAGACATCGATCTACTTATATTTACGCAGGACAATTAGAAGAACAAGTACTGTATGCAAGGCGTCATGACAGTGCATTTTGGGATGCTAGACCATTCGATCCCCGTGTAGTACAACTTATGGATGTAGTTGGATTTGGTGGAATCATCCGTCTTCCGTATATAAAAATTGATCATCCGCTTATTACGGCATTGGTGGAGAGATGGCGCTAAGAGACACACACCTTCCATCTACCGGTTGGTGAGACGACTATTACACTCCAAGATGTGGAGGTTCTATTCGGTTTACGCATTGACGGTGATCTGATCATTGGTCGTGGGTTCAATTGCTTACAAGAGGAGTTGTATGCCTTGTGCGATGCGCTACTCGGTTTTCGACCCGTTGGCGCGAAGCTAGACGGATCTCGGTTGAGATTAAGCGCAATCGAGCGAGCCCTGACTCAACCACTCCCACCAGACGCAACTGCAAATATAGTTGCCCAATACACATGGTGTTGCATCATGCAGCTTCTTGGCGGATTTCTTTTCCCGAACAAATCCAGAAGTCGTGTGCATTTGCGCTTCCTAAGATATATCCGTGAATTAGAATTGGCGGGTACCCTTAGTTTGGGAAGTACGACACTGGCACATTTATATCGTTGTTTGTGCAACGCTACTTCATATACGGCGCATCAAATCAATTGTCCCTTACTATTACTTCAGGTACGTAATAAAATTAATTACGAGATCTAATTTTAAACTTATTAGTATTTTATTATAAAAATAATTATGATCTTCTTGTTATAAGATTATTATTACTTTTGTAATAGATATGGGCATGGGAGCGCATTCCTACGATCAGACCTGATAGAGTACGTCCAATAGAGAATGTTGCACAACATGCGCCCAGAAGAGCAGTATGGTAGGGTCCATTAGAACTTTCTCGCACGCCAACTCATGTCTTGATTACGTACAGAGATCAATTGGATCAAATGCGAAACAATCATGTAAGTATTATATTTTTTAATGTACAGTCATATAAGTTTTATAAATTGTCATTATTTTTTTTATACTAAACTCGAGTTAATTTGTGCAGTTTATTTGGCAACCATACAATGAGCACACGTTGGCATCTCTCCCTCCATATTGCACGCATGGACGACAGATCTGGGCATCTGTCACATCACTATTATATTAGGAGATGATAGAGCTGCATCGACCCGATAGAGTTAGGCGACAATTAGGAATGCTGCAATTAATTCCTGATGCTGTTGACACGGGATCGAATTTGCATCGGCGCGACCTGCGTACTACTGGTGCTGGATGGGATGAGGTTGATGTGCTACACCGTGCTAACTGGATAAATCGGCATCATACGTTATGACAGGGCAGTTCACTTTTGGACAAGCGGTTGTTGCACCTAATTATGCTGCTTGGTATTGGACTCGCACACAACAATTGATTGGCAATCCAACAATACAACAACCGAATCCTATGGGTTACCAATCTACTAGTTCAACAGTTGAAGTATATGTAAGTAAATTTTTTTCTAGTGCATGTCTGTGTATATAAATTATAATTTATATATATTTTTAATGACATTTCTAAAAATGCATATGCAGGCCGACGCGTTACACAGAATCTTGCAAATAAGTAACGAAGCGTCCCAAACAGATGATACATCGTACTCTCAACAAGGTTACAGAAGAATATCAGATATTGTCCGGCATACATTGACTGCTGGTGGCGAAGTGGATCGTTTGAATCGCATGCCGTATGAGCTATCTAGACGATCGTATTCTTCTGACCCAATACCACAGATTCCGCAACAAGTCCCTCGAGAAGTACCAATTCGAAGGGGCAATAGGCGAGTATGTCGGCGTGCTGCAACGGACGAAGTTCCGCAACAGGTTCACTACTCACCTGTGCCGGCAAATGAAGGTGATTATGTTGCAGGTGATCCTACAGCGATTGATGATTTTATTACCCCACAGCACCTAGTATTCGATACTAGGCGCTATTCTTTTGTTGGCGAGTATGATGTTGGTCCATCAAATGCGTGGCTTCCTCGACAGCATATGCAGTTTGAAGAGGATGCAGGTCCCTCATACGCTACAAAAGAACACGATGAGGGACCATCTGAACAACAACCTCAAGAACAACCTCCAAGACGAGTTCAGCCCCCGAAGAACCGTCGAGGATTTCATTGTGGGACTAGTTGACATTCATTTTTTAGATGATTTCATTATAATATGACTACATGATATATAATTTTTTTTCTCAATATTTCATTGTTATAAAATTTTGCATTCTATTTTGAAATTCATAATTTTTTGTTTGAAATTAAAAAACGCTTGGTAATTCGCAAAATATTTCATCGTTATTATTCATTAAAATATAAATTATTATTTTTTGTAATTTTTTATTTATTATTGAGATTAATTTTTTATTTTTTTATAGATAAATAATAATTATAATTAAATACTATACATTATACAATTAAGAATAATTAAATTTAAAATTATTTTAAGGAAAATTATAAGTAATATTTTTATATTTTATTTTATAGATAATTTTTAAAAATTATATAGAATTTTTTATTTTAAAAAGACTTTTAAACTTATTTAAAACGAATAAAAAATAAAAAATAAATTAAAACAAAAAAAATTGCGGGGAGTAACAAATTAAAACAAACAAAAGTAGCCTCGCGAGTGTCACTCGCGAGGCAGTAGAGTTTAGCCCCCGAGGAACCATCGAAAATTTTATTGTGGGACTAGTTGGCATCTATTTTTTAGATAATTTCATTGTAATATGACTATTTGATATATAATTTTTTTCTCAATATTTCATCGTTATAAAATTTTGCATTCTATTTTGAAATTCATAAATTTTTGTTTGAAATTAAAAAACACTTGGTAATTCACGAAATATTTCATCGTTATTATTCATTAAAATATAAATTATTATTTTTTGTAATTTTTTATTTATTATTGAGATTAATTTTTTATTTTTTATAGATAAATAATAATTATAATTAAATACTATACATTATACAATTAAGAATAATTAAATTTAAAATTATTTTAAGGAAAATTATAAGTAATATTTTTATATTTTATTTTATAGATAATTTTTAAAAATTATATAGAATTTTTTATTTTAAAAAGACTTATAAATTTATTTAAAAGGATAAAAAAATAAAAAAAACAAATTAAAAAAAATAGCGGGGAGTAAAAGCCTCGCGATTGCTAGCCGCGAGGCTTGTGACTGCCTCGCGACTGGCAGTCGCGAGGAATGGTCAAAATTTAAAAAAAAAAAAATTCAGAACAAGAGTGACGGACAGCATAAGGATCCTCGCGGTTGCCAACAGCGATATCACAGTTGACCTCGCTATTCGCAACAGTGAGGAACCCCCTGAACATGGCTGCCCTCTGAACCCGTCCCCCTCGCGGTGTGGTTTTCTAAATTTGACCCAATTTGGTCAAATCCCTTCAAAAAAAAGACTTTTAATGAACATACCAATCGATTGCAAAAGGCTAGAATTTGCTTTAAAAAAAAGATTTTTTTGTAAAGACTTAAAATGGTAGAATATAATGTGATAAAAATTTTGTCGAAATGAAACGGATTTTAACCATGTAAAAAACTTGACAATGTGAGGATCTTCATATCAAATACTTCTCCTTCCATGACTGACTTTGTTTCTGTCACAATAAATGTCACAAAAGACTAATATTTTAAGACAATTTTTTATTTTTTAGTGATAAATATTATCGTCATAATTTTTTTTTAATAATTTAAAATTTGATCCATATCTTTTTTACGATCTATTAAAACTATAAAAAAAAAAAAAAAAAACCAACCCCCTGTAAAATTCTAGCTTCAGTATGTAATATAGACATATATAAACAATTTGTTCTGATCAATCTAATCTTTCTATTTAGATTACAGTTCCAAAAAAAAAGAAAAATGTTGCTGCTATAACGATATGTTGAGTCTCGTGAAGATGATTGGGTGGAATCTCTTTTTCTTTCTTTTCTTATTTCAAAATTGATTCTCAGAGGTTCTTCAAGAATTGTCGATCAAATTTAGGTGGAATAACACTGCTGAAGCCTGAAGATTAACCGAGGGTCCATTCGGCAAATAAATAAAAAAAATTAGAGTTACGATATTTATTAGTGCTGAAATGGAATTCGATGGCAATGAGAAAATTGGCCATAATATCAGATGGCTGAGGTGCATTCTTTTCCAATTTAGAGTCATGCTAACAGACTCAAAACAGGGTCAAACGTTAGAGAAAGACGAATTTTCACGAGGTAACAGTAGAATGAATTAAGGGATTTTGGCCTGTCCAACGATCATAGTCGAAAGGAAAGCCTAAAATAAGCTAATATACTAAATAATTTTTTAATAAAATTGTGATGTTTCGAATTATGATGGCTGCATGGTTACAAAGTAGCAGAAAGGAATTCACCAGTAAAAGGCACATACTATGTAACAAAGATGCCCGTTGAGCCAACATTTTATTCAAAGAAAAAGATGGGAGATGAAGGTTCACTGGAAGCTGATCATAAAGCTTTTGAGGATTGTCATCGGATGCTCTGAAACTCAATCTGCATCCGAAACTTTTCCATTTTGAAGCCTTCTTCTCAATCTGGCTATGTTCACAGCAACAATCACATAAATCATGTCTCTCATCTTATCCAAAAACCGGAAGTAGGCATACCGGAATGACTTTGACAGCAGTAGAGTGAACCAAAACGCCCAGAAGCCTACAGGAAATCCCATTGCCAAGCCAGCAATGAAAGACAACAGCTCAAAACTATTCTTCTGGTCTTCAAGTTGAATGTTCTTGTTCTTGACATTGCAAGAAAAATCATCATAGGTATTGTTTGAGCATTCCTTCGTGAGTGGAATGCCGCAAAGATATTGATTCCCGTAGTATGAATCTTCCGTAAAAGTTAGTAGTTGGTTCCCTGAAGGAAGTCTTCCCGACAAGTTATTATACGACAAGTTCAGATAAAAAATGTAAAATAGTTGAGATATGGTGTCCGAAACGGAGCATGAAAGATGATTCACTGACAGATCAAGAACTGCTAAAAGTTCAAGGGCAGCAATATCTTGTGGGACTTCTCCAACAAGATTGTTATGTGACAGATTCAAGTACATCAAGCCAACCAGGAAGGTACTATCTTGGAATCTCTCCAGATAAATGATTTTCTGAGAGATCAATACCCATAAATCGATCAGATCCAATATGCAAGGAGACACTTCTTATCACTATATCAGATCCAATATGGAAGGGGACCCTTTTTATCACAGTCTTCAATATATCGCTCCTGTATTCACCATATGGATTATAAACACCAGATGGGACAGCCTCTGCTGTAGCCATGGTAAGGAAGTTGTCGATGCACCTTGGAATGGTACCTGATAAATTGTTGCTGCTAAGGTAAAAAAATCTGAGATATTTAAGTTGGCAAATCTGCAATGGAATGTTTCCTTGCAACTCGTTGTTCATTAATACGAGAATTATCAGATTTGCCAAATTTTCGCCAATCCATTCTGGTATATTACCCGTAAACATATTCGATCGAAGATCCAAAACGCCCAAGCCTCTCAAGTATTTCAAGGATAAAGGTAATTCTCCAGATAGAGCATTGTTACCCAGCATCAATGACCTGAGATGGTCTAGATTTTGGATTGAGTTTGGTATTGTGCCATTGAGTTCGTTCCGGGCCAAATTCAAGACAACCAAGTTTTCCCCATAATGCCAACAATCAGGAATTGGTCCTGATAAACGATTTGAATGCAAATCTAGAATACTCAAGGTATTATTCCTGATAAGCGAATCACATGTGGGAGTAATTGTTCCAGAAAACATATTTCCGGTGAGAATTAGTGTGATCATGTTTGGACCGAAACGGGGCAGAGAACCATGAAACCGGTTGTTACTCATATCCAGTTCCAAAAGATGAGATTTCGATGACAGGTCGGGCACTATTCCTCTGAGATCATTATTAGAAAGATTCATGCGACTGACCTTTGTCGAAAGATTCCAAAACCAATAAGGCACCGTGTCTGAAATGCTCGCACTGGAGATATCTATCTCCTTGAAGTCTTTTTGAGATTGAAGCCATCTGGGAAACTGTGGTCCTAGATAGCAAGACTGCAGGCCTATGGTGTCCAGTTGAAAAGGGGCCATCCAACTGGCATTCATGTTTAACACAAAGGAGTTAGAAGACAAACGCAAAATTTTCAGGTGTCTGAAATTCAAGAATCCTTCAGTAATGACGCCCTTCAATTGATTTGAAGCAAGGTCCAAGACTACTAAATCTGAAAGTTCTGCAATGCTAGGTGCTAAAGGCCCGTTAAGTTGATTATTGGAAAGATACAATTCTCGTAAGGATGATCCCCTGCGCTTTTGTTCACTATCAACCATACTAAAGAATTTGGGTAACTGTCCTGTGAGAGAGTTCTCTGAAAGATCAAGACATGTGAGTAAACTCATGTTTCCGAAAGCATAAGGAATCGATCCTTTTACGCCGCTTCTCTGCATCTCAAGGACATTTAGATTGTGGCTCAAGTTGGAAAACCAATGAGGTATTCGAGACTTGAAATTGTTAAGTGAGAGATCAAGAATCTCCAGCCCTGTGAAATTCAAAAAGGGCAATGTTGAGGGAAGCGTGTTCAGCTTACAGCCGTACAACCGTAACTCGACCAAAGAAGGCAGCATATTGATATGATCGAGCCAATCAATTACAGAATTAAGATCTAAACCACTTAAATCAAGGAATTTCAAGGATGAGAGGCCACGAAGCCAGCCAAGGTTGTCTGCTCTAAGTGCAAATCTATTACCACCATTCAAATCAAGGGAATACAGCAGTGAAAGATTCCCGAGATGATTTGGGACGGCTCCTCGAAAATTTGCATTAGACAAGTTTAGATAAACAAGATTCTGGAGGGAGCCAATAAAATCAGGAATCTGTGCCTGACGGAAATCAATGCTACTCAAGTCGAGATAGCTTAAATATGGCAAATCCAGTAGAGAATTACCTACTTCCCCTTGCAAGGTTTCTGTTGAACTTGGACTGCGAAGATCAAGAGTTATGACGTGACCTGTCTCGTTATTGCATCCCACACCTTTCCATTTGCAGCAGTCGGACTGAACAATCCAAGAGGAGAAATAGTTCGAAGGATCACTGAAGCCTTCTCTGAACTTGAGAAGAGCATTCTTTTCACTTGCAATGCATTGAATAGCTGAACTACCATTTCCCGAGCAGAATCCTTGAGTCATCAAACAAGAAACTGCTACGGCTAAGAGAATTTCAAGAAGCAAATGTGCATTTTCCATGGCAGAGGCGAAAATCCTTTAACACCAAAAAATTCAACTACACTGGGGATGAGAACCCAAAGCTAATCCTTACATGTGATTTTGATATTCAAGCAGATGGTAGGACTTGCATTGTGAAGGAAAGGAATGAAAGGAAATTAAGCTATTGATATTTGGTATGGTTTCTAAGAAGTGAGAAGGAAATGAAGGGGAATAGTGGAAAGACAAGCTCTAAATTTCCAATCTGAAAGTGGGAAGAGACGAATAAGAGGGATTAGACCATTTTATCTTTGATTCCCTTTTCAGAAGTTGGAAGGAAATGAAGGGTAATGGTGGCCTACGAAAACTCTCCTATTAATTACAAACCAGAAAGGTCGTTCGTAAACTCGCAGCAAACAACCCTTCTCGTCACTTTTCAACAAGAGCAAGGAAAAATAAAATAGTATTTTCTCTTCCTCTCTCTCCTCACCCCTGTTTCATTATCAAGACTTTCAAAATGTTTCAATTAAACAAAGAGTGTAGAATTCTTTCCTTGACTTGCCAAATACTTAACTATCTAAGTCAGCCAGGTCAAGGAAAGGATTCTACAGTCTTACCTTTCTGAAAATGAAGTGAGGGACATTTTTCCCTGAAATGGTGCATTGTTTCAATGGGGTTGAGTTAATGGTCAAGCCAGCTCAGCTGTATCAGTCATCAGTCTTATTAAACTTTTACAGCATTTGGATTTTAATAAAATAAGTTTACCAATAAATAAGTCCCGAGATGAACCGTAGAACTAGAGCAACAAGGTAGCAAGTCCTAAGATCGATCCTAGCACGGAGAAAAAAGGGATGACCAACAATCTTAACAGCAGAGAAACTAGGACCTTTACTGAAATCAGTCCTAGCACCAAAGAAACGAGGGAACAAAATGGTAGCCTTCGGTTTTAACCCCAGAGAAACAAGAGGCATTCCAGCAATCGATTTTGAAACTGGAGAAACAAGAGCCATTCCTGAGATCCATCCTAGCACCATTAAATTTTTCAAATTTTGCGGGGCAGAACCATTACCGGTTGATGGTAAGGCAATTGAAAGTTATTCACATCTCACTGAAAACTTTGGAATGTTTGGGAGATAGATTTCCTTTTAGAGTCTGCATAAATAGGATGCTTAACGTAAACTAAAGGCAGAAATATTCAGTTTTACGAATACGAGAAAATTACAGGACTCGGTACAGGGAATTTGAACCCTCAAAAGGAAAAAATTTCCACTTATTCTCGTGTCCTTACCTAAAGGGCAATTTATATTCCCCTCAACAGGTGTCTCTATTTGAAGGTTATCAAAGAAACAGAGAGAAACAATAAGAATTTGAGGAATTCAAATATCATTCATGACAAATTCACAAGGAACAAGGATCTGAGCCATCAATCGTCACATACCGAAACTAGTTTTAGGTGCTTTGTTTCTTCATGAAATTCCATTACATAGAAAAACTTATTCATATCTATTTCCAAGTCAATAGCTCAAAAAAAATAGCAAGAGCTACAATCTCAGTCACTACCGGACAATGAGTTTGCCACATCAATCACAAAGCGGTACCTGACATCAGATTTAGCAAGTCGTTGCATTGCTGCATTAATGTCGTTCATGCAGATCACTTCAATGTCTGCAGTTATGTTATGCTGGCCACAAAAATCTAACATCTCTTGTGTCTCTTTCATGCCACCAATGTCACTGCCCCCAACAAGCTTCCTTCCTGCAGAAGCAATATGGAGATTCGTGAAAATGAACTGATAGAAATACTAAATTATGAGATTGTTATGCATTAATTAATCGCATAAACTATGAACCAGGTATAATAATTTGAAGGATATTCCAGTAAATTTCTTGACTTCTCTTTGGAATGTAGAAGCAAAATTATGGGTCTATGAAACAGTAGCACCCACTCCCTGTATTACACAAAAAGCAGAACCTGCGAGCCACAAGAAAATGCTTACACAAAATAATGTGCAAACAGTAATCTAATTTCATTTGCCAATATCTGTTGATGAATGCCACATGTATTGGAATAACTATGTTTATTCATTAGAATTTTCTGAATTCCAATAAGAACTTAAACTTACATCTGACAAAAATAGCACCATATTCCAACTAAAAACTAAATGTACAACAATTATGGCTCACAGCAGAGAAAGAAAGGGAGTACAGGGCCTGTGTTTTTGATCCCTTCCCAGGCCAAAACATCAAAACAATAAATCATCCTTGGTTTAAAATACTTTGTGGTTTAGCATAACTTCTCAGTTTGGCATTTTGGTAATACCAGCTGCATATTCCAAGTCCATACAATGAAGTTGCACCCGTGCACAGTATAACCAAATTATTTTAAAACACCAAGAAGAGCAACAAAAGGAAAGCTCAATGGAATCCATCTTACCGAGAACTAATGGGAAAATGGGCAGCTCTAGGGGCTTATCAGGCAGTCCAACAGTTATAAGCTTTCCATTCATCTTAAGCAAACTAATCAATGGGAACAAGGGATGAACTGCAGCAATGGTGTCAATGATGAAATCCATGGTACCTATGGCAGCCTGCAGGGAGGAAATAACAGTAAGATGGTAAGGATCAACTTTCAGAGTGAGATTATTTTAACGTGGTGATAATATAAGAATCCAAAACGCCCGCCAAATGTGCAATAAAACTTCATAGCCCATCATAAATTAGTAATGGAGATTAAACATAACTATATGCAAGAGGAGCCAAATATTGTATGTAAATGGGCTAGAATAATATGCTCTACAGTTATTAACTAAGGAATGACAAATTTGGCAGAGTTCACTCCCAGTCTCAAGAGCATGCATTTGGAAGCAGTCAAAAATTCCATCCACAACTAAACCAGATAGCCAATTTAAGTGCATTTGAGCAATTATGAAGCATAGTTAGCAGATTAAATTTAACTGCAAAAGAAAAAAAATAGCATAATTTCCAGACAATATGTCCTCTGCAACGCTGAAGTCAAGCACCAAAATTAACCATAAAATTAAATTTCCTCACATAAAAAAGCAGTGACATAATTCATGTTCTACCTTCATTTTTTCAGGGTCAGAGCTGACAAGAAAAGAATCAGCACCAAGCTTGTTTATGGCCTCAGCCTCCTTCTTGGGTGATGTACTTATTACAGTAACCTTCAGCCCAAAAGCTTTCCCAAGTTTTACAGCAACATGACCAAGCCCTCCAAGCCCTGCAACTCCTAAATGCTTGCCAGGCTCAGTCATTCCGTAGTATTTCATTGGACTGTAGACAGTGATCCCAGCACACAATAAAGGTGCAGTAGCATCAGATGGTAAGTTTTCAGGAATGCAAAGCACATAATGTTGATCAACAACAATTATATCTGAATAACCCCCATATGTCCTTGTTCCATCATGATATACAGAGTTATAAGTAAATACTACTTTTGGACAGTAATTCTCCAAGTCTTCTTGGCAAATCTCACACGTCTTGCATGAGCCTACGATCACACCAACTCCAACACGATCACCAACTTTAAACTTTTGGACATTACTCCCAGCCTTGGTCACAAGACCAACAATTTCATGCCTGAACAATAAATAGTTTAACTTCGGTCAATACAAGTTTAGCAAGATGAACTGGCGATCTTGTTTAATACAAAATTTCCAATAATAGCCAGTTCAACAGAAATTTTAAACCATGTGGACCATATTTTATTAGCTATTCAGGTTATGTAGTGGTGTCAATATCACCACCAAGTTCACATATATTGCACTCTTAGAGAAAACAAAAGATTTGTTTTCCAAGATTTGTCTTACTTTTCGTCCCCGATGAAACAAGACAAGATATTTACCACATATTCAAATTTTAGTGCCTACTATGATAGTTGTTTTCTACTTGTTGTAAATAGATAACCTAGGTAGCTTCTCCTGAATTCTTACACTCAATCATCATATCATAGCCAAAAAATTCATGCCATAGAAACAAAATAAAACTCTGCGATGGGAATAGAGGGGAAAAAAACTTCAAAACAAGCAGGGGAAAAAAACAAAAAGGAAAAAAAAAGGAAAGAGAATATTGAAAAACAAAAACAAAATTATCTACTTCTAAACAACGGTGATCCCATAAAGTACTTCTAAGGTGCTACATGAATCCATGAGACGAACCACAGATTCTGGCATTAAATGCTACCAAGTGACTTTCGAAAAGATACAATTAGTATAGGGTGTGGACAAATTTAACCTAAGCAAAATATAGAAAAAAAACAATACATCCATTACAATGGACAGCTGGTGCTAAAACAATATTGCACAAATGATTACTTAAACAATAATTTGAGACTTCATAAAATACCATATACATGCGAGCAAAATGCTAAAAAACTGATAGTACAATGAATGCGGCAGGATTCCACTTTCCATCCAAATCTTATAGGAAAATTTTCTTCCTAAAGATATATTCAAAAAGCAAAGTAGAGGCTGTTTAAACATTGTTTCAAGCATGTCACAATTTCCTGGAAGGGAATACAGGCATTAAACAAAAAAAAAAAAAAAAAAAACAGTTCCAAAGATACTGTAGTTAGAATACATTGTTGTGATAGCCAATAATTTTTGTAATCCATTGGCACTATCTGCATTGTTTCATGAAAGTTGTCTACCCAACCCCTGATACCAAACAATTCAGAAAGAAAACATACACCAATTAGTTTAAATTATGTTCTATTATTTAGTAGCTTATTCATTTCCTACTACTTGATAGTTTAAGTATGAAATTCAATATTTCTTATTGGTTAGCATCAGTTTTACAAAAGTACACGATTCTATTCATCTATACAATTGATCTGTAAAATTGGTTTATATATCTATTCTGTTTCACAGCACCCCCCCCCACCCCCCAGCCCCACCCTTTTTTTTTTTGTTT
Organism: Voacanga thouarsii; assembly: GCA_026120185.1. Taxonomy (NCBI): domain Eukaryota; kingdom Viridiplantae; phylum Streptophyta; class Magnoliopsida; order Gentianales; family Apocynaceae; genus Voacanga; species Voacanga thouarsii. Next base: position 3,388,428 of record JANUWF010001153.1, read on the forward strand.
TGGTTAAGTTACGTTAAATCCCCTTCATCTTGGAGTCAAATTTATATAGGCCCGTCAATTACCCCAAAATCGAAAACAGGGTTAATATTCCAAGAGAAAAATTAATCATTACCATCACACAGAAACAAAATACATCTACTTTGCATATTCTAAAAATAATTCCAGTTTTCAAGCCAAATTTTCATTACTATATTGCTGCAATTAACATTGTGATTCCAACAGGCTGTGGTACTTGAAATGTTTCTTGAAAATTCTTGATAATAAAACTAACATTGTAATCATTTCAATACAATAAAACTTTTGCCATATTGTTTCCATGCTTAGAAAGCAATGGGAATTTTAATTATATTTCTGTATGAAAGATTTTGGAAACCTGCAGAAAAGTTAGGGAGTTGATTGCTGCAATCAGAAGATAAAAGATGCGAGCTCGAGTTGACTTATAGATGAAAAAGGTTGAACATATTTTACCCCTTTTCTTTTAACAATTTTTTGGGTAAGTGGCAAATGATTCCTGAATACTCTAAACAAGCCTTTAGTGATGCTCAAGTTTACTGTTTCCACAAACTACAATAGCAATGTATTTCAGTTGAAAATTTGAAGCCAGCCACTTCACACAAACTATAAATTTCTAGTTTCAACTGGAATATTGAAAAGCCATGTTCTCCTTGTTCATTTGTACCGTAAGCAATGAATCTTTCTGAAAAGAATAAGCATTTAGCTCATCCTCTGTTATCTAACCTCTAACCCTATTTTTGTTGGTTAATCTCTACCAGAACCTGGCTATCAAGTTAAGAGCCTAACCTTTTGACCTATGTAATATCAAAGTTTCCAACTACAACATGATAAACCATGCTTTGAAAAACCAAATTCACAAGCTTAACCATGCTCTTGCATTCCAATTCTTCTAGTTTCACACTAATACTAACCAATTGTGTATCTGATTGACTAACTTTGTAGTCAAAAGATAACCATTTGGTCATCTTTTAAACTCTTTTATCTCTTATTCCAATCAAGTAAGAGGTGACATGGTGCTGATGACTCCAATCACTATGTGCACTAGGCTCTAAGTAGTGCTTAGTTATGCAACCTTAAATACATGGCAGAAATCAAAAAGAGTGCATCTGAAATTAGCCACAAAAATTTCTTTTTTCCCCTCTTCTCTTCGCTATTTCTATTCTTAACTAATCAACTAAATCAAAATTTACTGTGTTTTCACTTTATCAATTTATAAGGTCATCTGGAGTACTCCACTTTTCCCAGTCCTAATATAGATTCTCATTTGCCTTATTGAGATACTACTTTTTTGCAGCTGCTTTATCAGCCTAGAAAGCTTTATACATGCTTTGGTCATTAACAATCTGCACATGCCTATACAAAAGTCTTTTATCATTCTCAAGCTGGAACCATCACAACAATTATGCAAATATGAAGGCTTCCGACATAATTTCCTGTTTTTTGAATGCATATTCATCTCAGCACAAGAAATCTGTTGTCATACTCAAGCTGTTAGTACGCATTTTTCTCATGGGGTGACCTAAAGAGCGTTTCGAATTACAGAACATTTCAAATGAGGCCTACATTTAATTCATTGACTTTCATTTATGAATTGCTGAAATATTAAGCTCTCAAATTTTTGGACAATTAAACTTAGTACATAAAGGGTGCAGGGTTTTTGTTATTCCTACATAAGTAATCTCAAGGGAACATAATTTTTTATTTATGCAACTAAAATTGCATCTAGTTGACCGACTCCAACTGCTAGTCTCTCTGTTCCTACCTTTAGTTTAGGACTAATCTTAATTCTATTCTCATCCATCAATCTGATGTCATCAGCAAGTTTATTAGGTATAAAAATCCAAGGTGGACATCCCATCTTTGATTTTAAACTGTTACATTATAGACATAAAAGCATACAACTTCAATCATTTACTAACATGTCATGAAAGCATTTTTACAGCACAACAAAGGATGCATTATAGAAATAGTAGCTAAAACTATCCAAGAATAATCTGCGTACTAGAATTGTTGATACTAAATCTGAGTTAAATAGCATACCCCGGTACTAGAGGGTAACGTGTGAAACCCCATTCATTCCTTGAAGAATGAAAGTCAGAGTGGCAAACACCGCAGTAAAGAACCTTAACGGTCACATCATCAGGACCATTTTCTCTGCCAATAACAAAAACAAAATGTTAATTTCAAATGCCTAACAGTAGCATCTACAGTGACGTGATAATTGTAACAGGTGAATCTCAACAACTACACGCAAATGGTGACAAAGACATTGAACAAATTCCAGTCAAAATGAAGAAAAAAAACTTGTCAAATTTGCACTTAAAACAGCACTGTATCAAGATATTCCCCACAATTCTTTAGTCAATAGACAGCAACACTTGAAGATCTGTATTCTCCATGGAATGACAAGATAAAATAACAAATGGCTTTGTTTTTAAAATGACCAAAATATTGTTGGGGTGATTGATCAGAATGGCCCTAAAGAGGCCATATCTCTTCAACAGGTCCAGACCTGGAAAGGAATCGTAAAATGGCCTGGACGCCATTAGCATCTCCTTTTCAGCGCTGGTCCCTTTTGGGGCCATTCTGATCAATCTCCCATATTGTCTTCGGTGCCTAAACACTTAGCAAACTTTCAGCAAAAATCAAGACAAAATTTGTATTAATAAAGTAATAAAAAAAATCAATATGTTAAATGCACAAATAATTGAAGATCAGTCCTACGAACCAAAAAATAAAAAATAAAATAAAAAAAGAACAAGAATAACAAAAAAAAGGAAAAAAAAAAAGTAAGGCTTGTCGATCACATAAATATGCATGCATCACATAAACACAATTATCGTCTGCGTGCTACCTGCGAGAAAAATTGAAGGGTGCAAGGACCCCAGAAGTATCTCTTGCAGCCCAGCCAAAAGCCTTTTGTGGGTGCTCTGTTTCTGGTGTTTTAGCCATTTTCTCGCCAAATTTTCTCGGTGCTCCGACGAGGGTTCTTGATTCTTGGTACCTATAAAGGCTGAATTTTTGTACTAGTGAAAAACTGGCAGTGGTTGTGTGGGATAAATGAGTCTTGGCTGGCCTGTACGCAATATATTAATTAGCACAAAAAGTGAATACGGATATGGCCGTTTCTGGAACTGGGAGAGAGGGAGACCTTTGTTGGACAGCTGCATATGCCACCATAATTTCCATGACGGCCACTAAATGCGGACTGTTTAAGGTGGCCTGCACGGTCTCAGCACTCCGCGCTTAGCAGTCCGAACTCCATTTAGGTCTTTTTTTTTTTTTTTTTTTTGAAGATTCCCTAACTCGTCTAATAAAATGGAAGACTTACTTCTTTTATTTTAAAATATTTAAACTTTTTTATTTTTATTTTAAATTATCCAGATAATCAAAAAATGTATATTTTTATTTTTATACTTTTAATTATATTTTTATTATTTATTTTTTAATAAGAATATTCTATAAATATAAGAGTTTTCTTAATTTGTATGAATTTCGTAATAATAAAAAATATTTTGAGATAAATAAAATATTTTTTTTACTTATTAGATTCGTTGAGATAAAATTTAATTTAAATATAATATTAATGAAGTAGGATTTGTCCCTATCCAATTTTTTCTATCTCCTCTTATCATTATCATTTTCAGATTACAAATTGATATGTTTTTGTGAATATCACTTAATCCATTAAATGAAGTAGTTAATAAACTATCGAGGTTGAAATGTTGGAAATTTTAAATTATATAATTATAATAAGTGATTTTATAAGAATTAAAAAACTAGAATAATATTTAAGAAATTAAATGATAATGTCTCTTTAAAAAATTTCTTCAAAGATTTTTAAATTTCTAGATACGTTCATATTTCGTCCAAGCCCGATTAAACAAGAGATGGATTCATTATTTAGGCTTGTTTTAACAAGTACCTTGTGAAAAGAGAAGTTTCTTAAAATCGTAACCTTTTACTACCAAATTGGATCATTACTTCTCTTTTTTTTTTTTTAATACATAAGGAGACTGGGATATCAATTAGATCAATATAAATACAATTTTTCTAAATTAATTGAATTAACACTTTATTATGATAAGATGATTACTATTACAAAGAAAAAATGGGAAAGGAGAATAAGCATTCAAACTCAAAATCTTCAAATTTGATAAGAAATATTTGACCAATTATCTTGGCTCAAATGTAGGATCTTTACTCTCTTTTTTTTCCCCCTTTTTTTGGGCTAAAAATATATTGTTTACTTAAATAAACAATATTGAGAATGTTTACGTGTTGTTCTATTTATTAATTAAACAACCAACTAAAGTTTGAAATCCAAGAGTGTAAAGCAAATACTCAGGAAAGAAGTAGAATTTATGTAGGGGTGGCAATCGTGTCGTGTTCAGGTTGACAGATCATGTCAACTTGAAATAATTACACTTGACAGGCCAATTCGAACACGACCTGATTAATAAACGTGTCGTGTCGTATCAACCCATTTATTTTCGTATCGTGTTCGTGTTATAGAACGGGTTGACACGACATGACAATTAGACACAAAAATTAAATAGATAATTACTAAATTCGTCAACCCGAATACCTACTAAACACGTCAATCTGTGCACCATTACACAAAAAATTTGAAAAAATCAAATCAAATTATATAAAATTAAAAAACTAATAAAATAGTCCGTAAAGTCATAAATAACCAATAAAATAACAAACCACCCCGCTAAATATTTAGAGATCTTAATAAATTCATAAGATTTAATTTTAAAAATCTAAACAAATGTAATTTTGTAATAAAATTGGATTATTCAAGAAATTATTTTCTCTAGATATTTAGAACAACAATTTTGTCGTAGCATGTCAGGAATTTTAAAGAACAAATGGAGAGCAAAAAATGAGCACGAAAGGAAAGCTTGTCCTTGTAGGGTGTAATTCAAATTGTTTTTGTTCCAATGTCAGAAATAGCATAGTATACGAACTGGTCAATCGATGCTGAGTGAACCTTACCCTCTGGTAAATGCACCACACGAGCTTATTTTCATTCTATATTCGATTCGGCCTGTAGGCATATTACATACGTTATTTCCTAAAGGTCTAACCTTCCTCTTTAGACTCGCGTAAGGTCGTTGCTTACCAACTCGTACTAATATTATTATTATAGACACTGAATAATAATTAATTAAGAACGATTCATTTACTATATATCAAGCAAATAACCACATTAACATCATTTATTTTATTTAAGATGTCTCATATAATTAAACAAAATAGACACACAAACAATTTAATTAATTCATATAATAAAATTTAATTCAATTAATTCATGTAAAAAATTAAATTATCTAATTTTCTATAGTAAAATTTGTAGGGTATTACAAAAAGTATTAAATATAAATATTAAAAAAAGTTAAACGGATTCGCGTGTTGAAATGGGTTGAACCCGTTTATGACCTGTACACGTTTAAAGTTAAACGGGTCGACCTGTTTCGACCCGAACCCGCGAAACCCCAACCCTAACCTGCTATAACCGTGTCGTGTTCGTGTCGTGTTGGCGTGTCGTATTCAATATTGCCACCCCTAAATTTATGTTAATGTATATTAAAAAGAATTGACAAACAATTTCACTTTCAAATATGTTTATTTTAATTAGTATAGGTATAGATATTACTTCAACAGAAATAAAATATATTACTTATAGAAAAAAGAATATTTCTAACTAATCGAAAATTGGCTTTTTTGCAGTAAAATAATATCACATATTTTTTATTAGAGAAAAAAAAAAAGAATGATGTGGGTAGAGGACCTAATGAAAAATAGGAACATACAATAAATAATAGTTAAATACGTAAATAATTAAATTAATTAAAGATAATATTTGTCATTATGTTTGGTTATATTTTCTATCTAAATATGAAGATTTTTTTTTTTTTAAGTATAGGAGAATATAGCAATTTTTCTTGTAAAATAATGTTTAATATTATTTACTTCTCATGATTCATATCTCAAAAAGAAGGGGGAAAAGACATTGTAACTTGAAAATTACTCTTATTGATCTAATTTACTTGTCGTATTTAATTAAAACAAAAAAAAATTTAAAAAATTTGAAAGAAAAATGACTAAACTAACCTTGTTAATACTCTAAACAATATGTAAAATAATTGATATCAAGTTTTATTAATGAGATAATAATTATAAGAATAGAAGAAAAAAATAGAATAAATGTCTCTTTGATTCTCTATCATGAATTTGAAAAAAAAAATCAAATATGACAAATAAATTGAACTAGATGAAGTATTAATTTATTTTATACCTTAGATAAATAATTTGATTTAAAATGAGTTATCACATTATATGAGATCTATTAATCCGGGGGAGGATAAGATTTATTAGTAAAGTATTCTTTTCATGTAGATTTGAATATCCTATAATGATTTGACACTTAAAACAATATTTAGCCATCACTAAATTATCACTTTACTCCTATTAATTAAACACATCTACATGAAACACATGGCTTAAATGTGATAAATAAATTGAATAAAATGCAATGTTAATCTAACATTATTTTTTTTACTTTTTATCAATCATTTAAAATACAAGTAATTTTTTAGCATATGTATAGATTCCCGCTATTTTATGCATATATTTTTGCTTAACTTTAGTATTTAGAAATTTTTATCTAATTTATAATAATTAGATAAAATTAAGGATAAATTACCTTTTAATACCTTAATATCATACCTACTGTTTTTGTACCATAAGATTTCAAAACATACCGTTTGCTCCCCTCAAATTTGAACTAAAAGATAAGCAATTAATTTATTTTAAAATTATTTATATTAACCTCTCTTTAAGTTGTTCTATATAACAGGAACCACTGCACTCTATTTAAGTATTAATTTTATTAGCATAAATTTCTATAAACTAAATTTCTAAGTATTAAATAAATATATATTTTATATTTTTAGTTTTTAGTTTTAGAAATATTAAAAAATTAATTATGAGTCTACTTTTTTATTTAAATAATTATTTTAAAATTAAAATATAGCAAATATGATATTATTATGTGAGTTTTGTGATAAGTTGTTAAGGTAACATGCTAGAATAAAAAATAGTTTAAAATATAATTAAATATTCATATTTTTTTTCTTTATTATATATATCAGCATAAAAGTTCCTTCTATTTTTTACCATTACATATATAATATTTTATTTTTATTATTTATTTATCAATGTACTTATAAAAACTCATATTATCATAAAAATGCTAAATTATGTCTTTAATAATATATATTTCATTTTTTAAAAAATTAAACAGTGCAATTGTTACAAATAAAATAATATTAAAAGAGAATTATGAATGGTTAAGTAAACATATTTTTATCAAATAAATATATTCTCATTTATTATTATATGAATCTATACATGATTTATTTTTCATATACTTTTTTATTATTTATATGTGAAAAATATTTGTTTAAGTAATTTTTTCTAAAGGATAGAAAAAAAAATTAATATATAGCGGAAATCGACATAAAATTTTAAAAGAGAGGGAATATTTCTTAGTATGTCAAAAAACTTCAATGGATGTCAATACAAATAATTTTAGAATAAGTAGTTTTAGTAATTAATCTAAAGTTGAAGGGAGTAAAAAGTAAGTATTGAAACATTGAGGTATTAAAGAGTAAATATGTTGTTGTACAAATTATTAAAAGATAATTTTCTCTAAAATTAATTAGATCATTTTGATAAACTTTGCCAAGCATGAAAAAGTTATACTTTTTTTCTAGTATATTTATTGGCACGCATGATGGAATTCTTAATAAACAGATTGGGGGGTTTATGTCTAATCCCTCACTTTTAGTGGTGTTTAAAGAAAAGGATTTTTTTTTTTTGGCACTAAATAGGAAATTATCTATTCAAGAAAAATGGCGAAAGCCGTTACTATATATAGAGAACTTTTAAGAAAAATAAATATTTATTATTTAATCAAGACCAAATAAAAATAAATATTTTAATTTTAATTATTTAAAGTAAATAATAAAAAAGTTCAATTATTCTTAGGCTATTAGAATTAATCCATTTCAAATTAAACTCAATACCTTATGGATTAAATAGAATTTAATTAAATTTAAATCAAACTCAAGATCATTATAAACTCAAATAATTAGATTCCTCAACTATTAGAATAATACAAGATTTCTTAAAACCTAACTTAAAAGATCTCTTAAAAGTTAAAAGCTTCTAACTATGGATATCCCACATGAAGTAGCTATTCTAAAATTATAAAACTTTTTACCTATAAATACAGTATTCTTCAAAGTTTCCAGGCATTCCAAGTTTCAATATAACAAGCCTAAACTTCAACATCCCAAGCTTCAGCAACAAGGTTTCAACAGTGATCAAATGTTCGTCATCAAATATCTATTCAATTCAAAATTAAGTTATTTAACCCTCTTGAATCGATTTAAAGTCTCCAAAACTTAACAATTAAGTGTTCATCATTAAATTCTTATTCAATTTGAGATTAAACTATTTAGTCCACTCGAATTTATTTTTATAAAAAGAAAAGAATCATAGGGTTCATTTTACAATTTAAGAATTTATTCAAAAACTTGTAACCACTTTTGTATTTTTTTAAAATATATATTTGTTAATATTTTTCTTATCTGTAATTTGCAAACACGAAATAACATTGCAAGCAATTACAACCAGAATAGATCTTAAATCCCTCTTTCAATCCTAGAAAGGAAGGAGATCGAAAAAAATAGATATTCCAAAAATAAGAATAAAAGAGTTACATGAAGTAACAATAAAAAAGTACCAAACCTCATAATCCTTAAATTCGTACAAAATATAATGAAAATAAACAAAGACAATAATTTTCTTTCCTGCATTTCCAAAGCTATTTTCAAATCACATTAGTAAGACAAACTTGACTTTACTTCGTCTGTCAAAAAGTAGTGATTTAGAAGACCGATGGGGTATCAATGGCCTAAAAATTACCTAGGAAGGAGGTGAAATATTGAGGAGGAGCCCAAATCAAGTCTGGATACACAAATATCTTTAAGGAGAAGGAGAGAAATCGGAGATTATTCTACAAAGATATGAAACAGATATTGCCATTGTGTTGTAAATGTTGAAAACTATCAAGAGGAAAGATCACCACGATTTATAGGCAAGACGGGGACGGCTAGAGGAAGACCAAGATCACCTCGATTTAAGATCACCACGATTTCAAATGACCTATATTGTTCTATTTAAAAAGAGAATTACAGGCATTAAACATTAATTCTAACAACTTGTCGTAAGTTGAAAGTTACATATAAAGGGTTTTTCCTCCATGATGTAATTAGAAGATCCCTCTCTCCGTTTTCCTGTACTGCCTTCGTCTTCCCAGAGCCCTCCGTGTTGCTCGGCCAGAATCGAGCTCGGGCTCTGCTTGGAGCTCGGATCTTGGTCGGCTTTCTTTTCTTCTCTTCTCCTTTTGTGATCTGCCCCTTATTTTGTGAGCTCTGCTTGGAGCTCGGATCTTGGCCGGCTTTCTTTTCTTCCCTTCTCCTTTTGTGATCCGCCCCTTATTTTGTCCCCAATCCATAATATTTTCTCTTTTGGCTTTCCTTTTCTGGATCTATCCCTCCTTAGCATATTTCCCTTGAAACTCAAAGAGGTTGGTTTATCCACCATTGCTTTGAGCCCCTACCACCTTCTCCTCCTCTTCCTAGGTGACTTTCATGGCTTTCAAGACTTACACCCAGCTTCTAAATTACTGTTTACAGTTCGGGATGCGCAAATGTGGTCTTCTTGTTCCTGTCTCGCGTGGATTTGATGGCGGCTAAGAATTTTATTGCATGGTTGTTTTCTTTTCTATTATTTGTACTTTACTCACTTTGGTTCGAGGCGTGGTATTTTATCTATTACTCAACTCAATTTGAAATATAATTTGTTTTCCATTATCATAAATCCTGTTATTTATCCATTATATAACTATTCTTTGTTGAATAAAATTGTTCTTATTTACAAAAAAAAAAATTACATATTTCTAGGTGCGTATTTTAAGAATACACAATTTTATTCAGTAGACTGCACAATCCCCAACTAACACCCTTATAACTGTTTGTAAAAATTTACAAACGTACTACAAAATAAATAAATATATGAGATTTTCCCATACTTTTTTTCTCTCAAACCCGCTCAAAAGTATGGCAAAAAGTTGGAATTAACAATAGTTTTTTAATGATTATGGTAAATAGTAGCCTTTTGAAACGATTTTTTAACCACATCTCCGTCGGAAATTTTTTTAAATTATAGTCATCAAACATTGAGAAAAAGTAATTTTTTGCTATGGTCTTAAAGATGATGTGGAAAAAAGAGATTGTTTGCTAATAGAGATAATGGAAGCTATGGATTTTTTTTTAACCAAAAAGACTTTTGAACTGTGGCAAAAAATAATTTTATTACCATAGTTTATTATAACCGTGAAAATTAATAAATTTTATTTTTTTAATTACCAAATTTATTTTAAAAACTAAAACTAGTACTGTATACTTTTTTAAAATATATACCTGTGTTTGTATTTATATATGTATCTATATCCAAATACAAATATTCAAATATATGTACATACTTTACTCAAGTTCATTAAAATTGGTATCTCGTATAATATAATGCATAGGTAAATTTGAAGCAAAAACTTTACCTAGTGGCTTCAAATTCTTAGACCAAGTAATATGCTACATAGGTAAATTCATAGCAAAAAATTGTTAGAATTTGGACTTAAATCATGAGTACATGCATATTATTATTTAGCATGTGTACATGTAGATGTGGATTGTTTTTGTTATAAAGTTTAAAGTCCAATTATAATGATCTATATTTAATTATATAGGTCACTTATCTTAATAAAGTATGGAGCTATTTATAATGTGTAAAAATCTAAGGGTATAGTTGCAAAAACTATGATGGGCTGTTTTAGCAACTGCGCAATTTTATAAATATAGAGCTGTGGTCCCTGATGGCATGGAAAACCCTAGCCACCTCTTAGAATTCCCATCACTCTCTGAAAAAGAAGACTACGTATGATTTCAGAGAAACAACAAGCTCAGATTTGTGATGGTGAATCATTATAGATCAAAGTATACTTCCGCATCTTCTATGTCTAAATAATTTTTCGAGTAAGGTTTTGTTTTTAGGGGAATTTAATTAAGTGAATTTCATTAATTTCCATCAATGTTATCAGAGCCACCTTACACCGGAGATTATTTAGTTTTAATTGCAAATCTTTTATGATTATTTATGTGTTAAAAAATTAAATATTTTATGCATATATTAGTTGAGTGGTATATGAATAATGTATTTACATTCATAGTGAATGATTTGATTAATTTAAAATAATTTTATGATCATAAATTTGATTTGATGAATATGAGTATATATTATCAAATTTTGTAACAAGAGGGGTAGATTATGTCTCTATGTTTCCCTTTTTTGAGTTATTATTAGTTTTTTATTATTAGAGTTTGAAAAAAAATTTGCTTATTCTCCAAGACAAGAAAGACGACATCCAGCTTGTTTGGGTGCCATTGATAATGACCATTCTGTTAGTAGACTAGCTACAGGAAGGCTAGTGCAATTGTTGAGAAATAATGAAAACTTCCAATTGTTAATTAAAAAATTGGCCTGTATGGTTAGCAACCCACAGATCATTCTTTTAGTATGCTTCATGGTTCGTGGGCTTTGGCAAGTTGGCCTGTATGGGCGTGGGCCTTGCATTGGGCTGGCCTGTGGGTTGATACTAGGCCGTGGCAGGTATCTTTAGTAGTTTTTCTTTTTTTAAAAAAAAAAAAAAGAAGGGAACTCCTAGTAATAAAGAGTTGAACTCTGGTTGCTGTTGAGGAATCTGGAACGCCAGCCAATACACCGGAGTTGTTGTTGTGTCATTGGTTTAAGGCATTTAAATGAAATTGTAGAAGAATGAAGACTTGGCTGCTTTGTAAGCCAATTAAAATATTTAATTGTAATTTTACAATTTTTTTTTGTCTAGGTTAGCCATAAAATTATTCTTTATTTAACATACATACATACATACATACATACATACATACATACATACATACATACATACATACATACATACATACATACATACATACTAGTTGAATTATGTATAATTCATGATAACATGTCATACGGTTTACTTTAACATCGCTCCAAGTTTTATTTAGTCATGCATAATTTATTATTTAGTTATGCATAATTTTAAATTAAAATTTAATTAATTTTTTATTCATAACAATTTAAGGATGCTCTAACAAGTATGTCTATTAGTTTACATTGATTGACGGGAAGTGGTAACCTACCAAAGTAGGCTCTCCCATAAAAGATTTTCAACAGTGAATTAATTAGATATTGTGCTTTGTGCCAATCATGCGAATAGCAATCGGCCTAAAAGAAGGTTGCTATTGTCAGGCTAAGAAGCTTAAACACATTTAGTAATGAATACATAATAGTTATTAGGTGTCCGTAGTGAGTAGTAAGTCGGCCCAAAGGAAGACTTCATACTTGACTGCATCTTACTATTAGTGCTCGATTACTACACCAAGAAGATCACTTGTAAGTTAACTCTCTGTTCAAAGGCTAAATTTAGTGTTACACCGGTTTTCCTGTGATGGGATTGTTGTTATGAATTTAGCCCATAAGCTGTAAAAGTATTTTTTTACTTTTATGTGAATGAGTTTTAATTTATTATTCTTGTTCTATGTTACAGTTATTGAAATTTCTATTGCTCAATTATCTACCAATTTGAATAATATTCTACAACTAAGTGGTGCAAATTTTTAAGTTTGGAAGGATAAGGTCGTAATTCATTTGGAATATATTGATTTGGACTTAGCTCTTAGGGAGTCACGTCCTACTGAGCTGACGAATAATAGTACCCCTAATCAAAAGAGGGAAATGACTCAGTGGGAGCACTCAAATTGTATAAGTTTGATGATCATGAAGAATACAATCATAGAAACTTTTCTTGGTAGTATATCACGAGAGACGAATGCACTTAAGTTTCTCGAACAATTGGAACAACTTTTTGTAAAGAGCAAAAATGCAGAGATAATTACACTTTTGCGTAAACTCACGCCCATGAGGTATAGTGGTTTAGGAAACGTCAAGGAATACATTCTGAGATGTCTCACACTATATCAAAACTTAAAACACCGAAATTGGATCTTCCAGATGATCTGTTGATGTACCTTATTTTGATGTCTCTTCCTCCTAAATTTGGTCAGTTTAAGGTGAGTTACAACTGTCAAAAGAATAAATGGACAGTTAATAAACTTATCTCACATTTAGTACAGGAGGAAGAGAGGATGAGATAACATAAAAATGAGAGTGTTAATCTGGTGTCGTTCTCAAAGGGTAACAAGAAAAGGAAGGGTAAAGTGACTACAGATGCTTCAGCAAAGAAAAAGCAGAAGGGACAGTTAAAAGGCATCAAGTGCTTTTCCTGCAAGGATCCCTCTCATGTTAAGAAGGAATGTCTGAAATATTACGCATGGCGCGTGAAAAAAGGTATCCCTCTAACTCTTGTCTGTTTAGAGGTTAATTTAGTTTCGGTGCTAAGATATATTTGGTAGATAGATTTAGGTGCTACTCCTCATATAAGTATATCTTTGTAGGGTTGCGAGAGTTACTGCCACCCAAGTGATGATGAAAGATTCATCTATATGGGAGACGGCAGTATGGTGGAGGTTCAAGCCATTGGGACATTTAAATTATTATTAAAATCTAGTTATTATTTGCAACTGAAAGAGACATTCGTTGTACTGTCATTTAGACGAAATTTAGTTTCTATTTCTATTTTAGATAAGGAAAGATATTTTTGGTCATTTGATAATAAACAGTGTCATCTCTATTTTGATTCTAAATTACTTGGAACCAATTTTTTATCCCTTTATGATAATTTATATGAGCTTAATATAATTACTTCTTTTAATGAACCTTTGCATGTAGATACACAGGGCACCAAACGAAAACTAACTAATGAGGATTCCTTCTCATTATGGCACAAAAGATTAGGTCATATCTCCAAAAAAAGAATTGAAAGACTTGTGTCGGACGGAATTCTCGAAACACTTGATACTTCAAACAATCTAATATGTGTTGAATGTATTAAAGGTAACTTAACAAATAAGAAAAAGATAAGCGCCAAGAGAGCTAAAGACATCTTAGAACTAGTACATACGGACATATGTGAACCATTTCCCACAACTTCTTGGAATGATCAACAGTACTATATAACGTTCATAGATGATTACTCTTGTCATAGTTACCTATTTTTGATAGTGAGAAATTAGAACCCTTGAACAAGTTCAAAGCATTTAAAGCCGAAGTTGAAATCAACTAGGCAAAAGGATTAAATGCGTCAGATTTGACCGTGGTAGCAAATACTACGACAGAAATGACAGTTCAGGTGAATAACGTCTAGGACAATTCGCTAAATTCCTGAAAGAATGTGGGATCGCCTTTCAGTATTCTATGCCAAGATCTCTCAGCATGAATGGAGTTGCTGAAAGACGAAATAAAACCCTTAAGGACATGGTGAGAAGTATGATTTGTTATACTACTTTATCAGAATCACTTTGGGGAGATACACTAAAAACTGCAGTCTATATCCTAAATAGAGTACTAATTAAAGCAACGACCAAAATCCCATATAAGTTGTGGACAGGTAAAAAACATGTGATAAAGCATTTGCGAGTGTGGGGATGTCCAGCTGAAGCAAGGCCTTGTAAGCCTAATGAAAAGAAACTAGATGCAAGAACAGTTCGTTGCTATTTTGTTGGATACTCTGAACGGTCTTGGGGTTACAAATTTTATGATTCCCAAAGCAGAAATTTTTTTGAGACGGGAAATGCTCGATCCTTTGAGGATTTTGAGGTTGAGGGGAAAGATAAAGTAAGAAACATTGTCTTTGAAGAAAAATATGTTTCCTTTCCTATAGTTGTTCCAGAACATATATAGGTTTTTGTACCTAATAGTATTCAACAACAACAACCAGTAAAAGACAATGTTAAATTTCCTCCTAACTTAGATCAATAAGCTGTGCTTGATCCTAATCATTCAGTCACTCCTCAACCAGTTATTCTTGAGGAGTAACCTCAACAACCTCAAAAACCAAGGCCTTTAAGAAGATCCATTCGAGAAAGAAGAAACGCAATTCCCGATGATTACATTGTGTTTCTTACCGAGTATATGGAAAGTATTCACTCAATGGTAGATGATCCAGTCACCTTCCATTAAGCCATTGAAAGTTCGAATGCTCAAAAATGAATAAATGCTATAGGTAAGGAAATCCAATCCATAAAAGACAATAACGTTTGAGATCTTGTCCTTTTACTTAAAGGTGTGAAACCGATTAGTTGTAAATAAGTTTTTAAAACCAAGAAGGATTCACAAGGTAATATAGAAAGATATAAAGAACGTCTAGTCGCTAAAGGATTTACTCAAAAGGAATGCATTGACTATAAAGAGACTTTCTCTCCAATTTCTTTGAAAGACTCTTTTAGAATAATTATGGCATTAGTGGCACAATTTGATCTTGAGCTACACCAAATGGATGTTAAAACTGTATTTCTTAATGGAAATATTGATGAGACAATTTATATAGTACAACCAGAGAGCTTAGATTCTAAAGATTCTAAGCAATTGGTTTGTAAACTTAAGAAATTCATCTATGGGCTTAAACAAGCTTGCTGTCGGTGATACTACAAATTTCACAAGGTAATTTTGACATTTCGTTGTGAGACAAATGCCGTGGATGATTGTGTGTATCACAAGTTTATGGGGATAAGTACATCTTTTTAGTACTTTATATGGATGATATTTTGCTATTATGTAATGATGTAAGATTAATGTATGAAACCAATAAATTTTTCTCAAAGCAATTTGAGATGAAAGATCTTGGTGAGGTAACTTCTGTATTAGGAATCTAAATTCATCAAGATCGTTTTCTAGGAATTCTTGAATTATCACAAAAGACTTATATCGAAAATGTACTATAGCGATTTGGGATGCAAAATTGTAAACCACTCAATACACTTGTGGTTAAAGGAGATAAATTTAGTAATAAATAGTGCCCTAAAAATGACTTTAAATCCAAGCAAATGAGAGACATTCTTTATGTTTTAGCATTTGGAAGTCTTATATTTGCGCAAGTCTGTACTCGTCCAGATCTTGCCTTCATAGTTAGAATGCTAGGTAGATATATAAGCAATTCGGACCTCGTTCATTGGCAAACAGCCAAAAGGGTTATAAGATATTTGCAGAGAACAAAGGACTACATGCTTACTTATAGAAAGTCGGAGAAACTTGAGATCATTGGGTATTCAGATTCCGATTTAGGTGGATGTTAAGATAGCATGAGATCTACATTAGGGTATATTTTCTGCTTGCTGGAGGAGCAATATCATGGAAGAGTGGCAAATAGACACTCATTCCTTCTTCCACTATGGAGGCAGAATTTGTAGCATGCTATGAGGCGTCAAATCAAGCTATTTGGTTGCGAAATTTTATTACAAGACTGTGTGGCTGACAGGATCGAGAAACTACTTAAATTATTTTGTAATAATAAAGCTGCAATCTACTATTCAAATAACAATAGGAGCTCGACAAAGTCTAAATACATAGACCTTAAATTTCTTGTTGTGAAAGAGCGAGTTCATAATGGTATAATAAGTATTGAGCTTATTGGGACAGACTCCATACTTGTGGATCCGCTAACTAAAACTTTGACCCTGAAAGCCTTTATAGAGCTAGCGCACTACTAGTATGGGTGTTGTATCTCTATAGAGTATCTGAATTCAGTGGGAGTTTGTAATTTACATTTATACTCATTACTTTTAATAATGTTATACATTTATACCATTCGCTAATTAATACAATAAAGTTTTGTTATTGATTTCCACCTTAAATGTTACATTTTGTTAAATGATCTCATGTGGATCAGTTGAAAATAGACATGTATAGATTACATTCACAAGTAATTTCCATGCTACACATCCACACTCAATCTAGGTCATTTAGTTGAATTAATACATGTGACCAACGTTAGGTTTAGTTGCGCTTTTAATGCAGCGAAGGCTTTTTTGATCCATGTATTAACAAAATTAATGGACAGAGTTGGCTTAAGATAACAAACTAAAGTTTGCTAGCACCTATATTAATCCACAACTTTCACATAGTTATTTGGTCTAATGCATGTGCACATGAATATAAGTCCAAGTGGGAGATTGTTAGAATTTAGATTTAAGTCATAAGTACAAGCAAATTATTATTTAGTATTTAGACATGTAGACGTACATGTATCGCTAAATTAATTATATGATTGTTTTTGTTATAAAGTTTAAGGCCCAATTATAGTTATCTATATTTAATTATATAAGCCCGTCATCTTAATGAAGTGTGGAGTTAATGTGTAGAAACTTAAAGGTGTAGTTGCAAAAATCATGATGGGCTATTTTAGCAACTGCACAATTATATAAATATAGGGTTGTGATTCCTGATTGTACGTATTAAAAATCCTATCCACCTTTTAGAATTCTCATCACTCTCTGAGGAAGAAGGCTAAGTATGTAACAATAAGAAAAACCAACGAGCCTGGATTTGTGATGATGAATCATTATGGATTAATGTACACTTCCGCATCTTCTATATCCAAATAATTTTTTGAATAAGGTTTTGTTTTTTGGGAAATTTAATTAAGTGAATTCCATTAATTTCTATAAAAAAATTACCTAATAGCTTCAACTTTACCTCAAATTTGCATTTTGTGTAATGTGCCACAAATTTATACTTCGTGTAATATGTTGCATAAGTGAATTCGTAGCAAAAACTTTAACTGGTGGCTTCAAACCTTGCCACAAATTTGCACTTTGTGTAATATGTTGTATATTTGTTTCCCAACGACTCCAAACATTGTCAGAAATTTGCACTTCGTCTAATATGTCATAGCAAAAACTTTCCTCAATTGTTTCAAAGTTTACCAGAAATTTACAATGTATAATATGCCACATATTTGTTTCCCAATGGCTCAAAATTTTGCTGAAAATTTGCACCTCTTATGATATGCCACAACATATTTGCACTTTGAGTAATATGCTAGAAATTTACAATAACCATGTTACAAGTATCAGCGCTCAATGATTTTGATTGGCCCGTTTGTGTTGTAAATCTAAGTACTTTATAGAATCTGTTATATACGTAAATTGTAGCAAAAACTTTTCCCAATGCCTCCAAAATTTGCGAGAAATTTGCACCTTCTGTAATATGCTACTCCCCCGTCTTCTTTTATTTGTTCATTTTAACCGATTCATAAGTTTTAAGAAAATAAGGTTTTTTAGTTAATTAATTAATATTTTCTATTTTACCCTCAAAGAATTTCTTTTTTTAATTAATAAGTAATCAAATTCCAAAATTTTATGGTTTATAAGCATATTAAATTTACGTCTATTTTCCACTACAAGTGCAGAAGTATTTACTGTATTAAAAAGGGGATTTTGTGAAAAAATAATAATTAATATAGTCTTAGTTTGCTAATGAAACAAATAAATTGGGATAAAAATCTTAATCAAAATGGATAGATAAAAAGGAATAGAAGGAGTACATATTTGTAGCGACCATGTCACAAGTATCAATGCTCAATGATTTTGAATTGGCTCGTGCATATGGTAAATTTGTAACAAAAACTTTTCCCAACAGCTCCAAAATTTACTTTAAATTTACACCTTGTGTAATATGCCAATATGTCGCATATTTGCAGCGACTGTGTCGTAAGCATTAGTGTTCAACAATTTTGAGTTGTTTCGTGTGTGTGGTAAATCTATTGCAAAAGCATTTTTTAACATTTCCAAACTTTGTCATAAACAGAGGTGGACACACATATTGTGTGTTGGGGGAGGGGGGGTCCCAAGGCCCGGTATTTTTTTTGAAATATTTATTAATTATTCTATATTAAATATAGATTACAAAATATTTGTATTCTTGGCCTTTCTCAATTTTTTTTGAAATCTTTACTAATTATAATATATTAAATTATGAGTTACAAAATATTTGTATATATGTTATATTTTTGGACTATTTCCATTCCATTTCTAAACTTCTAATATTTATTGACCAATCAAAGTACTTATTTGAAACTTTTTTATCCCAGCCATTTCTTTTGGATTTTCTTTCATTAACTAGATAACAAATAAGATTTCTACGTTTATCCTAAATTTCGACCCCTCTAAATTTTTTATGATCCCAAATTTGTAGTGACCATGTCGTAAGTATTAGTATTTTGCAATTCTTGGATAGCCCATGTGTATGGTAAATTTGTAGCAAAACTTTTCCCAACAGCTTCATACTTTGCCACAAATTTACACAACCATGTTGCAAGCGTCAACATTTAACGATTGCGGGAGTAAATCTGTAACACAATTTTTTCCAACTGTTCCAAAACTGTTTTGGACTTTTCCTAATGCTCAAAATACTAATGCCACTAAAACTGTGATATTCTGTGGCAAATGCCACCGTTTGGGATCCATTCACAACATTTTCGGACGCATCCAAAAAATTCTTTTTTTGTAGTAGATCCACAACACTTGATTCCTTCTTGGATAGATACATTTTCGAATGACTGCTCATTTGTCTATTTTCGTTATGTATATAGGTACTCCAAAAATCAATTAAAATTCTTGTGTAAAAGTAGTCGAGAATCTAAGATCAAGTTTGTTTTTCCAACAAATTAGAGAGTACGGCCAATAACTAACTTAGTTGAGAAGACATTGTCGAAGCTTATTGAATTCTTAGGGGGAAAACGAAGATTGTCTCTGCTGGAAGCAGAGGTGAATTCAACACTAAGTCAGTATATGCCAAGTTTCATGACGTAGAAGATCATTAGAAGGAGAAGTAGAGGAAGTCAACAAGTATGGAAGCTTAAAACTCCATTGTAAGCCTCACTTACATTTGCTACCTCAATATGACAGACTTAAAACAACTGATCTTTTATTTTCATGGAGTGCGATGCAAGATAGAACATGTTCTTCATGCCAATAAGGTTTTGAGAGCATTTTGCATGTACGTAGGGCGAGACTATAATTGAGCAAAAGAGGTGCGGTGATGGATAGTTGATTGATCGATGCAAGTGAGGGAGCTTTGGTCTTGGTTGTCTCCACAAGAATGGATCAATTGTGGCCAAAATAATCATATAACCTGGGATGGGAATGAATTGGGGTGCAGTGTGTTTAGGGAAACATTTCATTCTCTTTGGATTTGGAGAATTAGGGTTGTCCATAATTGCAATATTTAGCTTCCCCTTCCATAGATTATGATTGAACTGATTGTACAAAAAGGGTGTGAGAAGTGGTTAATGCTGTAGATTTCAAAATAAATATGATAATACAACACAAATTATGGAAATGAGAAGAAACAAAGAAACAAGAAAGGCAGAGAATATTTTCTATTTCAACAAGAATTTTCAAGCTCTTGTACATTTATGGCATGGAACTCATTATTACAAGCCAAAAGATCATTTTTATTCTAAATTACAGTCGGCAACTCCATGCATAACTGACTCCCTTACCTTTGCTCTAACCACTGAAATTTTATCACATTAATTCATCAATGAAATTTAACATTAAAGCTAACTAAGCAGAAAACAAACACATCAATATATAGCATGTCATCAATTTCCCTAGATCTTTCTTGTTGTCAAGTTGGCAATAGTCAGGCTACTCATTTGATCTAATCAAATGAGTCTCAAAGGTTGTTCAAATTGAGGCAACAACATTATAATGTTGTTCATTTGATCAAATCAAATACTTCTACAAAATTCAACAAATGAGATTTTGATTTATAAATTATACGGCCTCCTATAAACCAAATTCTTCAATCATATTGTGTATCTTTTTCAAGTTAAAAAATTTCTGTCTTCAAAGGCATTATAAATTTATCAGTGACATGATCTTCAATTCTTGCCTTGAAACATTCCATATCTCTATTAGGCTTGTATTTTGTCTTGTTAAACCGGTTAACTCTAATTAGCTTCTTATCATACAGAAGATTCATAAACTCCCAAATATTAGTCTTCTTGATGTCATGGTCGATTAGATATACTCATCTAAGTAGCTGGTATTAATTGATTGTTTGGCACAACTGGTGGTGAACCCCCTTCGTTATCTTCTTTATTGGAATCTTGTGAAACCAATTCTAAACCTCTTTCCGATAAAAAATCATATCTCTACTGATAATCATCTTTCCCAAATGTGGATTGTATAATTTATACGCCTTTGATTCATCACTGTATCCAACAAATATATATGTTTCACGTTTATCAAACTTCCTTCTTAGCTGATCAAGAGCAGGTGCATATGCAATACAACCAAATACTTTTAGATGACCAACACAAGGTCTTCTTCCACTCCAAACACTTCAGGAGCTTTATGAGGAACATTTCGCGTAAGACAAATGTTTAATAAGTAAATAGCAATAGAGACTGTCTCAACCTAAAAGGATTTTGGCAAATTCTTTAATTTCAGCATGCATCTAACCATATCTATAATGATTCTCTTTTTCTTTTCTACTATTTTATTTTATTGTGTGAAGTGCATTTAATAGTCTCCCCATGATGCCACGCTTTTGAAGAAAATCATTGCAAACAAAAGAGTCTTGTCCTCTATTTGTTCTCCAAATTTTAATATGATATCTACTTTATCTTTCAATAAAAGACTTGAATTTCCCGAAAGTATCACGTGCCTCATATTTTGGCTTCATAAAATAAATATAAACTTTCATACTAGAATTATTAATAAATATAATAAAATACTTGTTACCTCCATTAGAAGTAATATCGACCAAACATAAATCTCTCAATGATTTTGTAGCAGTAAAGACGTCCATGGATATCTTTCTCAAAACTATAGTCTTGCAAATTCAGTAAGGATTATAAGTAATGGCAAATCAGCCAACATTATTTTCTTAGCCAAATGTCAAAGATTTTCAAAATTAAGATGTCCAAACCTAATTGCCAAAACCAATTATCATCATTAATAATTGCAATAATAGCAACAAATTTTTCACAAGCAATAGATAATAGAAATAACATGTTTGGAGTCATTTTCACTATTGCTATATATCAATCCTCTCCTACAATCATTGATAACACAAAATACCTTCAAAAAAATATAAATATTATTTTTGTTTTCTGACAATTGACTCACATTCTACAAATTTTAGTGAAGGTTGTGTACATGATATATATATAAAAAATAAAATATCAAGGACTATCCTTTAACTTAATAGTAAATTTTCATTTTTCAATCTCTAAAACAAATTACTTAAAATCAAACAAATTCATCAAGTTCAACAAATAATTTTTAAACCCCACACATGTTATTACTACAACTATTATCCAAAGGGTAAAATATGTCTGCCACCTTTAAACTTTTATAAATTTTTATTTTCACCCTCGAACTTTAAAATGTGTGATTTTAGCTCTTGAACTTTTAAAATACTTAAAAAAATAGCCATTTCAACAATAAAAACTTAAGTACAATACAAAATCACCAGATTTTAGCTCTCATTCCCCTGTTTTTAATTTCTGAAATATTATTCTTCAACTTTAATCTCACTCTCTTCTCTTCGAATTTCTTCATTTATCAACAATAATTTAAAGATATAACTTCAAACCTTTTATGTGACTCAATAATCTTGAGATTACTCTTTCGCACTTTTTTTAATCTAACCATATAACAAAAATAATATATTTTACCCTTCATAATAAACAAAACTAAGACGTAAAGATGAAGAAGTAAAAAAATCGATTCAATTCTTGACGAATATTAATTTTCTTGGTATCTCTACAAGAAGGAAAAATAAATTTGAAAGTAAAAGTGAATTATCAAAAAAAAAAAATCTAAAAAGAGAAGTGAGAGACACGTAAGTCGCAGTAGTCTTTTCCTGTCATATATAGAAGTTACTTTATAAGAATTAGAAGGATGACACCACATTGTGAGAGTTGAGTAAATGAAAATACCTATAAAATAGGTCATGTGATGAACTTTCGTGAGCACTTAATAGTTTTAATTAATAGAAGAGCTAATTCGAAGAGAAAATAGTGAGATTAAAGTTGAAGAATAATATTTTAGAAATAAAAATAGGAGAATGAGAGCTAAAATCTAGTGATTTTGTATTGTACTTGAGCTTTTATTGTTGAAAGGGTTATTTTTTTATGTGTTTTAAAAGTTCAAAGGCTAAAATCAAGCATTTTAAAGTTCGAGGGTGAAAATCAAAATTTGTGAAAATTCAAGGATGGCTGACATATTTTGCCCATTATCCAAATGACATATATTTTTATCATCACTATCTATAGAATCACATGTTAAAAGGATTGCTTTCTTTCAAAGTATTTTTTATTTTTTTTCCAACAATATTAGTTCACAAGATCTTCGTAAATGATTTGACCAGTACTCATTCTTCACATGCCCGTATTTTCTATAATTAAAATATTGAATGTCTGGTCATTTGAACTTTGATAAGAATTATTACCTATTACTATTACTCGACCTTAGTCATAATTTAAAGCCAAAATTACCATATCTATGTTCTGGATTCCATCTATCTCTTCCTATGCTGTTGGTGCCACAACATTTATTAAAATCATGACCTCCATTGTTGTTGCCATGTCTTCTTTGGATTCATTGACTAGGTTTCGAGTTTTTCTTCAACTTCTTTTTTGTCCTTTTTTAGATTCAATTGTATTTGTAATGCTTTTTGAATAGTACTTTCTTCCTTCTTTCTATTATACCCGATCTTATGGCTTTCCAATGAGCCCATACAATTTTACAACTAAGAACTCTTCCTAAGTTCTTTTTTCTTTGATTACCATTACTATATTTGAAATTTCATTGGTGATGTATTTAGAACTTTTTCAACTATACTCTTGTTTAGAAGAGTTTCTTTGTGGACCTCTATCTCGTTAACCAAGTTCGTTAAAAAAATTCATTTTTATTCTTTCTATTTCCACAAGTTCAAATTTTGTTTTTAGAATCAATATACTTATTTTTCATACCTTGTCGATTTCTTTATACGTCTTTTCCAAAATATCTCGAGTACATTTTGCTGCTCTTACATTTTTTAGTTTTTTTTCCTAAAGTAAATTAATTAATGCCTTAATGAATCTAAGACTGGGCTAGGAAACCTCTCCTTTTAGCTACAGTACAAGTATCTTGCTAAGTCATACGCCTCCACATGTATCAATGGATTTTCTATTTCATGGAGAAACTTCAACTTCCCATATATTTAGTAACTCCATGCATAACTGATCGACTTCAATAATTTCTTTCTAATAGATGAAGTTTTACCATATCAATTCATTATTGATACTAGGTTGTTACCCGTGCGATGCACGGGAGGAATATATTTATTTTTTTAAAATTATAAATACATTATGAAATTTAATTTTTGATGTATTTGACGGAAGGATTTAAATAGTTACATATGTAATGGATTTTTTTTCTTTTTCTTTTATAATATATTTCAGAAAATAATGCTAACTTGTCAAAATATATAAATGAATGAACATTCTGCAAAACCAAATCCACATTTTAAAATTTAAGAAAGTATATTTCAAAGAGATCCTTTTTCAGTTATATATTTTCTTCAATTTCCTTCAATATGAAGTATGGGTGTCATCAACAATTACAGGCCAAATTTTCTATGAATTGTGAATGCAAGTGCAAAAACTGAAAAATTTTCACTATAATTCCACCAAATAAAGTAGTTCGAGTGCCGGACAAAAGTCAGGAGGAAGTTGTGAGTACAAACTCCAATACCTATTGATTAGATTCCTTCAAAAGCATAAAATGTTTTTGAAAGTTGATACTCTTAGAAGAGAAAATCTTAAAAGATATGGTAAAATGGAGATTCATACATACTCTAAATAGAAAAGAAAAAAAAAACAGAAATTGCAGAAAAGAAAAATAGAAAAACTTAAAACATTTGAAACTTATATCCTAACTTGATCTAAACTTGTAGTTGAGTTAGCTTTGCCCAATAAATCACAGAAAAGAAAAACAACAAATAAAAAATATTATAGAATTGGTTGCCATTAAAAATGGAGCCAATGAGAGGAAAAAAATGAAGAAGACAAAATTGCAATAGAAAATGGAACTGCAAGGGAAGCCTTAGACGCACGGTGAGGTTGATGTGAAGATTTCAAAGTCAAATCAGAAGTCTCTTCATTGGACCATAACACAAAAAACAAAACGTCACTGATGGAAACTTTAACCCCAAAGTTCCATTACAGTCTGAAACTGCTGGCCAAAACCTTCTCCTTTTCTCCCTCTTTAAGTGTAGAAAACTCAGATTAGACTCTTTAATTTCAAAACAACACATTACACAGGAGATCAAGATTCACAAATTGCCAGAAAGATGAAACTTCCAAATGAAACGACTGGTGTGCATTGAAATGTAAGACCATAGTGCATTAACTTTATCTTGCCACCCACCAATTACATCATATACATA
Source organism: Voacanga thouarsii (assembly GCA_026120185.1). Taxonomy (NCBI): domain Eukaryota; kingdom Viridiplantae; phylum Streptophyta; class Magnoliopsida; order Gentianales; family Apocynaceae; genus Voacanga; species Voacanga thouarsii. The sequence continues at coordinate 3,414,000 of JANUWF010001153.1, forward strand.
ATGCTAGACTATTTCCCCAGCTTTCCTCTATTTCATCAAACTTTTCAAATCTGAATAGTGATCAGCATAGCAGAACATCCCCGAAAGCTATTTTCTTTAAGCAATAACAGAAGCAAGTTACAGGCATCATTGACTTATTTTTCCGCTTTTAACAAAATGAGAAAAACATGCAGAAAATTCAAATGAATAGCTCCACTGTAAATGCAATCGATTGCAATAAGAATTATCAAACTGGGAAACAAAAGGAAAGAAAGCACCATGCATTGTGTAGAAAACATACTTTAACGGGCAAGAGACATGAAAGGTTACCTCTGTGGCAATGGTAAACTGGGAAACAAAAGGAAAGAAAGCACCATGCATTGTGTAGAAAGCATACCTTAATGGGCAAGAGACATGAAAGGTTACCTCTGGTGGCAGTGGTGGACGTAACTTTGATTACGTCTATCTTATATGAATTCAGATAACTATAATTACTTCTATGTTATCTGAATTCATTGAATTTTGATTACATCTATCTTATCTGAATTCATTGAATTCAGATAACCCACTCAGATACCTCTGATTACTTCCATATTATCTGAATTCATTGAATTTTGATTACGTCTTCAGATAACCCGAATATTAAAAAAAAAAAAACCCTTAAAATTTCTTCATCGGGGGAAAAAAACCCCTCTAAAACAGTGCCACGTGTCAATGCAGGAATGTGCGATGTGTTGTAACAGGAGCCTTTTACAACTCCTATTGTATATATATAGATTTAATATTGAAACTAGCAAACCAAAAACAAACACATCATTATTTGATCTTCGGTTCAAAGTGAGGCAGTAGCAATGCAACGTAGGCCATTTGGTCCAATCAAATACTTCTACAAAATTCAACCAATAAGAATTTAGTTTATAAACTACAAATTAAATGCCACCCCTGTCCTTGTTTCTAGAACTTGAGTGAAATTTCCGGATGTATAGGGCACCCACCTCTTGTACTTAGGATGTAAGTGGGAAGGAATTTAATTGAAATGATAATGAATAAATGTATTAAAAAATTATTAAAGTGTGAGGTTATATGGGACTCAAAATAGTATTAAAGAGAGATAATATGATGTGTTGTGATTGTATATCAAATTTTAAAAAATAAAAATTAGTTAAATTAATATTATTTTAAAATTCAATTTTAGTTTGGAAAGGGAAGAATTGCTTCCCACTTACTGTCTTAGTTTTTATACAATTTTGGTTTAGGGTTTTTGACAATTTTTACCCCCAAAATTACTATTTTCTTCAATTGTTCCTTTTTTTTTTTTCAAATAGATTACTCATTATTGTCATCCTTCTAAAATTTTAATTTTTACAACCATACCCTTCCATTCACATTTTCACAATCAATCCAATTTTTGATCGTTTGACTAAACTAAATTGTAATTTTCAAAATTTTGAGAAGGGAAAAAAAGGTAATTTCAACTAAACCAAAAGAGACGCCCACTTTAAATTTTGTCCAATTCTTTCTTTTCTTTTTTTTTTTAATTTGGTCTCTTTCCACAAAGTCAAAAATAATTATAAAAAAAATTCATTCCAAAGGGAGATTGCAATCGGCCTCCCTCTAGCACCCTGGCCACAACAACCACCATAGATGCCTTAATATATCTATTAATTTTTTATTATTATTTCTTAGCATAAAATGAGGATAGCCTTTGGGGAAATTATAGAAAAACATCCAAGAAAGAGTAATTCTGGTGACGGATGATGTTAATAGATATGTTTCCAGATGACATAATCCTTGGCTCCTTGGTAAGAAGGGAGATGGTCCGGATATTGTCCTTTTCCTGGAAGATGTTTCTTACAACAAAATGCCCTGGCATCAATACTCGATCCATTTTATGTTATCTTTACTATTTACCGTAGTTTTACTTCTCTTTGTGATATAAAGGAATTTAAGGCGTATTATTCCCATTCTTCCACTTTGTTTTGTGGTATGAGAAGTTCTGCCCCGCAGTATTAACCATGTTATGCCGATTGAAATGATTTTCGAGGCGTATTACTCACCATACTTCTACTTCCCCTTGTAGTATGAAGGACTTAATGTGACATCTAAGCTTCTAAATTTTGGCACTCACACACAAGACCAATTATTTTTCCTTTCTTGGGAAAAATTTTACTCAAAAAAGGGAAAAATGACAAGTTTACCATACCACAACAATTAGTGTTTGGAAATTCGAATATCATTTTTAAGTGGAAGTCACTTTAGTGGCTGGGGCAAACTAAAGAGGCTAGAGAAATGGTAATCTGAAATACATTCCCAGTAGAACCTAAGCCCTATATTAAATCAACTAATGTAGTGTGAATAATAACCCCATCAAGCTTCCCTATACATGTAAGGAATATGGACGTTGTTTGCTTAACAAACATTCCTGGTGCGATTCAATCCTAGTAAATTTATAGGCTTATTTCTTCGGCATTTATTGACCCTGTCATGCATATATTCAACTTTGGAAAACCATTGATGCAACTTCCATACCCCTTTTTTGTGCAACATTCCAATTGTTAAAGCTTCACGGACAACATGCCCAAAATTCCCCATCCAACGTTATAAGCTCAAATTGGAATTACTTTCCATTTCTGTTTAAAACCTCCAATGGTCCATAATTCTAGGGTCAAAGTGTTAAGTGTGCAATAAAGTCATAAACCCTTTAGCCCACAATTTTGCCATTTATATGGACTGCCATGAATGTGGAATCCCCTATCCAAGTAGTGTTCTATTTGTCTACCATAAATAGTGAACAAGATTTGAGAATTCAAAAGATTGGTTCTTGTTTAGTTTTGATGAAAACGTAGAAGGGATTATCCAGTTTTGGCAAACCCAATTTCCCAACACTGCTTGGGGGACACCCGTGCAGTTTGTGGTTGCACGTAACTCAGAAATCAGCGGTGGTGCCGCCCCTGAAAGCCGCCTTTGTTCTTGGCAAAGAAGGCATTCTTTGGTTTTGGAATCTCATGGATATCCATCACTTGTATTGTCCTTTGCTTTTTAGCTTCACAAAGCAAAAAGACACCAAATAAATGAAAACCAATCAGTATAGGAAGTATCAGCACTGCTGTCACTATAGTAACAGTTTCAAAGTGCAAAATCAGACCATTTTGAGCTTCTTGATAGTTCTCATGAAGCCTCCTTCTTGCTGAATTTAGCTTTTCAAGATCTATGGTGGAATCCTTTGGTCTCTGCAAAATCCCATACAGTGATTAAAACCTATTTCAAGCATCAGAAATCTTAATACCTCTTCTTCATCCATACAAGGTTCAACCATATATACATATATCTTTACGTCTATACACGAGGAAGCAAAACACAGCAGGAGCTTCTCACTGTACAATTATTTCTGTCTGTCACAAGATCAATGAAAATATGAAGATATATGAAGCTAGCCCTCGAAAACCAATTACCAGTATCTTCAATAATTAAAAGTTTCAAGCTAAGAACACCATTTGTAGAGATGTGTTCATTCTCACTTGGTCCATAACTATACCAACCCAGAAAACAAATTTCAATTAGTATTTACTTAAGTTGATCTGACGCCTTGGCATCTGTTACCTGTTACTAACACTAAACTAATGGACTGAATGATTTTTTATTATCAGGCACCACTGGCCACTTATTTTTCTATGACCGTAACATGATAACTTGGCCAAAAGAAAAAGAATAACAATGCACTAAAAGAATGTATAGGCATGTAGAAATGGTTAAGCTTAGTACACTTGGGGGAGGAGCAGAAACAGATTTAGGTGCAGATTGCGGTGGCCTGGATGGAGCTTCTCTTGGAGGAACTGGCCTAGGCTTCCGTTCTGGCTCTGAATAATTCCTTTCTGAGCTAGAAGCCCCATCTAATAGAAAAAAGTAAGAAAAGGATGAAAGTTAGCACTGAATCATATGTATACACTACCACCGAAAATGCAATCCAACAATGAGATTGCCAGGCAACAAGAATCTAATTCGATGCTTACTTTGTGGGTTTGGAGAGTACGCAAAATCAGAACCCTGTAAAAGATACCATCAAAATCATAACTTTAGAAACCTCCGAAGTTTTTTAATTTTCAACCCACCCTTTATTCTCCCCTCTTTATTGTTTTCTTTTTGAACAAAACCATAAATAATTGGTGAAATATACCTGATGATGGCCATTTTGTTGAACTTTTTGCCGCACAATTTGCTGAGGTGAATCCTCACCAGCTGCCAAGACCACCACCATCACCATTATTAATCACAAACTTTTTACTCAGAATTACCATCCACATCAAACATCAATATTACTATTAAGCATTGTGTTGCAGTAATTATAGAGAGAAAATACTACCAATTGGATCTGCTGATGTTTGACCAGCATGGTTCAGCTTCATCCATTCATCGACAGCTCTTCTCCACTTGCTGCAAAAGATGAGGAAAAAAGAAAAAGCAATAATAACTCCATACACAAGCTAAAAATTATTTTTTCAAAAAAAAAAAAAATGAATGAGAATTCGGAAGGTGAAGATTGAAACCTGATAAGCAGCTTCACCAAGTCTGTAACTTCTTTAGAATGATGTTTCCTATATTTGGTCACATATTTGCCTATATCCGTACCCTACAAAGAAACCAGAAAATTGTAATAATGCATCATGAAAAAGAAAAATAAATTACTGATCTGAGAAATAGGAGAAATGAAATGAAATTCACCTTTAGAACTGGGTATGTAATATCCATATCTGCCAAGCTCTGCAGTAACTCAAGAACAGATTCTTCACTCTGCATAAACCATCAAATCAATTCAAAACTAACAGAATGCACACAAAAAAATTATAAAATTCACAAAGATGAAAAACTTAGACCTGGTTCAGATCTTCAAGCCGTTCTCTGAGTTCAAGAATTCTAGTATGCTCATCATCGAATAATCCTCCATAAGGATCCAACTCCTCCTCCTCTTCCACCTCCTGCTCATTATTCTCATGTTCGTTATCATTTCCGTGATTCGATTCTGGAGTAGTCAACGGACTCTTACTACGCAGCTGCTGGTGTTCACGGTAATTGTCTCCACCGTCGTTTTCACAGTTCCGGCACACCGGAACTGAACTAGCAAAATAAAGCTTCTCGACGATTTTATCCCTCCGATCTCTCAATTCCTCCCCGTATTCCAGCGAAGCCACAGTAATCGCCGTCTCAATCAACGTCCATACATCCACTTTTGATTTCGATAACAGCACTCTAAACTCATCCAAATCCATTATCGTTGACTTCAATCTCGAATTCCAAAATTTCCACCCAAAAAATTCAAGAAAAAAAATATTCAACAAATCAAAATTGTAGTATTAATTTACAAATTACATCAGAAAAAACTGAAGAAGATTTCAGTAAACGTCAGAATTGGAAAATCGGCATCGTAGAAAAAGCCTGAAACAGAGCAGAGGTACGATCTGGCATTTTTCGTCAACGAAAGAAGGCGAAGCAGATCTGGTACTGGCGGTTTCTGATAGACCGGAAAGCTGAGAAAACTGCAGCAAAGAGAGATGATGAGAGAAAAGTATTTAAGAAATTATTTTTTCTTTATTATGTGTATTAATTTGGGGGAAATGAAGGGTTGGCATCCATTGGAACATATGACTTGGATTCTTTTGTGTATTTTTTTTAAATTTAAATTAATTTTTCTAATGTAAATTATTATATTTTATAGAGAATGAGCTGTGAAGCAAAATGAATGGGGTTTGATTAGATGCTTTTTTTGGGAGGCATAGCACAGCAATGCAATGTTGATGACCGTGGGTTTAGTAGGAATTTTATTCTCCTTTTTCTTTTTCTTTTTCTTTTTCTTATTTAAGATGAGCTTTTATATTTTGTTAACTATTTTAAGTTGTAAAAAAGAAATAGCTCGATTAATTCGAAGATAATGAGTTTTAAATTTCATTTATATTTTGTATATCTTTGATATATAAAAAATTTATTTTCTAATGTGTATTATTTAGTTTAAAGTAAATAATATTATACGTTTCTTATATTAATAATATAAACATTAATGTGTGAAGTAAGTATGTATTCGTGTATGAAAATTTATTAAAGAGTAAGATCACTTTATATTTTTATAAAAATATAAGCCTCGTAACAAAATGAAAATTAAATTAATTAGAAACACCTATTATTAAATAAATAGTTCTAAATTTGATTTATATATCTATTTCTAAATTTAAAAAAATACGTAATTCATTAGATTAATAATTAGAAACATGGAATGTAGAATTTGTAATCTATGCGCTTTGAATCATCTTTAATATTTCTTGTGACATCTTTATTAACAATTTGTCGCTTTGAATCATATTTACAACATTATCCATGACAGCTTCTATAATATTGTAAATTCCTATTATAGATGAGGTTTTATAATAGAAAATTAGACCTTATTTGGTTCACAAAGTGGGATGGAGATGGGAAGGGGATCCTATTACCGAGAATGTTTTATAATAGGAATATTATACCATATTGGGTTCACAAAAAGAATGGAGAGGGGAAAGGATACATTTACTTCCATCGGAAAAGTAAATCTCAGTTACTTTCTTATGTTTATTTGGGATAGAAAGAAAATAAATAATTTTTTTTGTTATATTAAATTTATTATTTTATTCATTATATTTATTATTTAACTATTAAACAGTGTTAAAGAACTTATATATTTGTCTTTTAAACCTTTTTTATTTTTCAATCCCTCCAAAATTGAAAAGTAAGATTTGTTTATGTGAATGAGGAACTGTTGACTACATTTTCTACCAATTTATTTCTCTTCTACATTTACTTTTAATTAAATATAAATTTTTTTCTCATTATTTTTTATTCTCAAATACTTCGACTTTTTTACTCTAACCAAACATAGGTTTAGATAAAATGTCACAGAAAATGGATTCGAAGGGGTAACCGATGTCACCAATATGCAACACTTAGGTTTTTCCCCCAAATAGCACAAAAGAAAAATGCATGAGTTTACCACTGAGATCAACCACTTATTTCATAAATTTCTAAAAACTATAAACATACTTATATTATTTTGAAATTTTATTAAAATAGTAAAATAGTCCTTAAACTGTTTTCAAAATAAGATCTTTATCCTTAAACTTTTATTTTAGTTTTTAAAGTGTTTAAATTATTTTCTATTATTAATCCAAACACATAGCTTTTTACCTTGGTTATTCTATATTTATCAACTGTTGGAATTGATAAAGAAAAAAGAATGATTCTTGTGTTGGACATTGGCATGGATGATGAATGGGTGAATGAAGAAATTACTTCGATGTATTCATCCATAAAAAATGAAAGAAGGAGATGTACCCACTTTACTGTAGCAACTATTCCATGTATATTGAATACATACATGAATTGTTGTATGGAATTCTAAGCAAGTATTCAATAAATATTGTTTAGAATAATGTGATCATTTAATGTTATACTAGGTTGATGCTCGTGCGTTGCACATGAGTATAACTTTTGTTAAATTATTATTTTGGATTGAAATATAATTAGAATATAACTTGTTTGAATATTAAAATAAATAATAAAATTAAATAATTTGAAACTTATATTAAGACTAATATTTAATTTCAAATCCATCACGTTTAGTATATTATGTATTTGTAATAGTCTTATTAATTTTTTTGCACAGTCCTTGTCAAGTGGTTTAAGGTAATATTATTTGAGTGTCCTTCCTAGTTCCTTTTTTTTTTTTTTTCTTTTTTTCACTTTGGGTGGATGGTGTTTGGGGATGAATATTTAAATCTTGCCTTAACTTTTACCGCTAACATGTACTTCTATTCTTATTTATACTAAATTTCTTTTCTTGTAATTTTCTAGGTTGAATCTGAAATTTTTTTTCTCCATGATGGGTTGTCTCCTTTAGTTACGGAATTTTGCCCATGTGCAAGAAGTTCCTCATGAGGGATCCATGTGTGATCTCTTGTGGTCTGACCCTGATGATCATTGTGGTTGGGGGCATATCGCCCAGGGGTGCTGGATATACATTTTGGCCAAGTAACTGGCTTACATTTTAGAGTTGCAGACTTTTTATATCATCCCTTTTTATTTGAGTACAACATTCTTATCACTTGATTTAAACAGGACAGTTCACTTCTTGTTGAGCTGTGGAAGTTTCATAATGTAATTGCTGTATTGATCCATGAATTATGAGTTGTGCTTTCAGGATATTTCATTGATCTTTCTAATCGTAATCCAAATTCTCGCTCAGCTAGGGATCGTTTGGTAACAGAGACCATTCGAATGCTTAATAAAAAATAAAAAATGACCACCTACTTTTGCCAAACATAGTATTATAGAAGCTTATGGTTTTCAGGAATCACATTATGCAAATGAGGTGTCAAAATAGCCCTTTGAGGTCATCAATCCAATCGTCTGTGAAAGTTAACTTACAATTTAAGGGTGAAGAAATAGATTGAAGCATAGACTTCCACAAAAAAATCACAAACCATCATCTTTGCGTCACTGTGGTTTTGGACTTTGTCTGGTGACCTGGTCCAGATTATTTGGAACATTAGATTATGAAGGAAGCTAGTATATCCATAATGTTTCACTAGGTCATAGCCCCTGCCTCAAATACAGTTTGTTCTTCCATAGTCGAAATATCATCTGAAAAAAGTAGTTGAAATTATGCATTCCCTGAAGTTTACTGGTTTTGTGCCTTTGACACGCTTGCAGAGTTTCTGTCTCTTATTGTATAGCTGTGCATCAAGTTGTAGTGATCATTGTCCGGTGTTCATGTATATGGAGTAGCAAAGCAAAACACTGAAATTCTTGATATATAAGCCTCTTAGTTGCCACAGTTCCCATGTTATAATCTGATTCATGTCTAATCACTACTCTTGAATTTAAACCTAATGTTCAACTTATGAACTTATCATCGTTAGCTAAAAAGTGAAAAAGTGAACAAAATATTAGGTTGAAAAATCAAATCTCTACAAATCTAGTCTTGCTAGTGATTTCTTTGCAGAAGAAATTTCATCCATTCATAGTAATATATCCCTAACTTTGGCCATTTGGTTTGTAGGCTCAAATTATGCAGTCTGACTTTGGCAGAATCAAAATCAGAGTACCATTTCTGTTCCTTCTGTTTTTCAAAATTTAAGACTCTCAACTCCAAATGAACCTATTCAAGTCAAACTGTTTACATTTTGAAGCTGCATCAGTTTCGTCATCAGTGTTTAGGTCAAGTTTAGGTGCAAAGAAAGGTAATTTATACTCTTGCGAAGGCCTTTGCTTCTCAGTTGCAATAGCATTGTGCCTATGGGAAGGTTGGTCAAAGAATTTGGTATCTCTATCTGTTTCTCTAACTCTATTCTCTGAATAGGTGTTGTTGGTATTCCATCTTCCTCCTTGAAGTCTAATGCTCATGGACAAATTACTGTAGTTTTTCTCCATAGAGCATGCCTTTTCTGCTTCCTCATTCATTGCTGAGGGAAACCTTCTCTTGTCTTTCAGGTCTTCACATCATCTGCGTTCAGGTTGCTATAGGCTGGTCTCGTTGCTAGTGTTTTGGGATTCCATGACAATTCTAAAATTTAAAGGTCTTATTACCACCTGATTATTAGGCATGTCTTAGTCCCTCAGAGGACCTTCACATGAGGTCAAGCAACTGTCCATTGAGCAATCTGTTGGCTAAGGTGTTTGTATCTGCTGGGGACACAGATCAGAAAGTTCTTTCACATCTGAAAATGCAGAATTCGGGCACTGTGTGGAGACTTTAGAGACCAGTTCTGATAACTGAACGTTGGCAGCCTATGATCCTATAGACCCCAAGTTCTGTCTTCCAAGTGTTTCCTGTGCTTTCCCAAGCACTGCCTGTAAATACTTTCCTTGAGCCTCTATTCATAGCTGTAAGTGTCGTTGCACCTATGTTATTGAATAGAAAAATTTAGAAGTTGCAAAGAGAATTATCAAACTGGTTAGAGACAGGCAAGAAAGACATTAGCTTCCCAAACCTTTTTGCAGTTTTTGTTTCTTGAAATGATAACAACTTGGATAATAGTTTTCATTTGCAAGTACTGCATCTAGAATTATGTTATGTTGTGAAGGCATTCTTTCATTGTAGATTATAATGTTTGTGAATGGGATACCCAATTTTTATTGGTATGACAAATATCATTGCTTCTACTATTACTGCTACTGGTGAAAAGAGGGAACGGGATGGATTGCTTGGGATGCAAAGGTTTATTTGTTCCTTCTGTGGCAATGTCTATTAATTTCTCTATAATCTATCCAGGGATGAAAAAGGAAATATATTTCATGTTGATTGTTAAAAATAAAAAATTGAATGTATCTTTACCTCAAGTTCCTCATGAAGCCTTCTCTACACTTCAATTTGCATCTGTATTGCTTCGCTTATATGTAAGTTTCTGTATATAGGTTTCCTAACCAGAAGGCTTTTAGCATGGAAATAGATCATGATAGTCAAAGAAATAGGCAGACATAGCTTCATAAACTATACCCATATCATCATAAGTTGAATCAAAGCTAAACCGCACTCAAAACATTGAACAACCATCAAATTACATTACAGTAAATTTTAAAAATCTACACATCTTCCAAATAAATAGCACCAAATGAAAGTTGGGAAAACCAATAATTGCAGAAATTAAAAACACGAACCACCAAGAATAGAACACATCATGATCAATATAGTACTCGTTCCTCAATATATTTTCCAAACGATTGAGTTCCTTCAGTGATTTTCTTATCCATTGGCTTCTTTTTTGGTTCCTATTTCCAAAAAAACATTCAGAAGTTCAAAAGAAGACAGAAATAACATTTTTATATATCACCAAGTTAATCAAAGCAAAAACAAAAAAGAGAACAGATTTTTGCACCAAATGCTAGCGTCCAAGAGTTGACACTTCCTTCAAAAGCATAAAATGTTTCTGAAAGTTGATACTCTTAGAAGAGAAAATCTTAAAAGACATGACAAAATGGAGATTCATATATACTCTAGATAGAAAAGAACAACAAAAATCACAGAAAAGAAAAATAGAAAAACTTAAAGAATTTGAAACTTATATCCTAACTTGATCTAAATGTAGAGTCGAGTTAGCTTTGCCCAATAAATCACATAAAAGAAAAGTAGCAAATAAAAAATTTCACAGAATTGGTTGCCATTAAAAATGGAGCCAATGAGAGGAAAAAATGAAGTAGACAAAATTGCAATGGAAAATGGAACTGCAAGGGAAGCCTTAGACGCACGGTGAGGTTGATGTGGCCAAACCAACCTCAATGGCAAAACCTTTGTCGTGGTGTTTCCAGTAATCGACTTGAGGATTGATCCATTCAGGCTCTGCAATTTCCATCCTTGCTTTTTTCAGAGTCTCGATTGATATGTTGTACTTCTCATCTCTCTCTAGGATGAGGTCCGGCCTCACCATGCCCAAGTTCACTGGCTGTGGTGACATCATCAGTGCTAGAGGATCGAGAGGAAGCTTATTGCCTACCAAAGTATTCCCACATTTTGGATCACTATTTACATGTTAAAAATGTAACACTCCACGACTACGTACCCTAAAAGGGCGGGGATGTCGCCCCGTCCCATAGGACAAGGGGTCTTTAGAACGAGGTATAAAATATAAAGGCAATCTCCAAAAATGATCAACTTAGATAAATAAAGAAATACTCTTATTACATCAGGCTCAACTTGGAGCAAAACGAAATAAAACAAAGATTGTTCAGAAGTATAAATGACAGAAGTCCTCTAGAATAACATAGGAAAAATAGCCAAAGCCTCTGCTACCAAGCCCCACTGCCTCAACACAATCTATCCCCTGAAAACATGATGTAAAACAGTGTGAGAATAAATCTCAGTAAGTCCTGTGTGTGCACATGGTGTTTTGAATAGTACGTGTATGCAAAGTGTAAAACATTTGTAGAAATAATTTGGCAAGTCATAAACAATCTCTTTTCGCAAGGAGTGGGTTTTTCTCATTGTCACACTTTGTACAAAATAAATCCTCCACTCGAATAAATAGTCATGTTACCACACGTTGGGCTCCATAAGAACAAATTGGCCAAGGCACCACACTTTGTGCACCTTGTCCGGACCAGATTACCACACGTTGGGCGATCTGATCAAGGTGAGTGTACAGCCCACTGGGTGAGATACTCCTTCATCTCTACACCCAACAAAACCATCCGGGTGTCCATGCCGGGAATATAAATAATACCATACCAGGTACACATGCTAGCTCGGACTGGCCTGACCAACCAACATTGTCGCCTTTTCAAGCAGAGTTCATCTTCTGGAGGTGGCCTCTTACCAGAAGACTTACTCTAGCCCTCTAAGACTAGTATTGTTAGCCTACCCTTATTGAGTACTCAACGAACATATCCGTCAATTCCTGATTCAAAATATTTCCAAACATTGGCTTTGTAAAACGTGGTTTTCTTTACAAGAGATTTCTAAAAATTTAAGGAAAGAAATAGTTTTCTTGCTAAAAATCGTCAGTTTGACAAAACCGTTTAAAGAATAAATATCCATGTTTACAATCCAAGCAAACATAGTTTAACAATAGCTTTACAAAGCTTCACAACATAGACTTGCCATCACAACATTTAACAAAACAGTTTATAAAAGGACTTACCATCACAACATTTAATAAAAAAGGAACTTACTTGATATGCCTCAGATAAACGTGATAAATTCACAGCTGGCTTTCCTCAATTATCCTCCTGATCTAAACCATATAATATCATTATCAGGGTCTCAATTAATTCAAACATGCTCTAATCCCATTTATTTTCACAACAATTCGCAATCCCCTATTTAATTCCAAGCAAACTATTCAATTCCCAAAGATCATATGTTACGACCACATGTTTATCTTGCTAATAAACACCATTAAACTTTACTTTCGGCATCAAGGGAGGGTATTCCCTTACCTTGCAACTACTGGGTAATGAGGTCTCGATGCTCCTATGGTGATCGTCCTGAGTTCGCTTGAGAAGAAGAGAGAAGCTACCTCATTTGCTCCTCTTGACCGAAAATTAAGGAAGAAGATGAAATCAGCCTCTATGGGGCGTGATTTAAGGGTAGAAGAAAGAGAAAAGAATCATTGAAGAAAACGGCATCAAGAGTTGAAAGGATTTGTGCTTACCTTGAGATGTGTTCGATTTTTGCTTGGAATAACTCTTGAGTTTTCGAAAATTTGCAGAGAGAAGTTGCTGAAATTTTTATGTAGAATGGAGAGGGTAGATGGTTGCTATGATTTAGAGTTGGAGAAGATTGGTTTAGGGTTAGATGGTGATATTTAAAAAGACTCCTAATGGCTTTAGGTTTCTTGGACAACAAAGGCGAAATTTCAGCTTGTGACGTGTCTCCTTGCTGCCGATTGTAGGTGAGTTTAATGGAGAAAACTATTCTGCAATTTGCTCCTTTATGCTGGCCGAAATACTGCTCAAAGGAAGGGCTGAATGTGTTCAGAATTTTGGGTCAAACAAGGAAGAGTTTGAGTGAGTTTTGATGACTAAAAATTCTGTGCAAGTGCTGTGCGAAATTGCTGAACAAAAGGTGAAGAAATCTGGGCTGTTTAGGTTGTAATTTCTGCCGAAATTTCTAGAGAAAAGATGAGGGTTTTGGGCGCTGAAATTGGCTTGATCAGCTGGGGTTTTTTGGTGTGTTTTGTGTGTAGAATTTCGGTTGGATTAGGAACACAACAGCTGGTCGAAATTCCTGCACCAAGCTGCCGAAATTCCTGTGCATAAGCTGGACAAATTTCAGTGTTTTTGTGTGAATAAAATTCTGATTTTGTGCAGCTAAGGTACCCTGAATTGATGAGGAGTATTTAGGTGTTTTGAGCTAGGATTTACAGAGTTGGATTATAGCTAAAGATGGCTGGAATTTCGGACAGCTTGTGTTGATACAAAGCTGCCGAAATTCAGCTAGGAAAAGGAAGAAAATCCCAGTTGAATTTGGATTGAAATAAAATCTGATTTTATCAAGGATTTGGATAGGATTTCCTCTAGTCCTAGAAGAGTTTAGATTGAGCTAAAGGTGCTCCAAGGTGGCGGACAAAATCTGGAAAAATTTCCAGAATTTTTCCAGCTTAAGGTTTTCGAAAATTCAAGGGAACAAAAGCTGAAAATAAAACAACTTTATCCTTATCTAAAATCCTTGAACTTAGGAGTTAAATATAGAGTCTTATTCCTATAAAAGTGACGTTTAAACCCAAAGAAGATATCTAAGACTTTAGTTAAAATATTTCTCTAAAACAATTAAATAAATAAAAGGATTATGGCTAAAATTCTGGAAGAGGTAAAATAAGATTTTTCCCTAATATATTCCCTAACTCTAATATACATCAAGAAGAGTTTTATACCACTTGAAATTCTTCAAAGTGGCACCTAACTAGGGGTTTTCGGCCAAGGCATGAAGAATACTAGAAAAGGAATTCAAAAGAAAGCTTAAAATTTTCAAGAGGTAGGATTCGAACTCGGGTCACCAAAGGAAATCACCAACCTTCCCGCTATTCCAAAACAACTCCAATACTAATTTTTCCCACAATCAATTCTCACCACCCTAGTACTCATCCTTCCAAGTCTTCGACCAAACCTCTCTTATCCAAGTCTTTAACAACACAACTATTTTACATCAATTAATTCAAATGCAAGAGCAACGGGAAAATTCACATGCATCCATACAAATAAAATAATTCTAAGCTACCACGTAAAATGCGAAATGCTATGCAATGCATGACTTTTCCCCATAGTCAAAGGTGGTTTTGGGCGGGGTATTACAAAAAAGGTCATGACCCTTGAGATTTAACTTGAATTACCCAAACCAATGAATCTATAAATGGCTTTTCATTTACATGACCCTTGAGATTTAATTAGAAAAATAATAGATAAATACATGCACTAATTAATAGATTTTGTAGAGCGTTCTCTCATATCTCTACAGCTTCCGTTGAATTCAAGTCATATGTGTCAGCATAGGACTCTGCCAGTTGTCGCTGCAGGAGCATTCCGCAGCTACTATTATATATATATATATATATATATATATATATATATATATATATATAATCTTACTACTTACCTAGTCTATAAATATGTACCTTCTATTCTATTTTTCAAGAGAGAAAAGTAAAGTTCAAACAATAAGAAAATTTTCTTATCTCTACATATGCATTCTTCTATATAGTATTCTTGTTTAATTTGTTTAAATTTGTTGGGCGAAGAGTCTCATACTAGCTGCTTCATCGTATCTTTGCATCTTGGGAAATAGATATCTATTCAACCTTAAGCACACTTATCAAAGGAGGTGAATCTATTTTAAAGAGATTGTGTTGAACAAAAGTCTCAGATTGTTATTCTCTTTTTCTCTTTAATTTTGAGTATTATTCTTTTTAAGTTGTTCTTATTATATTAAATATTTATATTTATTCTTATATTTGTTTTTGTGATTTGCTAATAGTTTTAAAGAAATTTTTTCTTAGAAAAGTTTCAATATGGCAACCGATGTTGTGAATAAGTTTACTAGAGTTGGTTCCAATGGCTCAGGTTCTATCATTACTGTTGCTTTGCGATTGCTTATAGTGGTTAATCCTCCTATGTTTTCCACCAATCACAATGAGAAATAAGAGAAATTTTATGGTACAAACTTCAAAAGATGGCAACAAAAGATGTCATTCTATTTGACCACCTTAAATCTTGCGAGATTTTTTATTGAGGATGCTCCAAAATTACTTGAAGGAGAAATAGATGTGCAAGTTATTAGCAGTGTTGAGGATTAGAAGCACTATGATTACTTACACCAAAATTATGTCATGAATAGCTTGCATGACTCATTGTACAATGTCTATAATGCACAAAAAACTACAAAGGCACTATAGAAATCCTTGGATCATAAGTATAAGACCAAGGATGCTATGTCTTGGAAGTCCTCGAAACAAATTGTTATTGCTAAATCCACAATGGAATTCGAATTCATAACTTTGGAAAAATATGGTGAAGAAGTTGAATGGTTACGCCATTTCTTAGACGACATTCCAAAATGAGAGAAGCCCATGCCACCAATTTGTATTTATTGTGATAATCAATCAGCTATTGAAAGAGCACAGAGTAATATCTATAACGCTAAGTCTAGACACATACGTTGAAGACACAATACCATTAGAGAACTATTCTCAATAGGTGTTTTCTTTATTAAATATGTGAAGTTAAAAGAGAACATTGCAGATCCATTAACCAAATGGTTGAATAGCGAGTTAGTTGAATGGATGACAAAGGAAATAGGATTAAAACTGATAAAAGAATAAGTTTTATAAAGGAAATCCAACCTAATTGACGGGAGATCCTAAGATCTAAGTTCAATAGAATAACCTAGTTATTGTTGGAATATGTGCCATCTAGACTAGTTTATCTGATATAATTATCAAATTTATTCCCAAAATTTATTTTGAATTTACATTTCATTTGTGCACGATTTTTGTTTGGAAAGGACCCATTGTGTTTAAGTAAGTGATCCATGTGAATGGTGGTTTTTCACAATAAGGTATGGATCACAAGTTACTTAACATATAAATGTTTGTTCTTAACCGATTGATGAGAATGATAATCTCATCATGTTTAGGTTATTATGTTATAAATTTCAAATGGGGAATGGTTTACCTTTAGCCAGTAAGTAGTCCACTCACTTCATAGCATGAGCATATTTTAAATACGTAGAACATGACTTGTAATAGTAGTTTCTAAAAGTACTATTTAGAAGAAGAAACCCAAACTATTATTGCTACAGTGTGGATTAATACTCTACCGCTTGAGTATGAGTTGGTGGTCTGACAATGCCAGAAGCAAATACTTTGATATACTATAGTTGAGGTTTTTTCGTAGAGCCAATATACTTGTATGTTGGGTATATGTGACTAGTTAGTTAAGACAGACTTATACAAGATAACTTCTGCGCTATATCACCTCTTGTGACTGTTCAAATGATTTAATGATCCAAGGCTCTGGGAAACATGACTTGGATATTTACTTTAGAGTAATTCTTTTGAAAAGTGAAAATATTCCAGGAATCGTGAATCATTAGACTAAAGGTCTAAAGATGGTAGATACTTATTAGAGAGGTGTTAGTACACTCATCCTCTCTAAATGTATGACGATGCGTAGAGGGGTATTTTAGTCATTACACCTGTAGGTCGAAGACTTTACTGATGTAACAGTATCTTTGGAGTCAATATTTTCTTATGGTGATATTATGAAATATTTAAAATGTAAAATATAACTATTAATATAGTAGGAGTATTTTAGTCATTTTAGTAGTTAAGGGATATGTCTTTTGGTCCCTGGAATGACCCTTAAGTCCTGACAAATTTGGGTTAAGGAATTAGTCTTGATAATTATGGATTTTATTTTATTTTATTTAAGTAGTCTAATTTATTATTGAATTAGAATAAAATAAAAGACTCAAGAAAGAGTATATATTTTATTTAGTTTAATTAGTTAATTAATTATTCAGGACCCAAGACCTAGATTGAATAATTAAAAAATTAATCTAGATATAAACTAGATAAAATATATGAAATTTTATATTGGTCTATTTGTTGGGATGTATGCCCTCTTAGACTAGGTTTTTTATGTAAAAAATCGAATGTTTTAATAAAAGAATTTATTTTCAAAAATTATTTTTGAATTTACATTTTATTTGTGCACAATTACGTTTGGAAAAGACTCATTGTATTTAGGTAATTGGTCCATGTGAATGGAGGTCTTTCACAGTAAGGTATGGATTACGGGTTACTTAACACATAAATTTTTATTCTTAACCAATTAATGAGAATGTGAATCTCATCATTTTTAGGTTATTATGTTGTGAATTCTAAATGGGGAATGGCTTACCTTTAGCCAATGAGTAGTCCACTCACTTCATGACATAAGCGTATTTCAAATACCTAGAACAAGACCTGTAGTAGTGGTTTCTAAAAGTACTATATAGTAGAAACCTAGACTACTACTGTTACAGCGTGAACTAGTACTCTACGACTTGAGTATGAGTTGGTGGTATGACGAAGCTGTAAGCATTTACTTTGATATACTATAGTTGAGGTTCTATCGTAGGGCCAATATACTTGCATGTTGGGTATGTGTGACTAGTTAGTTAAAATAGACTTGTACAAGATAGTTTTTATACGATATCGCCCCTTGTGGTTATCTGAATGATCTAAATATCCAGGGCCCTGGGAAACATGACTTAGATGTTTATTTTAGGGTAGTTCCCTCGAAAAATGGAAATAATTTAGGAAGTCGTGGATCATTAGACTAGAGGCCTGAGGATGGTAAATGTCATTTAGAGATATGTTAGTACACTTCTTATTCTTTGAATGTACGGCGATGCATAGAGGGGTATTTTAGTTATTACACCTATAGGTCGGAAACTTTGCTAACGCAGCATTGTCCTTGGGGTCAATATTTTCTTATGGTGATATTAGGAAATATTTAAAATACAAAAATATAGCTATTTATATGACAATGTGTATTTTGGTCATTTTAGCAGCTAATGTGGTGTATCTTTTGGTCTCCAGTATAGACCGTGAGTCCTAATTAAATACGGGATAAGGAATTAAGTTAAATTAAATAGAATTTATTTTATTTAAGTAGCCTAATTTAATTATTGAGTTAGAATAAAATAAAGGTCCATGGAGAGAGAATTAATTAAATTAGTTTAGTGGGCTAATTAATTATTCAGGGTTTTGGCCCAGTTTGAATAATTAGGGATTAACTTGGGACTAAACTGATTTAGACTTATTTAATTGGACTGATTTATTTGGGTTGGAAAAATTAATTATTTGTTGGGCCATTAAGTTGGTTCTAACTAGAATAATTAATTAAGCCCAAAAGGTTAAACTAAGAGTTCAATGGCCTAATCCAGTTTAACCTAGGATTTTATTTAGGTTAAACAGGAGGATTGGAAACAACGTCGTTGTTACAGAACACACAATCTAAGAGACGGCTTCTTCTCAGTGGAAAAGGCCAGGCGTCTCTCTCTCTCTCTATCCAAAAAATTCCCTAGCCTGTTAGTTGTTCACCAAACGGTAGTTAGGCAGGTCATATACTGAAAGACCGAGAGTTTGGCGTTCACATACATGCAAAGGCGGAGTAGGAGGCTTGTAGGAATCGCACCAGATGCTTCTACCAGCACACCTACCCCGGTTGCGCACGTTCCGGTCCAACCACCTTTGAAAACCAGAAGGAGAAATGTCGGCTAGGGCAGCCGGAGCCAGCACCGACCCTGTCCTGGAATCCCTGTTCTTGTGTTTTTTCAATTTTTTTACGTTCACTTCTGCTGCGTGTCCTGTGTTTTCCCGCTTTCTGTGCCTTCAATTGGTATCAGAGCTTGAAGGTTTTGTGAAAATATAGGGAGCATGCATCTAGATGAATAAAACTGGACACATATGTGTGATTAAAATTGTAATCCTTCGCTGTTTATGGTGTGGATAGATTTTCTGTTAAATCTCGCGGGTGAAGGTATAGGAATCTGTAATTTACTATTTTTGTTAGTAAATCATGTAAGCTCAATGTTTATGGGTATAGGCGATTGTCGGTTTTGGTTGATTTCATTATATTCGGTTTGAAATCGGAGAGCTATCGAAGCTAAAAGTTGTGCAGAAAAAACAGAGGAAATTTGCAGAAAAAGATTGTAAAAGAAAAAAAAACTGCAGGAAGAGGCGAACAAAGCCGAACCGGCGCTGGCTAGACTGTCCGAACCGGCGTCGGCTAGGGTCTGGAAGGCCGGTCCGCACTGTTTTCTCGTGGGTCCTAGTTCTGTGTGGCGGGTACAGTGGACCACAGTTCAGATAGGTGGCTGATCCAGTGCAGTAGGTGTAGTGGACTAAGGAATTTTTTTTTAAATTTTTCCTTGTAATTTTTCTTGCAATTTCTTTTGGTTTTGGGGTCCATACTGGCGAAGTTAATATTTTGCAATAGTTAATATTCAAGGAATATTTTTGCATAAAAAATATTAGTAAGGAATTTTAGGATTAAACAAGACTATTAATTAATTAATTAATGTGTTTAATTCTATTATCTGGGTACTTAGGTTTAAAAATAGAAGAGCATGAAAATGTCTACTGTTTTCTAGCATGCTATTTATTTTATGTACCTATGTGCACGTTTTCTCAAAGACCAAAATCTTTGGAAATATTTTTGACAAGGAAAATATTTTTTTACAAATTAAATGGTTATTTTAACTTGAACAAAAATTAATCCTTAGATATTTTCTCAAAGGATTTAATTCTTGACATAGAAAATATATTGGATTTAGATATTTTTGTAAGGTTAAAATAGAAAGCCATTTTGTTTTAGTTTGGCACAAAAAAAAATTATTTTATCAAATAAACATGAGACTAAAGTCTCTAGAAAGTTTTAATTGGAAAATTCTTAAAATCATTAAGTTTTTAACTTAAATAAAATCAGTCCATGGGAAAAACTCTCGAAGGATATAAGCCTTGATATAGAGATTTTTATGGACTTAGACATTTTATTTTTGAGTTAAAGAAAAACTTAATGGAAATTTTCAAAAGAATATTTTTCAGAAAACCCTTGTTTTAAAAGACTAAATGGGAGAGGGGTTCCAACGGCCCCACGACTTTCATCACGATTCTCATTAGAGATCGTGGGTCCCCTCGCGTCACCCTGTGAGTGAACCCGTATAGGATGAGGATATTACAAGGATCTAGATCTCATGGAGGGGTGTAATTAATAACCCGGAGCACGTACTATGATCGGCCAACCCCTCATTGGAGGTTATAGTGCGAGGTATGTCCATAGGAAATGAGAGGAAACGGCCATCCCCTCGATGGAGTTATCTTCTAGATCATTACCTAGAAGGAAAATTAATTTATGGTGGTTAACACACTTAGCTTAGGAAACTGTTAATCTTCCCAAGAAGCTATGTCAGTTTTCCTAAGAGCCAAATTAATTATTATCAGTTTTGATAATAAAGATAAAATGCACATATTTGTTTTATTTTCACAAATTGAATCTTTTTTATTTTATTTTTTGATTTTTCAGAAATAATGGGAGGTTCTTTTAGTCCATTGGCCGTTATTCTCCGAGAGAATAAGTTAACGAGACCAAACTATGTGGACTAAAAAAGGAACCTGGACATAATACTCACAGTGAAAGAGTAAAAGTATGTCCTTTACGAAACCTACCCTGTTATCGGGGAGGGTTCCACCGCCGAGGAGCGTGAGACTGAGAAGGCGTAGAAGAAGGCCGATGAGATGGCTCGTTGTTACATGTTGGCCTCCATGTCTAATGTGCTCCAATCCAAACATGAGCACATGACCACTGCATATGACATAATCCAATCATTAGCCACGATGTTCGCAGATAAGAGCCGGCCCGCAAGGCAGGAGGCTCTTCGAACCATCATTAACACTAAGATGGCTAAGGGAGCATCAGTCAGAGAGTATATATTCAAGATGATTGCTGTTTTCGAGGAGGCAGATGGGTTTGACTGAGTTAATGAAGGAGCTCCAGATAGCGGAGAAGGTCATGAAGTCACAATCTAAGGCTATGATTGCTAAAGCTTCATCTTCTAGAATTAGGCCCAAGCTCATAAAGTTTAAGAAGAAGAAGGGGAACGTAGCGGTCTAGCCCAAGATCCAGCCCAAAGACAAACCCAAGGGCAAGTGCTTCAAGTGTGGACTGAAGGGACACTGAAAAAAGGAGTGTCCAGATCTTCAAGCCAAGAAAAACCTACAGGTAATATTTTCTATCTAGAGTCTATATCAATGGTTAGATCAACTTCCACTTGGATTGTTGATTCAGGCGCCACTGATCACATCTGTAACTCTTTGCAGGGGTTTAGAAAGATTAGAAGACTCCAGAAGGGCGAACATAGACTACGTGTGAGAAATAGAGTACAAGTTTGGGCCCTTGCAGTAGGAGAGCTGGATCTTGTATTTGATTGTAATAGAATAGTGGTTTTGAAAGATATTTCATATGTACCTGGATTTAGATAGAATTTGATTTCGGTTGCGAAACTAATAAATCAATGATATTCTGTATCTTTCCATTCTAGTATTTTTATCAGTAGAGATGGAGAAATTTTATGTATTGGGCACATGTATGGGAATCTATTTTTCTTAAACCTTATTAACAATCAATTAAATAACGCTCGATCTGAACCTTTAACAAGGAAGAGAAAGACCAATGTTAATAACTCTTATTTTTGGCATCTAAGGTTGTGGTATATCAACTTAACCAGGATTCAGAGGTTGATTCATGATGGATCCTTGGGCTCATTAAGATTGGAAAATTGGCCTCAGTGTGAGTCCTGCCTGATGGGAAAGATGACCAAAAGATCATTTGCCCCTAAGGCGGATAGAACCAAGGAGGTATGAGTCTTGTTCACACTGATGTGTGTGGTCCCCTGTCTACACCAGCTAGAGGAGGTTTTGAGTACTTCATCACTTTCACGGGTGATTGTACAAGGTTTGGTTACGTTTACCTGATGAGACGCAAATCTGACTTTTTTGAAAAGTTCAAAGAGTTTAAGGCTGAAGTGGAGTGTCGGACAGATAAATTGATCAAAACCTTACGATCGGATAGTGGTGGAGAGTATCTCCTTGGTGAATTCAAGGACTACATGGTACATAATGGGATAGTATCCCAACTTTCTACGCTGGGGATACCCAGCAGAACGGAGTAGCTAAGAGAAGGAACAGGACATTGATGGAAATGGTCCGAAGCATGATGTCTCATGCTACTCTTCCAGTGTCTTTTTAGGGATATGCCCTGGAAACAGTAGAAAAATTCTGAACTTAGTGCCTTCCAAGTCAATACCTAAGACTCCCTATGAGATGTGAACTGGGCGTAAGCCAAGTCTATATCATCTCAGGATATGGAGTTGTCCAACTTATGTACTGGTCAAGGGAGACAAGTTGGAACCAAGATCAAAATTATGCTATTTTGTTGGGTATCAAAAAGGGATAAAGGGTGGTTACTTTTATCATCCTAAGGAGCAGAATGTACTGGTTAGTACCAATGCTAGATACTTAGAGGATGATCAAAGTACTTCCACGAAAGGTTCAACTAGGTTGGAACTGGAGGAGAAGTTATCTTCGGAAGCAACTTCTTCTGACCCGATTGCGGAACAAGAAGAGGCACAACCTAAAGAGTTTGTACATATGGAGTCTCATCGTAGTGGGAGAGTGTCTAGGGTTCCAGAGAGATGGAATGGAGAAGCTTTCGAGCTGGTCTCCGACCATCAGGAACAAGATCCTACTAGATACGTGGAGGCTATTGCTGATGCCGATGCAAATCTGTGGCATGAAGTAATGAAAGCTAAGATTGAGTCTATGTATCTCAATCAGGTTTAGGATCTTGTAGCTTCACCTAAAGGGATAAAACCCATAGGGTGTAAGTGGGTATACAAGAGAAAGAGGGAACGAGATGGGAATGTGGAAACCTTCAAAGCTAGGCTTGTGGCGAAAGGGTATACTTAGAAAGAGATAATTGATTATAAGGAAACATTTTCTCCGGTAGCCATGCTTAAATCCATCCGTATCCTCCTTGTCATCGCATGTCATTATGACTACGAGATATGACAAATGGATGTCAAGACAGTATTTTTAAATGGCCATCTTAGTGAAGACATCTATATACCCCAACCAGAAAGCTTTATTGCTAAAGGCCAAGAGCATATGGTTTGCAAGCTTAAGAAGTCCATTTATGGACTTAAATAGACATCAAGGGCATGGAACATTCATTTTGATGAGATTGTAAAGTTTTATAGTTTTGTTCAAAACGAGGATGAACTATGCGTGTACAGGAAACTTGAAGGCATTAATGTGGTTTTTCTTATCTTGTATGTGGATGACATTCTACTAATTAGAAATGATGTAGGGTCATTATCATCTACAAAGGATTGGCTGTCTAGTTAATTTAGTATGAAGGACTTGGGAGAAGCTAGCTACATTCTTGGGATTAGACTTCTTAGAAATAGGAAGTAGAGAATGTTAGGATTATCCCAAGTGGTATACATTGACAAGATGCTGGCCAGGTACAGCATGGACTCATGCAAGAGAGCTCTAATTTCTTACAGACATGGGTTGTCACTTTCTTCAAGGGACTGTCCTAAGTCTTAAGAAGAAAATGACAGAATGAGTAGGATTCCCTACGCTTCGGCTGTGAGAAGTCTCATGTACGCCATACTGTGTACTAGGCCAGATATCTGCTTTGCATTAAGCTTGGTTAACAAATATCAGTCAAACCCTAGGGAGGTTTATTGGCAAGCTGTAAAGCATATACTCAAATACCTCAAGGAGACGAGAGATTATATGCTGGTTTACAGGGCTGATGACTTGGTTCTTACCGGATACATAGACTCAAACTTCCAAGCGGATAAGGATGAGAGAAAATCCACTAGTGGATATATCTCCACCTTGGTTGGAGGAGCTGTTTCATAGAGGAGTATCAAGCAATCTTGCATTGCTGACTCAACCATGAAAGCTGAGTATGTGGCAGTTTCAGAGGCATCCAAGGAAGCAGTTTGACTCTGGAAGTTCCTTTTAAAACTTGGAGTCGTGCCATATATGGACAGATCGATTGTGATGTATTGCGACAATACTGCAGCAGTATCACAATCCAAAGAACCTCGAAACCACAAGAAGGGGAAGTATATCGAGAGGAAGTACCACCCAATCTGGGATTTCGTCCAGAGATGGAAAGTCGTGGTGGAACAGATTGCCTCCGAGAATAATCTAGCAGATCCATTCACCAAGCCTTTGGCTAAGAGAGTTTTCAAGAGATATTTAGATGCCATAGGGGTGGGCACCTACGAACTTATTTAGTCTTAGAGTGCAAGTGAGAGATTGTTGGGATATATACCCTCTTAGATTAGGTTTTTGATGTAAAAAATCGAATGTTTTAATAAAAGAATTTATTTTCAAAAATTATTTGTGAATTTACATTTTATTTGTACACAATTACGTTTGAAAAAGACCCATTGTATTTAGGTAAGTTATCCATGTGAATGGAGGTCTTTCACAGTAAGGTATGGATCACGGGTTACTTAATACATAAATTTTTATTCTTAACCGATTGATAAGAATGTGAATCTCATCATATCTAGGTTATTATGTTGTAAATTCTAAATGGGGAATGGCTTACCTTTAGCCAATGAGTAGTATTTTGAATACGTAGAACATGACCTATAATAGTGGTTTCTAAAAGTACTATATGGTAGAAACCTAAACTACTACTACTATAACGTGGACTAGTACTCTACGACTTGAGTATGAGTTGGTGGTCTGATGAAATTGGAAGCATATACTTTGATATGCTATAGTTGAGGTTCTATCGTATGGCCAATATACTTGAATGTTGGGTATGTGTGACTAGTTAGTTAAGACAGACTTGTACAAAATAGTTTTTATACTATATTGCCCCTTGTGGTTGTCTGAATGATCTAAATATCCAAGACCCTGAGAAACATGACTTGGATGTTTGTTTTAGGGTAGCTCCATTGGAAAGCAGAAACAATCCAGGAAGTCGTGGATCATTAGACTAGAGGCCTAAGGATGGTATATGTCATTTAGAGAGGTGTTAGTACACTTCTTCTTCTCTGAATGTACGACGATGCATAGAGGGGTATTTTAGTCATTACACCTGTAGGTTGGAGACTTTGCTAACGCAGCACTGTCTTTGGAGTCAATATTTCCTTATGGTGATATTAGAAAATATTTAAAATGCAAAATACATCTATTTATATTGTAAGGGTATTTTGGTCATTTTAGTAGCCAATGCGGTGTATCTTTTGGTCCCCAATATAGACCGTGAGTCCTAATTAAATACGGAATAATGAATTAAATTAAATTAAATAAAATTTATTTTATTTAAGTAACATGATTTAATTATTGGACTAGAATAAAATAAAGGTCCATGGAGAGAGAATTAATTAAATTAGTTTAGTGGGCTAATTAATTATTCCGGGCTCTGGCCCAGTTTGAATAATTAGGGATTAACTTGGGACTAAACTGATTTAGACTTATTTAATTGGACTGGTTTATTTGGGCAGGAGAAATTAATTATTTGTTGGGCCATTAAGTTGGTTCTAACTAAAATAATTAATTAAGCCCAAAAGGTTAAACTAAGAGTTCAATGGCCTAGTCCAGTTTAACCTAGGATTTTATTTAGGTTAAACAGGAGGATTGAAAACAACGTCGTTATTACAGAACACACAATCTAAGAGACGGCTTCTTCTTAGTGGAAAAGGCCAGGTGTCTCTCTCTCTCTATCCAGAAAATTCCCTAGCCTGTTAGTTGTTCACCAAACGGTAGTTAGGCAGGTCATATATTGGAAGACTGAGAATTTGGCATTCACATACATGTAAAGGCAGAGTAGGAGGCTTGCAGGAATCGCACCAGAGGCTTCTACCAGCACATTTACCCCGGTTGCGCACGTTCTGGTCCAGCCACCTTTGAGAACCAGAAGGAGAGGTAAAAATTTTAAAACCTCGGGATTTGGACAGGGGGCAATCGGCGCCGTCTAGGGCAGCCGGAGCCCGCGCCGACCTTGTCCTGGAATCCCTATTCTTGTGTTTTTTCAATTTTTTTTATATTCGCTTCCGCTACGTGCCTTGTGTTTTTTCGCTTTCCGTGCCTTTACTATTTGGATTTGTTAATTATTTATTGGACTGTTTAATGAAGCTCAGAAAATAAATAATTAAAATTTATTATTTATGAGTATTCAAGCTCAAGAATAAAAAATTTTATCTGACCCAATAAATAAGATCAAGGGTAAAATAAAATTTAAAAAATTAAATTAATTAAATAAATAAATATTTAAAAAATAACATGAGATGGATCCCGTATTGTCTTACGTGAAGGATAACAGAAAGCATTACTGCTTTCTGTTTTCATGTAGTTGGCTTCTCTTTCTCGGTGTGGAAGGGGAACTAATGAAAATGAAGTGAAATGCGTAGTTCATCATTCATTGCAAAACCCAATCACTCACACAAGCCTTCAGAGGCTAAGCTAAACCCAACTCTTCAAACTTTCACCGGCAGTGGATAGGGTACCATTCCGAAAGATCAAAGGCTTTGCGTAAATGAGACGCAGTTAACGTTTACAAGGACGTGATCCAATAGCTTCAACCATTCTTATACAGACATCTTCTTCAGTACGAAAATGGTCATTCAATCACATAGATAAATTTTTCGTTTTGTAAGTATGCTTTCAGTTTGATGATTTTTGTCATTTTAAACCTTCAGTTATAAGACTTAATGTGATCATTATGGGAGATAATGTGACATTCTAATCCCATATGGGATTGTGATTAGAAATTTGAATAATATATAAGGATAGGTTGATGCATAAATTTTGGGTATATAAAATCATCAATTTTAAATCCACCCTTTAATCAAGTTTTAATTAAAATATTAATCCCAAAATACACATATGAGCAAGTATATTCATCGCAAGCATAGTATAGGGAATTAACGAGTATCGATCCTTAAAGGAACAAATACACATTAATCACTTTTCTTTCATTGTTTAGTCAACCAAAATAAGGTGAGAAAAGAATAAAAAGAAAAATTAAAGAAACATATACAACTTAAGGGTGTAGGTTTATGCAATTTAGACAAGTGATAACATAACAATGAATCAATTAGCAATTCTCTCAACTAATTATCATGTTGGCATCATGAAGGAATATAAAGTAAAATTCAATCGTCTCACAAGTCATTATTCTACTTAGGTAAATCCCACTTCATGTCCCAAACCATGGAATCTTATATTTTGATTATATTAACAGATTTGCCAATCAAGTTAATCCCAACCAAAATATGCATTAGACTAAATTCCTTATAAACATGAAATTAGCTAATAACCCTTTGCTAGAGGTGAAATTAACTAAATTTTGATCACTTAGTCCTATAATCGTAACTTCGTCGCTCAAGTCCATTAAGATTAGACAAATATAAAATTAATGTAATGAAACTCCTAACATCATCATCTCAAGTCAATTAGAATGACTCGCATCAATAACTAATGAAATCAAGTAATCAAACATCAAAGATGACAAAGAATTGATCAAATAACTAAATTAAGCAAAAATTATGAATCCCAAAATAATATTAAATTACCATGAAAACATTGAATACATCATTGCTAAAGAAAAAGAAAACAAAGAGAAAAGAAAGCACTCATAGAAAAGCCTCTTTCTTCTTCTTTGAAGACTCCCTTTGAACAATCCTCCTTGGCTTGGGTGAATTCCTCCTTAAATGAGAAAATCTAAATTTTAGCTCTTTAATTTACCTCTCTTGGTTGTATATCTCCAAACCCTTGTATTCTCTTATACTTTTATAGGCCTTTTGGATGCCTATTTTGTGGCTGAAGAAGTCTTGGTTGAGTAGGAATAGGAAAATATCAAAATCCTTGGATAAGTCTAATTTCGTGTACAGAATTTTCGCCTCCAAAACATATCTGGCGCCAGGTACCTTTGACCCATCTGGCACCAGGTACACTCTATTCTTCCTTTGTTTTGCTCTGTTTTTGGCCATCTTTTCTTTAGGAAACATAATGGACCCGGTGCCAAGTACACTTGCCAAACCTGGCGCCAGGTCTGTTTTGGAAAAATCCTTGAAGCTCATCCAATCTCTATTGCTGGACAGAATGTACCCGGCACCTGGTCCATTGGCTGGGCCTGGCGCCAAGTACATGCTGGTTTTGTGTACTTTCTGCTCGATTCCTACTTAAATTTGCACATATTTTCCAGAAACACCTTTTACAAGCAAAATGTCAAATAGGAAGGAATATGCCTAGTTATTACAACAAATGTATCTTAAAACACCCTTAAATAATTAGGAAAAGAATGGTGATTTTAACCCCTATCATAGGTCTAAGTACTTAGTGTCAATTTGTGATATCCATTTTGGCCTAACGAGTACGACAGCTAAGTAGTTTACTGTGAATGCTGCCAAGCCTATAGTTGCACTCTCGAGCTCACGGACATAGGGTGGGACTTTTGGTATCAGTATGGATAATTAACTCCCAGTGCTACATCGTGTGCTGTGAGAGTCATTTTTCGAATCCTATACTACGTAGATGCTATCAAGCTTATAGTTGCGCCCTTGGGCTTGTGAGCACGGAGTGTGATTTTTAGTATTAGAGTGGGAATCGGCTCCCGATACTACATCGTGCGAGGTGAGAGTCACCTCTCAAATCTTATACCACTTGGTTGATCCTAGATTTAGCCCCTAAGTAGAGGGACCCAAGCGTCCTCACTTGGACTTAAAAGAAGAGTAAATGTGATACTCCAATACCATACGAGATTGGAATAAAAAGTTTAAATAGTATATAAAGATATGTTTAAATACCCATTGTTAATTTAGGATATTTATTTTAACTCAATAAGAATGGCAGCTAAGTAATTGACCATAGGTGCTACCAAACGTATAGTTGTACTCTCAGGCCGCGAGTATGCTGTATAATTGATAATCTCAACCCATTCCTATAATGAAACAATTATGTTGAAGGGATAATTATAGCAATATTTTGCTTTAATGATTCTTAAGTAAACAATTAATTACTTAAGACTTAAGTAGATCACCGAAGGGGGGCTGCTTCAAAAGGAAAATTGTGCACAGCTCAATTCTCTAGAAACTCTAACAGAACCAGGTTGATATTCATGGCCTAAATAAACATAATCATGAGAACTGAGCAAACTTGGAAAATAATCATGTGTAAAGTTTATGTTTCATTTACACAAGAAAGTAGTACAATTCAAAGACATCGTGTCTACTAGACAATTAGTAAAGTGCACATATTTTACAAGGGAAGGTTAAAAAAGGTAACACCTATCTATCCTATACGGTTTTTATTTGTGGAACACTATATCAAGTCAAAATTAAAATAATTTTTCATTCATGTGGGGGGATTGTTGGACAATGGCATGGATGATGAATGGGTGAATGAGGAAATTGTTTCAATGTATTCATTCATATAAGATGAAAGTGGAAGATATACCCACTTTCGTGTGGCAACTATTCCATATATCTTAAATACATGCATGAATTGTTTCCTAGAATTTTGAATAAGTATTTAGTGAATACTATTTAGATCATTTAATACTATATTCATGATCCTACAACTTACCCAATCTATAAATAGGTATCTCCTATTCTGTTTTTTAAAAGAGAGAAATAGAGTTTAAATAATAAGAAAATATCATTATCTTTTTCTTATTTCTACATATGCATTCCTGTATGTAGTGTTCTTGTTTAGTTTATTCAAATTCGCTAGGTGAAAATCTCGTGCTAGCTGATTCATTGTATCCTAAAAGATAGACGTCTACTTCAATATGAAGTACACTTATCGAAGGGGGTGAATATGTTTTAAAGAGATTGTGTTGAATATAAGTTTCAAATTGTTGTTCTCTTCTTCTCTTTAATTTTGAGTGTTATTCTTTTTAAGTTGTTCTTATGATAGTAAATATTTATATTTGTTCTTATACTTATTTTTGTAATTTGTGAACATCTTGAACCAATGGAGAAGAAGAAGAGAAGGGGTTGGGGGATTAGGATGGAAATTGTGGCAGCAGGCAGCAGGAATAGGGAAGAGAAGAAGATGAGTTGAGACTACTCCATAAGAAACCAAGACTGCCCCAATAATTCAAGTACTAAAGGAAAAGGTTGTAATTTCTAATGTACATGTGACTATTTAAAATTCTCCCGCTTTCTAAAATATAAATGATCTAATGGAATTGGCTACAATAACTAATATATTGTGAATTCATTAGTAGAGAATTTACTAATTCTATTAGTAGATAAATGTATATAGATGTCCACCATTAACACCATTAATACATATTAATGGAGTTAGTGGAGACACCACTAATAAGAACTCTATAAATAGAGCTCTTCCCAAACTTAAAAAATATACCAATTGTGATAGAATTGTTAGAGAAAATTGTGAGAGAAAAGAAAGAGAGAAATTGAAAGAAATTCTTATACAAATAATAGTTAGAGATTTATTGTGTGTAGATTTTATTCTGACACTGGCAAAATTTTGTAACAAGTTATCGAGCACGAATCTCTGTCGTTACAAAAGTCAGAAGATTAAAGAACGAGTCTCTGTTGTTATAAAAGCCAGAAGACTAAACGTACGTATTTATTGATCCCTATGGCTAACCTTACTAAACTCGAATTTATAATCCTTGATATTTCTGAAAAAAATTATATGTCATGGGTTCTCGATACAGAAATGCATCTAAATGTTAAAGGCCTTAGTGAAATTATTAAAGAAAATAATAGTGTATCTGTACAACAAAAGGCTAAAGTTTTGATTTTTATCCGTCGTTATCTCAATGAAAATTTGAAAATGGAATATCTTACTAAAAAAACCCATATGTCCTGTGAGTAAATTTAAAAGAAAGATTTGACTACCTGAAGATGATCATTCTACCAATTGCACGGTATGAATGGTTGCACTTGAGGTTGTAATTTAAAACAGTGAATAATATAACTCTACTATGTATAAAATTACATTTCAATTAAAATTATGCGGAAAAAAATTATTGATGAAGATATATTGGAGAAGACATTCTCCACCTTTTATGCCTCGAATATTGTCTTGCAGCAACAATATCGAGAAAAATAATATATAAAATTTACTGATTTAATTATTGCTCTCCTCATTGTAAAGAAAAATAATAAATTATTATTAAGAAATCATGAAGCCAGACCAACTGGCTCAATAACACACCCAGAAGTGAATGTTGTTGGCTCCAACAGAAGCCATAGTCATAGTCGTAGTCGTAGTTATAGTCATGGACACGCTCGATATTTTTCTTATCACAATAATAATCAAGTTGTGAGAAATATTGGCAACTTGAAGTGAGAAAGAAAAGATAATAAAGGAAAAGAAAAAAAAAATGCAAAAACATTATATAGATAAGTGTTATAGATGTGGCATGAAATGTTATTGATCACACAACTGTCGTAGGCCAAGCATTTAGTGGAATTATATCAAGTTTCACTGAAAAAGAAAAATAAAAATGTTGAAAATTTTTTTCTTAACATCCAGTGAATGATTCTGATGATGATGATATTGATCCAGAAGATCTTAATATCAATATTACCCATATGGATGTATCTGATTTTTTCGAACACCCAGACAGTAGGATAAACCATTTAATTGGTGATGGAAGTGTCCAGAAGAACTAATGCCTCACCCTGATATTTTTAAAATTTCATTATATTCTAATAATATTTACATTAGGATATACATATTTTTGTTCAGATGTATGTTGTTAATGATGATGTATGTATTATTGATAGTGAAACTACACACACCATACTAAAAAATGAAAAATAATTTTCTTATCTCAAAATGGAAGAAATAAATATTTATACTATAAACGGTAGTACTAATGTGATTGAAGGCTCTGAAAGAGCTAGTATATTGTTGCCGAAGGAATAACAATTAATATTGATAAGGATTACTCAAATTAATTTGGATAAGAAATATGTATTAAAAAAACTATCGTATTTTTCTACTGGCCTATATTTTGTAAAAATATGTACAATTGAAATTCATCATCTAGTAAACCAGAAGCTTACTGATCCTACTACTTTTAGCATTTGGCATGACCGGTTGGGTCATCCAAGATCTACCATGATGAGAAGAATAATTGAGAATACACATGGTCATTCATTAAAAAATAAAAAGATATTGATATTAGAAAAATTCTCATGTGCTGCATGTTCTCTAGGAAAATTAATTATTAGACTCACCAGTAAAAGTATGAGCTGAAAGTCTAACATTTTTTGAACGGATTCACGGAGACATTTGTGGACCTATTCATCCACCATGTGGACCGTTCAGATATTTTATGGTCTTAATTAATGCATCATCCCGATGGTCACATGTGTGTTTATTATCTACTTGCAACCTAATGTTTATGAGGTTACTTGCTCAAATAATTAAATTATGAGCATAATTTTCTGACCATCAAATTAAAAATATCCATTTAGATAATATTGGTGAATTTTCATCACATACTTTTGATACATATTACATGTGAATTGGGATTAATATTAAACACCATGTAACTTATGTTCATATATAAAATGGTCTTGCTGAATCTTTTATTAAAAGATTATAATTAATTATTAGATCATTATTAATGAAAATAAATATCCTAACATATGCTTGGGGATATGCTATTTGACATGCTACAACATTTGTGCGTATAAGACCAACTAATTATCATAAATTCTCTCATTTGCAATTAACTTTTGGTTCAGAACCAAATATTACTCATTTAAAAATTTTTGGGTGCGCTGTATATGTTCCAATTGTACCAAACTAACGTATAAAGATGGGTCTTCAAAGGATCCTCAAAGAAGAAATGGGATATACGTTGGATATAATTCTTCCTTTATTATCAGGTATGTTGAACTCCTGACAAGAGATGTATTCACATCAAGATTTGCTAATTGTCATTTTGATGAATCATTATTCCCTAAATTAAGGGGAGAATATAAACAGTATAAGAAATATCTTACTTGGACAATATCATTAAATTATCTTGATCCCCGCACAAACATATGTGAACTTGAAGTTCAAAAGATAATTCACTTGCAAATCAAATACAGACGCTTTTGTTGACTCCAGAAGAGTAATAAAATCACATATTCTAGCTATGAATGCTCCTATTCGAATTGAAGTTCCAACAGAACAAAAGATTATCCTTATAGCTGTAACACCCCACTACCTAGGCCCGACAGGGTCGGGGATGTCGCCCCGTCCAAAGGATAAGGGGTCTTTATAACTAGGTCACACAAAAGAAAATAAAAGTAATACATTGAAATTGAACTTATTACAACACAAAAATACATGAACAAATCCAAAATAAATTGTTTGCTACCATCTCTCAAAACAACACATAAGAAAAATAACATAAAGTCTTCAAAGCATAGGCAACAAATCTAGCTATTCATCTCCACAGTAGGATCGACCTGAAAATATGGCATAAAAGGTGGTGAGATAAAAATCTCAGTAAGTCCGTGTGTGCTTTGAGTGTTCAGTGAAAACAGTTCGTGGATGCAAAATGTGAAAACTGTATAAGAGAAATATTGGCAAGCATTAAACATTAGTAAAAAACAAGAGTGGTGTTTTCGGCTTTTCCAGCCATGCATAATTTATAAGATCAACCACTCAAAAGAAAGGATTATGGGTTACCACACGTTGGGCCCCATAACCGGATGGTCAGTATGCCACACTTTGTGCATACTGCCGGTCAGAATGCCGACACTTTGTGCAGATTGACAAAAGGTAGGTGATCAGCCTACCGGGCAAGATACTCCTCCTTCTCTATACCCAAACAACAACCAGGTGTCCATTCCGGCAAAACACAGTCACTTGACTGAAATAAAAACTGCTAGTTCGGACCGGCATGACTAAGTAGTACTGACATTTCTCTAAGTTGAGTTTTATCTTCCGGAGGGGGCCTCCTGCCAGAAGACTCACTCTTGCTCTTCAAAACTAGTACTACTAGCCTACCTTTATTGAGTACTCAACGATAATTGTCCCACTTGAGAGAAAACTGGTAAAACATAGCTTTACTTGAAAATGGCAATTAAGGGTTTCCAAAGTCCCTGTCAAAATTGGTTTTAGAAACAATTTAGTGTTTTGAGTAAAACTGCCTATCGATTTTCAAATAATTGGTTTGACTGAAACAAGTAGGAAAAAAGCCCTTAATTGCCTTTACCAAATCAGTATTTACATACTTTGAGGTTAGCTTGCCATAGTAACCTTTTACAACAAACAAGTTTTATGCAGGAGCTTACCTGATCCTTTGCTTGCTCAAATTCAAAAGTCTTCCAAGGCTGACCTAACCCTGCCTGGGGTAAACACAAGACATAAGGTTACATTCGGGCTATACCTGTCTTACATAAATAATTTCTTAGCTCAACTAGTTACAACCATGACTAGCCATGACCCTAATGTCCTAAGCTTTAAGGCTAGGTGATAAAGAATTTTATAAAATAAGTTTTAGTTGATAAGTTAAAAGAACTTGGGGTTCTAAAATAATTGCTAATAAATTATAGATCCAATTAATAATTCTTGAGTGTTATTTTTAATAAATAAACTAAGGTTTGAATATTAAGTCCTAAATAGTACTAATAAATGGTGATTTAAAAATAGCTTTATTATAAATAAATATTTAATTACAAATAACCTTTAATTAATTTTTAAATAGATAATAAATAATTAGTAATAAATAAAATTAATAATGAATGAATTATTTTAAATTTTAATTAATAAATAACAAATAGATTCTAATAATATTTTATTTATTGTAAAGGATTTATTACTATATATATTATTTTTAATAAAAGATCTCATTTATTTGATAAAGAAAATATGAATATTTTAATTAATAAACCACTCCAAATCTCCCTAGAGTTTCGAATTTTATAGGGAAAATATAGCAGAATTCTATTCAAGGTAATAAAATTTGTTAATAAAAATAATCTAGCCTTAACAAGAAAATACTTTTTCACCATGATTTTCCTATTGCTAGAAAGGATTCATGAACACCTTCTCCATCATCAAACAATATATTAATCCATTCATGAACATACACTTGAACTATCTCATACCATCACATGGCCAAAATCCTACTAAGCATAATCATCAATCATGGTTTCCATGGAAAAATAAGAACATAAAAACCTAATCACCTTTGGTGTCATGGTCTCTAACATGCTTCAAACATCCATAAAATTTCATTAAGCACGAAGAACATACATTGATTCGAAAGGAAAACACATACATCCTAGTCATATACAACAATCATCATGTCCTAACTCCGTCCCCTTAATCCACATGCATATACTCAATCCCTTATCCATATTTCATTCTTCCTATCAATATCTAAGAGACATGAATACTGAATTAAAAGAAGGATTAAAGGAAAATACTTGATTTGATGAACACTTCGATGAAGAATTAAGAAGGTCCACGCGATTGAGAGCCTTGAATGATCCAACGGGAAAACGGCCATGGTTGATGGTTGATCAACCATTTCGGTTGAGAGAGAGAGAGAGAGAGAGAGAGAGAGAGAGAGAGAGAGAGAGAGAGAGAGAGCATTAGAACAGTACAATCGAATGGAAGAAGATGATCAAGAAGGTTGTTCTTGACTTACCTTGTTGATGTTCTTGAGACCTTCAAAGAAAAGCTAATTTTGATCCGTTCGAAAATTCTTGTTTGTGAGGTTTTGTGTTATAAATACCAGAAATGAAGTTTAGAGATTAAATGGAAGTGATTTGGAGTATTTGAGAGTGATTGGAGGTGTTTAGAGTAGGGTTAGGCTTGAAGAAGGTTAGTGTGTGTTCTTGGTGTTCTAGGTGAAAATGGAGAGAATTGGGAAGAAGTGCTGCACGAATTTTGATAGAGGGCTGGCCGAATGGTATGGAGTGAATGAGGGTTTCGGTTTTCAGCAAGAAGGAGAGAGAATGATCAGATTTTTTTTTGAAATTTAAATGGAGGAAATGGTGGAGATGTTTAAGGTAAGAGGTTAGCTATGGTGTTTGATCAAGAGAGGTTTCTATGATCTTCAATGGTGCCTGCTGAACATGGTGGTTTTGCTGAATTGATTGAAGGTTAATGTTGCTCCAAGGCTGGCCGAAATTCAGTCTTAAATGGCAGAGGAAATTCTGGTTTATTTGCCTAATACAAGAGTGATTTTAATGGAGTAAAATGCTGAAATTATTTGAAGTTCAAAAAGAGTTTGAATGGAGTGATCTTAGGAGTGTTTTGTGGTGTGGCTATGGAGTCCATATGCTCAAGGTAAGTGTGGGGTTAATGGTGTTCAGTCTACAACTGAGCAAGGTTCAATTTTACAGAGTTTGAAGGTGATTTTCGGCCTAGGCTAGAAGGGAGCAAAGCTGGAAAATTCTGGTTTCATGCTTCAAGAGTTTCGAAGGCTGTGCAGAATTTCTGCACACCTTCAACCCGATTTGCAGCTGACTCTTGAGGGAGTTTGAAGGTCTTTCTAAGGTGGTTTTCGAGCCTTAATGCTGGAGAAATATTGAGGAGTTTTGCTAACTTGAAGATGAATCAAAACAGCTTCATTTACTTGGTTGAAAGCCTAAAAAATGACCAGAATTTTTTCCTGATTTTGTGCAGTTTGTGCAGTTCGAAAATTGCACAGATTTTCCAGCCTTCAAGCCACATAAAATGACCATTTTTCTGGCAGAAAAAGAGTGGGTTTACTGGCTGAATTTTCAAAGAAACGGTCTGCAAATATTCTAGAAAATTTCCAGATTTTCTTTTACTAGAAGATGAACAACATGAATGTGAGTTTGAAGGTGCTATCATGGTGATTGATTTTCTTTTGGAAACCCTTCCTATTTCTCCTCCTACTTTCGGCCAACTTCCCAACCTCCAAAGCTGATTTTTGAAATTCAAGGTGGAGGAGTTATCACAGAATTTTTTTGAAATTTAAAAGAAATGATTTAATGGTTTTGAATTATAAAGATGTTAGGACAAGCTAGTGGTAATAAAAAGGACAAGAATTCCTCTAGAATTCTTTTTAGGATATGATGATAAGATTAGGACATTCTCTTCATGTCTCCTCTAAGATAACATTCCTATTTCCATGAAATGCAAGAAAATAAAAATTCAAACTTAGTTAAGATAATCATGACAAAAGCTTAAATGATGGGATTTGAACTCATGACCTTAGAAATTAATTCACCAAGCTCTAACCACTAAACCACAATAACTCTTGTTGTTATTTTCTCACCCACATTTTCTTCCTATTTAATCCTCAAGCTTTCTTCCTATTTTGACCTCAAGCAAAATTACCATTTTACCCTTCCTACTCGATAAACATAACTAAGCATTTTAACCTATAATCCACAACTCTAAAGCACATAGAATCATTTAAAACATATATATTCATGCAAAATAATATGATATGCATCCTGACCCTCTTACTCTAGGGTTGGCTTTAGGTGGGGTTTCACAATAGCTGCTGAGTTAAAAGCACGCCAGAAGCGTGGCCGACTTCTTGGTTCTAAAGATAAAAATCTTCGAAATAAAAGATGATTAAATGATTCAGATGATCATATTGAAGAAAAAAATAATAAAGATCAAGAGAGAACTGATGACAAAGAACCAGAAGTTGATGAAAATAATACTAAAATTTCTATCAATTATATCACTTCTTGAAGAAGTTGAAATCGGATAAAAACAGTTATTGATAATATATTTGCATACAATATATCTCTTGATATTACACAGGATAATGATGATCCTGAACCAATATTAGTTGATGAATGTCACATAGAAAAGATTGACTATAATGAAAAGATGCGATTTAATCGGAATTAAATGCACTTATAAAATATGAAGTCTTCGGACCTGCAATACGAACACCGAAAGGTGTAAAACCTGTTGGCTACAAATGAATATTTATGCGAAAACGTAATGAAAATAATAAAATCGTATGACATAAAGTACAATTAGTAACCCAAGGTTTTTCACAGGGATCAGGTATTGATTATAATGAAACATATTCTCCTATTGTTGATGTTATTACACTTCGATATCTTATCAGTTTGGTAATACATAAAAAAATAGATATGCGTCTATTAGATATTATCACTGCTTACTTGTATAGAAATTTAGAAAATGATATTTATATGAAAATCTTCGAAAGATTTTGCATACTCGAAATATATAAATATTATCATCGTGAAAATTACTCCATCAAATTACAAAAAATCATTATATAGCCTGAAGCAATTTGGGCGCATGTGGTTCAGTCGTCTTAGTGAATATTTATTGAAAGCGAGATTTAAAAATAACCAAGTATGTCCATGTGTTTTTATTAAGAAATTTGGTTCTAAATTTATACTATTAGCTATATATGTTGATGATATTAATCTTATTAGAACTCTAGAAGAGCTCCAAAAAATAATTAATTATTTAAAAAGAGATTTCGAAATCAAGATAAAACTAAATTTTGCCTTGGTTTACAAATTGAACATCTGAAAAGTGAAATATTTATTCATCAATCAACATATATAGCAAAAGTTTTAAAAAGATTTTACATGGACAAAACACATCCATTGAGTATTCCAATGATCGTCCAGTCATTAGATGTGAATAAAGATCATTTCCAACCTCAAGAAGATAATGAAGAACTCCTTGATCCTGAAGTTCCATATCTCAGTGCAATTGGTGCATTGACATATCTTGCTAATAATACATGATCTGATATTGCATTTGCTGTTAATTTATTAGAAAGATTTAGTTCTTCACTAACACGATAACATTGGAATGAAATTAAACAAGTCATTCAATATCTCCAAGGTACAATTGATCTTGGACTATTGTATTCAAATAAAATCAATCCAACATTGATAGGTTATGCAAATGTTGGTTATTTATCTGATTCACATAAAGCACGTTCTCAAACGAACTATCTATTTACATGTGAAAATACTGTTATATCATGACGTTCTACAAAACAATCTATAGCAGCTACTTATTCAAATTATGCTGAAATTATAGCCATTCATGAAGCAAGTCGAGAATGTGTATGGTTAAAATCAGTGATTCATTATATTCGAGAAAGTTGTGGATTATTATCTATAAGAGATATTCCAACTCCTCTTTATGAAGATAATGCAGTTTGCATAGCTCAATTATTAGGAGGATATATTAAAGAAGATCGGACAAAACGTATTTCACCAAAATTCTTCTTTACTCATAAATTCCAGAAGAAAGGTAAAATTGATGTGCTATAAATTCGGTCATGTGACAACCTGTCAGATATTTTCACGAAGACTTTATCAACTGCAACATTTGAGAAGTTAAGATATAAAATCGGTATGTGTTGATTCAAAGATTTAAAGGGATCATCTCATTAGGGGGAGTAATAAGCAGACATATAGAATAATGTACTCTTTTTCTTTCACTATATTTTTTTTCACTGAATTTTTATCTAATAAAATTTTAACGAGGCATATTTTTTTATATAATGAACATCCAAGGGAGAGTGTTGTGACTTCATTAGTGGAGAATCCACTTATTCTATTCGTGGACAAATGTATATATATGTCTACCATTAATAGCACTAATGCATATTAGTGGAGACACCATTAATAAGAGTTCTAAATACCGAAGTATGGGCAGGACCCCTGTGGGTCGATGGGACCAGGACAATGGGATGGTTCCAAACCTTAATTTTCCTGTCAACCATTAACTATTTAAAATTAGTATAATCAAAGTTGAATTATGAACATAAATATTTAAATATAAAATTTTAAAAATTAAAATTTAAAAATTAAATTTTAAACTTTAAAATTAAATTAATTATAATTTATTTTTATGCTATATTTATTTTAATTTAAATTAAATAAAAAATTATAATAATTAAATAAGTATCTATCATATTTAAAATTTAAACATAATTAACTTTTATTCTATTTAAAATTTATGATAAAATTTTAACACATCTTAATCAATTAAATTATAATAAGAAATTATTATCAAACTTATTAAAGTAATTAAACACTTAATATTATTTGTCATTAAACAAGCTTAATTAAATATATTTTTAATTAAAAAATTTTAAATGCTTAATTAAGTTATTGAACATACTATATCTTCTCTTTATTTTTTTATTTGTCATTGTTGGAATTTCTTTTTTTTACAATTATCTTTTATTTTGTGAAATTTAAAATATATTTATTATTTTTAAATTATAATTATTACTTATTAATTTACTAAACAATAACGTTAATTAATTTTTAATTGATAAAACTAACTATCATTTTTAGTAAGGATAATTTAATATTTTTCTTAAAATTATGCAAATATTAATATATATATAAATTCTTAAAAAATATCACATATTAGAAAATAAAAGATGTGTAACATAGCATGTCAGAAATGATATTTTGAAAAGATCGGAATTGGATCTATGATTAAATTCATTTAAATTTTTTTAAATAATACGTGAAATAAAATATTATCTTTAATATTTTCTCTCGAAATAAACTAAATCTTGAATTTTGAAACTTTTGTTTCAGTATTAAAAATATATACAAATGAAAGCTACAAATATTATGTTAGGCTGAGGCCATTTCCCTTCTCTTTCCCCCTCTTTGAATTATCAAGCACAAGTAAGTGATTTTCATGGAATTTTATTTTCGTTTCTCTATTAAAATCGATAATAGTTCCAAATGCTACCTTGGGCTTTTATTGATAACCCACTAAAACCAGCTTGTTTTGATCCCATTCCTATCTATCCAACATATAAAAGCATCCAAATGGATTATAAAAATAGTTATATATATATATAAACATATATGATATATATACAATTTTCTATTTTATTTTAAAAAAAAATTACGAGCCCAAAAATCTACAGTAGAGAGTAAGTCAACAGGTTTTTATAAATAAAATTATTCACATAAAATTTATTATAAAAGAAAAATAAAATCTATTTTTTTAATTACAAACCAAATACATTACTCCATTTTTTAAATGCTCGTGTTGTTTACAATTACTTAGTTATTTCTTTTAAAAAATGTTCTTTATTACTCCTAACATTAATTATCTTACTATTTTAAGAAAGCTAATTTAGCTTTTCTTTTTTCACTTCTCTTTAAACTCTATAAATTTCAAACTTCTTTAATATGTCTATAACAGCGAAAATGATACAAAAAATGGTAGTAGTAGTGTTCAAACTACCACTTTGCAAGTGTGAAATCATATTACATACGTACTTTATAATATGAAATTATAATAGACGCGTATAAATGCACATTTGATCTTTGACGAAATAATAAGTGATATATCCAAAGCCATTAAGTTGATGAAAAAAATTTAATAGTAATACCAATAAAAATTATGCCACTAAAGTGGTGAAAAATATCCTATACCTAGCAATGATCTAAAAAATGACAGTAGCATTCGGTTAATGATCAGGTACCTACTTGTAATAGTCTAATTTCAGCAGAAAAATACTAAGCCCTTACCTGAGTTTTCTGCAAAAATGATGCTCAGATAGTGTTTCAC
Organism: Voacanga thouarsii; assembly: GCA_026120185.1. Taxonomy (NCBI): domain Eukaryota; kingdom Viridiplantae; phylum Streptophyta; class Magnoliopsida; order Gentianales; family Apocynaceae; genus Voacanga; species Voacanga thouarsii. The sequence continues at coordinate 3,456,101 of JANUWF010001153.1, forward strand.
TCTCATAGTTTGCTGCAACAAAAACTTATATTCGACCTCTCTCCAGGTTGAAACGTTAAATCCTTGTATCCGAGTCTAAGATGACTTCTCACCTGCCTTCTTCAAGCTACCCAATATACCATCAATCAATCTGTCCTTGTTATCTACAGGTGGATCTGTTACAAATGAATAACTCTTCGAAGATCTCTGTTTCCGACCATTGCTCCTTGTGGAAGTTTCATTTCTGACACTGGTTTCAGATGAACTGGGTACTTTTGAACCATTTCCGGTAGAATCAGCTACTACTACTTCAATGTCCTCTGAACCGCTTTGCTTATTGTCGTCATCCTTTGTTTTGTACCATGAATCAAGAATTTGCAGTAATGAACTATCTGATTCATTAGCTCTGAACTTCTTTTTACTTTCTGATGTGACAGTGGATGAATTCTCTTCTTCTATATCAGAGAAGTCATCATCCGATAGGCTTTTGTACTCATCAAGAATCTTTTCGCCTGTTTCATCCTTTATTTTCCTTTTCAACCCTGATCGCATTTCACTCTTTTTGGGCCCCGAGTTGGAAACTGGACCGAGTTCCTCCCATGGAGAATCAAGATCATCATCCTTCCCAGATCCATCAGATAATTCGCTTTCTGAATTGGCCTCTTTACCACCAGACCTGCTTCCTTGAGCAAATGGCTCACCGGTTTCAAGACTAGGACGCTTCTGTTTGTGAGAAGGAAAAACATAAGTTGACTCCACGATAACCCCAGGAATTGTCTGTAAAAAGGTTGCTAACTTCTGGTAACCAAGCTTCTGCATATCCAGAGGATAGCCATACTTATCAAGGAACATTTTTCTAAAGCTTCCCAAATTGAATCCCTCTGGATGTTCCTTCAAAAATTCATTAATAATCTGCTGACAATCCACAACTGTCTGATTTCTTGACTTTCCAGAGGATTTTCTCTCACTGACGGGATGAGAAACTCCAGCATGAGGAGGATTTTGGTGTCCCTTGTGACCATCAAGTTCTTGCAGTTTCTGTGACAAGGATGGCTGCTTTGTGTCCGAAAAGATAGAGCTTAATTCATTGGAACAACGAAGATCACTGATTGCACTACTAAATAAAGCCTTCTCATCAGACCGGTTGAGTTTGAAAGGAAAAGTTTGGGATGGGGATTCTTCAATCCACTTCTTATCTGAGATTATTAAGTTCACAAGGTTAAGAAGATCATCTTCACTGAGAGATCTTAGGATTGCAGGCCCTCGCTTTTGTAGGTTTTGCGCCATTTGCATCCTGACACAACAATTACAGAAGTCGATGAACTTTGCATTTGATTTTGAGGAGCTCTCATTGTATAAAAATGGGAAAGCATTTATCCAGTGTTATGGGATAAATGGGAAAGCTGCTGTCCAAGATACATATCAATATAAAAATATCACATGGCACTTCCGCCTATAGAGCCCTGAAACTACTCTTTCCGAACAGCAAAAGCATATAAAGTTCCAGTATGAAAGCAGTAACAATCGAACATGCATGACATATCATTTTGATAGTTATCAAACATTTCAAAAGCAAACTTATTTGTTACAAGGAACGATGCATGTTTGGTGACCAGTGTTACGGGACTCACTCATTCTGTTCTTTATGTTCCTAACATGTGTCAATTGACAACAATTGACTGCAAAATATTTTTCATATAGAAACTGTTAGGAGGGACATTCATGGCCACTAGGAGACGGAGATTGCAGGTGAAACAGCTTTACCATGACATTTTCAAGATGGATAACCCTAACTCATCACCCTATTTCTAAAACACAAAAAAAAAAAAAAAAAAGAAAAAAAACTCTAAATCAGTGACACTAATAACATTGAATCGGTTTCCTATATGAATGTATTCCACGACGTGCATAAAAACTAAAGAAACAGAGCAGTCAATTTAGGAAGTAGCATGGATAACAGTCTCAAGGACAAACCTCATGGGCATACCTAAAACTACGCAATGCAGTGTATGCATATCAAGAGTTGAAGCATAAAATGTTGGAAAGCATGCAGACCCCTCCCGGGGGAAAAGAATATGCAGCTTATAGTAGAACGCAGGCAAGAAACTTATTATTGAGGGGCACTACCCTTTACAGAAATTATAAGTCGATGACATCCAGACATAAAGGTGCACATGCAGTATCTCTCGCATTCTCTACCAGTTCTTTGGCAACATTACACAATGTACACAATGAATTCAAGAGAGAACTATTTATATTTCCACCTTATGCAATTATGAGGCTATTCAAATGTGGCCTTTGGGCACCATAATTGTATTCAATGTATATACTTTCTATTAAAAGCTATATTGATAATATATTTAATATGAGAAATTATTGTCTCAAAAATATGTCAACAGGTTAGAGCAGAAAGGAAATTGCTACTTCCTCTTCAATCTAAAAATGCCAAGGAAAAATCAAAACCTGGTTCTGGGTTTTTCTTCTAGAGAATTAATAGTTCTGAACAAGTTAAATCCATACACAAGCGGTCAATTAAGTGCCTCCAAACTGACGAAAGTGTGGAAGAGAAGGAAATTTTACGATCAACAAAATGAGGTCAGGAAAATGAATAAAATAGGATGGAAAAGTGCATGCCTGGTCCTTGACTGCATCACAACAGTCGCCGCTGCTGGTGTGTCTATGAATGCCTCCAAGTCCTCCCAAAAAGAGTCTTTGGCAACTATTCCATTCTTATCAGAGTTGAGCTCAATTTGATTTGTCTTTCCCTTCAATTCTTCACTAATATCATCAGATACCACTGACCCTCTCCAAAATCTCAAAAACTGGCTGAAAAAGCCAGAACTCTTTCTGGATTTGTCATCATCAGCTTCAGAAGTCTCAAGCTTATTTATCTCAATTGTTGGTTCATTGCTGGGAGGTGAAAATGGTGTTGGAGTCACTGATTCAACATGCTGGATTGTAGATTTCTCATCTTTCTCCTCAGATTTCAATCTCTCAGGTGAAATCATGTTACTTGCAGAGCAAGCTTTTTCCCCAAAACTACTACCTTTATGCCCAAACCATTTCCACCATATCCTTTTAAGGAATCGTGGTTCAGAGACAGGACTACACTCTGCTACATGCAACTGACCGTCAGTTGATTCAGTTTTTTCAGCAACCTGAACAAGATCCAGTGGTTTTTTAACTTCTCCAGGTTGCTCCTGCACCTTTTTTTCTTGTAGTTTTTCTGAGGGGCTTTTCAGCTTTGGCTCAGGAGATGGAGGCACTTGGATTGGTTGCTTTTCCACTTCTGCCGAAAAGAATTGCTGTTTACCTGCATTTTTTGTTGATGTTTCACAGGACAGAGAAATTGTAGGCTTCTCCTCTACATGCCGACTATAACAGATTTTTTCACCATTTAGTCTTGGTGTCAGAGCAGAATGTTCTCCATTCTGCATAGGCCCCGAGGTCATGCCTGGAATGTTTTCACCTTGTTCATGAGCTCTTGGTGGAACAGCACGTACAAGAAACTGCCCATCGCTTTCTGACTGAAGCTTTAAAATTTGTGGCATTGCCAGAAGGAAGCGAGAGAATTTTTTGTACCCATAGAAGTCTTTGTCTATGTTAATGTTACTTTTTGATAGTTCTGCACGAAGTTCTGTAATAGGAATTCCTTTTGGGTATGAATACAAAATATGACGAATTTGTTTAAAAACGGCCTTAGGAATTTGATGAACCTTACAATCAGAACAAGAATCAGGTAAATCTTCAGCCCGGGCAGAGACTGGCTGTTCTGCAACTGCAAAGGGGTCTTCAAGAGGTGCCCTGTAATGGCCATACCAGGAACCATAAGGACCATCTGGAGGTTGATTAAAATGCTTTCCTATAAGGTTTTCCCCTTTGAGTAAAGAATTCCAATGCCACATTATGCTTGCAGCACTGCATAGAACACTGGGAGCACTTTCTGGGCTAGCAAGTAATATATTGTAGTTGCTCATTCTTAGCCGGTGTAATGTTCCAGCAAAATCTCTATCACCCGAGATAAAGAAAAGATGTGCTGGTGGAGGGTTTTGTGAAACCCAGTACATAAGATCCACAAGAAGGGACCTATCAGCACTGTTCTTCCCACCTAAAATGAAAAGGCTAAAAATCATTAGTAACAGAGCTAAAGGCACATTGAAATAAGAGACTGGAAACAATAGTGGATGCACTAACTATTTTTCATGCATAGCAAGCAATATTTGAATTCCAACAACTGCGCAAACTCACAATAACATACTAGAAGCAGCCAAAAAAAAAAAAAAAAAAAAAGAGAAGGGGATGGGGAGATGGGGTTGGGAAAAGAAATCATACATAGAAGTCAAGCATTTCTAAAATTACAAGTCTACCAAGAAATCAGTAACCAGGACAATGATGCATACATAATGCTATATATGATACCCTGTAAGGATGAAATACTCCTGCTTCACCCAGAAGTAGTGAGTCCTTACAGAAAGGATGGATGAAATACAAAGAAATTGTGTCAATTAGTTACCACATCCACTAACATCATCATTAGGGGGCTAGTTACCTAGTGAAACCTCTAAATCACCCAGACTATGTGAACTCATTAACCATCTCACTCAAGACCGCCCAGAGTTAAAAACCATCTGCAGAATATCATCCAGATGGCTCACCAGAAACCAATTATATGATCAGCCACAACATCCAGTTTTAAAACTTGTGGAAGATAGACTGCAACTGAAGCAGCCACAGACTAAATCATGCAGTGAAGAACGAAATGAATCAAAAAGTCAGACTATCGTTTTCCCTTTATCTAAGTGGCTACCTTGTGGACTATCCAATTTCTTAACAGCAATATGCCAGAAATTTAAGTAATCCTATACATCACTGAACGAGAATATGCCCAAAATTTTAAGTTTCAGAGGAGAAAATCTTTACTGGTCTGAGGTACTGGCAAGACTTAGAATTCAATAAAGAATTTTAGCACTTCAAAAGCAAGAAGCTGTCGTGCTGCAACTACTTTTGGCGATACATACCCCATGCATTGCCAAAGATATATCTTTGGGAAGAAATGCACATCTATGAGAACTCCAAGATTAAGGTATTTGTAAAGATAATTCTCTTTTGTCTTTATCACCCAAACACTGTTCCGATGATTTCTTCAATGGGCATAAATAACTTTCTTTTCCTTTTATATCTTCAAAATGATAACGTCACTAAGTTTAAGTTTCAGATCGACGTTTTCTAAATTCATAACGAACAAATAAATTTTAATTATCACAGCAGAGTTTTTCCTGCAACTAAAAATCTACTACACTAAAAACAATATTGGGGGGGGGGGGGAATTGTTCCTACACTTCGGTACCTATTCAGATTCCCAGTCCATTTCCAGGAATTAGAAATTATCAAGACGACGGAGGTACCATTATAACAAATCAAAAACCTACAGTAGACCAACACAGATGCATATTTATAATGTGTTTTTTTCTGAAAAGCCAAATGCTTCACTACCTGTTAAGAGAAACTGTACCATGTTGGCTGTTAGATGCTTTTGCAGCTTTTCCTTATCTAAATAGTTCTTATAAGCCTTAGGCTATCCTAACATGTGAAGTTCTGTCTCATCATGTATATGCCAGTAGATATTGTGAAAAGTTGCGCTGCCTACTTCCCCATCCCCGAGTTTCTTATGATGTCTACAATCAATTACATCATATCCGAAAATTGGTCATCTACGGATCTGTGTATCAATTTAGAAGTACACTTCAATGCATTTCTCAGTTATTCCTCAATTTATTTCCATTAAAACATGGCTGAAATCTCATCAGGATGTAGTCAATGGAAAAAAGAAAATGGAAAAATAATATGTTCTTGCAAAAGGATGGTTATTCTACACATATCCTCATGTGAGAAATGAATGCAACTAACTGAAGTATTTCAAAACACAGTGAATCAAGGAACCACAACTTTCAACAGAAACTAATCCTTAACCTCTAGCAAGTAGACAGAGATTTCTATGCAATCTATGATAGCCCTTTACACCCAGGTTTCTCATCCCTTGAGCCTTCCTTGTTGATCAACCCCATGTCAATTAGATTTGATATACTTGTCATACTGCTTTCTTTACAGGCCATTTGAGCCACTCAACACGATTGGCTGACCTAACAAAGGGAAGGAAGGATACTGATACCCACTTTTTAGAATGGGGTAAATAAAACATCTTGGACTCTTATCCGAAGCATAGCAACAAAAGAAGTATAGTGGTTAGGGGAGTATGATGTCTGCCCACTCAAACAAACCCCTAACTCCCAACCAAAACCATGCTATTTAAAAATAGAAGCAGGATCACAAGGGGGGAGGGAGGAAAAAAAGAAAAGACTTCCATGATCACATAATGGTCACAAGAAACTATCAAGAGAATTGCAAAAAAAAAAAAAAAAGTGTTAAAAAAAGGCAGTTCTTTGACGATTACGCCCAGAAATATTGAAAGAAAGAAACCTTGAATTTCATACAAAAGAAAATTGTGGGCAAGAAAGGCAATTCTTTTATGATCGACTGATTATAACAACAGGCAGCTAAACAACTATTGAAGAAACGTAATCTCCAACATCATATAAAAAACGAAAATTAATACCAGCTATAAATACAAATAGTCCAAATTATGTATACCATCAAGCTACCAAGTGCTAACCCAATTCCACACAAATGAAAGAAAAAAATAAAAAAGTAAGAGATTCTTTCTCCTTCCACAACAAAAAAAAGGTATTTTTCCCTTCCTTCTAGTGTCAACTACCAAAAGCGAAGATAACAAAATTCACCATGCGGAATATGAGTGAGGTTGACCCCAGTGGATGAAAGCGCTTCCTGATTTACCCTAGAAATCTGCATTACATCTCCAAAAGCCGTGATCTGAATAGGACCCTTAATCCCATTAGCCCTGATAGCTGCCGTGATACACTGAGCAACTCTGAAAACGTTTGCACCGGAAGGCACGTTGCAGTTCTCAAAGTCCCACCACACCGAAACTCTCACATTCCGGCTCTCCTCCTCGTGCCGCCGAGACGGATATGATGTACCACTACCAGGATTATTTGTTGAAAAAGTTGAGAAATGGGAAATTTGGAGCAGAAACTTACGGGAAACTGTTGAGCTTCCCTTAGTAGAGGTTGCGAAAAAGGAAATCATTCCAATAGGTTTTGAGAAAATGAGATTTCTCATTGCTACTTTGAGAATTTTGATTCTGCAGGTGAGAGCATGAGAGGATGAAAGTAGTCATCAGAGCGTCCCTCTGATGAAAGGTCGGTTCAGAGGAAAGGGTTTAAGGAAGGAGAGAAAAATGAGAAAATAACTAAAACCCTAGTGCACGGGGCTGTCACGTGATTTTCTTGCTACTACATTATTTTCTTTTTTTCATAATTAAATTTCTTGCTGCTACTGTTTCACAGTAGCGTGAAGCTATATTAGGGGCGGCAATATTAAACACGACACGCCAACACGACACGAACACGATACGGTTATAGCGGGTTAGGATTGAGGTTTCGTGAGTTCGGGTCGAAATAGGTCGACCCGTTTAACTTTAAACGTGTACATGTCATAAACGGGTTCAACCTGTTTTAACCTGTTTCAACCCGCGAACCCGTTTAATTTTTTAAATATTTATATTTAATACTTTTTGTAATACCTTACAAATTTTACTATAGAAAATTAGATAATTTAATTTTTTACATGAATTAATTGAGTTAAATTTTATTATATGAATTAATTAAATTATTTGTGTGTCTATTTTGTTTAATTATATGAGACATCTTAAAGAAAATAAATGATGTTAATGTGGTTATTTGCTTAATATATAGTAAATGAATCATTCTTAATTAATTATTATTTAGTGTCTATAATAATAATACTATTACGAGTTGGTAAGCAGCGACCTTACGCGAGTCTAAAGGGGAAGGTTAGACCTTTAGGAAATAACGTATGTAATATGCCTACAGGCCGAATCAAATATAGAATGAAAAGAAGCTCGTGTGGTGCATTTACCAGAGGGTAAGGTTCACTCAACATCGATTGACCAGTTCAGTATAGTATGCTATTTCTGACATTGGGACAAAGACAATTTGAATTACACCCTACAAGGACAAGCCTTCCTTTCGTGCTCGTTTTTTGCTCTCCATTTGCTCTTTAAAATTCCTGGCATGCTACGACAAAATTGTTGTTCTAAATATTTAGAGAAAATAATTTCTTGAATAATCCAATTTTATTGCAAAATTACATTTGTTTAGATTTTTAAGATTAAATCTTTTGAATTTATTAAGATCTCTAGATATTTAGCAGCATGGTTTGTTATTTTATTGGTTATTTATGACTTTACAGACTGTTTTATTAGTTTTTTAATTTTATATGATTTGATTTGATTTTTTAAATTTTTTTGTGTAATGGTGCACAGATTGGTGGGTTTAGTAGATATTTGGGTTGACGAATTTAGTAATTATCTATTTAATTTTTGTGTCTAATCGTGTCATGTCGTGTCAACCCGTTTTATAACACGAACACGACATGAAAATAAATGGGTTGACACAACACGACACGTTTATTAATCGGATCGTATTCGGGTTGGCCTGTCAAGTGTAATTATCTCAAGTTGACACGACCCGCCAATCCGAACACGACACGATTGCCACCCCTAAGCTATATTGGCATTTGGAATTGCAACTGGACCGGGGTAGGGAGGATTCAGTCCAGACACTCGGGCTCCGAGTAACAAGATCTGCCCCGTTTCATTAATGCATAAGCTGATAAGTTTTTTTGGCCCAAGTAAGGTTGGGTCGGTTTGGGCCCCCAATTTAGGTCGAAAATTTGTTATTTTTAAAGATTTACTAACTCAATTAAATATTCTAAAATTAATTAATTAATTAACTAATTAATTAATTATATTTAATAACAAATAATTGTAAATTTTTAATTATTTCATTACATTTGATAATAAATTTTTATTATCACTTATGCTATGTTTGATTCACAAAAGAAGAAAGGGACAAAAATATATATTTTAAATTTTATTTAGTTAGAATAGAAGAAAAGTAATTAATAAATATTTGCAATTTGAACAGTATTATAAAAATAATCACGTGGCTGTTCATTTTTCAAAAGTTATCCATTTATCTTGAAAATAGATGTGAATGTTCATTTTTTTAAAGTTATTAATGAATAAGATAAAATATTTTTTTTAGATTCATTTATTATCCTTTTAGATGATGTATTTAAACCTCTATAAATATGGGTCTTATATAAAATCAATTTGAATTTAAGTAATTCTCTTATTTCTCTCTTCTTATAGTTTCATTTTTTGTAATTTGTTTTCTTGATTCTTGATTCTATTTTGAATCAAATTAATTCTATTTGGAATCAAATTTACAATACATTATTAGCACGAAATTCTACTGTAATTGTTCGATTGAAGTTGATAATCAAGCCAATACTATCAAAGTTATTCTCTCGATCCTTATAATCAAGTAATCTGATTTTTTTTTTAAAAGTTTTCTAAACAAAAGAAGAAATTTACTTTTTTTATTTGATTTTGGTTTAGCATGGTGAATCTCACTAAACTTAGATTTGCAACTCTAGATATCACCAGAAAAAACTAATTATCATAGACACTAGATATTGAAATATATTTAGCTGCAATGAGTCTAGCAGATACTATTCTAAAAGGAAATATATCATCATCACAAAATGATGTTAAAGCTATTATTTTTCTCCGTTATCATCTTCATGAAAATTTAAAAAAAGAATACCTTGCCGTGAGAAATTCACTTATTTTGTGGAATAATTTGAAAGAAATGTTTGACGGCCAGAAAATGGTCGTCCTTCCAAAAGCACAGTATGATTGGATGCACTTGCAATTATAAAATTTAAAATCATGTCGGTGAGTATAATTCTGTAATGTTTAAAATTAACTCGTAGTTAAAATTGTGTGGAGAAAATATTACTGATAAAGATATATTAGAGGAAACTTTCTCTACTTTTCATGCTTTGAATGTACTCTTACAGTAGTAATATCAAGAAAAGGGATTCAAGAAATATGTAGAATTGATATCTTACCTTCTCATAACTGAGTAAAATAATGAGTTGTTAATAAAAAATTATGAAATCCGACTAACATGTTCTACTCTATTCCCATAAGTAAATGCTATTAGGCCTCGTGATTTTGGTTTCAGAAGAGTTTGTGATCATGGTCGTGGCCATGGCCATAGACGTATATTCGGTTATAATAGAAATATTCATTATGATCACAAAAGTCAAAATAAAGTTATGAGAAATAATGATAACCACCAAAAGTGGCAAAAAAATAATGAGAAACGAAAAGAGAAGGAGAAGGTTCCTACAAATTATGAAGATAAATGTTATCACCGTGGTATGAAATGTCACTGGTCTTGTACCTGTCGTACGACAAAATATGTTGATTTTTATTAGGCATCTATTGAAAAGAAATGTAAAAAAACTAAAGCAAATTTCACTGTACAATATTATTGTCTTCGTGATAATGATAATGATGATACCAATCCTGAAGATGTTAATATTGATGTAACTTATTTGGATGTGGATGATTTCTTTGTGCATCTATAAGGAAGAATTGATTGTTTGATTGGTGGTGGAAGTGTCCAGAAGAATTAAAAATTTACATTTAATATTTTTATTTTTATTAGAAACATTTTTATTTTATGTCATATATATTTGGTATTGTAATAGTAATTAACATTTTAAAATTTTATTTTATTGTTGGAAGTATTTAAATTTATAAATATTTTATTATGTTCAGATGACTATTACTCTATTTACTGGATGTAAAAGTGGTATTGAAGATATATGCCTAATTGATAGTAGTACGACACACACCATATTAAAAGATAAACAAAACATTTCTCTTGCCTGAAGATGGGAGAAAAAAATGTAAATACTATAAGTGGTAGTGTAAAATTGATTGAAGGCTCTGAAAAAGCTAATATATTATTACTTGAAAGAACAAATGTTATTATTATAAACAAAACATATTGAAAGAACATATTGAAAGATAAACAAAACATTTCTCTTGCCTGAAGATGGGAGAAAAAAATGTAAATACTATAAGTGGTAGTGTAAAATTGATTGAAGGCTCTGAAAAAGCTAATATATTATTACTTGAAAGAACAAATGTTATTATTATAAAGTGTTATTTTCTTTAAAATCTTGAAGAAATTTATTAAATTTTAAAGTTATTTGCCGAAATAGATATCACATTAAAACAATAGAAGAAAAATGTGTTTAAATATCTTTGTATTACTCAAATTATTTTGGGTAAAAAATTTTTATTAGAAAAGTTACTATCTCTTTCATCTGGCCTATATAGCACAAAATCCTTACAATTGAAGTGAATCATTCAGTAAATCAGAAGTTTACTGATCCTGTTACATTTATCGTTTGGTATGACCGTTTGAGTTATCTATGAGCCATTATGATAGGAAGAATAATTGAAAATGCGCATAGTCATTCTTTGAAAAGTTAAAAGATTTTAACATCATATAAATTTTCATGTACTCCATATTCTCAAAGGAAATTGGTTATTCAACTATCTCCAACAAAAGTGGAGTTTGGGCTCTAGAAAGAATATATGGTGATATATGTGGATCAATTCATCTACTATGTGAGAAATTTAGATATTTTATAGTTTTAATTGATGTATCGACCCGATGGTCACATGTTAGTTTATTATCAACTCGTAATTTGGCATTTGCAAGATTTTTTGTCCAAATAATTCACTTATGAGCGTAATTTCTAGATTATCATATTAAAAGGATCCATCTAGATAATGTTGGAGAATATTCCTCCCAAGCCATCAATGCTTATTAACATCCAGTAACTCATGTTCATATCCAAAATGATCTAAATGAATCATTCATTAAAAGATTACAATTAATTGCTAGATCATTATTAATGAGAACAAATCTCCCCGTATCTGTTTGGAGACATGCTATTTTGCATGTTACAATACTTGTGCATATAAGGCCAACACGTTATCACAAATTCTCTCTCTTGCAATTGGTTTTATGTTCAAAGCTAAATATTTCTCATTTAAGAATTTTGGGTGTGTTGTATATATATTGATAGAGCTAAATCAACGTACCAAAATGGGTCTTTAAAGAAAATTGGAGATATATGTTAGATATGATTCTCCCTCTATAATTAGATATGTTGAACCATTGACATATGATGTATTTATACCAAGATTTGTTAATTATTATTTTGATAAAACTCTATTTCCTAAACTAGGGGGAGAACATAAACCACATAAAAAAGAGCTTGCCTGGACAATATCACTGAATTATTTGGATCCACACACAAGCGCGAGTAAACTAGAAGTTTAAAAGATAATTCATTTGCAAAAGCTTGCAAATCAGTTGCCAGATTCTTTTGTTGACTCTATAAGGGTAACTAAATCACATATTCCAACTATAAACACTCCTAATTGGTTAAAAATTCTAGTAGGACAAAATAAAATTTCTATAGCTACTGAATAAAAAACATGCCAGAAGCATGGACGATCACTTAGTTGAAATGATAAAAATCCTCGAAAAAGAAGAGGAGTGAATGATTAGAATGATCAAATTAAAAAATTAAAAATAAGGATCAAGTGGCAACTGATAAAAAGATTCAAATATATGAAAATAGTGAAAAGAATAATAAGATGTCCATCAAATTATATAACTTCTTGTAGAAGTTGGAATTAGATAGAAATAACCGTTGATGAGGTTTTTACATACAATATAGCACTTGATGTGTTAAAAAATAATGAAGATCTAGAACTAACATTAGTTGAAGAATGTTGTTATAGAAATGATTGTTAAAAATAGAAAGATCCAATTCAATCAGAGTTAAACTCACTTGCAAAGCATGAGGTTTTTAGACTTGTAATCCGAACACTAGAAGGTGTAAAACTAATTGGTTATAAATGAGTATTTGTATGAAAGTAGAATGAAAATAATGAAGTCATAAGATATAAAGAACGGCTTGTGGCACAAGGCTTTTTGCAAAAACTATGTGTTGATTATGATAAGACATATTTACCCATGGTAGATGTAATTACACTCCGATACCTTGTGAGTTTAGTAGTACGTAAAAATATTGAGATGCGTCTAATGGATATTATGATTGTTTATTTATATAGGAATGTTGATAATGATATTTATATGAAAATTCCAGAATGATTCAGTATACCTAAAGTATATAATTTTGGTCCTCGTGAAAATTATTCCATTAAGTTATAAAAGTCATTGTTGGCTTAAAGCAGTCTAGACACATGCGATATAATCGTTTTAGTGAATATTCATTAAGATCAGGATATAAAAATGAACCGATATGTCCATGTATATTTATTAAGAAATTTGGATATGATTTTATTATAGTTGCTATATATGTTGATGATATCAATCTTATTGGAATTCCAGAAGAGTTCAAAGAGGCAAAAGATAGCTTGAAAGCCTAAAGAAAGAATTTGAAATTAAAAATTTTAGAAGAACTAAATTTTGTCTTGGTCTATGAATAGAATATTTGGAAGATGGTATTTTTATTCATCAATCAACACATGCAACTAAAGTTTTGAAGAGGTTTTACATGGACAAAGTATTCCAATAGTCATCTGGTCATTAAATGTAAATAAAGACTCTTTTCGATCTCGAGAAAATGATGAAGAACTTATTAGTCTTGAAGTACTATATCTCAGTGCAATTGGTGCACTTATGTACCTTGCTAATAATAACTCAACCTGATATAGCTTTTTTTGTGAATTTATTAGCAATATTTAGTTCTTCTCCAATACGACGATATTTGAATGATATTAAACATGTTCTAAGATATCTCCAAGGGACAATAGATCTCAGGTTGTTGTATTCAAATAAAACCAATTTAATGTTGATTTATTATACAGATGTTGGTTATTTATCTGGTCCATATAAAACACATTCTTAAACCAAATATTTATGTACATGTAGTGATACTGCTATATCATGGCATTTTACAAAATAATCTATAGCAGCCACTTCTTCTAATCATGCAGAAATTATTACTATTCATAAGGCAAACTAAGAATGTGTATGGTTGAGACCCATGATCCATTATATTCGAGAAAATTGTGGTTTATCCTTTGCAAAGGAAATTCTAAGTAATTCTAATACTTCTTTATGAAAATAATGCAGTTTGTATAACTCAATTAAGAGGTGGATATATAAAGGAGATAAGACAAAACATATTTCACCAAAATCTTTGTTTACTCATGAACTCCAGAAGAGATGGAATAGATATGCAACAGATTCGATCATATGATAATCTGACAGATTTATTCACTAAAACATTGCCGACAGTTTCATTTGAAAAATTAGTACATAAAATTGGAATGTATCGGTTGAAGAGTATGAAAACATCTTTAAGATGCTGTCAAGAGGGCCATGTACACTGTATTCTCTTTTTCCTAACTAATTTTTTGTTTTTCTTATTGGGTTTTTACTTAGTCAAATTTTTAATGAGGCAGTGTTTCCCCTAGAACGGAAAGTATATTCTTATTTTCTTTACTAGATTTTTATCCCACAGGGCTTTTCCTAGGAAGGTTTTTAATGAGGCATTTCCACAATTTGAAAATGAATATCCAAGAGGAAGTGTTATGAAAATAATCACGTGACTGTTCATTTTCCTAAAACTATCTATTTATCTTGAAGATAAATGTGACTGTTTGTTTTTCTAAGATTATTAATGGATAATATGAAATTATATTTATTAGATTTATTTCTTATCCTTTTAGATGATGTATCTAAAATTCTATAAATAGGAGTCTTATATAAACGAACCAAGAATCAATTTAAATCTAAGTAATTCTCTCATTTCTCTCTTTTTATAGTTTCATTTTTTATATTTTGTTTTCTTGACAGATTATTTTATGATATGAAGGAAGAGAAGTTCTCTCCTAATTTATTTCTCTTCCACATTTTCTTCCTAATCAAATGAGATAAATCATCTATTAAATTCTAGATTTATATCCACTCTCTTTTTTCTCTCCTTTTTCACCTTAATCAAACATATTGTTAATTGATTATAACGTAATGGAATCCTGTTATAAGTTTTTAAGTGAAATTAGAGTTATTTAAGTCTAAAATATAAATTTTAAGTACTCATTAAATTATTATTATTATTTATTTAATCTATATTTTAATAAAATATAATATAAAAATAAATTATAATTAATTTAATATTCAGATATATACTTCAGATTTTACAATTCAATGTTCAAACTTTATTTTATAGAATCCAATATTTAAACATTCATATTTCAATCTTCAAATTTTAACTTTATTATAATTTAAATTAAATATAAAAGGATAATAATTAAATAAATATCCAAAACCACTTAAAATTAATAACACACTTACTTAATTAAATAATAAAAATATATAATTAAATACACTTAAATAATTACTATAATTAGATACACTTAATTAATTAATTTTAAATATTTAATTAAGTTGTCAAATAGTTTCCTAAAACTAAATTCACTTTCCTATAATCTAGACGTGTGTACTCTCAATTGATATTTATTTAATTAACTAAAATAACTTTATCTTTTCATTTTTGTATCTTCTTTATCCTTTCCTTCATGTTATGTCTTTCACCTTCTCTAAAAATAATTCTAGTTGTATCTAGCTTCTAATAAATTAAAAAAGAAAACATAAGAACAATAGTTCTTGAATTCTCATCTTTGGACTTGTCCAGACTTTGATGTTTTGAGTCTGCTATCATGCTTGTCGTGGTATATGTAAATGGAGCAAGTTTATGCTCATTACAACAAGGAGAAAATAAATTGGAAAAAAATTTACTTGCTATCCTCAAGATTGTCAAAATTTCACATTGCCATCATTTTGAATTTAATTAGTATCTAAACTATAATTTTTTCTAATTTGCTATCTAAACTCATATGATTATTAGTCAATACAACACAAGCTCAGCTCCTTGTGTGACTATAAATAAAGATAAAATAGTAAACTCACATGTTTTGGGGCATAAAAAGCTCCATCTAATAAAAAAGGTTTTATTTCATTACCAAAAAAAAAAAAAAAAAATCTGAAACACATTCCAATTAAATTAGGACAATATAGTTGAATTTAAAAAAGATATTCATAATATGTCTAGATTAAGGTATTACTATTGTCCTAAATAAATTACTATTAGGAAGTTATATTTTATTATATTTCTATATTGATTAGGAGTAAAAATTATTATAATCTTGATTAGGATAAAGGTAGCTAGACTAAAAAAAATCTTAATGTATTTAGATTAGAATGTTGCTATTGTCCTATGTAAAATAGAATTAGAAAGTTATATTTTTATTACATCTTTGTATCGGTTAGAAGTCACAAGTTATTATAATGTATCTGTATATAGGTGGTGTTATGAACTTTTGAGAGTATCTTAATTTGTTCTGATATATCCAGTATTATGAAACATATAGGTGTAGGTTAAGTGAATATATAAGTAGTGTGAGATAGGATACGAACAAGAGTTAATTATGAGTTTGGATAAAATACCACTTATACCCTTATATCAATTTCCTAGTTGCTAGTAATAGTGTTTTGTAAACTTTTCAGTGGGCGTAAGTTTGGAAAAATAAACCGAATTATGTAGTCTTTTGTACCTTTTTTTATTCTTTATGTTTATTTTCTATTTCCTTAACTATTCCAATTTAAATTTTCCAACAAAATGATATCAGAGTATAGGTTTTTAGAGTTTTGGAATTTTAACATGGTGAAATTTGATAATAAGGATTGTTAAAGCAGTAGGAAATAGAGAATTATGAATCTCTCTAGGGATAGGTAGGCTTGACCGTTACTGGGAAACCAACATTTGTCAAGCCAATTCTCAATTGTCAGTTGACAGTTAACCAAAATGGCCAACCTCAACCTTAACCCTACCTTTTTGGTTTTTCTTCTTCTTCTTTTTTTGTTGTTGAACCAAACTGGCAATTAGCCGTTATGGTTGCAGTTGGTCAACTGGCTAACTGCCCATTTGTCCCTTCTTTAATTTTTAATTTAAAAAATATATTTAGAATTTGTTAAGATATAAAAAGTCAAAAATAATAAAAATAGTTAAAAATAAAATATATAAAAATAAAGAGTTTGAACTTAATTTCAATCTAAAAGTAAGTTGTTTACTGCGTAGAGGAATCAAAGCCTTCCTAATTCTATTATTTTTCAACCCTTTCTTGCCTCAACGTTGATAGTCATTACTCTCGATTGTATGCGTAATTCCTTCAGTATCCACGTCTAAAAATTCAGAGAAGTTCGCTGCACATTTTCTAATTCATGATCTTGACTTTAGTCCAATATTCATCTGTACATGATTGAACTTCAAAAAGGATCTTTGGTACCATTGATGAGGCTTCATCATATATATATATATATATATATATATATATATATATATATTATTTTTAGATTTCAATTGAGATAAATTCTAACATAATTCACTATTCACCACATCCTTTTTATCTTATTTTTGCTAGGAAATGGAAAATATTAATTAAAGATAAAAAGGAAGCAAAAGAAAAGAAGAAAGAAAAAGAAAATACACGATATGGCGATTGAAGAAATAAAGGAAGCTGTGTGCATTTGCCCAGTGAATAGGCGGCCAGTTCTTTTGGCCACCGGCTATTTTCAGTTATACATAATTTCTAGAACCTAGGTTGGCCACCTAGCATTGTTGTATAACATCTAGAAAACTGGAGGCCACCAGCCTAAAAAGTATATATATATATATACAAAACAACTAGGCAGCCTAGGGAAGTGAAAGCTCCCTAGGCCACTACCACCTAAAACTAATACATACACGCACACAACTAGGTGGCCTAGGGAAGCTAGATTTCTCTAGGTTGCCAGTATTCTTGACTACATACAATACAAAAATACTTTACTGCACCAAGCCAGGTACCTGGCGGCCTAGCGAAGTAGAACTTCCTTGGTCTCTAGAATACCTAGCAGCCCAAGGAAGTTCCTTGGGCCATCGACTTGTACAAATTCACGTATTTTTGTAATTTTTTCTAATTTTCTTCATTGTACACTATATAAACACTATTATAAGCCCTAGAAATACACCATTGGTTGGCTAGCAACCAAGAGATCTCTTAGGGAGCTCAAAAGATTCACCAAGAAAGGGTGGAGCTTGGGGAAACAAGGAAAAGAAAATGGGTTGTTGAAGAAAATTCACGGAAGAAGAAGTTCAATATCTTATTATGTGTGAAGTTCTTTCTTTTCCTTGAGATTTATATGATTTTAATTATATTTGAGGGATGAGCCCTAACTTATGTTTTTGTGTTGAGTTATTATTATAATTTATTGAATTCCTATTCTTACATTTGACTACTTAGGTATTATTGTGTTGGATTGATTGTTTGGACTTAGTTAATTCATTCAATTAATTGGTTCACTTTTAATGAATTTGAGAGATGTGGTTAGGAGTTGAACACTAAATTAATTGGTCCAATGTTTTTTTTTTCTTTTGATTAACTCAAGAGACATGTTGAAGGATTAGAACTTGGTAGTCAATGAATTTTTAATAGTGACTAAAGATAGGGCTATTAGGGCTTCCGGGTACTTTTTGGGTGATGAGCAAGTGTAATGCTCCTTTGGATTAGGTTGATTAGGTAGAGATACCAATTAATTGAGCCTTAGGAAAGAAATCTCATAACTCGTGAGAGAGTAAGGTTTATTCTTGAAACTCATACTGGTGCTCGAGTTGGGATTTAATGAATTTAGTGATGATCTCTTTACTTGACATGTTTGAGGAGATTTCTTCTTTTACATGGCCTTTCCTTTATTCTTACTCCTTGAGCATCCTTGTGACTTTTCTAGCGTAGGTCAAATGTACTATCTATTGTAGTAGTTTAGTATAGTTGGTTTTATTTACTTTATCTCTTTATTTATTTTAGCTAGACAATGAGACTAGAGCAAAATATTGGTAATTGCTATGTTCCCGTGGATTCGATACTTGTTGTTTTCTATATTATGCGATGTGTATACTTATCCATATGTGTGGTTTAGTGCTTAGCATTTTAAATTTAAAACTTGATTTTGTGATTGTTTATACTATTTCCAATACACGTGAAATCGCCCATCAAGTTTTTGGCGCCATTGATGGGGATTGACAATATCATGAAAAACTTGAGCCTTATTGATTTAGTTATGTATATATTTGTAAATATTATGTAAATATTTGTTTCTCTATTTATGTATAGTACTAGCCTTTACTTATATATAGACTTCTTTTCCTTTTTATATCTTGTTTGTATGTTGTTTCAATTGTTTATTTTTAGTCTTTGAGATAAATAAATTGTATTAAGTTCCAATATATTGTATTATTATGTTTGTTGTATTATTATTATTATTATTATTATTATTATTATTATTATTATTATTATTATTATTATTATTATTATTATTATTATTATTATTATTTGATATTGTTGTATATTGCTATATAGGAAATTGTATATATAGTGAGATTAAGTTTTGCTTTTGTATTTAGCCTTCTTGTTGTATATTATTCTTGTTATTGTTGGGGAATATTGTGTTTGTTGTTGTGATAGTATTTGTAGGATAGAAATTAATGTTGTTGTAGTTGGCTATTATTATTGTTGTTGTTGAGGAGTTTCCCTTGTAGCCTTGGGTTGATATTTTTTTAGAGTTGTTGTTGTGCTATATATATATTGTGGAGGTTGGAAATTTAATTGAAGTAGTGGTGAACAAATTGAGGAGTTGATTGTTTTGTATAGTTGGATTGTGTTGTTGCGGACTTTTGACTTTTGTTTGAAGATTTTGTTAGGTTCTTTTAATATTTTATCTAGTAGTAATTTTTGTATTGAGATTAATTGTTGATTATTTGGGAGACTTTATTGTATTATTTGGAGGTGATAGTACAAGTTAATTGGTGGATATTGTAGTAGTAATCTTTTGTTTTGTGTAAAAATTCCTTGTATTCTTTTTATTTGCTTTTGAACTATTTTTTGTCTATTATTTTTGTATTTTTGATGGCTACTATTTTTTTTAGTCTTGATATACTGTTGTATTTTTCTTTATTTTTCCAGGATGAAATATTTTCCTTCTTTTGGACCATTCAATTATTCCCCTTCCTATGATACATTGTGCTTCAAGATGTTATGGGAGTATTTATTTACTCTCTTCTCCCTTTTTATTTCTTTTTATCTTATTAAAAATGCATATATTGTTTGATTTGTAGCCAATGAGGACATTTTTCGATTTAAGTATAGGAGAGTGGTTGAATAATATTTTCTTTATAATTTATTATTATTTATTTTTGGAATTTTCTTATTTTTGTGCTAATTTTCTTTGTTTTTTTTTTGTTGGCATTTTGGCTAAATTTTTTTTTTGAATTTTTCTCACATTGTTGGGATAGTTTTAAAGGCTTGTTGGTATGTATGTTGATATATGTTAGTTCGGTGGAGTTATTATTTGTGTTTTTGCTTGGGATTCTACTTAAGACTTTTCTAAAAAACTTATTTTTATGTACATTTAGATATTAGGAATGGCATAGACTAAGTTTGGGTAAGGAAGTTAATCTTGTTTATGCCTTTGAAAATATTTGTAAAGCTTAATTCTTTGAGATTGGATGAAAACTATTGGAATGTATGCCCTTTAGACTAGGTTTCTGATGTAATTATCGAATTTATTAATAAAAAAATTTATTCTAAAAAATTTGTTAGTGAATTTTCATTTTATCTGTGCATGATTTACATTTGGAAATGACCTATTGTGTTTAAGTAAGTGATCCGTGTAAATGGTGGTCTTTCACAGTAAGGTATGGATCACGAGATACTTCACACATAAGCGTTTGTTCTTAACCGATTGATGAGAATGAGAATTTCATCATGTTTAGGTTATTGTGTTATGAATTTCAAATGTGGAATTGCTTACCTTTAGCCAGTGAGTTGTCCACTTATTTCATAGCATGAGCATATTTCGAATACGTAGAATAGGACTTCTTCTCAGACTATTACTGTTACAGCGTGAACTAATACTCTACCGCTTGAGTATAAGTTGGTGGTACGACAAAGCTGGAAGCATGTACTTTGATATACTGTAGTTGGGGTTCTATCGTAGAGCTAATATACATGTATATTAGGTATTTGTGACTAGTTAATTAAGACAGACTTGTATAAGATAGCTTATATGCTATATCACCCATTGTGACTGTTCAAATGATCTAAATATCCAGGACTTTGAGAAACATGAATTGGATGTTTGCTTTAGGAAGTTCCCTTAGAAGGAGGAAATATTCCAGAAGTCGTGGATCATTGGACTAGAGGTCTAAGGATGGTAGATGTTTTTTAGAGAGGTGTTAGTACACTCTTCCTCTCTAAATGTACAGCGATACATAGAGGGATATTTTAGTCATTACACCTGTAGGTCGGAGATTTTACTAACGCAGTATTGTCTTCCTTATGGTGATATTATGAAATATTTAAAATGTAAAATACAATTATTTCTATAGTAGGGGTATTTTGGTCATTTTAGTAGCCAAGACGATGTATTTTTTGGTCCTCGAAATAGCCCATAAGTCCTGATGGTTTTGGGTTGAGGGATTGGTCTTGTATTAAATTGATTTTATTTTATTCGAGTAACCTAATTTATTTATTAGGTTAGAATAAAATAAAAGGTCCAAAAAGGAAGAATTATATATTGGCCCATTTGGGTTATTTAATTAATTTAATTATTGGGCTTGTATTAGTCTAGAAATAATTAAATTAAATTAAAGGCTAAACCCAATGAACTAGGCCAAGATTTGAGGTTTATATTGGTCCATTGGGTTATTTAATTAATTTAATTATTGGGCTTGTATTAATCCAGGGATAATTAAATTAAATTAAAGGCTTAACCCAATGAATTGGGTCATAGGTCTATAGGCATGTTTAATGGCTTAATATGGCATGGGCCTTAGGGCTTCTATTTGATTTTTGAATGCCCAAATAATAGTCTATTATCAAGGCAGTGGGGATTCAATGGAACAGATGAGTCTTTCACAGAACGTTGTTGGTTTTTCACTCAGGCCTCTATTCTTCTTCTCTTGTGTGTGTGTTCTCTGTGCTTTTTCAATAGCAAGAACAGAGATGTGAAACCTATTTGATTAATGCTTGATAGCATTCAGTCAGAATAGGAAAATCATCCACTTCATCCATAGCTTTCAGCAGGCTTTCAAGCGCGGTTATATTCCGAAAGATAAGAAGGTTGCATTGATGCTCAGAAGAAGCCGACGGCTTGCGGGACTACAGCCTGAAGACTTGATCTTAGAACCAGGAGTGGTTTAGACCGAGACGCTGACACTCCCTAGACCAGTGCAAAAATGCAGAGGTATATAGCTTTTCTGCGCTGCTCTGTTTTTGGTTTTGTTCTGCGACATGCTTCGGTGTCTTTATTTTTGCCATATTTACGTTCAAGTGGTATCAGAGCATGGCTTATGTTGCAAGATAGGTTGCATGTTAATGAATAAAACCGGTCAGATGATTATAATTTGTGATCCTTCGTATTTTCTGGTATGGGTAGAATCTTCTGTAAGTCTCACGGTTGAGACATAAGAACACTATAAATGATTTTTTGAGACTTTCATAGTATTCGTGTAAGCCTATAATTAAAGGCATAGGTGTTTGTATATTGTTTTGGATGATTTTTGGTTGAAATATATGTAAAAAAAATCGAGGCCCAGAACGTCTGAAGCGCAAAGAGGAAAATCGGAGAAAAGGATTACTATAGCAGCCGAGCTGCGCTGCAGATGTGAGAGAGCCGAAGCCGTCCAAGCCAGTCGTAGCTTGGAGCCACAGCCGGGCCTGAGTTGGCCTCGGTTCCACATCACGCGCGAGGAAGCTTCCTCGCAAAAGCGCAGGCTTCCTCGCGGAAGCCCGGTTTCAGCGGTAGCTTCCTCGCGAAAGCTGCTACGCAGGCACTCGGGTTGTGGGCACCTGCCTAGGACCGTAATCTACGGGTTTTTCCCGTGGAGCTATGATCCAGTGTGGCAGGTGCACTGGATCAGAGGGAATTTTTTTTTTTGGGTTGGTTTTTGATCTCATACTAGGCGAAATTATTTTTATTGCAATAGTTAATATTCTTTAAATATTTTGCATGAAAGATAATAGTAAAGAAAATTTAGGATTAAACAAGACCATTAATTAATTAATGTGTTTAATTTTATAATGTGGACACTTAGGTTAAAAGAATAGAATAACATAAAAACGTTTACAGTTTTCTAACATACTTATTTCTTTTTGTACCCTATGTGCGAGTTTTCTTAAAAACCAAAGTCTTTGGGAAATTTATGACAAGACAAACAATTTTCAAATTAAAAAAAATGGTTATTTTTTAATTTTGACAAAAATTAATTCTTGAATATTTTCTCAAAGGATTTAATCCTTGACATAGAAAATATTTTGGATTTAGATATTTTTATAAGTTAAAATAGAAAGCCATTTTTGCACTAGAAAATTATTTTTGTCAAATTAAACTTGAGACCAAAGTCTCTAGAAAGTTTAAAAGGAAAATTTTGGAAATCATTAAGTTCTTAACTGTGTAAAATAAATTCATAGAAAATCTCTTAAAGGATTTTTATCTTGACATAGAGATTTATGAATTTAGATATTTTACAAAGAGTTAAGGGATACTTAATGGAATATTTTCAAAAGGATATTTTTTCTAAAAACCATTGTTTTAAAAGACTAAGTGGGAGAGGAGTTTCAACGGCTTAACAACTTCCATCACGATCCTCATTAGAGATCGTGAGTTCCCTCGCATCACCTTGAGAGTGAACCCGTATAGAATGGAGATACCCCAAGGATCTAGAACTAATGGATGGATATAATTAATAACCCGAGACACGTGCTATGATCGGCCAGTCCACATTAGAAGTTATAGTGTGAGGAATGTTCATAGAAAATGAGAAGAAACGACCATCCTATTGATGAAGTTATCTTCTAGATCATTACCTAAAAGGGAAATTAATTTGTGGTGGTTAATACACTTAGTTTAGAAAATTGTTAATCTTTCCAAGAAGCTATATCAGTTTTTCTAAGAGTCAAATTAATCATATTAAAGATAATAGTGATAGAGTTAACTATTATCGGATTTAATATGAGGATAAAGTGCACAAATCATTTTTGTTTTTTTTTTCACAAATTGAGATTTCTTTTATTTTTGATTTTTTAAAAATGATTGGTGGAGGTTTTTTTATTTCTTTGGCCGTTATTTTCTAAGAGAATAAGTTAATGGGTCCAAACTATGAGGACTAAAAAAGAAACTTAAACATAATACTCAATGTCGAGGAGTATAAGTATGTCCTCTATGAAACCTGCCTTGTTATCGAGGAAAGTTCTACCGATGTTAAGCACGAGACTGAGAAGGCATGGAAGAAGGCCAACGAGATGACTCGTTATTACATGTTGGCTTCCATGTCTAATGTGCTCCAATCCAAACACAAGTATATGGCCACTGCGGACGATATAAGCTAGTCACTAGCCATGATATTCACCGATAAGAGCTGGCCCACAAGGCAGGAAGCTCTTAGAACTTTACTCAATTCAAGTTGAACTACAACATGAATAAGTTAAACATGAGTTTAACTGAGTTAATGAAAGAGCTTCAGGTCGCGAAGCCACAGTCCAAGGCTATGATTGCTAGGGCTTCTTCTTCTAAAATCGGGCCCAAGCCCAAAAAGTTTGAGAAAAGGAAAGGAAACGTAGTAGCCCAGCCTAAGAACTAGCCTAACAAGCCAAAGGACAAGTGCTTTAAGTGCGGGCAGAAGAGACACTGGAAAAAGGAATGTCCAGAGCTTTAGGCTAAAAAAAACCCTATAGGTATTGTTCTTTATTTAGAGTCAGTTTCAATGGTTGGATCAACTTTCACTTGAATTGTTGATTCTGGAGCCACTGATCATATTTGTAACTCCTTGCAAGGGTTTAGGAAGATAAAAAGACTCCAAAAGGGTGAGCATGGACTACGAGTAGGAAATGGAGAGCAAGTATGGGCCTTTATAGTGGGAGAGCTAGATCTTATTTTTTATTGTAATAAAGTAGTTATTTTGAAGGATATTTTATATGTACCTGGATTTAGACAGAGTTTGGTTTCGGTTGCAAAAATTATAAATCAGGGATATTTTGTTTCTTTTCATTCTGGTATTACTATCAGTAGAAATAGAGAAGTTCTTTATTTTGAGCACATGTATGAAAACTTATTCTTCTTAAATCCTACAAACAATCAAATAGATAACATTCAAACTGAATCTTTAAGTAGGAAGAGAAAAACCAATGTCAATGACTCAAATATTTGGCATCTAAGGTTAGGTCATATTAACTAAACCAGAATTCGGAGGTTAATCCATGTTGGGCCTTTAGGCTCATTAAGATTGGAAAGTTAGCCTCAGTGTGAATCCTGCCTTATAGAAAAAATAACCAAAAAGGTCGTTCACCCAAAAGGCTGATAGAGCCAAGGAGATATTGGGCTTTGTTCACACTGATGTGTGTGATCCTTTGTCTACACCAACTAGAGGGGGTTTTGAATA
This sequence comes from Voacanga thouarsii, assembly GCA_026120185.1. Taxonomy (NCBI): domain Eukaryota; kingdom Viridiplantae; phylum Streptophyta; class Magnoliopsida; order Gentianales; family Apocynaceae; genus Voacanga; species Voacanga thouarsii. The sequence continues at coordinate 3,481,685 of JANUWF010001153.1, forward strand.
CTTCATCACTTTCACGAATGATTGTACAAGGTTTGGTTATATCTACCTGACGAGGTGTAAGTCTGACTCTTTTGATAAGTTTAAAGAGTTTAAGGCTGAAGTGGAGCGTCGGATAAGTAAACTGATCAAAACTTTATGATCGGATCGTGGTAGAGAGTACCTCTTCGGTGAATTCAAGAATCACATGGTACATCATAGGATAGTATCCTAACTCTCTACACCAGGGACACCCTAGCAGAATGGAGTAACTGAGAGAAGAAATAAGATATTGATGGAAATGGTCCGAAGTATGATATCTCATACTACTCTTCCAGTCTTTTTTTCGGGATATGCCCTGGAAACAACCATACATTCTGAACTTGGTGCCTTCCAAGTTAGTATCTAGGATGCCCTATGAGATGTAGACTGAGCGTAAGCTAAGTCTGAATCATCTCAGGATATGAGGCTGTCCAGTTTACGTACTGATCAAGGGAGATAAGTTAGAACCAAGATCGGAATTATGCTATTTTGTTAGGTATTCAAAAGGGACAAAAGGAGGTTACTTTTATCATCTCAAGGAGTAGAAAGTATTGGTAAGTATTAATGCTAGATACTTGGAGGATGATCAAAGTATTTCCATTAAAGGTTCAATAAGGTTGGAACTCGATGAGAATTTATCTTCGAAATCAACTTCTTCAGACCCGATTATGGAACAAGAAGAGGCACAACCTCAAGAACCTATACAAATGGAGCTTCGTCGTAATGTGAGGGCATCTAGGGTTCCAGAAAGATGGACTGGAGAAACTTTCGAGCTGGTCTCAGACCATTAGGAGCAGGATCCCACTAGATATGAGGAGGCTATTGCTGATGCCGATGCAAATCTATGGCATGAAGCACTGAAAGCCGAGATTGAGTCTATATACTTCAATCAAGTTTGAGATCTTGTAGCTTCACCTGAAGGGATAAAACCCATTAGGTGTAAGTGGGTATACAAGAGGAAGAGGGAAGTGGATGGGAAGGTGAAAACCTTCAAAGCTAGGCTTGTGGCGAAAGGATATACTCAGAAAGAAGGGATCGACTATGAGAAAACCTTTTCCCCGATAGCTATGCTTAAGTCCATCCGTATCCTCCTTGCCATCGCATGTCATTACGACTACGAGATATGGAAAATGGATATCAAGACGGTATTTCTTAATGGCAATCTTAGTGAAGACATTTGTATATTCCAACCGGAAGGTTTTATTGCTAAAGGTCAGAAACATTTGGTTTGCAAGCTTAAGAAGTTCATTTATGGACTTAAGCAGGCATCTAGACCATAGAACATTCGTTTTGAAGACACTATAAATTCTTATAGTTTCATACAAAATGAGGATGAACCATGCGTGTACAAGAAATTGGAAGGCATAAATGTAGTTTTTCTTATCCTATATGTGGATGACATTTACTCATTGGGAATGATGTGGGACATTGTCATCTACTAAGGTTTGGCTGTCTAGTCAATTCAGTATGAAAAATTTGGGAGAAGCCAGTTATATTCTCGGGATTAAGTTTCTTAGAAATAGGAAGTAGAGAATGTTAGGATTATCCCAAGTGACATATATTGATAAGATGTTGGCCAAGTTCAACATGGACTCATGCAAGAGAGCTCTAATTCCTTGCAGACATGGGTTATTTTTTTGTTCAAATGATTGTCCTAAGTTCCAAAAAGAAAAAGATAGAATAATTAGGATTCTCTACGCTTCAGCTGTGGGAAGTCTCATGTACGCCATGCTGTGCACTAGGCTAGATATCTGCTTTGTCGTAGGCTTAATTAGTAGATATTAGTCAAACCCTGGGAAGGTTCATTGGTAATGTAAAGCATATTTTTAAGTACTTCAAAGGTATGAGAGATTATATGCTAGTTTACAAGACTGATGACTTGGTTCTTACTGGATACACAGACTCAAACTTCCAGGCAGTTAAGGATGAGAGAAAATCTACTAGTAGGTATGTATTCACCTTGTCTGGAGTAGTTATTTCATGAAGGAGTATCAAGCAATCTTACATTGCTAACTCAACTATGGAAGCTGAGTATGTGGCAGCTTTGGAGGCATCCACGGAAGCAGTCTGGCTCCAAATATTTTTTTAGAATTTGGAATCGTGCCATACATGGACAGACTGATTGTAGTGTATTCGACAACACTGGAGAAATCTCGCAATCCAAAAACTCAGGAACCACAAGAAGGGGAAGTACATCGAGAGAAAGTACCACCTGATTTGGGATTTCATCCAGAGACAGAAAATCGTGGTGGAATAGATAGCCTTGGAGAACAACCTCGCAGATCCCTTCACCAAGCCTTTGGCTGAGAAAGTCTTCAAGAGACACTTAAACACTGTAGGGGTAGGCACCTACGAACTTTCTTAATCTTAGAGTGTAAGTGGGAGATTGTTAGAATGTATGTCCTCTAGACTAGGTTTCTGATGTAATTATCAAATTTATTAAAAAATTTATTTGAGAATTTACATTTTATCTGTGTACGATTTACGTTTGGAAAGGACCCATTGTATTTAAGTAAGTGATCCGTGTGAGTGGTCTTTCACAGTAAGGTATGGATCGCGGGTTACTTAACACATAAACATTTGTTCTTAATCGATTAATGAGCAATGAGAATCTCATCATGTTTAGGTTATTGTGTTATGAATTCCAAATGGAGAATAGCTTATCTTTAGCCAGTGAATAGTTCACTTACTTTATAGCATGAGGAATATTTCAAATACGTAGAATATGACCTGTAATAGTGGTTTTTAAAAGTACTATTTAGAAGAAAGCCAGACTATTATTGCTACAGCGTGGACTAATACTCTACTCATTGAGTATGAATTAGTGGTCTGACGAAGTTGGAAGCATGTACTTTGATATATTGTAGTTGAAGTTCTATCATAGAGTCAATATACATGAATGTTGGGTATTTGTAACTAGTTAGTTAAGACAGACTTGTACAAGATAGCTTCTACGCTATATCGCCCATTGTGATTGTTCGAATGATCTAAATATCCAGAGCCCTGGGAAACATGACTTAGATGTTTGCTTTAGGGTAGCTCCCTTGGAAAGAGGAAACATTCTAGGAGTCATGGATCATTGGATTAGAGGTCTAAGAATGGTAGATGTCTTTTAGAGAGGTGTTAGTATACTCTTCCTCTCTAAATATACAGTGAGGCGTAGAGGGGTATTTTAGTCATTACACCTGTAGGTCAGAGACTTTGCTAATGTAGTATTGTCTTTCTTATGGTGATATTAGAAAATATTTAAAATGTAAAATACAGCTATTTCTATAACAAGAGTATTTTAGTCATTTTAGTAGCCAAGATGATGTGTCTTTTAGTCCTTGGAATAGCTCATAAGTCCTGATGGTTTTGGGTTGAGGGATTGGTCTTGTATTAAATTGATTTTATTTTATTCGAGTAACCTGGTTTATTTATTGGGTTAGAATAAAATAAAAGGTCCAAAAAGAAAGAATTATATATTGGCCCATTTGGGTTATTTAATTAATTTAATTATTGAACTTGTATTAGTCTAGGAATAATTAAATTAAATTAAAGGCTAAACGCAATGAATTGGGCCATGGCTTGAGGTCTATATTGGTCCATTGAGTTATTTAATTAATTTAATTATTGGGCTTGTATTAGTCCAGGAATAATTAAATTAAATTAAAGGCTTAACCCAATGAACTGGGCCATAGGTCTATAGGCTTGTTAAATGACTTAATATGACATGGGCCCTAGGGCTTTTGTTTGATTTTTGAATGCCCGAATAATAACCTATTATCAAGGCAGTAGGGATTCAATAGAACAGAAGAGTCTTTCACAGAATGTTATTGGTTTTTCCCTCAAGCCTCTCTTCTTCTGCTCTCGTGTGTGTGTTCTCTGTGCTTTTTCAATAGCAAGAACAGAGATGCGAAACCTATCTGATTAATGCTTGATAGCATCCAGTCAGAATAGGAAGATCATCCATTTCATCCATAGCTTTCAGCAGGCTTTTAGGTGCAGTTATATTCCAAAAGACAAGAAGGTTGCATTGATACCTAGAAGAAGCCGACGGCTTGTGGGACAACAGTCTGAAGAATTAATCTCAGAACCAGGAGTGGTTCAGACCGAGGCACCGGCACCCCCAAGACCAGTGCAAAAACGCAAAGGTATATAGCTTTTCTGTGCTGCTCTGTTTTTGGTTTTGTTCTGTGACATGCTTCGTGTCTTCGTTTTTGCCATGTTTACATTCAAAAACTTAGTGATGATATAGAGTGTGGGCGATAAGCTTATCTTTAGTTTCGTGGCAATTCCTATTTATTCATTCATTCATTTGTATTGTATGTTGTATTATAGAAATTTTCAATATTTATTGAATTTTTCAATAAAAAGGCAAATAGGAGCAAGAGGTAGGTTACTTAATGCACCTACTGAAGTGATGAGAAAAAAAGGCTCTAGGAAAGCAAAAGGCATGCCTTGTGACGAAAAATAATGTGTGATGAAAAAGAAAAGAAAAGAAAAACAAGAAAAAAAAAAATGCAAGGGCTGCAAAAGAGAACTTAAGTTAAAATCACTATAAATGCATTCCCTTTGTAGAAAGAAAAATGAGAGGCTCCTCCTTTACCAATTCAAATTGAGTTGCATTGTTATATCAAAGTGTAAGGTCTTGTTGTATTGTAATGTAACATTTGTAATGTATGTACTAGGGGTAAGTCACGAGATTTGAATGAGACATTTGATCCTATCTCTGATGAATCACTTTATTTAAATTATTGATTGGAGATATTGAGTGAATCACATTTATTTGGCATAAACTTGTTTAATTTTTACTTTGAGGTTCTTGGTTGTGTCTAACTTAATACTCCACCTGTTTCATAATATAAGTCATTTTAGACTTATGCACTGGAATTAAGGGTCTATAAAATTCAAACAATTTTAAAACTAAACTTTCAAAAACACCATAATTAAGTCTTTGTCTACTTTGATAATTGGAGAGAGTTGGATCATAATTAGTGGAAAGAGAGAGATTGTAGGGAGGGGTAGAGTTGAAAAAAAGTAATAAATTTTTATAGAACTTTGTAAAACGACTTATAGTGTGAAAAAAATTTCAAATCTAAAGCGACTTATATTGTGAAACAGAAGTAATATAAGAGTATACATGGGATTAACTTGGATAGATTGCTATTGAGATGAATTCTAAGTAGAGGAAGAGAAAATCTCTTTACCATTTTGACCGTATTTCATATACGCTAATTTGTTATTGTAAACTCACCTAGAATGCTATATAGATTATTTTTCATTATACTTGTGAATTAGTTATTCTTTGTCCTTAGGAATAAATGTATATTTTTCTTAATTTGTACACTAGGTAACTTGTGAATAAATATAAGGTGTTAGATTTTTATATTTGTCAATTCTTTGCTTGTAAATAAGTGTAGTTTGCTTGATGACAAACAAAGGTTTAAGTGTGGGGGTGTGTGATGAGGCTTCATCATATATACATTTTCTATTATTTTTGTGCTTTAATTAAGATAAATTCTTAAATAATTTACTACTCAACATAGCTTTTTTATCTTGTTTTTGCTAGGACATAGGAAATATTAATTAAAGATAAAAAGGAAGCAAAAGAGAAGAAGAAGGAAAAAGAAAATACAATAAATAGAGATTGAAGAAATGAAGGAAGCCGTGTGCATTTGCCCAGTGAACAGGCAAACTAGGGAACCTTAAGTTCTCTTGGCCGCTAGCTATTCTTCAGTTGTGCATAATTTCCAGAACCTAGGCAGCCAAGGGAACCTTAGCATATGTTGTTGTATAACGTCCAGAAAACTGGCGGCTAAGGGAACCATAAGTTCCTTAGGCCGCCTAGCATTTGTGTATGGTATATAGTCTAGAATTCTGGTGGCCTAGGGAAATCTAACTTCCCCAGGCCACCCAGTTGTGTGCTTGTATGTATGCATTAGTTTTAGGTGGTGGCCTATGGAGCTTTCACTTCCCTAGGCCGCCTGGTTTTTTTGTATACATATAGCTTTTTCGGCTGGCAGCATAGGGAAGTCTAGCTTCCCTTAGCCGCCTGGTTAGGATTGTCTATTCGGTTTATGATTTGCTTTTTGGTTTAAAATTTTGATTTTTTTTAGTTTTTCATTTTTTTACCACAACCAAACTGAACTGAATATCTAAGAAAACCGAAACAATCGAACTAAAATTATTTTTGTTCGGTTTTGGTTTGGTTCGGTTTAAATTGAAATTTAGATAGGCCCATTAAAGATCCAATAGTCTTGAGACTGCCCATTAAGTATTAGCCAAATATACAATTAAATCCATGATTCCATATAAGCAAGCAAAGTCTAACTTCCACTAAAGTCCAAATATAATATAAAGCCCAAATATTTTTAAATTGGCCTAATACACATATGATATTTTCAATCCAAGTGAGTGACTACTGCACTGGCCACCTGCATGGCTGCACCTAATACTTGTACAATTACACTTAAATAGGCTAAAGTATTGGCATCAATAGAACATCATACATCAACTTTCTAAACAATGTTTAGAGTTCAGGCAATTTAAAACACTAATACAAACTCAAATTCAAATCTAAATCCCCTCCAACATAGAATTTAAGTCCATACAAATATACAACAAGCAAGAAAGGTCCAACTTCTATTAAAACCCAAATGCAATGTAAATAAAAACCAAAACACATGATATATCATATATATTATATCCAATCCAACCAATAGCCTACACACCGATTTATCCAACTCAACAGCCATACCCATACAGTCATGATTAGTCATAATACAGTCATACAAAGCTCATATCTAATCCAACTAAACCAACCAACAGCCTACTCATATCTATGCCATTACATAATACAATTATATAGTCACTCAACTCAACAACCTGCGCCCTAATTTATCTAATATTCAACAATCTTTAAGATATCATCAACAATCAACATTCACTTCAAAGTTCAGAATCTTCAGACAATTTAAAGCATTATTACAAACTCAAATTCAAATCCAACTCCAATCTAACATGCAATTTAAGACTAACTAAAACCCAAATATTTTAAAGATTTATGGGCCAATACACATTTATCCAATCCAAATTCCAATAGGACCAATACTATTACATAAGCAAGCATCAAGATAGCATAAAACATAGGGGGAAAAAAACTTTCTAGTAGCAACTCTAAGTCTCCAACTTCACAATTCACAGTAGATGATTTCTCCCAGAAGACTGCAGAAGATAGCAAACATGTCATAATCTGATTTTGAGGCAAAACAAGAGGCAAAACAAGAGGAATAGCAAAAGGTAAACATGTAGAGATAAATAGAAATAGTAGAGCCACAATTAATTCACAAGAGGCAAAATAATATTGAAGAAAATATCATAATCTTCTTTTGACCAAACATATCCAAGAGAAATATCAAATAACAACAAGAGGTACTTCTTTTAACCAACCAACACAACCACCCATGTCCAATAGAATAGCTATAGTATGTACATCATGTACTAATTTTAACCAAACAGAGCAACAACAAAACGAGGTACTGCTTGGGTGTTTGCATTATAACAATCACCACCAAACAGAGCAACATCAAAACAGAAAACTAGGTATTGCTTAAGCCAATGAAAACAAATAATACACAAATACATAAGTAAACTTTTTCATACCATATCATATCAGATCACAACAATTTGCATTTCTTCACATGCATTTTTCTTTTTGATCATCATAAGAAAATAGCTAAAAAGATGAGTTTGAGAAGATGTACCATTTAGTCTACCTGGAAGAGTATCATACTAACAGTTTAACCCTGCAAAATGAAAAGAATAAATTAAAACATTCAGAATTTTAGATCACATATTATAGCATAATTGAAGTTCCTAGGAGATAAATTTGTCTAAAAATATGATATTTAGGCTTAATTTTAAAGAAAAATAGCTTATTTGAATTCTCAATGGCTTAAATTTTCTTCAAAGATAAAAAATGGTTGATTCATGACCACTTTTTGCAAATTCTACAAAAAGAAATTAAAGAAAAAAAGTTAGAAATCAGATTAAGATATAAATAAATATATATTTACAAGCATTAAAAAGGTAAAATAAAACATGAAAAATAGATTATCATTATCCATTTTTTCTAGAATATAAATGTCTTCTTCAATATTAATATGTTTTGCTTCATTGCGCAACTAATCTTTGGCACACATGGAGTCAAAGAACATCTAAATGTTTCAAGAACACAATCTCCCACGCAAAAAGTTGACTCGGGAGCAATTGTAGAAATTGGAGCAACCATTATATCACAAGCCATTTGAGCAACTATAGGAAATCTTGGAGCATTAAGCTTCTACCACTTCAGGATATCAAATTCATCTTCATCTTTTTCTCATTCTTCACTAAAAAATTTATCCAATTCATTTTTTGTATCAACCCATCAACCCTCATTAAGAAACATATCATACTCACGCCTAGTGTCTACTTCTAAATTTCGCCTTTTTATTGATAGCTTAACTGAAACTTGTGAATGTTGACTTGAAATTGAACTAGAAGATCCACTTGGTGATGGAAGTGGTGAGCTATAACTTACTTCAGAACCATTCAACCTCCTGTATTCCTCAAATATCTCATAAATACCTTCCTTCACCTTATCCATAAAATCAATATTATCTGGATATATTTTTTGAATCACCCACCCAACATAATGCAATTTAAATCGGGGATCAAGAATAACTGCATAAAACATAATTAAATTCATTTTTTCATGATTCCCCCAATACTTATTGTATTTATTTCTCATTCTCTTTGCCATTTCACTCAACTCACCATCATTACTGAATTCCCATATATTTAATAATTTAACCACATCACTAAGTTCATGAAGTACTTAATTTGAAGTCACATATAATGAGCTAGAAATTCACAATGTAAGTTCATAAAAGTGATCCAAAAACTTCACAAAACATGAAATATTACCCCAAGCTTCCTCACTAGGCAGCCCACTATGATCAACGAGTAGGTCAAATTTAAAATATGGATCTAAATTTTCAAATCTTTCAAAGGCTTTTGGAAGATGATAGAGGCTAAAATCATTATTATTTTTCTAGTTATTTGAGGTTGTTTTGAGATACTTTTGTTGTAATAACTAGACATATTCCTTTCTATTTAATATTTTACTTGTAAAAAATATTTTTGGCAAATATGTGTATATTTGACTTAAAATTGAGCAGAATGTAAACAATTCCAAAATGAACCTAACGCCAGGCCCAAGCCAATAGCCCAGGCGTTGGGTCCATTCTGGTCCAGCAGAGAAATACAAGTAGCTTTTAGTACAAAAACATAACAGACTTGGTGTCAGGTCAGGCAAGTGTACTTAGCGCCGGGTCCATTCTGACTGCCGAGGAGAAAAGACCAAAAGCAGAACAAAAATAGGGGAAGAACAGAACAGACCTGGTGCCAAGTGGGTCGAAGATACCTGGTGCCAGGTACACTCTGGAGGCAAAAATCCTGTACACGAATTTGGTATTTTCTAAAAAATTTTGGTATTTTCTGAATTTTACTCGGACTAGACTTCTCAAGCAACAAATTTTGGTATTAAGAAGATTTATAAATACAAGAAAAACATAAGAGAAATGTGTGATTTGAAGGATCCAAGCTAGCTACTCAATCACCACTCAAAGGAGCATTGTTCAAAGAAGGTTTTCAAGAGAAGAAGAATGGCTTGTCTATGCGTTTTATCTTTTATCCTTTGTTTACTTTTCTTTAATAATGATGTATTATAATTGGATATTATTTTGGAGATTATTATTTTGAGTTAATTGAATTTTTTTATCAATCTATTATTATCTTTGGTATTTGATTACTTGTTATCATTTGTTATTGATGCGAGTTCTTCTAATTAACTTGGGAAACGATATTAGAAGTTTATTGCATTTATTTCATATTTGTCAAATCTTAATGGATTTGGGAAGCGAAGTTAAGATTAAATGACTAAAGTGATCAAAAGATTAGTTGATTTCACCTCAAGCAAAGGGTCATTAGCTAATTTCATGTTTATGAGGTATAAGTTTAATGCATCTTTTGGTTGCTTTGGTTTGATTGAGAAATCTACTAAATTAATCAAATGATAGTAATTCTATGGATTGGGAAAGAAGTGGAATCTACATAAGTAAGTTCATGTCTTGAAAAACGATTGAATTTTACTTTATATTCCTTCATGATACCAAGATGACAATTGATTATGATGAATGCTAATTGATTCAATCTTGTGTTTTTAAGATAATTGTCTAGTTATATGAAATTGCATCCTTGAGTTATATTTATTTTAATCTTTATTTATTTTTTAGTCTTTTCTTATTTTATTAGCTAAACAATAAAGATTTGGGTAAAGTAAGGTGGGAGCCTAAGTTTTCATGGATTCGATACTTGCTATGCCTTATACTATACGATGAGTATACTTACTTGTATGTGTGGTTTTAGTGGTTGACATTTTAATTAAAGCTTGATTGATTGTGTAATTTGTTAGTAATATTTTCTACATTAAAAAACATGCATCACAAGACTCAAAGATGTATCTAAACATCAAATAAGTCGAGTTCCATCTAGTGGGAACATCCAAGCATAATTAGCTCTTGCTTTCTATCTTTTTTGTTTCAACACACTCCTTAAACTTTTTCAACCTACTGGGTGACTGCCTTATATATCTAATAGCTACTCGAACACGACTAAAGGAATGAGAAATCTCTTTCAAACCATCACTCACAACAAGATTTATTATGTGTGCTATACACCTTACACAAAGATACTTACCCCCAAGTAAATTAGTACTCCAATTAGAGATTTTTTTTTCCAAATAACTAACTGCAACATCATTAGAGCTCGCATTATCAACAGTAATTGAAAAAACATTTTCAATCCCCCAATCAAGCAAGCATTTTTCCACCCATTTTCCAATCGCTTCACCTTTATAACTATCTATTGGACAAAAATTTAGAATCTTTTTATGCAATACCCAATCATCATCTATGAAATGAGCAGTGAGACACATGTAATTAATTTGTTGTTTAGAAGTCCATGAGTCAGTGGTAAGATAGATTCTCTTAGATGAATATCTCAAGAAGCTCCTCAATTTTGTTTTTTCTTCCAAATATATATCATAACAATCTCTTGTAAAGGTAGTTCTAGAAGGAATTTGGAAAGATGAGCAAGCAACAGATATGAAATGTCTAAATCCTTCTTTTTCAACAAATAAAAATGACTGCTCATCCATAATAATCATATATGCACACGCCTTTTTAGTATCATTTTGATTAAACCTCCAAGTAACAATAGAATTGCCTTTACCACTACGTGTAAATGAGTGAGAGTGTGGTTGTTGTTTTAGTTGGGTTTCATGAGGTTCATTGTTGTATGGGTTTTTCAAATAGCCTTTTATGTGGTTTTTCAGTGAAGTGGTACCATTTTTGGAAGGATTAGCAGCATAAGAAAGATCGCAATAATTGCACCGTGCTTTTTTTTTTCTCCATCCTTAGTTGTATATTTGGTATATTTGGTAAAATGGGACCATACAATTGATCGAGGCATCATTTTCTTTCTTTTCTTGGAATGTTGTTGGTTATTATTTGAAGTGTTAGATCATTCATGACTTGGTGAGTCATCTTGTGAATTGCTCCTTGTGTTTATAGGGGTACTGTTTGCTTGATCTGATATCCTATAAAATAAATAATACTAGTCCTTGTCAAATTAGGCAAATTAACAAGTTTTTGTCAAATTCCTCTTTGTTCATATCTAAGAACACTAGAATATAAAAGTATGGGCTTCCACAAACACTATAATGATTAAATTGATGAACTAGATATTTAGGTTGATGGTTTAATGATAATTAATAATGAGAGATGCTGATTATTATTTTGCAGCTTTTTATTAACTTGTTCTGCAAATTACCAAGTTGAGACTTACCTTTCTAGATGTTTTTCTAATTTAAATCAAAGGTTATGCATTGTTCGGAACATTTATCTCCTAAATAATAGATTTTTTATGTTAAAATAGATTTAAAAATACACAAGTAAATGAATTCAATTGTTCCTAAATAACAATTACATGTGCTTATTCTTAGGAGCATAGAAGTTGGTGAGAGTTGTGCTTTGGTGAAGCAAACAAGTGATGAAATGAGAAGAATTGCCACAAAGTAGTTGCTAAGTGAAGCCATTGCAAAGAGGGCTATGGTTTAGAACAACAAAGTAATACAAATTCTAGAACTAATCTTCACTTGGGACATATAGGATAGCATGCATAAAGTCCTTCTATATATAGAAGTAAAGGAGAATATGATATGAGATTTAGGAGAGAGAATAGATTCCCATTTACATGTCATTTTTCAAACAAGCAAGGTCAATTGTAATATTTAAGTAAAATATATAAATATTATAATTAAATATGCAAATAAAATGCTAATTTAGTAAGTAAATCGAACTTAGGATGTTTTAATACATTGTTTGTAACATCAATGATATCTATTAAATTTCTTTAATCCAATATAGTATTTCATGTAGAATAATATTATCGGTGTAATAATCGGTACATTAGAGAATACACTAAAAGATATATGACCAAGAAACCAATTCTAATTATACACTCAGATTTTGATTGTGCAATAAAGTTTATATTATCTAACTGATATTGACAATTAAAAAAAAAAAAACCAAAAATATGTGTTCCAAAAGTGCAAGAAGGGCTATTTTTAAATTTGTTATTTAGGAACAATTATGAATTTTGAAATCTATTATTTAAGCCATTTATCTCCTAAATAACAGATTTTTGGCTATACTTAAATTTAAATCAAAGGTTAAAACAATTTGTTCCTCTACATAGAAATGAATTCAATGACTGGCTTTATCAATCTATAGCAACGGCAAAGCATTACATGTGCTTAATGTTGCCATTGCCAGATAGGATTAGTTCTACATCTACGGCGCAAGAAATTGGCTCAAAATTTTCCCTTCAATTATTGCATTCAAGTCCCAACTACTGTTTAAATTCAAGTCCCAACTAGTCAACCACGAATTAAGATAATCACATATGATTTCTCATGATATTACCCACAAGCATATCATCTATTAGACTCTTATGAAGATGTAAATAGAAAAAAGTATCAAATATGTCATATGAAATGGAGGAGAAAATGCACACCTAAAATCATCAAATCTGTTATATAAGATAAAGCTGCAAAGCCTGCAGTAAATATTACCTCCAAAATGATAAAAGGGCGGCGCCGGCATTGGTAGAAGCTTACGGTCACATCACGACGCAGAGGAGATGGCGAGGCTCAGGCAATAATGACACAGAGGAGATGGGGAAGCTAAGGAGGGGAAGGATTAAAGGATCTAAGGGTTGAGCCGATTGACTGAGTCACTGACACCTGATGGGTTGGCAGAAGCTTACAGTCAGTGGGTCATGACATAGAAGAGATGGCAAGGCAATAACGAAACAAAGGAGATAGAGGAGCCAATGAGGAAGAGATGGGGTTAACTGAGTCACTGACGGCAGTGGGTTGTAAACAATGTAGAGCAATGGAGGAGGAGAGTTGAAGAGGAGAAAGGAAGGAAGACTACAGTGGACGCGGCGGCTGAGTGGAGTGGCTAGGGCTTCCAAATTCCAATGACAGTGTCCGAAATGGGTGTAATTGTGTCTTGTGTTGTGTGTGGCCACATTTGGGTCTTGGAGTGGGGTGGGGTAGTGGGGTTCGGCTGAGGGATGGGCTTGGGAGGTAGGGTAGTAATTTTTTATTAAATTATTTAAACAATAAATAATATATACGATATTTCTAATTTTCAATTTTACTAAATTTTATCTCAATTGAACCGAATTATTCAAGAAAAAATGGCATTGAACCAAACCAAATCGAAAAGCTTAAAAACCGAACCCAATTCTTAAATTCGGTTCGGTTCAATTCAGAAGTTTGGATAAAACCGAATAATGCACACCCCTACGCCTGGTAGCATTCTTTACTGTGCTAAGCTAGGTACCTGGTGGTCTAGGGAAGTTCCACTTCTCTGGGCCGCCCACTTGCGTAGATTCGCACATTTTTGCAATTTTTTTCTAGTTTTCTTCATTGTACAATATATAAAACACTGTTATAAGTCCTAGAAAACACATCCTTGGTTGGCTAGCAACAAGAGATCCCTTAGAGAGCTAAAAAAATACACCATGAAATGGAGGAGTTTGGGAAAGTAAAGAGAAGAAGAAGGGGTTGTAGAAGGAAATTCATGGAAGAAGTAGTTCGAGATCATGTCTATGAGTGAAGTTCTTCTTTTTTATTTGTATTACACTTTAATAATGTTGAAATTATATGTTTTTAATTGTATTTGAGGGATGAACCCTAACTTATGTTCTTGTGTTGAGTTATTATTATGATTTATTGAATTTCTATTCTTGCATTTGACTACTTGAGCATTATTGTGTTGTTTCGATTGTTTGGGTTTGGTTGATTTGTTCAATTAATTTGTTCTATTAATGAATTCGATAGATGGGATTAGGAGTTGAACACCAAATTAATTGGTCCAAATGTTTGTTTTTATTTGATTAACTCGAGAGAGAGATTGAAGGATTAGAATTTAGTAGTTAATGGGTTTTCAATAGTGCCTCGAGATAGGACTATTGTGGCTTCCGAGTAACTTTTGGGTGATAAGTGAGTGTAATGCTTCCTTGGGTTAGGTTGATTAGGTGGAGATAAAAAATAATTGAGCCTTAGTAAAGAAATCTCATAAATCATGAAAGAGTGAGGTTTATTCTTGAAAACTCATACTATTAAATAAGTGGTTGATGGGAAAGGGGATCCTATTATAGAGAATGTTTTATAATAGGAATATTATACCTTACTGGGTTCACAAAATGAATGGAGAGGGGAAAGGATATTTACTTCTATCGGGAAAAGTAAATCTCAATTACTTGCTCTTGTTTATTTGGGATAGAAAGAAAATAAAGAAAATTTTTTATTGTATTAAATTTACTATTTTATTCATTATATTCATTATTTAACCATTGAAAAGTGTTAAAGAAATTATATATTTGTCTTTTTAACCTTATTTATTTTCCAATCCCTCCAAAATTGAAAAGAAACATTTATTTATGTGAATGAGGAGCTATTGACTACTTTTTCTTCCAATTTACTTCTCTTCCACATTTACCTCTAATTAAATATGAATTTTTTATCATTTATTTTTTATTCTCAAATACTTCGACCTTTTTACTCTAACCAAACATAGGCTTAGAGAAATTGTCATAGAAAACGGATTCGAAAGGGTAACCGATGTCACCAATATGCAACACTTAGATTTTTCCCCCAAATAGCACAAAAGAAAAATGCATGAGTTTACCACTAAAATCAACCACTTATTTCATAAATTTCTAAAAACTATAAACATACTTATATTATTTTGAAATTTTATTAAAATAGTAAAATAGTCCTTAAACTGTTTTCAAAATAAGATCTTTATCCTTAAACTTTTATTCTAATTTATAAGATCTTTAAATTATTTACTATTATTAATCTAAACACATAGCTCTTTACCTTGGTTATTCTATATTTATCAACTGTTGGAATTGATAAAGAAAAAAAGAATGATTCTTGTGTTGGACATTGGCATGGATGATGAATGGGTGAATGAAGAAATTATTTTGTTGTATTCATCCATAAAAAATGAAAGAAGGAGATGTACCCACTTTACTATAGCAACTATTCCGTGTATATTGAATACATACACGAATTGTTGTATGGAATTCTATGCAAGTATTCAGTAAATATTGTTTAGAGTAATATGATCATTTAATGCCATATTCATAATCTTACTACTTACCTAGTCTATAAATAGGTACCTTCTATTCTATTTTTTACGAGAGAAAAATAAAGTTCAAACAATAAGAAAATTTTCTTATCTTTTTCTTATCTCTATATATGCGTTTGTTAGCCCTAAGGTCATTCTCCTGTGTTTTGACTTATGACAAATATTGATGAGGACCAACTTGTGTAATCTATATATGATAGGACATGTTTGACCTCAGTTCTGCCAAGGTGTGCAAATAAGATTGCTAAGCAACTCTTGAGCGATAGAATCCAAGAATGGGTAATCAACTAGAAGACCAAGCTTAAGAGATTGCATACCAAGAAATTCTTGTGAAAGAACCTTAGACTAGGAATCCTTGTTAAGGTATTATCTGGGTAAATTCATATGTCTTCTTTACCTTATAATTCAGTTGATTTCTACCTTGAAGCACACAAACAAAAAGATTTCAAAGTTTTAAGTCTTCAGAATTTTGGATTGAGTAGTTTGGATAACTCTGCATCCAAAAGCTTCGTCTAAAATTCTGTGAACAGTGTCAAATCGATTCTGCTTAAAAAAGTGCCATTTTGGACTTACTTTTTGGATGCACCTGTTGGGAATATGCCCTCTTAGACTAATTTTCTATGGGAATAGTTGTCTGCAAATTTTCACAGAGTGTTCTGTGAAATTTGGTTTAGTGGATTTGATCGTGTAAACCCAATTTAAATGGGTATAGGCGGTTGTTGTTTTGGTTTAGATGAGTTTTTGTAATGAAAAATGTCCAAAGAAGCAAAAGGAAGCGATTTGCAGAAGAAATCGCAGAGAAACAGACGCAGAACTCATTTTGGAGAAGAAGAACTGTTCATAAGCCGTTGGAGCTGACCCGAGCCGTGCGCCGAGCCTCCACTGTTCCTGTGTCACGAGCCGCATCCTTCTAGCCACTGGAGCCGAGCAGTGATTGTAGCAAATTAAGCCGATGAATTGCAGAATTGAAATGCAATTGCGCGGGATGAATTTGGGTTATGCACGGGTTATCGGGGCCGCACGCGAGGCACGCGCGTGGGTGGGCTTCCGGTGCGGGTCACGGAGCGTGGCGGCATCTCGGGTCGAGCCCACGCGATCCAGTGCTGCTGGTTCACCGCGGCCTCGGTGGACCGCGGGCCAAATGGGCCCAGATCTGGTGCGGCCGGTGCAGTGGACTGCCAGTAAAAAAATATTTTTTTAAATATTTTTTATTTGGGTCCTATACCAGGCGAAGTTAATATTTTTGCAATAGTTTATATTCTTAGAATATATTTGCATGAAAAATATTAGTAAAGGATTTTAGGATTAAACAAGATAATTAATTAATTAATTAATGTGTTTAATTCTATTATTTGGGCACATAGGTTTAAAAATAGAAAAGCATGAAAACGTTTACTATTTTTTGGTATGCTATTTATTTTGTGTACCTATGTGCGCGGTTTCTCAAAGACTAAAGTCTTTGGGAATATCTATGCAAGGAAAACATTTTTCTTTAAAAAAATTAAATGGTTATTTTAACTTGAACAAAAATTAATCCTTGGCTATTTTCTTAAAGGATTTAATCCTTGGCATAGAAAATATATTGGATTTAGATATTTTTGTAAGTTAAAATAGAAAGCCATTTTATTTTATTTTGCACAAGAAAAATTGTTTTGTTAAATAAAATTGAGACAAAAGTCTCGGACTCGATTTTTCAGAAATGGTGGAAGGTTCTTTTAGTCCTTTGGCCATTATTCTCCGTGAGAATATGTTAACGGGACCAAACTATGTGGACTACAAGAGAAACCGAGACATAATACTGACAGCCGAGGAGTATAAGTATGTCCTTTACGTGACCTGCCCTGTGATCGGGGAAGGTTCCACCGACAAAGAGCGAGAGGCTGAGAAAGTATGGAAGAAGGCTAATGAAGTGGCACGTTACTATATACTAGCCTCCATGTCTAACATGCTCCAGTCTAAACACGAGCACATGGCTTCAACGTATGGCATTAGTCATTCATTGGCCATTATATTCGCGGATAAGAGTCGGCCCACAAGGCAGGAGGTTCTTCGAACTATAATAAACTCTAAGATGGCTGAGGAAGCATCAGTCATGGAACATATGCTTAAGTTGATTGCTGCTTTCGAGGAGACGAAAATCTTAGGGGCTATTAGTGACCCCGAGAGCCAAGTGGACATGGTTCTCAAATCTCTACTAGATTCCTTTACTCAGTTCAAACTAAGTTAAATATGAGTTTAACTGAGTTGATGAAGGAACTCCAGATGGCAGAGAAGGTCATGAAGCCACATTCAATGGCCATGATTGCTAAGTCTTCTTCCTCAAGAACAGGGTCTAAGCCCAGAAAGTTCAAAAAGGAAGAAGGGAACGCAGTGGCCCAGCCCAAGACCCAGCCCAAAGATAAAGCAAAGGGTAAGTGCTTCATATATGGGAAGAAGGGACATTGGAAAAAGGAGTGTCTAGATCTTCAATCCAAGAAAAACCCTACATGTAATGTTCTCTATCTAGAGTCTATATCAATGGTTGGATCAACTTTCACTTGGATTGTTGATTCAAGAGCCACTGATCATATCTGTAACTCCTTCTAGGGGTTTAGAAAGATAAGAAGACTCAAGAAGAGTGAACATGGATTATATGTAGAAATGGAGCACAAGTCTGGGCCCTTCAGTGGGAGAACTGGATCTTGTTTTGATTGTAATAATAAAGTGGTTTTAATAGATATTTTATATGTACCTGGTTTTTGTCAGAATTTGATTTTAGTTGCAAAACTTATAAATCAAGGATATTCTGAATATTTTCATTCTGGTATTTCTATCAGTAGAAATGGAGAAATATTATGTATTGGGCACATGTATGGAAATCTATTCTATTTAAACCCTATTAACAATCAATCAAATAACGCTCAATTTGAACCTTTAACTGAGAAGAGAAAGACCAATGTCAATGACTCAAATCTTTGGCATCTGAGGTTGGGTCACATCCACTCAACCAGGATTCAAAGGCTAATCCATGATGGGCCTTTGGGCTCATTGAGATTGGAAAATTGGCCTCAGTATGAATCTAGCCTAGTGGGAAAGATGACCAAATGGTCTTTTATCCCAAAGGCGGATAGAGCCAAGGGGGGTACTGAGTCTTGTTCACACTGATGTGTGTAGTCCATTGTCTACACTAGCTAGAGTGAGGTTTTTGGGTTCTTCATCACTTTCACGGATGATTGTACAAGGTTTGGTTACGTTTACCTAATGAGACGCAAGTCTAACTCTTTTGACAAGTTCAAAGAGTTTAAGACAGGTAAATTAATCAAGACCTTATGATCGGATCGTGGTGGAGAGTACCTCCTAGGTGAATTCAATGACTACATGGTACATCATGGGATAGTATCCCAGCTCTCTGCGCCGGGGACACCCCAGCAGAACGAAGTAGCTGAGATAAGGAATATGATATTGATGGAAATGGTCAGAAGTATGATGTCTCATGCTACTCTTCCAGTATCTTTTTGGAGATATGCCCTAGAAACAATGGCATACATTCTGAATTTGATGCTTTCCATGTCAGTACCTAGGACTCCCTATGAGATATGGTCTGGGCGTAAGCCAAAGTCTAAATCATCTCAGGATATGGGGTTGTCCAGCTTATGTATTGATCAAGGGAGACAAGTTGGTACCAAGATCATAATTATCTATTTTGTTGGGTGTCCAAAAGGAACAAAATGTGGTTACTTTTATCATCCTAAGGAGCAGAAGGTACTGGTTTGCACTAATGCTAAATACTTAGAGGATGATCAAAGTACTTCCACAAAAGGTTCAACTAGATTGGAACTCAAGGAGAAGTTATCTTCGGAAGCAACTTCTTCTGACCCGATTGTGGAACAAGAAGAGGCACAGCCTCAAGAGCTTGTACATAAGGTGCCTCGTCGCAGTGGGAGAGTGTCTAGAGTTCCAGATAGATGGAATAGAGAAGCTTTTGAGCTGGTCTCTAACCATCAGGAACAAGACCCCACTATATATGAGGAGGCAATTGCTGATGCCGATGTAAATATATGGCATAAAGTAATGAAAGCCGAGATTAATTCTATATGTACTTTAATCAGGGTTGGGATCTTGTAACTTCACCTGAAGGGATAAAACCCATTGGGTGTAAGTGGGTGTGAAAGAAGAAGAGGGGAGTGGATGGGAAGGTGGAAACCTTCAAAGTTAGGCTTGTGGTAAAAGGGTATACTCAGAAAGAAGGGATCGATTATGAGGAAACCTTTTCCCCTGTAGCCATGCTTAAATCCATTCATATCCTCCTTGCCATCACATGTCACTATGACTACGAGATATGGCAAATGGATGTCAAGACAGCATTTTTGAATGACCATCTTAGCGAAGACATCTATATGTCCCAACCAGAAGGTTTTATTGTTGAAGGTCAGGAACATATAGTTTGCCAGTTTAAGAAGTCCATTTATGGATTTAAGCAAGCATCGAGAGCGTGGAACATTCTTTTTGATGAGATTGTAAAGTTTTATGGTTTTATTCAAAACGAGGATGAACCATGCGTGTACAAGAATCTTGAGAGGTTTAATGTGGTTTTTCTTATATGGTATGTGGATGACATTCTACTCATTGAAAATGATGAAGGGTCATCGTTATCTATAAAGGTTTGGCTAGTCAATTGAGTATGAAGGACTTGGGAGAAGCCAGCTACATTCTCAGGATTAGACTTCTTAGAAATAGAAAGTAGAGAATGTTAGGATTATCCTAAGTCGCATATATTGACAAGATGCTGACCAAGTATAGTATGGACTCATGCAAGAGAACTCTAAACCCTTGCAGATATGGGTTGTCTCTTTCTTCAAGAGACTGTCTTAAGTCTCAAGAAGAAAAGGACAGAATGAGTAGCATTCTCTACGCTTTGGCTGTGGGAAGTCTCATGTACGCCATGCTGTGTACTAAGCTAGATATCTGTTTTGCCGTAGGCTTAGTTAGCAGATATCAATCAAACCTTGGGGAGGTTAGTTGGCATTGAGGGAACCGAAAACAGAGAGCATGCACTGTACGTTAAAAATTTCACAGAGAAAAATAAAACCAAGCCTTAAAGGCTATACGGAAGCGTGAAGATCATACATTTGCGCTCCTTAACCTTTCTAGGTTAAGTAAGAGCGGATTGAACGACTGGAATCACCTAGCTTTGCCCACTTGAAGAAGCTTCCGATTGAACACCCGCTAGCCTTCTACTTCGCCTTATTTGCATTAACGCCAAGCTTTCCAGCTCTCGAAATATTCCTCAGCCTAACCTCTAGTCGGTGAACTCTATGGTGAAAAGGAACGGTCTCAATTCTCCTTAGTTCTCTTGCTATTGGTTAGCAAAGTCCCAAGGAGAAAACCAGAAGATGGAGACGTGAGAGAGCAGAGAGAGAGGAGACGTGAGTCTTTCTTTTGCTTAGGAGGATTAGGGTTTTCTTTTCCCAGATACTTGTTTATTAGTTAGCCAAAACTGAGTCTCTCATTATCTGATAAACATATCCCCGAGATTTCAAAACACCCGGATGTTATCCTGAGAATAAGTTTTGCCTAACCTTAAACTCTTCTTAACTGTATCTGGAAAAAACCCTAAGGTCCAAGCTATTGGGCCAGAAAAATATTTATTATTTTTCTTGGACCCAAAAGGCACAAAATAATAAACAATAATTATTTATTTCCTGGACTTATATAAATAACCCAATAAATAATTAATGAGCCCAAATGAACCAAAATAATTAATCTTTAATTATTTATTTCTTGGGCCTATATAAATAACCCAATAAATAATTAAACATTAATTATTTTCCCTAGTTTAAGCCCAGGTTAATTTCTTAATTATTCATACTGGACCTAGGCCCTGAATAATTAATTAACCAATTAAACTAGATAATTAATTTCTCTCAACTCCTATTTTAATTAATTAATTTATTTTATTCCAGTCCAATAATAAATTAGACTTCCTGAATAAAATTAAATAAAATCAAATAAAATAAAATCCTCTTCAACTGAGACCAATTTCTCAACCCAAAATTAGTTAGGACTTACGGGCTATTCCGAGGACCAAAAAGACACATCGCCTTGGCTGCTAAAATGACCAAAATACCCTTACTATATAAATAGCTGTATTTTGCATTTTAAATATTTCCTGATATCACCATAAGGAAATATTGACCCAAGGACAATGCTGCATTAGCAAAGTCTCCGACCTATATGTGAAATGACTAAAATACCCCTCTACATATCGCCGTACATTTAGAGAGGATGAAGTGTACTAACACCCCTCTAAATGACATCTACCATCCTTAGGCTTTTAGTCCAATGATCCACGACTTCTTGGAGTGTTTCCGCTTTCCAAGAGGGTTACCCTAAAGCAAACATCCAAGTCATGTTTCCCAGGGCCCTAGACATTTTAAACCATTCGGACAACCACAAGGGGCGATATAGTGTAGAAGCTATCTTGTATAAGTCTGTCTTAACTAACTAGTCACACATACCCAACATGCAAGTATATTGGCCCTACGATAGAACCTCAACTCTAGCAAATCAAAGTATATGCTCCCAGCTTCGCCAGACCACTAACTCATACTCAAGTCGTAGAGTACTAGTCCACGCTGTAGCGGTAGTAGTCTAGGTTTCTACCATATAGTACTTTGAGAAACCACTACTACAGGTCCTGTTCTACGTATTCGAAATATACTTATGTCATGAAGTGAGTGGACTACCCACTGGCTAAAGGTAAGCTATTCCCCATTTGGAATTCATAACATAATAAACTAAACATGATGAGATTCCCAATCTCATCAATAGGTTAAGAACAAAAGTTTATGTGTTAAATAACCCATGATCCATACCTTACTGTGAAAGGCCACCATTCACATGGATCACTTATTTAAATATAATGGGTTTGTTCCAAACGAAAATCGTGCACAAACAAAAAGTAATTTCACAAATAATTTCTGAAAATAAATTCTTTTATTAAAATATTCGATTTTACATTAGAAACCTAGTCTAAGAGGGCATACATTCCAACAATCTCCCACTTGCACTCTAAGACTAGGTAAGTCCATAGGTGCCCACCCTTATGGCGTCTAAGTGTTTCTTGAAGACTCTCTCAGCCAAAGGCTTGGCGAATGGATCTGTTAGATTGTTTTCTAAGGTAATATGTTCCACCACGATTTCCCGTCTCTATATGAAATCCCGGATCAGGTGGTACTTCCTCTCGATGTGTTTCCCTTCTTGTGGTTCCGAGGTTCCTTAGATTGTGATACTGCTCCAGTGTTGTCGCAATACATCACAATCGGCCTGTCCATATGTGGTACGACTCCAAGTTCTGAAAGGAACTTCCGGAGCCAAACTGCTTCCTTGGACGCCTCCGAAGCAGCCACATACTCAGCTCCCATGGTTGAGTCAGCAATACAAGACTGCTTGATACTCCTCCATGGAATTGCTCCTCCGGACAAGGTGAAGACATATCCACTAGTAGATTTTCTCTCATCCTTATCCACCTGGAAGTCTGAGTCTGTGTATCCTGTAGGAACCAAATCATCGACCACGTAAACCGAAGCATATAATCTCTCGTTCCCTTGAGGTACTTGAGAATATGCTTTACAACTTGCCAATGAACCTCCCCTGGGTTTGACTGATATCTGCTAACTAAGCCCACGACAAAGCAGATATCTGGCCTAGTACACAGCATGGCGTACATGAGACTTCCTACAGCTGAAGCGTAGGGAATCCTACTCATTCTGTCATTTTCTTCTTGAGACTTAGGACAGTCCTTCGAAGAAAATGACAACCCATGTCTGCAAGGGATTAGAGCTCCCTTGCATAAGTCCATGCTGTACTTGGCCAGCATCTTGTCAATGTATGTCGCTTGGGATAACCCTAACATTCTCTGCTTCCTATTTCTAAGAAGCCTAATCCCGAGAATGTAGCTGGCTTCTCCCAAGTCCTTCATACTGAATTGACTAGACAGCCAAACCTTTGTAGATGACAATGTCCCTACATCATTTCCAATGAGTAGAATGTCATCTACATACAGAACAAGAAAAACCACATTAATGCCTCCAAGTTTCCTGTACACGCATGGTTCATCTTCGTTTTGAATAAAACCATAAGACTTTACAGTCTCATCAAAACGAATGTTCCATGCTCTCGACGCCTGCTTAAGTCCATAAATGGACTTCTTAAGCTTGCAAACCATATGTTCCTGGCCTTCAGCAATGAAGCCTTCCGGTTGGGACATATAGATGTCTTCGCTAAGATGGCCATTTATAAATGCCGTCTTGACATCCATTTGCCATATCTTGTAGTCATAGTAACATGCGATGGCAAGGAGGATGTGGATGGATTTAAGCATGGCTACCGGGGAAAAGGTTTTCTCATAGTCGATGCATTCTTTCTGAGTATACCCTTTCACCACAAGCCTAGCTTTGAAGGTTTCCACCTTCCCATCCGCTCCTCTCTTCCTCTTGTATACCCACTTGTACCCAATGGGTTTTATCCCTTCAGGTGAAGCTACAAGATCCCAAACCTGATTGAGGTACATAGACTCAATCTCGACTTTCATTACTTCATGCCATAGATTTGCATCGGCATCAGCAATAGCCTCCTCGTATCTAGTGGGGTCTTGTTCCTGATGGTCAGAGACCAGCTCAAAGGCTTCTCCTGTCCATTTATCCAGAACCCTAGACACTCTCCTACTACGACGAGGCTCCATTTGATCAGGCTCTTGAGGCTGTGCCTCTTTTTGTTCCAGAATCGGGTCAGAAGAAGTTGATTCCGTAGATAATTTCTCCTGAAGTTCCAACCTCGTTGAACCTTTAGTGGAAGTAATTTGATCATCTTCTAAGTATCTAGCATTGGTACTGACTAGTACCTTTTGCTCCTTAGGATGATAAAAGTAGACTCCTTTTGTCCCTTTTGGATACCCAACAAAATAGCATAATTCTGATCTTGGTTCCAACTTGTCTCCCTTGATCAGTACATAAGTTGGACATCCCCAAATCCTGAGATGATTTAGACTTGGCTTATGCCCAGTCCACATCTCATAGGGAGTCCTAGGTACTGACTTGGAAGGCACTAAGTTTAGAATATATGCCGCTGTCTCCAGGGCATATCCCCAAAAGGACACTGGAAGAGTAACATGAGACATCATGCTTCGGACCATTTCCATCAACGTCCTATTCCTTCTCTCAGCTACTCCATTCTGCTGGGGTGTTCCCGGCGCAGAGAGCTGGAATACTATCCCATGATGTACCATGTAGTCCTTGAATTCACCTAGGAGGTACTCTCCACCACGATCCGATCGTAAGGTTTTGATTAATTTACCTGTTCGACGCTCCACTTCAGCCTTAAACTCCTTGAACTTGTCAAAAGAGTCAGACTTGCGTCTCATCAGGTCAATATAACCATACCTCGTACAATTATCCGTGAATGTGATGAAGTACTCAAAACCTCCCCTAGCTGGTGCAGACAACGGACCACACACATCAGTGTGAACAAGACTCAACACCTCCTTGGCTCTATCTGCCTTTGGTGTAAATGACCTCTTGGTCATCTTTCCCATCAGACAGGATTCACACTGAGGCCAACTTTCCAATCTCAATGAGCCCAAAGGCCCATCATGGATTAGCCTCTGAATCCTGGTTGAGTTAATATGACCCAACCTTAGATGCCAAAGGTATGAATCATTGATATTGGTCTTTCTCTTCTTAGTTAAAGGTTCAGACAGAGCGTTATTTGATTAGTTATTAATAGGGTTTAAAAAGAACAGATTACCATACATGTGCCCAGTACATAAAATTTCTCCATCTCTACTGATAGAAATACTATAATGGAAAGATACAGAATATCCTTGATTAATAAGTTTCGCAATTGAAATCAAATTCTGACGAAAACCAGGTACATTTAAAATGTCTTTTAAAACTACTATCTTTTTACAATAAAAAATGAGATCTAGCTCTCCCACTGTAAGGGCCCAGACTTGTACTCCATTACCCACTCGAAGCCTATGTTCACCCTTCTTGAGTCTTCTTATCTTCCTAAACCCCTGCAAGGAGTTACAGATATGATCAGTGGCTCCTGAATCAACAATCCAAGTGGAAGTTGATCCTACCATTGATCTGGACTCTAGATAGTAAACATTACCTATGGGGTTTTTCTTGGCCTGAAGATCTGGACACTCTTTTTTCCAGTGTCCCTTCTTCCCACACTTGAAGCACTTGCCTTTTGGTTTGTCCTTGGGCTGGGCTACTGCATTTCCCTTCTTCCTCTTGAACTTTCTGGGTTTAGGCCCAGTTCTTGAGGAAGAAGCCTTAGCAATCATGGCATTTGACTGCGGCTTCATGACCTTCTCCGCCATCTAGAGCTCCTTCATCAGTTCAGTTAAACTCATGTTCAACTTGTTCATGTTATAGTTTAACTTGAACTGAGTGAAAGAGCTCGGTAGAGATTCGAGAACCATGTCCACTTGGTTCTCGGGGTCAATGACAGCCCCTAAGATTTCCGCCTCCTCGGAAGCAGCAATCATCTTGAGCATATGCTCTCGGACTGATGCTCCCTCAGCCATCTTAGTGTTCACAATAGTTCGAAGAGCCTCCTGCCTTGCGGGCCGGCTCTTGTCTACGAACATAGTTGCCAATGATTAACTTATGTCATATGCAGAAGCCATGTGCTCATGTTTTGACTGGAGCACATTAGACATGAAAGCTAACATATAGCAACGTGCCATTTCGTCAGCTTTCTTCCATGCCTTTTCAGCCTCTCGCTCTTTAGCGGTGGAACCTTCCCCGATAATAGGGCAGGTTTCGTAAAGGACATACTTATACTCCTCAACTGTGAGTATTATGTCCAGGTTCCTTTTCCAGTCCACATAGTTTGGACCCGTTAACTTATTCTCCCTGAGAATAATGGCCAATCGACTAAAAGAACCTCCCACCATTTCTGAAAATCGAAAATAAAAGAAAGAATTTAGTTTGTGAAAACAAAATAAAATTTGTGCACTGAAAATAATTTGGCTCTTAGGAAAACTGACATAGCTTCTTGGGAAGATTAACAGTTTCCTAAACTAAGTGTATTAACCACCACAAATTAATTTCCCTTCTAGGTAATGGTTTAGAGAATAACTCCATCGTGGGATGGCCGTTTCCTCTCATTTCCTATGGACATACCTCGCACTATAACCTCCAACGTGGGCTGGCCGATCATAGTACGTGCCCTGAGTTATTAATTACATCCTTCCATTAGATTTAGATCCTTGTGGTATCCCCATCCTATACGGGTTCACTCTCAGGGTGACGCGAGGGGACCCACGATCTCTAATGAGGACCGTGATGGAAGCCGTGGGGCCGTTGGAACCCCTCTCCCACTTAGTCTTTTAAAATAAAGGTTTTCTAGAAAATATCCTTTTGAAATTTCCATTAAGTTTTTCCTTAACTCAAAAATAAAATATCTAAGTCCAATAAAATCTCTATGTCAAGGCTTATATCCTATGAGAGATTTTCTCCATGGACTAATTTTATATAAGTTAAAACTTAATGATTTCAAAAAATTTCCAATTAAAACTTTCTAGAGACTTTGGTCTCAAGTTTATTTGACAAAATAATTTTTCTAGTTCAAAACAAAACAAAATGGCTCTCCATTTTAATTTACAAAAATATCTAAATCCAATATATTTTCTATGTCAAGGATTAAATCTTTTGAGAAAATATTCAAGGATTAATTTTTGTACCAATTAAAATAACCATTTAATTTTTGAAGAAAAATATTTTTCTTGTCAAAAATGTTCCCAAAGACTTTGGTCTTTGGGAAAAAGCACACATAGGTACATAAAAAAAAAAAAAATAGCATGCTCAAAACAATAAACGTTTTCATGCTTTTCTATTTTTTAAACCTAAGTGCCCAAATAATAGAATTAAACACATTAATTAATTAATTAATGATCTTGTTTAATCCTAAAATCCCTTACTAATATTTTTCATGCAAATATATTCCAAGAATATAAATATTGCAAAAATATTAACTTCGCCTGGTATGGGACCTAAAACGAAAAAGAAAAAAATAAAAAAAAATGGCAGAAAAAACGTTGGCGGTCCACTGCACCGCGCCACACCGGATCCGCGCCCGTGTGGCCTGTGGTCCACCGAGGCCGCGGTGCACCGCGCCGCACCGGATCGCACGCTTGCCACGACCCGCGGAGCTAACCTGCGCCCGTGAACCGGCCCGCTTCTCCTCAGCCGTTGATTCGCGCTACAACTCGCGTAAGGACCCGTTTCTGCGCGCCCGAACCGCTGCACGACCCGCGCAATTGAAGTTTCAATTGAGCAACGAAATCGGCTCAATTTCCAGCAATTGGCTCGGCTCCAAGGCGCAGCAGCCAACCGGCTCCCCTCACAAAACAGCAGCGGCTCGGCTCCAACGCGGCGGCTCATGAATAGTTTTCTTTTTCGTTTTTTCTTCTGTCCGCGGGCGAAATTGCTGAACCTTCTCTTCTTCAATTTTTGCTTATTTCTTTGGCTTCTTTGGACATTTTTACTTACAAAAACTCATCCAAAAACAAAACCACAACCGCCTATACCCTTCAAATTGGGTTTACATGATGTTCTAGCAAAGCCAAAAAAAAAATTTACAGTGTGCCTATGTTTCAACGATGAAGCTCACAGAGATCCTATCCCATACCAAAATAGCGAAGGATCACATGTATAATCATCTTCTCCATTTTTATTAACTACCATGCTCCCTATATTGATCAAAAACCAGTGTCTCTGATACCACATTGAGGGAATCGAAAACAGAGAGCATGCACTGTACGTTAAAAATTTCACAGAGAAAAATAAAACCAAGCCTTAAAGGCTATACGGAAGCGTGAAGATCATACATTTGCACTCCTTAACCCTTCTAGGTTGAGTAAGAGCGGATTGAACGACTGGAATCACCTCGCTTTGCCCACTTGAAGAAGCTTCCGATTGAACACCCGCTAGCCTTCTACTTCGCCTTGTTTGCATTAACGCCAAGCTTTCCAGCTCTCGAAATATTCCTCAGCCTAACCTCTAGTCGGTGAACATTATGGTGAAGAGGAACGGTCTCAATTCTCCTTGGTTCTCTTGCTATTGGTTAGCAAAGTCCCAAGGAGAAAACTAGAAGATGGAGACGTGAGAAAGCAGAAAGAAAGGAGACGTGAGTCTTTCTTTTACTTCGGAGGATTAGGGTTTTCTTTTCCCAGATACTTATTTATTAGTTAGCCAAAACTGAGTCTCTCATTATCTGATAAACATATCCCCGGGATTTCAAAACACCCGGATGTTATCCTGAGAATAAATTTTGCCTAACCCTAACCTCTTCTTAATCGTATCTGGAAAAAATCCTAAGGTCCAAGCTATTGGGCCGGAAAAATATTTATTATTTTTCTTGGACCCAACAGGCCCAAAATAATAAACAATAATTATTTATTTCCTGGGCTTTTATAAATAACCCAATAAATAATTAATGAGCCCAAATGAACCAAAATAATTAATCTTTAATTATTTATTTCTTGGGCCTATATAAATAACCCAATAAATAATTAAACATTAATTATTTTCTCTAGTTTAAGCCCAGGTTAATTTCTTAATTATTCATACTGGACCTAGGCCCTGAATAATTAATTAACCAATTAAATTAGATAATTAATTTCTCTCAACTCCTATTTTAATTAATTTATTTATTTTATTCCAGTCCAATAATAAATTAGACTTCCTGAATAAAATTAAATAAAATAAAATCTTCTTCAACTGAGACCAATTTCTCAACCCAAAATTAGTTAGGACTTACGGGCTATTCCGAGGACCAAAAAGACACATCGCCTTGGCTGCTAAAATGACCAAAATACCCTTGCTATATAAATAGCTGTATTTTGCATTTTAAATATTTCCTAATATCACCATAAGGAAATATTGACCCAAGGACAATGCTGCATTAGCAAAGTCTTCGACCTATAGGTGAAATGACTAAAATACCCCTCTACATATCGCCGTACATTTAGAGAGGATGAAGTGTACTAACACCCCTCTAAATGACATCTACCATCCTTAGGCTTCTAGTCCAATGATCCACGACTTCCTAGAGTGTTTCCGCTTTCCAAGGGAGCTACCCTAAAGCAAACATCCAAGTCATGTTTCACAGGGCCCTAGACATTTTAGACCATTCGAACAACCACAAGGGGCGATATAGTGCATAAGCTATCTTGTATAAGTCTGTCTTAACTAACTAGTCACATATATCCAACATGCAAGTATATTGGCCATACGATAGAACCCCAATTATAGCAAATCAAAGTATATGCTCCCAGTTTCGCCAGTCTACCAACTCATACTCAAGTCGTAGAGTACTAGTCCACGCTGTAGCGGTAGTAGTCTAGGTTTCTACCATATAGTACTTTGAGAAATCACTACTACAGGTCCTGTTCTACGTATTCGAAATACGCTTATGTCATGAAGTGAGTGGACTACCCACTGGCTAAAGGTAAGCTATTCCCCATTTGGAATTCATAACATAATAACCTAAACATGATGAGATTCCCAATCTCATCAATAGGTTAAGAACAAAAGTTTATGTGTTAAATAACCCGTGATCCATACCTTACTGTGAAAGGCCACCATTCACATGGATCACTTATTTAAACACAATGGGTCTGTTCCAAACGAAAATCGTGCACAAACAGAAAGTAAATTCACAAACAATTTCTGAAAATAAATTCTTTTATTAAAATATTCGATTTTATATCAGAAACCTAGTCTAAGAGGGCATACAATCCAACAGGCATGTTGTAAAGCGTACCTCAAAGGAACCTTGGAACCACTAGGAGAGGAAGCATATAGTGAGGTAGTAACCACCTAGATTGGGATTTCATCCAGAGACGGGATATGGTGGTGGTACAGATTGCCTCTGAGAACAATCAAGTAGATCCATTCACCAAGCCTTTGGCTGAGAGTCTTTAAGAGACACTTAGACGCCATTGGGGTGGGCACCTAAGGACTTACCTAGTCTTAGAGTGCAAATGGAAGATTGTTGGGAATATGCCATCTTAGACTAGTTTTCTGATGAAAATATCGAATGTGTTAATAAAAGAATTTATTTGTTGGAAATCGCTTTTGAATTTAATTTTCTTTATTTGTGTACATTTTCATTTGGAACACATCCATTGTGTGTAAATAAGTGATCCATATGAATGGAGGTCTTTCACAGTAAGGTATGGATCATGGGTTATTTAAACACATAAATAGTTGTTCTTAACCGATTGATGAGAATGAGAATCTCATTATGTTTAGGTTATTATGTTATGAATTCCAAATGGGAAATGGCTTACCTTTAGCCAGTGAGTAGTCCACTCACTTCATGACATAAGCGTATTTCGAATATGTAGAAAATGACCTGTAGTAGTGGTTTCTAAAAAGTACTATATGGTAGAAACCTAGACTATTACCACTACAGCGTGGACTAATACTCTATAACTTGAGTATGAGTTTGTGGTCTGGCGAAGTTGGAAGCATATGCTTTGATATATTATAGTTGAGGTTCTATCGGAGGGCCAATATACTTGTATGTTGAGTATGTGTGACTAGTTAATTAAGACAGACTTGTATAAGATAGTTTCTACACTATATCGCCCCTCGTGGTTGTCCGAATGATCTAAATATCCAGGGCCCTGGGAAATGTGACTTGGATGTTTGCTTTAGGGTCGCTCCTTGGAAAGCGGAAACACTCTAGTAAGTCGTGAATCATTGGACTAGAGGCCTAATGATGGTAGATGTCTTTAGAGAGGTGTTAGTACACTTTTTCCTCTTTAAATATACAACAATGTGTAGAGGGGTATTTTAGTTATTTCACTTGTAGGTCGAAGACTCTGCTAATGCAACATTGTCCTTGGGTCAATATTTCCTTATGGTGATATTAGAAAATATTTAAAATGCAAAATACATCTATTTATATAGTAGGGGTATTTTGGTCATTTTAGTAGTCAAGGCGATGTGTCTTTTTGGTCCTTGGAATAGCCCGTAAGTCTTAATTAATTTTTGGGTTGAGAAAATGATCTCAGTTGAGAGAGCTTTATTTTATTCGAGAAGTCTAATTTATTATTAGACTGGAATAAAATAAATGGAGAGAAATTTATTTTCTGGTTTAATTGGTTAATTAATTATTCAGGTCCTGGGTCCAGTTTGAATAATTAAAAAATTAATCGGGACTTAAGCTAGAGGAAAATAATTATTACTTAATTATTTATTGGGTTATTTATTTAATTAAATCTCAAGAAATAAATAATTAAAGTTTAATTATTTTTTGGTTCATTTGGGTTCATTAATTATTTATTAGGTTATTTATTTAATGCCAAGGAAAATAAGTAATATTTATTATTTTGGATTTTTCGTGTCTAAGAAAAATAATAAATATTATTTTGGCCCAATAGCCTAGACTATAGGATTTTTCCGAACACAATTTATAAGAGTTTAGGGTGAAGCCGAAATTTATTTTGTAAATAATATTCGGGTATTAAATCATGGGAATATTATTTTTATCAAAATAATTATTTTTGATTTCATGACTCTTAGCTTTCTATGTGGAAAAAAAAATAAAAGAAAAGGAAAAAAATAAAAATATTTTCCAAGTCTTTTGGCTCTCCTTCTCCCTCTCGTGTGGCTTTTCTCCTACTGGCTTTTGGTTTTCTTCTCTGGGTTTTGTTTTTAACTGAAGAAGAAGCCAAGCCTGAAGTGAGAGAGTGAACAGCCAGTGAGCAAAAACAACCGATCATTTTCTTCTTCCAAATTGTGTGCTCACCAACAAGAAATTAGACAGTGGTCATAATCCGTGAACTGGAAAGCTAGCATGCACCAGAGCGTTCATTTTCCACCGGAGGAGAAGGAAGAAAGTGCGCTGGAAGTTCATGGACGCATGAGGAAGAAAGCTGTTTGTCAACTTCAAGCATATCTTCATGTTCTTCAAGTTTTAAAGGCTCCAAGAGGTATGTTTCAAGCCCACCATGATGCTCCAATTCTTTGATATATGCCATGCTCTTCCATTTTTGTTCACTGTGAATGCATGCTCTGTGAATGTCAATTCTTCAGCACCATCATTCGATTCTTGAGTCTAAAACTCTGAAAAATCTGACAGCGTTAAACTAGTTGTTTCTAAGCTGTTGGAGCTCTACTTTTTGCTCTTATAAAAGGTTTCAAAACTCGATTTTTTGTAAGATTTTTGTTCTATCTTTCTAAAAAACATCCTTACACTTTAGAAAACAAAAATCTTCCTTTTCATTGTGCTTCAAAGTGAAATCAAATTAGTTCAAAAGTAAAAAGTTGTTGGTGCTCATCTGTTCATTTCTGCTCAAACTTATGAGCTATTTTTGTAAGCTTTCCTTCATTCTATCTTATATCAAGGTTGTGGTGTAAAACCCAATTGGGGTTAGCCTTGATTTATTGTGTATCAATGTTGTTGTGTAATACCCATTGGGGTGAGCGTTGTTTTGTGAATGTATTAAGGTTGTGGAGTAAAATCCAATTGGGGTGAGCCTTGATTGTGTGTTTACAGAGGTTGGGTGTAAAACCAAGTGTGGTGATCCTTTTGTGTAAGATTAGTATAGCCTATCGCCATTGATTTGGGAAAAAAGTTTTAGTGGTTGTGTTGAAATCCTTAAGTGTGTGCTTAAGGTAGTGGATGTAGATCATTTGAGGATCGAACCACTATACATCATTGATTCTTTTCTTCTGCATTTTATTTGTTCTTTATACCTGCATTTTCACTATTCATCCGACTTAAGAGCTTTACACTCTTTCTTAAATTTATTGATTTGATCAAACACTTGTATGCAGTTGGGTAAAATTGTTATTAATGATTTGTCTACCTATCTTAACTATAATTCTTCTTTCCATCATTTAGAAGAGTTTTGAAAGTTCTTCAACAACACACAAGTCTGCATTTTTGAACTCTCACCTTGTTCGGCCTTCATAAAAAAGACATCAAAGAATTGTTTTTAAATTACATTTGTTTACCATAAACCTATTCACCCCCTCTAATATTTATCAATTGGTATCAGAGAGTTGGTCTATACTATTATTGGTTTAACAACCTTGCAGGAAAAGATCCGAATGGCAAACACCTCGTCCTTACCACACATTGAAGGATCCTTAATATATAAACCATCTTTATTTAGTGGAAGTAATTATATATTCTGAAAAATAGAATGAAGATTTAAATATGCTCATTTAATTTTAAGTTATGGAAGTTGATTGAAAGAGGACCATATGTTCCATCGAAAATTGTTGAAGGTAGAACTGTGCCTAAACAGAGAAATGTGTATGATGCTGATGACAATGCCAAAATGACACTGAATTTTTAAGCTATGAACATTCTTTGTTGTGCTCTTAATGCTACTGAATATAACAGAGTGAGTGGCTGTGATTCAACTTACGAAATGTGGAGACTACTTGAGGTCACCCATGATAGGACCAATCAAGTAAAAGAATCGAACCTAGGACTCCTTGTCCGAGATTATGAATTGTTCTCCATAAAGCCTTGTAAGAACATAACATATATGTTTACTTGATTTACAAACATTATGAATGATCAAAACGCGTATGGAAAAACTTATTCCCTTGGAGAACAAAACAGAAAACTGCCTAATGCTTTGCCAAAGAGTTGGTAGCCAAAAACCTTGGCTATAGAGGAATCAAAAAAATCTGAATAGCTTACCCAGTGAAGAGCTAATTGGCTCCCTATTAACTCATAAAATGAAATTGAAAAAGTTTCAAGAATATGATGAAGATAATGGAGGCAAAAGAGGAGCCGCCATGAAAGCAGTTAATGAAGAGCCTAACAGTGATTAAACTGATTATGATGGTGGTACTTGATGTGTGTTTTTTAGTATAGAAAATATTATCAACAAATTACACAATTAAACAAGCTTTAATTAAAATGCCAACAACTAAAACCATATATATGAGCAAGTATACCCATCGTATAGTGTAAGGCATAGCAATTATCGAATCCATGAGAATTTAGGCTCCCATCTTACTTTATCCACATCTTTATTGTTTAGCCAATAAAAGAAGAAGAGAATAAAAAAGAAAACAAATAAATATAAAAATAGATATAACTCAAGGATGCAATTTCATGTAACTAGACAATTATCTTGAAAATACAATATTAAATCAATTAGCATTCATCACAATCAATTGTCATCTTGGCATCATGAAGGAACTTAAGTAAAATTTAATTATTTCCTAAGTCATGAATTTACTTATGTAGATTCACTTCTTTTCCAATCCATAGAATCACTATCATTTGATTAATTTAGAAGATTTTCCAATCAAACCAAAGCAACTAAAAGATGCATTAAACTCAATTCCTCATAAACATGAAATTAACTAATGACCCTTTGTTCGAGGTGAAATCAACTAATATTTGATCACTTTAGTCCTTTAATCTTAACTTCGTTTCCCAAGTCTATTAAGATTTGAAAAATATGAAATCAATGTAATGAACTCCTAACATTATTTCCCAAGTCAATTAGGAGAACCTGCATTAATAGCTAATGATAACAAGTAATCAAATACCAAAGATAATAATAGATTGATAAAAAATTCCAATTAACTCAAAATCATAATTTCTAAAATAATATCTAATTACAATCAAAACATTAAGCACATCATTATTAAAGAAAATAAACAAAGGAAGAAAAATAAAACTCATAGACAAGCCCTTCTTCTTTTCTTGAAAACCTCATTTGAACATACTCCTTTGAGTGGCGATTCAATAGCTAGCTTGGATAATTCAAATTACACATTTCTCTTATGTTTTTTTGTGCTTTTATAGGCCTCTTGGATGCTAAATTTGTGGCTTAAAAAGTCTTGGCCAAGTAGGATTCAGAAAATACCAAAATCATTAGAGAATTTTCAAATTTGTACACAAAATATTCGCCTTCCAGAATGGACCTGGCGCTAGGTACCTTTGACCTACCTGGCACTAGGTGAACTCTATTCTTCCTTTATTTTTGCTCTGTTCTCATCGACAGACAGAATGGATCCGGCGCCAGGTACCCTTGCTAGACCTAGCGCTAGGTCTGTTATGGTTTTCTCCTAAAAGTTAGCTCAATTTTTGCTGCTTGACCAGAATGGACCAAGTGCCTAGTCCATTGGCTAGGTATGGCACCAGGCCTGTTTTAGAATTATTCACTTTCTGTTCGATTTTTTCTCAAATCTGCACAAATTTTCTAAAAATACTTTTTACAAGTAAAATGTCAAATAGGAAGGAATATGCCTAGTTATTACAACAAATGTAACTCAAAAAAACCTCAAATAACTAGAAAAATAATGGTAATTTTAGCCTCTATCACATACCCCAACACTTGAATTTTTACTTGTCCTCAAGCAAACAAGAATTAGACACTAAGCATATGGCTTAAGACAAAACAAATTTTCAGCTTATCCTTAGTTAATTCATCCATAATAAATGAATAATCTATTTTCAACCTCAAACACAAACTTGTCATTCATTTAACCCTTTCAAAACTTGATAAACTCTTGTATTAAATCAAACAATCCCAAGGCCATCAAAGTTAAGTTAAACAAGCTTATATATAGTACAAGAAAATCATCCTACTCTTCAAGCAAAAATATAGATAACATAAATCATATAAGTCAAGTCATTTAATCAATTCCAACAATATAAACTCAAATTTACTTAAGTAATGAGATAAGAAAAACACTCAACTTTCTTTGTTTTTTTTCTATGACTTTGGGAATTGATAGCCTTAAGTGTATGGATTTCTCTTCACACACCGTATTAGTCCTCTTATAGTCATCATTATTTTTTTAGTAATTTTCTCTCTTTTCTCTTTCTTGTCTTTTTTCTTTCCTTGCCTTCTTGCCTTTGGGATAGCCTCAAGAGAGTGTGATACTTCTTTATTTCTTCTCTTCCACTCATCGTATTGGCCCCCTTTTCAGCAAAAGGTTTGTCTCTCTCTTTTTTTTTTTTTTTTGTCCAAAAGATGAAAGAAAATTTTTTTCAACTCACATTCTTTCCTTTTCACTTATCATTTTTTATTTATTTCAATTCCTTACATTCCTTATTCATAACTCAAAGTCAAGCAAATTTTAAATCCATAATATAAGAATTAATCAACCATTCTTCTAATACTTCATCATATCATCCATATTTAAACTTAAAGAATAAAACAAAACTCAAATGCCAAATATAACTAAGGTTAACTTAAATTTTCAAGATTTAGCAAAATTCAACTTAATACATAAGTTTACCTTTTAATAAAATCAACCATAACGAATGAAAAATCCATGTCCAAAATTAAAAAGAAAATCACAATTCCATTATAGACAAATAAGCTCAATTTAGCTCCAAAATCTCCATACTTTCAAATTTTCAAAATTTTTAAATTTTTAAAATTTCAATAAAATTGTTTGGTACCAAGAAAACACCAAGATCATTGATAAAAACTTGGACAAAGAATATTAGTAAACTACTCCCTTACACTAAAACTGGACAATGTCTTTATTGGCAAAAAATTAACGCAAGAAAGCATCTCCAAAGGGATCAAAAAATGATAATGGAGGGATAGAGTTAAGCAATACTCCCCAAGTGGAATAATGCTCCAATAAATATTAAACATGGAATAGAGAGAAGAGCTTGTCCAAGAGAACTTTATTCCGACCCACAAAAGAAGCCAAAGAAAATAATTAGAAAAGAAAGACACACTTAAATAAAAGAAAACAAACTAAAAATCTTAAGAAAGCAAATAAAGACACGACTCACTCCCCCACACTTAAGATGGAAAATATTTTTCTTATTTTGGGAGGAAAAAACAAAATACTTAACAAAACCAAACACAAAACAAAAAATTCTTTCCACTTATCATGCTTCCTCATCAAACATTTTGAAAAGAAATTAAAGCTCAGAATAGAAGATAGACATGATGAATGTAGAAAGAATGGAGGTTTTTTAAAAATGTCCTATTCATGAAAATAATTTTTCTTAGTAAAACAAAATACATGAACCTCATTTTCTAATATTCCTTTAGATACACAAATATTTTTGCCAATGAATAAATGCACATGGTCTCTAAAGGATGCATCAAACGTGAAATCACCATTTAACTCTTCAAAAGATTTGTCACAATGAAAATTCCTCTTAAAACTTAGCATTTGAATTTTCAAAGATGGAATCAAGAAATCCTTACTTTTTAATGCATGGTCTACAAATACTAAGTTACCTCCTTTTGAATGGGGTGAATGGTAGAAATTACCAATATCTCCCAATGACTTTATATGATGTAGCGTTGAAAGATCTAACTCCTTGAGATATGGTAAATTCAACTCATCATCAATGGGACCATTTTTCTCCAAGAGGTGAGAGAAACCTAAGAAATCATGCTACATAGAGAAATTAGAATTATTAACACATAGAGTAGAATCAAATATCTCTCTTTCCAAATTGTGCACTTACTTCTCATATCCTCTCTCCTCTCCTTGGAGATCCTCTTGGTCAATCGTATGGGCCTTTCTGGCATCTTCAACCAATTTGACTACTTGTGTTCTTTGATAGCTCATACGTTGAGATGCTTCTTCATGCCACCTAATAGACGTGTTTGTGTTGGCAACAAAGGATTTGATTGAAGCTTCAAGTGACGTCTCACTAAAAGTGCTAATCCGAGCTTGTAACCTTGCTAACATATCATCATCGTAGCTCATTTGATATTGTACCCATGAATAATTGTTCATGATGATGGTTTGAACCTCACACTCAAAGAAAAACAAAAAATCAAATTGAAAATAAAAATAAAAATAAATAAATAAATAAAGAAAAGAAAAATACATAAATTAGAAATATTCACAAACTACCTAAACACAAAAGTTAGTAATATTTATAAATACAACAAAGGCTAACTCAACAAGTCTCGACTGTTTTTGATAGTGCCCATCCCCGGTAACGGTGCTAAAAATTTGATGCGTATTGTTTAGTGTAGAAAATATTACCAACAAATTAAACAATCAATAAAACTTTAATTAAAATGCTAACCACTAAAACTATACATACAGGCAAATATACCCAAGTATAGTATAGAGCATAGTAAGTATCGAATTCACGAGAATTTAGGCTCCTACCTTACTTTACCCACATCTTTATTGTTTAGCCAATAAAAGAAGAAGAGAGTAAAAAATAAATAAATAAAGATAAAAATAGATATAGCTCAAGGATGCAATTTCATGTAACTAGACAATTATCTTGAAGATACAATATTGAATTAATTAGCATTCATCACAATCAATTGTCGTCTTAGTATCATGAAGGAACTTAAGTAAAATTCAATCGTTTCTCAATTCATGAACTTATTTATGTAGATTCCACTTCTGTCCTAATCCATAAAATCACTATCCTTTATTAATTTAGTAGATTTTTCAATCAAACCAAAGCAACCAAAAGATGCATTAAACTTAATTCCTCATAAACATAAAATTAGTTAATGACCATTTGCTCGAGGTGAAATCAACTAAGCTTTGATCACTTTAGTCCTTTAATCTTAACTTTGTTTTCCAATTCTATTAAAATTTGACAAATATGAAATCAATACAATGAATTCCTAACATCATTTCCCAAGTCAATTAGAAGAACCCACATCAATAACTAATTATAACAAATAATCAAATACTAAATATAATAATAGATTGATTAAAAAATCCCATTAACTCAAAATCATAATCTCTAAAATAATATTTAATTACAATCAAAACATTAAGCACATCATTGTTAAAGAAAAGTAAACAAAGGAAGAAAGATAAAACTCATAGACAAGCCCTTCTTCTTCTCTTGAAAACCTCTTTTGAACAATACTCCTTTGAGTGGCGATTTAGTAGCTAGCTTGGATTGTTCAAATCACACATTTTTCTTGTATTTTTTTGTGCTTTTATAGGCCTCTTAGATGCTAAATTCGTGGTTTAGGAAGTCTTGGCCAAGTAGAATTTGAAAAATATCAAAATTATTGGAGAATTTCCAAATTCGTATAAAGAATATTCGCCTTCCAGAGTGGACTTGGCGCTGGGTACCTTCGACCTACCTAGTGCCAGGTGAACTCTGTTCTTCTCCTATTTTTGCTCTGTTTTAGTCTATTCTTATCAGTAG
The DNA here is from genome assembly GCA_026120185.1 of Voacanga thouarsii. Lineage (NCBI taxonomy): Eukaryota > Viridiplantae > Streptophyta > Magnoliopsida > Gentianales > Apocynaceae > Voacanga > Voacanga thouarsii. Next base: position 3,521,680 of record JANUWF010001153.1, read on the forward strand.
ACAGAATGGACTTGGCGCCAGGTACCCTTGTCAGATCTGGTGCCATGTCTATTTTGATTTTTTCCTAAAAGTTGGCTCAATTTTGCTGCTTGACCAAAATGGACCTAGCTCCTAGTCCATTGGTTGGCCCTGGTGCTAGGTCTGTCCTAGAATTATTCACTTTCTGCTCGATTTTTACTCAAATCTGTACAAATTTTTCAAAAACACTTTTTACAAGTAAAATGTCAAATATGAAGAAATATGTCTAGTAATTACAACAAATATATCTCGAAACAACCTCAAATAATTAGAAAAATAATGGTGATTTTAGTCCCTATCAGTATTGATCTGGACAATGAAGAAATGGCCATGGTTGCTAGAAAATTCAAGAAGATGTTCATAAAAGGCAATTTCAGCAAAGGTAAAAAATTTATCAAAAAGAAAGGACAAATTTCGTCCTTCAAATCTCAATGCTATGAATGCAAAAGTACGGAGCATTTTATTTCTAATTACCTAATAGCAAAAGAAAGAAAAGCCAAGCTCAACAAGAAGATAAGAAAAGGATTGATTGAAGCTCGGGATCAAGCTGAATCCGAGATAGAAGAAAGCTGTGATTTTGAAAATAAAAAGTAAACATTTACTTCATGCCTATGGAAGATAAGGTAAATCTTCTTCTAATTCCATATCTGAATTACATGATTCTAATTGTGAAAAGCTTAATGATCCTAATGAGCTACTTTTTGACATGTTTTGTGAACTCAAAAAGTTATTTAGAAGAAATAAGGAAATGAAAATGGAAACTGATACCTTGTTAGATGACAATGCTAAGTTGTTGAGTGAGAACAAAACCTTATTTGATTCTACTATGTGCTCAAATGTTGAAAATGATGTTATCCTAACTTCTTTGCATTGTATAACACTTGAGAACAAATGCCTGTATGACAAAGCTCATTCTTTTGAAATTAAGGGTAACAATTTTGATGACATGAAAAATAGAATTTATGATCTCACTACATGTATTAAAAATTTTACAAATGGCAAAAACAATTTGGAAAAATTACTTGGTGTACAACACATGGCTGGAAATCAAAATGGTTTAGGCTATAGGTATGAGATCAAAGCTAAAAATTACAAATCTTACTTTGTAAAAGCTGCTTCATCATATATGATACATATTTGTTGCACATATTGTGAAAAATTTGGACACAGAGCATCTAAGTGTCATACTAAGAAAAAAGTGAAATCCGGTGCAAAAACAGTTTGAAAAATTAGAGGAACTATTACTAACCCCCGTGGACCTAAGAAAATGTGGGTACCAAAAGGCATTGTGCCATCTCATGAATAGGTACATCAGTTGCAAAAATTGAGCTCCATAAAATGATTTCTGGATAGTGGATGCTCAAGACACATGATAGGAAATGCTATACTAATGGATGACCTTCTAGCTGCAAATGATGGATTTGTCACATTTGGAGATAAGAAAAAGGGAAATACTCAGTAAAGTTAATGTTGGTAAGAGATTCTCCATCATTATTAAGTATCATTGATTGATGAATTGAAGTACAACTTGCTTAATATTAATCATTTATGTGACAATGGATGCAAAGGTTTTTTTAAAAAAAGATTCATGCACTATCATTGATAATCCTTGTGATGAAGTCACTTTTGTTGCCAATAGCATTGGTAATGTCTATATAGTATATATCTTGATGATCCTATTGTTTATGATAAATGATGATGATGGCTACATTTGGCATCACATAGAAGGTTAGGTCATATTTCTATTGATTCGCTAAATAGATTGTCCTTAAGAGAATTTGTAAGAGGACTGCCCAAAATGATGCTTGCCAATTTAGAAATCAAACCAAAACATTTTTAAAAAAAAATGCAAGAAAATGATTTTAACATCAAAACCTCTTGAGCTAATACATATAGATTTGTTTGAACCAATGAGGACCACTAATCTAAATGGTAAGAGTTATGCTCATGATTTAGTAGATGATTTTTTGAGATATACTTAGACCTTAACTTTTCTGTCGAAAAGGTATTTAGAGTGTTCTATAAAAGAACTCTATGTGCGGAAGAATCCATGCATGTAAATTTTGATGTATCTAACATATATTCCTCTAGAAAAGATGACGATGATGTAGGTAGTTCAAAGAAAAGATGGCATTGAACATCATGAAGCTCCATCACCTAACAATTATGCCAAAGAAGAAGAACTAGAAGAACAACAAGTTGAACAAAGTGAGCAAGGAAGTGTCGAGCACACTGATCTAAATCTGTCAAAAGATTAGAAGTCCAAAACTGTCCATCCAAAAGAACATATCATTGGTGATCCTAGTTGTGAAGTTAAAATTAGACGGTATTTTGTTGATAATTTTGTTTTACTTTGTAGCATTGAACCTAATTGAATTGATGCAGCCTTGCATGATGAATTTTTTTATTATGGCCATGCAAGAAAAGCTGAATCAATTTGAAAAGAATCAAGTTTGGAAGTTTGTCCCTTGACCACTTAACCATCTCGTAATTGATACCAAGTGGGGTTTCAAAAATAAACTTGATGAGCATGTCATTGTTATTAGAAGTAAAGGCAGATTATTTGCCTAAAGATTCAATTAAGAAAAGGACATTCATTATGATGAAACTGTTACTCCTATTACTTGATTAGAATCCATTAGAATGTTGCTTGCGTTTGCATCATTCAAAGGTTTTATACTTTAGAAAATAGATGTTAAAAGTGCTTTCTTAAATGGTTTTATTGAAGAAGAAGTTTATGTTAAGCAACCTCCTAATTTTATTCATGAACGTTTTCCAAACAATGTATTTAAACTCCCCAAAGACCTCTATAGTTTAAAGCAAGTTCAAAGAGCATGGTATGAAAGGCTTAGTTTTTTTTTCTTCTTTCAAAAGGTTTTTTCAAGAGATATCACATTATTTATAAAATCTAAAAATTCTGATGATATCCTAATTGTGTAAATATATGTTGATGATATTATTATTTGGAGCTACTAATTATTCTCTATGCAAGAAACTTGCCAAGGCAATGCAGCAAGAATTTGAGATAAGCATGGTGGGAGAACTTAATGTTTTCGATCTACAAATCAAGCAAACCATAGATGATATCTTCCTAAATCAAGCCAAGTATGCCAATAAACTACTTAAAAGGTCTGGAATGAACGAAGCAAAAGAAATTCATATATTCACAAATCACTGGCTGAAGAACGATTCAATCATCTAAGGAGACGTTTGAAAATTACCAAATTATGTAACTAACAATTTTACCAGAGGTTGGTTGCGTATTCTTGTAGAATTCCTAAAGATCTTCTGATTTTGGATGGAGATATTAGATGCAGTACTTAAAATAAATTTTGGACAGGGAAATCGGATGGAAATCTATGTCCAAATGTTCAAATCTTTTAAATTCTAAATGTTTCTACCGTTTTTCCCAGCCGCAACACTTTCTCTCTTCTTATCACAATGTCATTACTTATTTTCAAAAATCACCTTTCTCAAATGTATTATATTGTATTTATATGCTTCAACACCTCATAAACCCCAAAAAGAATTCAAATCTATTTGAATCTTCTTCTCATTTCAAAAATTCAAAAAAAGCTGTCATTTTTCTCAGCACCTTTCTATTTCCTCTGGATTTCGCTCTCTCTTGACAAAAACCAGAAAAATTAAATCTTCTATCCTATTCGCCATGGCTAAATCTCTAAAACCCAATAAAGGAACTGAGCTGAAAGCGAAGAAAACCAAGAAGAAGGTAGTGACAAGGAAATCGATTGTCGTTACTCCGATATCTGCAAAGAAAAAGAACAAGGAAGCTGCCATTAATGAATCAACTCCTCAAACTGTATTAGCAAAATAGCTTCCAGAAGAGAAAAAGCTCAGACACTCAGGTACCTCGAACTCTCAAGTCAAAAAGTGAGTATAACGATTGGGTATCTAGAAATAGAACAATCACCGTGGGTTATCCGGTTGATTCTAAAGTCTTTCTAAATTATGCAAACATTTTGAGTTTGGTTAAATTATTCTGTTGGGAGTCTATTTTATCTATGAATAAGAAGTTATACTCTACACTATTATGGGATTTCTATGAGAATTTGAGATATGTGGAGACAGGGAACAGATTTATGGTTCAGTGGTATACCTCTCGGAATGGAGGAGTGAGCTTTGAATTTGTCCACCGACTACTAAATAGAATCTTCGATGTCAGAATTAGTGGAGCACAATTTCTATTTGAAATGAAGAAACTGCTTGAAAATTCTGACCTATTTAAACTGAGTTGATTTGAGAGGATATTTATTGGTGCCGAGAGCTTTAGAAATTCAAGTGATTGAAATGCCAAATGGTTAAATAGAATAGGGAGATTACTACATCTCAACTATGGTGATATCGAGTCTTGGCCACAAGACATCTGTATGTTTTCTACAAATAGTGTTGATGCTGGCTCTGTCAGAAGGAAAACAGATCAATTATGGGTTTCTAGTTGTGAAAATTGATGACTCAATCTTAGAACACATAAAATAAAGCATTACCATTTGGAAACCTTCTCACCAAGCAATTTAAGTACTTCAATGCTTATGTGAGTACGGTTGTCCCTGAGCATTGCAAGGTAAACATATACAATAGAGATTCATTTGAGAAAATGGGGTCCATTCAAGCTAATAATCAATGGATATTACTTAGAGAAGACATTGCAGGAGAGAAAGCAAATTTGGTGAAATGCAAGGAAAATCTGCTACATTAGGATGCACAAAAAAGAAAAGTTGAGACTAAAATTCAAAGGGAAATATCAAGTTGAGGGAAGCAGAAAAATCAGGAAAGTAGAATAACTCAGAGTATTTTGGTTGCAATAAATCTGCTATCCACCAAGCTAGATAGTCTGAGTGTAGAAGTTAAAGGTGAATTGAAAATTTTGGAAAAATAGATAAATGTGGAAGGAAAGCAATATGAAGTTGTAGGTAATTCGATTGAACAAGTTCCTCCACCCGTACTAGAGCTTGAACCTATCATTCCGTCAACATGGGAAGAAACTGATGTTCAACTAAAGAAGGAGAATGAGAAAGAGAATGAGAAAAATACTGATATTACTAATGTCCATCTCTGCACACCCAGTAACCCACAACCGCTGCATCTACTGTTGCCAAGGAAATTCCCAAGCAAGACAAACCAACTACATTTGGCACCTCATCTGGCTAAAAGCAGAAGTATGTCGTGATAAAAAAAAAAAGTCTAATAGATTTGTTGAACAACACTCAAAAAAGGGTGCCAATACTAAACCTTTGACTATCCTTATTTCTTGATGACACAATTTTATTCTTGCAAAATTTCCTACTCTCTGCACTATATTTTTTTTGAACTCATTTATCTTAGTCTTGGACTGATATTACTACTAGTTTACTATTTCTTCTTATTAACTGATATTGTTTACTGCTTCTTGCTATTCTTGTTTTGAGCATTCCCCAGATATTACTGCTTATTGCTATTTTTTAAACTGATGACAAAGGGGGAGAAAATATATTATTGGGGGATTGTGAATTGATGATTTGAAAAATATATTGTTGGAGGATTGTAAATTGATGATTTGATGTAGGTATGGAGATTATGTTGTTGATGTATTTGGATTTGGGTATAAAAATCATATAAAAATAAGCACACTCTCAATCAAGTTTAAATTAAAACGTTAACCCCAAATTACACATATGAGCAAGCGTACTCATCATTAATATAGCATAGGGTTTAAACGAGTGTCGATCCTTAAGGAACAAGTATGCATTAATCCCTTTTATTTCATTATTTAACTGACTCAATAAAGTGAAAAAGAAATAAAAAGGAAAATAAAATAAAATAAAAATATATATACATGTCAAGGATGAAGAATTATGCAACTTAAACCATCGCTTAGACAAACATGACCTTAAAGTACCTAACTATTATCATAACTAATTATTCTCTTGGCATCATAAAGGATTAATATAGATTATTCACTTCTTTTCCAATCCATGAAATCACTACCTTCTAGATAAATTAACATCATATTCCCGTCTCAACTAATCCACCCAAAAGATGCATTAAACACAATCCTTGATTAAATTTCCATTCCTAGCAAACTTAAAACATGAAATTAACCAATGAATCCATTCTTGTCAGACATTAATTAACCTTTAATTACCTAGTTCTTAGCAGTTAACCCCTTTTCCAAGCAAGTTAAGAGACAACAAAATATGAAATCAATGAATTGAAACCACCATCAACCCCTTTTCCAAGCAAGTTAATGGAAAGAAACAACCAATTAATCTCATAATACACACAAGTAATTAAATACTAAGAAGAACAATCAATTAATTAAAAGATCAAATAACTCTAAAAACCATGAGTATCTAAAACAATGTCAAATTACAATAAAACAATTAACACATCATTGTTCAAGAAAAGAAAACAAAAGTAAAAGAAAGCACCCATAGACAAGCCTCATTCTTCTTCCTTTGAAGACCTTCTTGTACAACCCTTCTTGAACTGAAGAATTCCTCCTTTGCTTTGAGTGATTTTCTATGATAATCTATGAATTCTCTTTTTTTCCCTTGTGTTTTTCATCTATTTATAGGTTTAGGAGGTGCCTAAACTCGTTGGTATAAGGTTTTTGGCCGAGTAAAAGTAAGAAGATACTAAAATTTTGTAAATTACCAAAAATCGCGTGCAAAAATCAAAATCCCGTCTTTTCCTCATAGCATAGCCACCGCCTTGGCTGTTGGAGCCGGCGCTGGTTGTGTTTTATTTCTTCCGTTGTTCGTTAATTTTTCTCGATTTCAGCACAATGTAGTCCAGAGTGTAGCAGACGCCGCCTTAGCTACTAGAGTTGGCACCGGTTCAGTTCTATTCTAGTCTCGTTTCAACAATTTTTCATCACTTCGAAGTTCGTATCATCAGCATATGGCCGGCGCCAGTTCCTCTGTCCTGGCCGGCGCTGTCTCTATTCTGTTTTGCGCCGCTTTTGCTTTGTTTTACCTCTAAAATCTGCAATAATAAACAAAATACCTTTCCAAGGATAAAATCTCAAATATGAAGGAATATGACTAGTTATTGAACAAAATTTATCACAAAAGAGCCTCAAATAATTAGAAAAAATATGACTAATTTAGGCCCTATGATATTCCCCCACACTTAGCTCTTTGCTTGTCCTCAAACAAAGTATCAAAGACAAGTAGAAAAGCACAAGGTTTCATCAATCACTCAATCAATTTCAAAATAATATCTTTAATGCTTCCTTCATTCAAGACCATACAACATATGCTACCATCTTTCACAACAAATGCAAGACTTATGTAAGTGAGTAATGACTTAGTAGAACTATCTCAATACTTAACACTATTCTCAAACCATTGGAAAGAATTTAGTTCAAAAAGAATATGCATTCCATAAGCTTACTTTTCACACACTCTCTCCACTAATTCGAGACATATCATGATTCTACTTAGGTCAGGTAGGACTTTCAAGCTTGTAATGTAAAGCTAAAGGCTTGTAATGTAGCTTGTCAAATGAAGGATATAGGAAAATCAAATATCAAAGAAGCTGAGAGTTCACAAGAAAAGGATAAACAAATGTATTACTAATTTCCAAACTCTTCTTACTCTCCTATTCCCAAAATCAATCAAAATCATAACCTTATTTAGCAATTACAATTTAGTTCAAGCAAACCTTGCAATTTCACTATTTTTCTTTTCTTTTTCTCATCTTTTCACTTCCTTCATCAACTATTCTCTATTTTTCACAAGATCACTTGACTTTTCAGCAATGGTGTCCAGGATTTGATATGAACTCAACTTTTACAACTCAATCACCATTCATCTTGTGATCTTTCTTTTCTTTCTCTCTCAATTTTCTTTTGCCTTTCTTTCACTCATCTTTTGTTTTTCACTGCTGCTTTTTTTCTTTCTCAGTTTCTCTCTTTCTTTCTTTCATTTAGCAACTTTCTATTTTTTTTTTGTTTTCAATCTCTCTTTTCTCTTTCTTCTCTTTCTTTTCTCTTTCTAACTCAACACAACTATTGATACATGACTGAAAGTAACGAGTCATGATCTTTCTCCTTTTTATTCTCCCTCAACATTCTTCTAAATATACTTTCATCCATCAAGAGCATAAAAATTTAGAAAATTATTCACACTCTTAGAACACAAGTAATAGACAAAGTATGATAACGGGTTTTAAAGAAAGAAATCAACAATTTAGACTCAAAATAGGCACTAGGGATAATATAAAAATAAGTAGGCTTGAAAAGCTCAAACTATCCAAAGAAGGCCTATTACCGTCATCCCTAAGTTAAATCATGAATGTCTTTTTTATTTCGCCTTGAGAGATATTCAAGTAAGTTCTAGAATGCTTCATGAATTTTAGTAGAAAAACAGGTTTAAGAACAATGCAAAGCATTTGATTAAGAACTACTTAGTCCAATTGCGTGCAAAAAGTCATGCATAAGCCATAAATTATATAGAACATATGCTCTATAATCCATCATCAAGACATGCATTAAAAATACAGCTTGAAATCTCAAAGAAAATTAGAAAAAAGTTTAAAAATTTTGCTCACAAGAAGTATAAAGTATATAAGAATGATGCATAGAAGAATTTTTAATCGAACCACTTCCCCACACTTAAACTGGACATTGTCCTCAATGGCCAAATAAATAGAACAAGGAATAAACAATGCAAAGAGACCAAAAATATAAAGGGGAAGAGATAAGAAAAATAATACTACCATTCATTGGGCAATGTGCTGTACAGAAGTTAAATTCTCGAAGAATGAGGCATTGGCAAAATACCTAAAAAGAAAAATACAAAAGAGTACACTAAAGCATAAAACTAGAAAAGAAAAAGAAATCAAAAACAAAAGAAAATAGTACAATAAAGCAACAAAAAAATAAAAATAAAAATAAAAAACTAACTAGAAAAGACATTAAAAGATAAAAGAAAAACAAAAGTGATCGAGAAAGTGTGGAACAATCATCATCAGTCCTCTTCCTTATCATTATCAGCCAGTACGGAAGGTCCCTCACCACAAAAATTACAACTTACGATTAATACCTGGCCTTGAGGCATCACCATTTGTTCCATCTTTTGAGTTAAGGCGTCCACCTTAACTTCCAATGCTGCCACAACATCCACTTTGTGTACTCCTTGCACACGAGTACTAGACCTCGTACTTTCCCAAGAATAGTTATTAGAAGCTAGATTTTCAATAAGATCAAATACATGTTCCGGGGTCTTACCACTTGACGTGTTGCAAACGTGAGGCCATTCAAAAAGATGAGCATATGCATTCCAAGCTCAAATCCGTAGTGTGGGCATTTTCTCAACATCTCCTTAAATCTCTCCCAACTTTCATATAAGGGCTCAGAATCTAATTATTGGAAGGCAAATATTTCGTTCCTAAGTTTGGCGGTCCTAGCTAGAGGGAAATATTTGGCTAGAAATTTTTCAGTTAGCGTATTCCAAGTAGTGATGGAGCTTGTAGGTAAAGATTTTAACCACGATTTGACTCTATCCCTCAAAGAAAAAGGAAAAAGTCTTAACTTTATGGCATCCTCAGAAATGCCATTCATCTTAAAAATATCATAAATCTCAAGAAAACTAGCTAAATAAGCATTGGGATCTTCTTCAGGTAACCCATCAAATTGAACCATGTTTTGAACCATTTGGATAATATTAGGCTTTATTTCAAAATTATTTGCGTCCACCCTAGGCCTAGTAATACTCGAGTATGTGCCCGAGATTGCAGGTTTCACAAAGTCATCCATAACCCTCCTATTCCTAGCATTGTTATTTTGAGCACCATCCATTTTGACGATCAAGTTCCTTTGGATTGTCTGATGGATCTTTGATAGTGTTTTTTCGATTTCAGATTCAAAATCAACTATTTCGCCTTCGAATTTTCGGGTCATGTACCAAAGATAACACCTAAAAAAAAAAAATAAGAAGCAAGTTAGATACAAAATTTATGATTAAAACAAAATTACAAGATTACAAAGTTAGTTAATAGAATATAATCAAAGTTAGTAGGTTAGGTTACAAGGGTATATATGAATACACAAAATACAAAAGATAGCACCTTTTTGCGAAAAGAACAATTGTACATATTTACATATTTACGTATTTACATATTTACATGGTTAAATCAATGAAATCCAAGCTTTCCTGATATTGTTCCCCGGCAACGGCACAAAAAACTTGATGTGTTTGGATTTAGGTATAAAAATCATATAAAAATAAGCACATTCCCAATCAAGTTTAAATTAAAACGTTAACTCCAAATTACACATATGAGCAAGCGTACTCATCATTAACATAGCATAGGGTTCAAACGAGTGTCGATCCTCAAGGAACAAATATGCATTAATCCATTTTCTTTCATTGTTTAACCGATTCAATAAAGTGAAAAAGAAATAAAAAGGAAAATAAAATAAAATAAAAATATATATAAATGTCAATGATGGAGAATTATGCAACTTAAACCATCGCTTGGACAAACATGACCTTAAAGTACCTAACCATTATCATAACTAATTATTCTCTTGGTATCATGAAGGATTAATATAGATTCACTTCTTTTCCAATCCATGAAATTACTACTTTCTAGATAAATTAGCATCACATTCCTGTCTCAATTAATCCACCCAAAAGATGCATTAAACACAATCCTTGATTAAATTTTCATTCCTAACAAACTTAAAACATGAAATTAACCAATGAATTTATTCCTGACAGACATCAATTAACCTTTAATTACCTAATTCTTAGCAGTTAACCCCTTTTCCAAGCAAGTTAATGGAAAGAAACAACCAATTAATCTCGTAATACGCACAAGTAATTAAATACCAAGAAGAACAATCAATTAATCAAAAGATCAAATAACTCTAAAAACTATGAGTATCTAAAACAATGTCAAATTACAATAAAACAATTAACACATCATTGTTCAAGAAAAGAAAACAAAAGTAAAAGGAAGCACTCATAGACAAGCCTCATTTTTCTTCCTTTGAAGACCTTCTTGTACAACCCTCTTTGAATTGAAGAATTCCTCCTTTACTTTGAGTGATTTTCTATGATGATCTATGAATTCTCTCATTTTTTCTTGTGTTTTTCATCTATTTATAGGCTTAGAAGGTGCCTAAACTCGTTGGTATAAGGTTCTTGGCCGAGTAGAAGTAGGAAGATACTAAAATTTTGTAAATTACCAAAAACCGCGTGCAAAAATCAAAATCCCTTCTTTTCCTCAGAGCACAGCCGGCGCCACCTTGGCTACTAGAGCCGACGCTGGTTGTGTTTTATTTCTTCCGTTGTTCGTCGATTTTTCTCGATTTCAGCACAATGTAGTCCAGAATGTAGCTGGCGCCACCTTGGCTACTGGAGCCGGTGCTGGTTTGGTTCTGTACCAGTCTCGTTTCAATAATTTTTCGTCGTTTCGAAGTTCGTGTCATCGGCATATGGCCGGCACCGGTTCCTCTGTCCTGGCCGGCGCCACCTCTATTCTGTTTTGCGACGTTTTTGCTTTGTTTTACTCTTAAAATTTGAAATAATGAACAAAATACCTTTCCAAGGGTAAAATCTCAAATATGAAGGAATATGACTAGTAGTTATTGAACAAAATTTATCACAAAAGAATCTCAAATAACTAGGAAAAACATGACTAATTTAGGCTCTATCAGTTGTGGACTAAGAAGAGATTGTGATGTGGAGACTGAAATTTTCTTTTGGAATTGATCAAACATAAGAGGAGAGATTGTGATTTGGAGACTAAAAATTTCTTTTGGAATTGATCAAATATTGTGCTATGCAATTTTTTTTTTTTTTTTTTTTGCTATCATGATATCTCTTTTATTGATCTTAGCCCTTATAAATATGGATTTTGAATTGTGAATATATTGTGGTTGTATATTGGTCTTTGAGGGTTATGATTTGAAATTTATGGATTATGATTGTGACTGCTTATGAGGATTATAAATTCATATGACTTAAGATGATGAATTATGTATGTTTATAGCTGTGGTTTGAAAATACGAACTGTGAGGAATTGGGTGATTTGATAGAGACTATGTTGAGTTGTTGTTATGGACTAAGGAGATTGAAGTGTGTGTATGATTTCATTGTGCATTTTAACTAATTTTGAATAAGTTGGATGATTTGTTTTGGCTATGGATGTGATATGCTTTTGGTTTAAATATTTAGATGATGAATATATTTATGCTTATGAAAACTTCTCTTTGGTTGCACAGAAAATTCCTTGTGTTGAAATACCTTGAAAAAATTGGGTTGGATTGAAAACCTCTTATCTATCTTTGTTCTCTTTGGTTGCACAAAAAATTCCTTATGTTGAAATGCCTTGAGAAAACTGGGTTGGATTGAAAACCTCTGACCTATCTTTGTGAAAAATCTTCTTTTACCCTGCACATACACAGGGGGAGTTTTGGACCTATATTTCTTCAATCCAAAATAGCAATTCAAAAATGACTTTTGAAAAGGTTAGCTTCTACCTTATTTTACTCCATTTTGGATGCATGTTGTGGAAGTCCAAAATCTTGAAATCTAGTCTGATTCTCAAACGCACTTTATGGCTCTATGTCTTGTGATTCATATATGCACATACTAAGGGGGAGCATTACATTTTATGATTTATCTTCTATACCTCCTCGTGTACATATCTATACATTTTTTTTTTTGTGACTACTATTTGTGGCTATTCTCTTGTGGAATAGTTCTTTGATGAAAGGAAGGAGGATATGGAGATAGGTTGGGCCATAGGCTTATTGAGCCATACACTACAAAAAAAGTGGCTTTTGGTAATGCTTTTATTTGGAACATAGCAAAATCTGTTGTGAAAGCCTAATTTTTACCATAGTTTTGAATTCCATGGTATATAAACCTTTTTTGTAATACTTTATTTTGTCACGGCTACATTTTTGTAGATAAAAGTTCTTTTTTACCATAGATTTAAAAATTATGTGGGTAAAAATAATTTTTTGCCACAGAGATTTAAAATTGTGGGTAAAGAAATTTTATTACCCACAATTTTACTAAACTGTGGAAAAAGCATATTTTTTCTTATTTTTTCAAATATTAAAAAATGTCAACATAAAATGAAAACTTTCATTAGATATCATGGTTGAGGTAATTGTATATATTCAAGTGGGTGTGTGTTCAAATCTTGATATTACTATTTTATTAATTTTATATAATTTTTTGGACCAATTATCTAGTTTTTTAAATATTTTTCTAGATATTATACTACATTATGTCCCAAAATATATCTGATTACTTTCAAATTTTGTCATAACAATTTTCTTAATAATTTTAACAAATCTAACTGTTGGATCATTAATTTGATATGTCTATATTTGTACATGCGTTAAGTTTTGGATATTTTTCTAGATATTACGCTAGATAATGTGCTAAAATATATTTGATTACCTTCAAATGTTGTCATAACACTTTTCTTAGCAATTTTAACAAGTCTAACAATTAGATCGTTAATTTGATACGCCTATCTTTGTAAATACTTTAGGTTTTGGATATTTTTTTAGATATTATAGTAGATTATGTACCAAAAAATATCCGTTTACCTTCAAATTTTGTCATAACACTTTTCTTAATAATAATTTTAACAAATCTAATTGTTGGATCATTAATTTGATATGCCTATCTTTATAAATGCATTATGTTTTGGATTTTTTTTAGATATTATTCTAGATTATGTACCAAATTATATCCAATTACCTTCAAATTTTGTCATAAAACTTTTCTTAGTGATTTTAATAAACATAATGGTTGGATCATTAATTTGATGCACATATCTTTGTAAATACCTTAGGTTTTTGATTTTTTTAAGATATTATGCTAGATTGTATAGCAAAATATATCCGATTACTTTCAATTTTTGTCATAACACTTTTCATAGTAATTTTAACAAATCTAACGGTTAGAATCATTAACTTGATACGCTTATCTTTGTAAATGTGTTAGGTTTTTATTTTTTTTAATTTTTTTAGATATTATGCTAGATTATGTACGAAATTATATCTGATTACCTTCAAATTTTGTCATAACACTTTCTTAGTGATTTTAATAAATCTAACAGTTGGATCGTTAATTTGATATGCATATCTTTGTAAATGCGTTAGGTTTTGGATATTATTTTAGATATTATGCTATAGTGTATACCAAATTATATCTGATTATTTTCAAATTTTGTCATAACATTTTTTATAATAATTTTAACAAATTTAACGGTTAGATCGTTAATTTGGTATGGCTATATTTATAAATGCGTTAGGTTTTGGATTTTTTTTTATAGATATTATGCTAGATTATGTACCAAAATATATCCGATTATCTTCAAATTTTGTCATAACACTTTTCTTAGTGGTTTTAACCAATCTTATGGTTGGATAGTTAATTTGATATACCTATATTTGTAAATGCATTAGGTTTTAGATATTTTTTTAGATATTATACTAGATTATGCACCAAAATATATCTGATTATCTTCAAATTTTGTCATAACACTTTTCTTAGTGATTTTAACAAATCTAATGGTTGAATCATTAATTTAATATGCCTACAATGTAAATGCGTTAGGTTTTAGATATTTTTCTAGATATTATGCTATATTATGTGCTAAAATATATCTGGTTGCCTTTAAATTTTGTTATAACACTTTTCTTAGTGATTTTAACAATTCTAACAGATGGATCATTAATTTGATATGTCTGTCTTTGTAAATGTGTTAGGTTTTGGATATTTTTTTTAGATATTATACTCGAATGTGTGCCAAAATATATTCGATTACTTTTAAATTTTGTCATAACACTTTTCTTAGTGATTTTAACAAATCTAACGGATAGATCATTAATTTGATATCCCTATCATTGTGAATGCGTTAGGTTTTAGATATTTTTCTAGATATTATACTCGATTGTGTGACAAAATATATTCGATTACCTTCAAATTTTGTTTTAACAAATTTAATGGTTAGATCGTTAATTTGATATGGTTATATTTAAAAATATATTAGGTTTTTGGCTTTTATATATAGATTATTCTAGATTATGTGACAAAATATATCCGATTATCTTCAAATTTGATCATAATAGTTTTTATAGTAGTTTTAAATAATATAACGGTTAGATCATTAATTTGATGTCCTTATCTTTGTAATTGTATTAGGTTATGGGCTTTTATATAGTAAATTATACTATAGTATGTCGTAAAATATATTCGATTATCTTCTAATTTGGTCTTAATACTTTTTAAAATAATTTTAACTAATCTAATAGTTGGATCATTAATTTGATGTTCTTATATTTGTAAATGCATTAGATTATGGGCTTTTATATAGAGATTATACTATATTTGTCCTATTCTTGTGTGTTTGAGTCTAGAATTACTATCAATTATCATTCTTCTTCCTCTACTTTTCTTTTGTCTCCAGTTTTGCATGTGTATATATATGTGTGTGTGTGTGTGTGTGTCCTACACTTTTTCTCCTTTTTAGTTAATTTTCTAATCTTCATCTACAAATAATTGTGTATTATGTAATTACTATATTGATGCCACTCTAAAAATGTAAGAGTAAAATTATAATTTTTTATAATCTTTATAAGATATTGGTACATTTGAAATATTACATACAAATCTCGATTCTTAATATAATAAATATTGTTATCATACATAAAACATTACCTTTAAAATTTTAATTATTTTTATACCAATTCAACCTTTAAATAACTCCAAAGCTCTCAGATCTCTTTAAAATGGAGGGGACTATCATGATTACACTAAAACTACACTTACATAGTAATTAAATTAGGAAATTTTTTAATATTATTAAAAATTTTAATATAAATATTTTTTTACTGTTCAAAAACTCTCATTTATTGATAAAATATTAATTTTTTCTTTAACCTCACTTATATTTTTATAATTTAATTTTTAAATTCAAAATATTTAATGAAAATTACAATCTAGCGATAACTTGGCTGGTTGCTTCTCTCATTTGTTTATTTAGCAAAAGGGGGGGGGAGGAGTAAAGAAAAGAAAGATGGAAGAAAAGGAAACTAAAGGAAAAAAATGGAAAAAAAGAAAAATACCTAATAAAAGAAAAAAATTCCCAATTTGGCATTCACTCCTACTCACCCCACTCTTCTTCCCATGTCCCTAACTACTACATCTACAGTATTCTACTGTGCTGCTTTGCCGTCACACCATCATCATCACCGCTAATGCTTCTAGGGTTTTTGTTCTCAACTCTCATTTTCATCCAATCACAATGCACTTCATTGTGTCCTGGCTCGGAATCTCCCAACCTAAGTAGTTGATGTGTTACTCCCTTTTTTGCTAATCGTTTAATTTGCAAGTTTTGACGCCGTAAATCGTTAGGTTTTTGAGTTTTTGAGAGAAATTTTAGCAGTGTTGGGTGGGATTTGAGTATAATTAGCTTAATGCTTGGGCCTCTGAGGGTCAGATCGATGAACCAAGCAGAGTCAGAGGTTCGACCAGTGCTTGTACCTGCGGGTAATAAGGCAAGATCGGCAGTGGAGTTGCGGAAGCCAGTGATAAAGCCGAAGATTAATGTGAACAAAGCTCAGGAGATCACTGGGAAGAAAGCTCCGGCAGTTATGGGGGATTCATGTATGTCAGAAGATCTATTCTTTTTGTAGCTTCATGTATACTAGTGGCTCTTCACACGTCTTTTGTAGCATTTGCATTAGTTGAGGGAAATGCTGAAATTTCTAAAGGCCTTGAGTGGATTTGCATATTGGCTCATCACATGGTTGAATCAGACACTGATAGAGACTGCTACAAGGTATGCAAGAACCTGAAATATACCTATTACTTAACTTTTAACTCATCTCCAAATTTTGTTGAACTATTCTAGCAGAAAATTCTTCCAAGGTACTTTTTTGAAAACTTAGTTTTGAGGACTCTTTTTAACTTTAAAAGTTTTCTGGATTATTAGATGTTTGAGAAATGGTCTAGATCAATGGTGGTGAAGTGGCAAATGGCATTCCAAAGCTTTAAAGAGCAATCCTGCATCAATCTGGTGATGTAGTTGACATCTATATATCCGAAAAAATGAAAGTCAATGTGCCTTTACAAGTTGTTAATAATACAAGACTAAATGTCTTGTTTGATTTGGTTTTACCTTTATGGTATACTTGCATCCTGAATTTTATTTATTTATTTTTATGCAATTGTTTGGTCTTGTTGATTTTTATGCTAGTCAGAAAACTTTTCTGCTCTAAATGGGTAATACTATGCCTTTACCATCACTTCAACATCATACAATTTCTTCTACATTGTTTGTGCTTAGCAATGTTATATAGGATTTAATGTATCTTTGGTATTTTATCCTCGTCCCTTTATACTAGTAGCACCCATTTTTGTTGATTCATAAATTTATCTCTTTTGGTGTTTCAGTATTAGGTTGTAAAGCTTTCTTCTCTCTCTCTCTCTCTCTGTGCGCATAGTAGTGTCACCTAAGGAAATGATTAGCCTTATATATAGCATAATGAAAGAAGATAAATCATGTAAACAAAGACCGGTAACATAAATGTACTTATTAATGTTTGGTCAAGAACTTTGGTTTTGGCTGGTGGCTGTTCAGCCAGTGGAACACTATGGTACTACAGCCATTTGAAAAGGTGTCTTTGTGGTAGCAGTAAACTTCATTTTTATCTGCCAAACAAGTTGGACATACTCGTGAAAGCTACAAATATCCTAGTCCCTTCCCAGCTATCAGTTTTTCTTTCTGTAATCTCTCTATTGCTTGAAAACTCTCCCATTTTTTTCCCTCTGCCATAGGGAGCCTAGTGTTGTAAAATTTAGAAACAAAATGTGGTAAATCTTGTGGAGAAAAAGCATGAAGCTGCTAAGCATCAGGATTCACTAATGTGTTAAAAAGAATGAAGAAGTTAAGAGGTTGATGCCAACTAATCACTCAAGAACATATTCCACCCTAGACCAAAATTTGTGATTCTTATTGTTATCTGTAATATTCCTTTGTTCAATGATGAAATAGTTGGAGTATCTGCTGCAGATTAATACCTAGAAGTAAGTGAAAGAAAATCTACAAATGTATGCCTTGATATGATTTCTTTTTCCCTTCACACCTTTTATGTTTCTTTTTTTCAATGTTTTCTTCCCTTAGGTTTTTCCTTCTTGGTCATAGTAATTAGGTCTTCAATTTGGGTAGGTCTATTTTCTCTATCCATCTTGCGAACAAAAAAGTGATTCCTGTAAGTATTATGCATTTTTAAATCTATTTGACCATAAAAATATCTTAAATTCTTCATACGTGATATATGCCTGCTCCATATCATATTAATAAGCGTATATCATTAAAGCTATTATTATCATATATGGGCATCATGTGAATCATTATGGGACATGGTTGAGATTCAAGCGAAATAAGAAGGTAAACAATCCTGCTTTTTTTTTTTTGGGGTGGGAGTGTGTGTTTAAGCTGGTAATTTTTTTAAAATAGAAATTTTTGTTTAAGGAATGTAACTTTTTTTATTTTTCCTTGTTCGGTGCTGAATTGCAGTATCTTCTAAATGACTTATGTTTACTTGTTACTTTTATACGACCTTTTTCCTTCTTTTTTTTTTCTCGTTGGGGGGAGGGGGTTGCATGGTGGCGCTAAATACGCATTTGAAAGTATGCTTGGTAAACATTGTGATTATTTACTGAAATGTCTTACCTTTTCTTTCTCTCTTTAAATTATCATCTGGCTATGACATGCCTCCAGCTTCATTCTGAGATGGCCTTGCAAACTTCTCGAGTGCTCGAGTTGACAGAAAACACAACTAGGGCTCGGCGTATAGGTATGCTAATGGATCTTTCTAAAGGAATAATTAAAATACCCCATGGAAATGTTGGATTGTAGATGTTGAGATGTTGCTTTGGCAATTCTTGATGAGTGATTGTATATTTGTACATTTATTTTTCTATTTTCTCTTCTTCTTTCGTGCATTTTTTGTTTTTTATATTTCTACCTTTTTGTTTTGTGGATTTGTTTCTTTTGAGTACATACATCCATGTTGGAAGGTAGTAACTGAATTGGAGATAAAGAAATATGGAAGTTTAAGGAGGCTGAGGCATGAATGGCCAGTCCAAATCAGTTACTGCTACAGATCTGTTGGAGAAAGATGAGTGGTGCAGTGCTAATAGCTAGTGGTGTTGCTATCAAAAAATCTATTGAAGGGATGGGATAATGCCACCATTACAGGTAATATATGCATGCTCTTTATTTGCTCAGAATTTTAGTATCTGTAGTATGCTATAGTGAATTATCTTAGTTCTTCTGTCTCTTTGTTTTATTCTTGGCCCTTTTAGGTGTTAGTAAAATTTTGAAAAGCTTGTTCAAATTTCTTCTTTGAGATCCATGCTTTTTTGTTTATATTGGTACCATTATCAATGCCAAAGTTGTTAAAGTTTTTATTTTCTGTGGGAACAATAAATTGATTTATCATAAGCACTTATTTTCCTACTAAAAAAAAAATAATAATAGGGGATGTTCTATATATCATTAGAGAATTCAATTTGAAAATTGAGCTTACTATAGAAGGTCTTATTGTGGCCACGTCACTTATTGGTGGAACTGTAATTACAATATTCTCTGATGTTGTTGCTGATTAGCTGGGCCGATGTCCTATGCTAATAATCTCATCTATCCTGTATTATATTAGTGCTATTGGATGTTGTGGCCTCCAAATATGTATCTCCTACTTTTGGCTAGGCTTAGTTAATGATTTTGGGGTTGGTTTGGTTGTTAATCTAGTTCCTATCTATATATCAAAGACAACATAGCTAGAAATAAGGGGATTGTTTAACACTTTACCTTAGTCGTTCACTAGTTCCTTGCGAATGTTTGTTTTATATTGCATGGTTTTTGGAATGTAATAAATGAGTTCACTAGGGTCTATAATTTTTCTAAATGATATCCTTTCATGTTTGGCCTAGTGGGTTTCTTCTCATGGCAACTCCTTCAGTTTGAGGTCTTGAAATTAATCCCATGAAGTCCTAATTGAGTTCAAATGTACTAAATTAGACAATTAATTCACTAGTAAAACTCTCTTATGTGTTGTAGTAGTGAACATGTCAATGCATTAAAAGCAAGTCTTCTACCAAAAGGTAGTTTCTTTTAGTAATAGTTAGTTTCTTTTCTTAGACTATGTTTTGTATAAATTTGTAGTGTAATTTTACCTTTGAATATTGGAGAACTACCATAGAAGAAAACAATTAAAAAAAAACTTTTGAAGCAGTTGTAATATAAAAAGTAAGAAGGAGAGAAAGAGTGAGAGAAGGAAAGTTTCAATTTATTTTTGTCCAAAACATCACTTCTTTTCTTTTAAATTGTCTTCTTTTTGTTGTGTTCCTCATGACCATATCCAGTTGGAGTGACAAAAAGTCCATTTTTGCAGGAAAGCCACAAAATAAAGGCACAATGGATTCCATTGGAACAGAGTATGTAAGTATGTTCCTTTCTTCTTTTTTTCAGGTTTGACTGTAGTATTCCTTTTAAATAGTTTTACATTTTTTGTTACAAGTTTTGGTATTCGTTTCACTACACATTTGTAGTAATTATAGCCGGTGCTAAATCAATCTTCTTATATTAACATATGAATGTCAATGCATATTAGCTTGCTTCAAAGTTACTTATGTTTTTTATGATTCCGAATTTTATGTTAAAGTGGATGATTACATATATTTGAGACCAGATATGTAGTGACTTTAGAAGTTCAAATTTGTAGCTTTATTAAGAAGTAATCTTGTCATTTTTTTCTTAATGATAGGAGGAATGAAGATCAAGGTGGTTGAAGGTTGATTTAATTATGACATTGTTTTTTGTCCTTAATGAATTTTTTTGACTTTTGATGGATGTCATGGTTAGGATTGTGGTTTTGTTTTAGACTATTTTGAACTAATAATAATGATTAGATTCATGATACTTATCAGACTCTATTTAGTTTTTTTGGTGTATATGAAGTTATTATTAATGGAAGATGGCATTCTGAATGTTCATTCAATGGATGATAGTTGATTGTTAATATTAGAGGCTTTCATAATTCTATATGTATAGTAGATAATAATCTTGTTAAAGTAGAGGGGAAAAAAATTGTCAAAATGTGGATGTAAAAAAAATTGTCAATATTGTCATATTGAATTGAATGTTCCTTCACTACGGATGTAAAAGATTTGGAAATTTATCCAAAAATCATGGCAAAAAGTAATTACTGTGGAAGCTTTAAATCGTAGCAAAAAGTATTAATTACAATAAGGGAATTGTAGCAAATGGGCATTACCCACGGTTATGTCAATTTAGAAAAGAACCGTGACAAAAAGGATTATTTCCAATAGAAATTTAATTGTAACAAATAATATTCATCACAGTTGTAAAATGTTGAAAAAACTATGACAAAAAATTGAAATATTTGGTCACAGTTAATAACCATTGGGAAAAGCTGTGGCAAAAGTTCACGACCAAATACCACACTTTATTTTCAACGACTACAAAACTGTGGTAAACCCATGGCAAAAGGTATTCCCTATGGTTACACAACTATGCCAAACTTTTTGTAATGGCCGTAACGCCCACGCTTCGAAAATCGTGACATTTCCGTGGCAAAAATGTATTTGCCACAGTTTTGGCCAATTTCGCCACACTTTCTCTGGCGTTGCCAAAAGTCACTTTTTTTTTTTGTAGTAATAGGCTTATTGAGCTATGTTTGTGAGTATATACTTTAATTTTCTATCTTATTCTCATAAACACTCTTTGAGTCCTATAATACGAGAATGCATTTCTATGAAAAATATTCTTGTTTCTCTCGGTCTAACATGTCCATACTATACATATTATTGTTTTTATATCACAATCCCATCAAGTTTTTCATCACTCAAAAAGGGGGAGATTGTTAGCCCTAAGGGCATTCTCTTGTGTTTTGACTTATGACAAACATTGATGAGGACTAATTTGTATGATCTATATGTGATAGAATATGTTTGACCTTAGTTCTTTGAAGGCGTGCAAATAAGATTACTAAGGAACTCTTGAGTAATAGAATCTAAGGATGGGTGATCAAGTAAAATACCAAGATTAAGAGATTGCATACCAAGAAATCCTTATAGAAGAACCTTAGAGTGGGAATCCTTGTTAAGGTATTATCTATGTAAATTTCTATGTCTTCTTTATTTTATGATTCAATTTATTTCTATCTTAAAGCACACAAACAAAAAGATTTCAAAGTGTTAAGTCTTCAAAATTTTAGATTGAGTAGTTTGGATAACTCTGTATCCAAAAGCTTCGACCAAAATCATATAAACAGTGTCAAATCGATTCTTCCTGAAAAAGTGCCATTTTGGATTTACCTTTTGGACGCACTATTGTCCGATTCTTGAGTCCAAAACTCTGAAAAATCTGATAACGTGAAACTAGTCATTGGAGCTCTATTTTTTGCTCTTATAAAATGTTTCAAAACTCGATTTGCTATAAGATTTTTGTGCTATGTTTCTAAGAAACATCCTTACACTTTAGAAAATAAAAACCTTCATTTTCATTGTGCTTTAAAGTGAAATCAAATTGCTTCAAAGGTAAAAAGGTGTTGGTGCTCATTTGTTCATATCTACTTAAACTTGTGAGCTATTTCTCTAAGTTTTCCTTCATTCTATCTTGTATCAAGGTTGTAGTGTAAAAACCAGTTGGGGTAAGCCTTGATCTATTGTGTATCAAGGTTGTGGTGTGAAACTCGTTGGGGTGAGCCTTGTTTTGTGAATGTATCAAGGTTATGATGTAAAACCTAATTGGGGTGAGCCTTGATTGTATTTTTGCAGAGATTGGGTATAAAGTCAAGTGTGATGATCCTCTTGTATAAGATCGGTGTAGCCTATCACATTGATTTGGAAAAAAGGTTTTAGTGGTTGTGTTGAAATCCTTAAGTGTGTACTTAAGGTAGTGGATGTAGATCATTTGAGGATCGAACCACTATACATCGTTGAGTCTTTTCTTCTGCATTTTATTTGTCCTTTATACTTGCATTTTCACTGTTCATCTGACTTTGGAGCTTTACACTCTTTCTTACATTTATTGATTTGATCAAAGACTTTTATGCAGTTGGGTAAAATTGTTATTGATGCTTCATCTACCCATCTTAACTATAAATCTTCTTTCCATCATTTAGAAGAGTTTTGAAAGTTCTTCAGTAACTCACAAATCTGTATTTTTGAACTCTCACCTTGTTCAACCTTTATAAAAAAGACATCAAAGAATTGTTTTTAAATTGCATTTATTTACCATAAACCTTATTCACCCCCCTCTTTTAAGGTTTATCAACATTCTTCTATATAGTATTTTTGTTTAATTTGTTGAAATTTGTTGGGTGAAGAGTCTCGTACTAGTTACTTCATGGTATCGTTGCATCTTGGGAAATAAATATCTATTCAACCTTAAGCACACTTATTAAAGGATGTGAATCTATTTCAAGGAGATTGTGTTGAACACAAGTCACGAATTGTTATTCTTTTCTTCTCTTTAATTCTGAGTATTATCCTTTGTAAGTTGTTCTTATTATATTAAATATTTATATTTGTTCTTATATTTGTTTCTATGATTTGCTAATAGTCTTAAAACAATTTTTTTAAAGAAAGGTTTCAATAAGGCAACTGATGTTTTGAATGAGTTTACTGGAGTTGGTTCCAATGGCTCGGGTTCTATCATTACTGTTGCTTTGCGATTGCTTACGGTGGTTAATCGTCTTATGTTTTCCACCAATCACAATGACAAATTAGAGAAATTCGATGGTACAAACTTCAAAAGATGGCAACAAAAGATGTCATTCCATTTGACCACCTTGAAGCTTGCAAGATTCTTGACTGAAGATGCTCCAAAATTACTTGAAGGAGAAATAGATATGCAAGTTATTAGTGGTGTTGAGGCTTAGAAGCACTATGATTAGTTATATTGAAATTATGTCATGAATGGCCTGTATGACTCGTTGTATAGTGTCTACAATGCACAAAAAACTGTAAAGGCACTATAGGAATTCTTGGATCATAAGTATAAGACCAAGGATGCTATGTCTTGGAAGTCTTCGAAACAAACTGTTATTGCTAAATCCACAATGGAATTAGAATGCATAACTTAACACATACGTTGAAGACACAATACCATGAGAGAACTATTCTCAATAGGTGTTTTCTTTATTAAATATGTGAAGTCAAAAGAGAATATTGCGGATCCATTAACCAAATGGTTGAATAGAGAGTTAGTTGAAAGGATGACAAAGGAAATAGATTAAAATCGATAAAGAATAAGTTTTATAAAGGAAATCCAACCTAATTGATTGGAGATCCTAAGATCTAGGTTCAATAGAACAACCTAGTTATAAGACTTAATATGATCATTATGGGAGATAATATGACATTCTAATCCCATATGCGATTGAGATTAGAAATTTGAATAGTATAGAATGATAGGCCTAAGTATTTAGTGTTAACTCGGGATATCTATTTTGGTTTAACGAGTACGACAACTAAGTAATTGACTGGGAATGCTGCCAAGCCTATAGTTGTACTCTCGAGCTCGCTAACATGGGGTGCGACTTTTGGTATCAGTATGGATAATTAACCTCCAATGCTACATCGTGCGCTGTGAGAGTCATCTTTAGAATCCTATTCTACATAGATGCTATCAAACCCATAGTTGCACCCTTAGGCTTGTGAGCACAGAGTGTGATTTTTATTATTAGAGTGGGAATCGGCTCCTGATACTACATTGTGCGCGGTGAGAGTCACCTCTAAAATCTTACACCACTTGATTGATCTTAAATTTAGCCCCTAAATGGTGGGACCCTAGCGTCCTCACTTGGACTTGAAAGAAAAGTGAATATGACACTCTAATACCATATGAGCTTGGAATAAAAAGTTTGAATGGTATATAAAGATGGGTTTAAATACCCACTATCAATTTAGGATATCCATTTTGACTCGGCGAGAATAGCAGCCAAGTAATTGACTATAGGTGCTGCCAAACCCATAGTTGTACTCTTGGGCTACGAGCATGTGGTATAATTGATAATCTCAACCCATTCTTATGAAACAGTGACATTGATGGTTTAATTATAGCAATGTTTTGCTTTAATGATTCTTAAGTAAATAGTTAACTACTTAAGACTTAAGTAGATCACCGAAGTGGGACTACTTCAAAAGGAAAATTGTGCACAGCTCAATTCTCTAGAAACTCTCGCAGAACTAGGTTGATATTCGTGGCCTAAATGAACATAATCATAAGAACTGAACAAACTTGGAAAATAATCCTGTGTAAAGTTTATGTTTCATTTAAAAACCAGGACAATTCAAAGCTAGTAAAGTGCACATACTTTACAAGGGAAGGTTAAAAAGGGTAACACCTATCTATCCTATGCGGGTTTTATTTGTGGAACACTATATCGAGTCAAAATTAAAACAATTTTTCATTCATGTGGGGGGATTGTTGGACAATAGCATGGATGATGAATGGGTGAATGAGGAAATTGTTTCAATGTATTCATTCACATAAGATGAAAGTAGAAGATATACCCACTTTAGTGTGGCCTCTATTCCATGTATCTTAAATACATGCATGAATTGTTTCCTAGAATTTTGAATAAGTATTCAATGATTATTGTGTAGAATAATGGGATCATTTAATGCCATATTCATGATCCTACAACTTAACCAATCTATAAATAGGTATCTCCTATTTTGTTTTTTAATAGAGAGAAATAGGGTTCAAACAATAAGAAAATATCATTATCTTGTTCTTATTTCTATATATGCATTCTTCTATGTAGTGTTCTTGTTTAGTTTATTCAAGTTCGCTATGTGAAAATCTCGTGCTAACTGATTCATCATATTTGTTGAATCCTAAAAAATAGACGTCTACTTCAATTTGAAGTACACTTATAGAAGGGGGTGAATATATTTTAAAGAGATTGCGTTGAATATAAGTTTCAAATTGTTGTTCTCTTCTTCTCTTTAATTTTGAGTGTTATTCTTATTATAGTAAATATTTCTATTTGTTCTTATACTTACTTTTGTAATTTGCAAACATCTTGAACCAATGGAGAAGTGGGAAAGGAGGGGTTGGGGGATTAGGATAGAAATGGTGGCGGCAGGCAGCAGGAATAGGGAAGAGAAGAAGATGAGTAGAGACTACTCCATAAGAAACCAAGACTGCCCCAATAATTCAAGTACTAAAGAAAAAGGTTGTAATTTCTTATGTACATGTGACTAACTCCACACATAAGAGAAGAAAGCACCACCACTATATGTGCCTAAATCGATGCCTAAATTAGAAAAGGCTACAGAGAGGGTGGTGGCTGTTGTTGTGGGGAAGGGCGAGAACGAGAAAGCTGGTGAGGAAATGATATCTACCAACGTCCCCTCGGCCAACCTCTTCTTTCCATTATCTCAAATTTTTAGGAAAAATACTTCTCCTTTTTCTTAGTTTCGATGGTCGAAAAATGTAGAGATGGAGTTGAAGGTGCAACTCATGTATTTTGACAAATTTGCCCTTTTAAAATTAAGCATGTGAGTAAGCCGTGCAAAGTTTGGTCAAATTTCATTTGTGAATGTAGATTGAAAGTAGTTTAAAAACTTTTATAATTAAAAATAAAAATAGTTTAAGGATAGCAATTTTGTTGGCAAAATAACTTAAGGACTAAATTGGTGAACTTCCTTATATTATTTGATGTGTTTGTGTACATTATGAGTTAGATGGCCACTATTTAAAATTCTTCCTCTTCCTAAAGTATAAATGACCTAATGGAACTGGCTACAATAACTAAAAGGCTATTAATGGCATAAATGGAAAGGAAATATATTCTTTTTAGGAAATAGCGGGAAGTATGGGCAGGACCCCCTGTAGGTTGATGGGACCAAGACAATAGGATTGTTCCAAACCTAAGTTTTCCTATCAACCATTAAATATTTAAAATTAGTATAATCAATGGGAAATTCTTAGGTGAACCCGGTGCACGGCCCCACTGTGCACCGAATTCATCAGAAAACGACACTTGTCCCAAGTGATTATTTTATTCTCAAATTAATTTTTGTCTTTTTTTTTTCTTTTTTCATCCTTAACCTCAACTATGGTTACTTTCTAACTTCACTGTCTAAAAATTTTGAAATCTCTGCCTCTCTATCTGACATTCACTCTCTCATCCACTCTCTCCCTCTCTGTACCTCCCACAAGACCTCCCACCTCCTCCTAGCTCTCTGTTTCCTTTCGTCAAATACTACACCTAGAAATCCTTGGCCAATGCACCTCCGACCTCTATGGCATCTCCAGAACCACCACCACCCACACCACAGTAGTCCGAGAGTTCTGACTGTAGGATATGGCATCTTTTTCGCCTTTTCCCATGTCAAAGTGTTCTTTGCAAAGTTCATTATTTTTCATAAGATGTGAACAGAGTGCCAAATTGGCAACAATTTGGATGTATAGCTGGGAAGATTTGCAATGGTTAGCTTTGCAGCAGCTATTGGCCTTGAAATAACAATTGGCAACGGACTACTAGAGGTATGGTGCCTTACCATGTGTTTTTGTGTTGACGTAATTCTTGATGTCTATTTCTTGTCTATTTTTTTTATATTTTATATGACTGATGCTCCTGCTTATGCATTCCATGTGATACTTGCACTGATCTAAGCTTAGAAGATTTTCATGTCAAAATGGAACAGCAATCACACTGCAATATTTTAGTTGCTTTTGCAGTCGTACCATGCTTTGCTTATACCAGATTAAACTCACTTGCAAACTGGTGAACTTAAAGGTCTTCACAGCTTCTAAACTAGAAAAAAGAATAGTTTAAAATGTTTATAAGGAAATTAATTGTGTGACCTATTTTTGGAAAATATAATTTAGTTTGCTAGATCTTTGGTTTCTTTCACAGTAATGGAAAAAACCCATTAGACGATTGAAAAGAATCTACATGTATGCATGTGTTTCTGTCTATTGATATGCCCTTGGTATCCTGATACATTTTACTTTATTTTGCAGAATTGGTCTCACAACCCATTTGCCGACAGTGGCCTTAGCAGTTACAGCATTAGTGGGTGTTTTGATAGCAATTTTCATCTTCCAGTACATTGACCAGTACAACATTCAGAGTATGAGATATACTGTTGCGAAAGTGCTAGAAGGCTTTGTTCAGGTAGCTGAGTTTAATACTTTAAACTTGCTGTTGATTAATATGTTTGCTCGTCCATGACAACCGTCTTTTGGTTGACTTGCCAGGGAACCAGCGTATTCTGTTGTTTTTAGCTCAAATGGTGAGTTCTTGGCCGGCTCTAGATAAATCTGTGCATATTTGGTCACCGAAAGAGGGCAAGATCACCAGAAAGTATATAGGCAATAGAGGCATATTTGAAGTCTGTTGGAATAAAGAAGGCCATATAACTGCTCTACTGACAATACCACTTGTACAATATTGGATTTCAAAAGGAAGTAGAAAATGTAAATTTAGCTAAAATGCACCATGTATAGTTGGAAAATGTTGATTTTATATTCCTCATTTGTTATTGTAGGATTTGTAACATATTCTTGACTAGTTTTTTTAGACTCTCCTATATTTTATGGTGTCAAATGTAGAGTACATTTACCTTCTATGGGGTTGGGTACAGATATTGACATTGAAATATGATTAAACAATTTATTGTAAATCATTTTTACTTGTCAAGACTCGCATACCAAACTATGGATCTTTAAACAATTCAACTCAACAGAAAGCCATAAATTATCATTCAAGAAATTAAACAAAATATTGCCTTGTGAGAAATAGAAGTCATATGAATGCCAACAAGTCTCAGCCAATAATCCAGCAGAATTCACCATTCATTTAGAACTGCTTTAATTCTAGATTTATCGATAGCAATCCGAATGAATCAGAACTGCTTCAATAAGGCAATTGATTCTTTCAGATCAATAAATTTTAGACTAAAAATGTATACAAATCTTATTCCATAGTTCAACAATCACAAGATCTTTAAAACCTAGTCCTCTTCCCTCCATTAGTGAAGCTTCATGACAACAATGAGCATAAATATTAGACAAATGCCAAATCAAAACACTCATCAACTGAAGATGCCACATCAGAATTGCTCCAGTCTAACAGCAGTACTTGGTCATCATCATCTCCAGTAGTATAACAAGTAATATCATCAACTATCAACCTGGAAACATCCAGTGTGTTATGCCTCCCACGACTAATCGGCAATTCAACACAAATACTCAAAATCCCATGACCTACAAGCAAAAACAAATTTTGTGATGTACTAAAAAAATTCAACAATTGAATGCCACATGTACTAAAAAATTCAATAATTGAATGCCATATGTACCAAAAAATTCAACAATTGAATGCCATATGTACCCAAAAATTCAACAATTGTATGCCACATGTAATAAGCAATTCAACACATTTACTCAAAAATTTAGTCATCAATTGAATGCCATATTTCCTACAATCACACAGATCTTCCAGTCTAATAGATTCTGTGATGGCAAGCAGTACTTCACAAACCACCATTTAAGACTAATACAGCAAAAACTATCAACATATACTTCACAAATAATAACTCAAATTTACATCAACATGTAACAATTAATTTTACAACCTAACCATAACCAAACATCCACCAGTAGTAATCCGAATATTTCCAACACAAACTGTTCACAATCTATCTTCAGTGCTCACAAAATTCCTTCTACAATAGTAGTATCCAAGACAGCAGTAGAGTAGAAGTAAGAAGATGCAACTTGCGACGTAGCAGTTCCCATTAGAGAAGGCTTCAGGCCACTGTAAAGTAATTCCAGACTTCGTTTCTAATAAGTTGATAACCAGTCTAATAGCACTAATAAAAATGTCAAGCAAGAAGATTCAGACCATAGAAAAATTAATATCAAGAAAACACTCCAAAATTCCAGGCACCTAAAGGACACTTAAAATTGATTGCAACAGAAAAGCTTCCCCTCAACTGAAACCACTCTAAAATACCAACTCAACACCACAAGTAATATTAAGAAAACACTGTACTTCAACAAAAACACTAGCCTGCTCAGATTATACTCAACAAAATAGGTAAATTATCCAATCATGTTCACCACACCAATAGTAAATGAGCATAAGATTTGGTGCTTTGGCGGGCTAGAAACTAAGTTTGGAAGAAACTACCAGTGATAGATCTGGTCGACATTGGGGCCGGAATGAGTACTGCGACGGAGGGGAAGGGTGCCAAACTACGACCACGACCGAGAGAGGGAGAGCTTGCAACCAGATCTATCACTACATTACGAGTAGAGAATATGACAATGAATACGATAACGGAGGGGAAGATCGAACAGAGAGTGAGAGAGGGAGAGACAGTGAACAGATCTGTCAATGCATTACGATCTGTTCACAAAGCTACAATCTTCTCAAAGTAGCATTCTCAATCATAAAGAGCTACATTAGCAGCATTCAACAGAGCTACAATCTTCTCAGCAGTGATAGGTATGCCATCATCATGAAGAATCAGAGCAGCGTAGGTAGCAGCGACTTCTCCAATGGACATTTTCGCTAATCTTTTTGATCTACAAAAACTGGTGCCGGAGGTAATTTCTCACTGCCGCGAATCTACGATTCTGAGGGTTTTAGGGGTAGGCAATAAAGGTGCGAGAGAGGTGGGAAGAAGAGACTTGGAGAGAGGAGGGAGTGGATGGTAGAGAGCAGGACCAGAGAGTGGTCTGTGATGGTGGGGAGGGTAGCGGCGGGAGAGGCCCGAAAAAGTTGCGCCGGAGGAGGGGGTGCTTCCGGAAGAGCAGAGGGGGGGGGGGGTACTGGGAGGTAGAGACCGGAGGAGAGAGGGAGGAAGAGTGAGAGAACGACCGGGCTTCATTTTGTGAGTGTGAGAGAGAGAGAGAGGGATACGGGGTAGAGAGATTGTGGAAAGCAAACCAGACTGGGATGGAGGAGGTTTCCCGTGGGTGGTACAGAGCTAAGAGAGAGAGGGAGTGGATCATGGCGGGCATTCAAAATTTTCGCAACCATGGTTAACCATGGCTTGATCTGGAAAATAGGAAAATGCCCAAAATTTCACAAAATTAATTTATTAAATATTTTATTCAAATGAGACAGATGTCAGCGTTTGAAGGTATTTGGACCCACCCAGTGCACAGGTGGAGCCGTGCACTGGGTTCACCTAAGAATTTCTCCAATCAATGAGTCGTTTTATAAAATTGAATTATAAATATAAAAATATAAATATTTAAATTAAATTAATTTTAATTAATTTTTATATTATATTTTACTGTAATTTAAATTAAATAAAAAGAAATATAATAATTAAATAAGTATATATCATATTTAAATTTTAAACATAATTAACTTTTATTCCACTTCAAATTTATAATAAAATTTCAACACATTTTAATCAATTAAGTTATAATAAAAATTTGTTACCAAACTTATTAAAATAATTAAACACTTAATATTATTTGTTATTAAACAAGGCCAATTGAATATGTTTTTAATTAAATAATTTTAAATATTTAATTGAATTATTGAACATGTTCTAACGTATATCTTCTCTTTATTTTTTATTTATTATTGTTGGAGTTTTTTTTTACAATTATCTTTTATTTTGGGAAATTAAAAATAAATTTAATATTTTTAAATTATACTTTTATTACTTATTAATTTACTAAACAACAACATTGATTAATTTACTAAACAATAACGTTAATTAATTTTTAATTGATAAAACTAACTCTTATCATTTTTAGTAAGGATAATTTAATATTTTTCTTAAAATTATGTAAATATAATTTTTTAATATATGTAAATTCTTAAAAAATATCACATATTATAAAATAAAAGATGTGTAACATAGCATGTCAGAAATGATATTTTGAAAAGATCGGAATTGTAGTGCATCACTAGATCTATGATTAAATTCATTTAAAAATATTTTTAAATAATACGTGAAATAAAATATTATCTTTAATATTTTCTCTCGAAATAAACTAAATCTTGAATTTCGAAACTTTTGTTTCAGTATTAAAAATATATACAAATGATTTTAGTATTGAAAAATATATACAAATGAAAGATACAAATATTATTTTAGGCTGAGGCCATTTCCCTTCTCTTTCCCCCTCTTTGAATATCAAGCACAAGTAAGTGATTTTCATGGAATTTTATTTTCGTTTCTCTAATAAAATCGATAATAGTTCCACATGCTACCTTGGGCTTTTATTGATAACCCACTAAAACCAGCTTGATTCGAACCCATTCCTATCTATCCAACATACAAAAGCATTATCCAGGACCACATGCATTTTTGCCAAATGGATTACAAAAAAATAGTTTTATATACAAAAAAAATACAAATATGATATATGCACAATTTTCTATTTTATTTTTAAAAAATAGAGTTTGTTTACCAGTAATTTTTGTGTGTAAGAAAGGCAATTCTTTGATGATCGACCGATTATAACAACAGGTAGCTACAGTCAGAGTTGCTGTTTGCCTGCATTTTTTGTTGATGTTTCAGAGGACAGAAGTTGTCGGCTTCTCTTCTACATGCTGACCATAAGAGATTTTTTCACCATTTAGTCTTGGTGTAAGAGCGGAATGTTCTTCTCCATTCTGTGCAGGCCCCAAGGTCATGTCTAGAATGTTTTCACCTTGTTCATGAGCTCTTGGTGGAACAGTGAAGAAAATTAAGCTCTAATCACAGAGAATATTAAGGCAATGAAGAACTGCCAGAGAGCAGTTAGAGGATTTTGCAGAAAAATTGATTCTCATTAATTATGAAGAAGAACATCAGATGAGTTTTATATACATGGAACTGAAATAAGGACTGAACTACAATTAATAATTAACAGCTGGCAAAAGCAAACAAATTCCTTTGAGCTTGCTGAGAATATGGCGGTAAAATGGAACTTGAATTAAGTTCAATCTGGATCACAAGAAGTAGATGAAGATCTGTCATTGAGTGATCTGACAAGTTTGTATGCTGAGTTGGAGTTAGAGATTAACGTGGCAGCTGAATGGATTGCTAAAGTGGCAGTTGTTGAGTTGGCATCTTCAACATCCCCCCGCAAGCTGGAAGCAGACAAGATCCCTAGATGAGATAGTAAAAGATGGAAAGAAGCAGGAGGAAGAGATTTGGTAAAGATGTCTACAAGCTGCTGAGCAGAAGAAACAGGCAGTGGTTTGATGCATCCAGCTTGGTATAAATCCCTAATGAAGTGGCAGTCGATTTCTATATGTTTAGTCCTTTCATGGAAGACTGAATTTTCAACAAGGTAGACTGCACTTCTGTTATCACAAAAGACTGGAACTGGCAAGGGACAAAAGAAATTAAGCTCCTTAAAAAGGTGTAGGATCCATTGAAGTTCACAAATAGATTGTACCAAAGCTCTATATTTTGCCTCTGCAGAACTTCTTGCAACAACAAATTACTTCTTGGACCTCCAAGATACAAGTGCAGACCCAAAGTAAATGCAGAAACCAGTGATAGATCTCCTAGTGGCAAGACATCCTGCCCAATCAGAGTCTGAATATACTTGAATATCAAAAGAGTTATCAGTTGCAAAATGTAAACCAAGATCAACAGAGCCTTTGAGATATCTAAGGACTCGATACACTGCTTGCATTTGTAGAACAGTAGGAGCTGTCAAGAACTGGCTGAGCTGCTGTATTGCAAATGTGATGTCAGGCCTGCTATGAGTCAAATACAACAACTTGCCAACTAGTCTTCTGTAAAGAGAAATATCATAGAATAGATCTGAATCACCAACAGCTAACTTTTGCTTACTATCTAGAGGAGTGGACACAGGTTTACAACCAATGTATCCATAAGTTTGAAGCATATCTAACACATATTTCTTCTGAGAAATAGTGATACCTGTTGCAGTTCTATGGACTTCAAAACCAAGAAAATAATGCAAGTCTCCCAAATCCTTGATTTGAAATTGATGATTCAACTGTGTTTTGATATCAGTAATAGCAACTAATTGATCACTCAAAATAAGGATATTATCCACATACACCAAAAGAGCAATGAAGACATTAGCAGTTCGTTTGAAAAATAAGCTATAATCACATTTAGACTGCTAAAATCCAAGAGAAAGTAAATAACCAGCGAGTTTGGCATTCCATTGCCTACTTGCTTGTTTTAAACCATATAAAGATTTATCCAACTTGCAAACCAAACTCTTATCAGGAGTAGTAAAACCAGGAGGCAAATCCATATACACTTCTTCTGTCAACTCTCCATGCAAGAAAGTATTATTAATGTCCAATTGATGAATGTACCAATTAGACTTGGTTGCCAAAGCCAACATCAGCCTGGTGATTTTAACCACAGGAGAAAAAGTGTCCAAGAAGTCTATGCCTTCTTGTTGTGTGTAACCTTTTGCCACAAGTCTGGCTTTATACCTGTCTATAGAGCCATCAGCCTTATACTTGATGCGATAAACCCATTTACAACCAATGGTCTGCTTACCAGAAGGTAAAGGAACTAGGTGCCATGTACTATTTGCTTCGTAAGCAGAAATCTCAGCTTGCATGGCTGCACACCAGTCTTTGGATTTCACAGCCTCAAAATAATGTTTAGGCTCAGAGTGTAACTTGGTATTACACAAAAAAGCTGAAGTAGCAGTGGAAGAAGATAAGAAATGAGGTGTAGTAATGTTATGAACCTTGGAACAAGCATAGTCAGACAGATAGGCTGGAGGAACAGTAGGTCTAGTTGACCTTTTGGTAGGAATAGGAGAGGGAGATAAATGTGGGAGAGAAGAGGTAGAGACAGGAGGCTGATTAGAAATAAAATCAGGAACCTGGTTAGGTGAAATAGTAGATGGAACAGAAGATGAAGAATAAGGCAAAGGCAACACAGGTTCATTGAGGCTGGAAGTTGATGTGGAAGACATGTGAATAAAAGGGAAACATGTTTCTATGAAGGTAACATGTCTGGACGTGAAGATCTCTCTGGAAGTGTAATCTAGGAGTAAAAAGCCTTTTGTAGATTGAGAATAACCAAGAAAGGCACAAGGTCTGCTTCTAGGAGAAAATTTATTTTTGTGAGGCTGCTGAACACAAGCATATGCTAGGCTACCAAAGACTCTTAAAGCACTGTAGTTTGGCTATTTGAGATATAATTTTTCATAAGGAGTTTGTTGATGTAAGACTGGAGTAGGAGTGATGTTAATGAGATAAACAACATGTATAACACAATATCCCCAGTATGCAAGTGGTATTTGAGATTGGAATCTGAGAGCCCTAGCTACATTAAGAATGTGTTGGTGTTTTCTTTCTACAATGCCATTCTATTCAGGTGTGTATGGACAAGAGGTTTGATGAATGATTCCTTTGCTATGATAAAATGTAGCAAGCTGAAACTCTAAACCATTATCTGATCTCAAGAGTTTAATCCTTTTGTTAAATTGTGTTTCAACATAAGCAACAAAGTGTTGTATCAAGAGTCTTACTTCAGATTTTTGTTTCAAAAGAAAAATCCAACAAAATCTGCTATAATCATCAACAACAGTAAGAAAATATCTATGTCCATTAACTGTGGCAGTATTAAAAGGTCCCCAGATGTCTATATGAACCAAATCAAATATGGCATCAACAGTTCCATGATGCAAAGGAAAAGACAATTTATGTTGTTTAGCCAATGGACAAATAGGACAAAATATATTTTCAGAAGGTAAAACAACAGAGGAATCAGCTTTATGAATTTCTGCTAATTGATTAGTGGATAAGTGACTAAGTCTGAAATGCCAAATCAGAGACTTATTATAGAAATCTCCAGAAGTGTGGACAGAAGTTGTATTAGCAGAAGAAGAAGTAAGCTGCTGAAGCTTAAGATGATACAATCCTCCAGATAACCTAGTTGATCCAATCATCTGACCAAGATGAGGATCCTGGATAAGACAGCAATTATTTTTAAAGATCATGACACAGTTCAGCTGATGTTGCAGTTTGCTAACTGATATCAGATTGAAAGAAAATTGAGGAATGAATAAAACTTGATGGAAGATTAAATGTGGAGTTAACTGAACACTTCCTACATATGGAACATGAATCAGGTCTCCAATGGGCAACTTAACAGAGATATTATGAGTAGGATAATATTCAGTGAAGTAAGCTAAACATGAACAAATATGGTCAGTTGCTCCTGAATCTAAGATCCAAACAGAAGAATTGATACTTGTGTTTTGAGCACCTTGTGAAAAGTTGGAGAATGCTGGTGTGAGACTAGCTTGATTAATGGAATGAATAGGATCAGAATTGGCATGAGATTTTGCATTTGAAGAAAAATGATGTGATTGAAGCAGATTTAATAGTTGTTGATATTGCTCTTGAGTCACAAATTTTGATGCATGTGAATCCACTGGAACAGTTGAGCAGTCTGCAGCTTGATGTCCAACATTAGAAACAGATTGAAAAGAATGCTTCTCAACTGTAGAATTTTCTTGTGGTATAAAACTTTGACTTCCAATTGCTGAATTTGCCTGTGGCATGTGGCCTTGACTTCCTGAAGTCTTGTTTCTGTTTCTATAACCAGCCAGGAAACCATGTTTTCTATAGCACCTATCAATTGTATGTCCTTGCAGGCCACAAAATGTACACTGCAGCTTTCTATTCATATTACTGCATCTTCTGTAAGTATGATTTCTTGCAGACTGCATATTTCTTCCACTTACACCATTAACCACATTCAACAATTGTTCATTTCTTGAGGCATTTATAGTTGGCAACTGTGATTTAGTTATACCCTTTCCTGCAGCAAACACTTGAGAACTAGCAGAAACTGGAAAATCAGCATGTGTTGCATTATAATTGAATGATCTCTCATGTGTAGAAACCATGGAAAAAGCCTGATTCACTGTAGGAAAAGGCTTGGTTAACAGAACTTGAGATTTAATTCCATTGAATTCCTCTTTTAATCCTTTTATGAACCTTAAGACAAAATCTGCATCATTGTTTACCTTAACCTCAGGCAGAGCTGGACATTTGCATCTTGGATCACAGTGACAAATAGGTAAGGGTCTTAAATTCAGCAGTTCCTCCTATAATGTTTTCAAACTGGTATAATACTCATTCACAGTTAAATTTCCTTGTTTAAGGTTGTATATGTCCTCTTGAAGGTCTGAAATTCTGAAGGAATCCCCTTGGGAAAATCTTTCACATAGATCATTCCAAACATCACAAGCTAAGTCTATCCAGATCACACTCTGAGCTATAGAGGGTGAAATAGAGTTCAAAATCCAAGACAGTACCATATTATTACATTGCTCCCATGCAGCATAAGTGTTGTGTGCACGATTTGGTGCCTTGATTGTACCATTAACAAAACCTAGCTTATTTTTGGAAATCAAAGCCATTCTTATTGCCCGACACCATTGATGATAATTCCTTTCATTTAAGGATGGTTGAACCAAGACTAGAGAAGGATTTTCATTTGGATGCAAATAAAGAGGATTAGAAGTTGTTATCTCTTGACCAGCCATAGCCACAGATTCACTTTAACCTCAATTTATAGTTCTTCGCAATTTCCAAAGATCATATACAAAAAATAATGAGAAGCTCAATGATTACCTCTGATTCAGTATCTCACTTTCATCATAGTCGAATTCATCAACAAGAACAAGTCTCTAATACCATGAAGAAAATCAAGCTCTAATCACAGAGAATATTAAGGCAATGAAGAACTGCCAGAGAGCAGTTAGAGGATTTTGCAGAAAAATTGATTCTCATTAATTATGAAGAAGAACATCATATGAGTTTTATATACATGGAACTGAAATAAGGACTGAACTACAATTAATAATTAACAGCTGGCAAAAGCAAACAAATTCCCTTGAGCTTGCTGAGAATATGGCAGTAAAATGGAACTTGAATTAAGTTCAATCTGGATCACAAGAAGTAGATGAAGATCTGTCATTGAGTGATCTGACAAGTTTGTATGTTGAGTTGGAGTTAGAGATTAACGTGGCAGCTGAATGGATTGCTGAAGTGGCAGTTGTTGAGTTGGCATCTTCAACAAACAGCACGTGCAAGAAACAGCCCATTGCATGCTGACTGAAGATTTAAAACTTGTGGCATTGCCAGAAGGAAGCGAGAGAATTTTTTGTACCCATAGAAGTCTTTTGTCTATGTTAATGTTACTTTTTGATTGTTCTGCACGAAGTTCTGTGATACGAATTCCTTTTGGGTATGAATACAAAATATGACGAATTTGTTTAAAAACGGCCTTAGGAATTTGTCGAACCTTACAATCTGAACCAGAATCAGGTAAATCTTCAGCCCGGGCAGAGACTGGCTGTTCTGCAACTGCAAAGGGGTCTTCAAGAGGTGCCCAGTAATGGCCATACCAGGAACCATAAGGACCATCTGGAGGTTCATTAAAATGATCTCCTATAAGGTTTTCCCCTTTGAGTAAAGAATTCCACTGCCACATTATGCTTGCAGCACTGCATAGAACACTGGGAGCACTTTCTGGGCAAGCAAGTAATATATTGTAGTTGTTCATTCTTAGCCGGTGTAATGTTCCAGCAAAATCCCTATCACCCGAGATTAAGAAAAGATGTGCTGGTGGAGGGTTTTGTGAAACCCAGTAAATAAGATCCACAAGAAGGGACCTATCATCACTGTTCTTCCCACCTAAAATGACAAGGTTAAAAATCATTGGTAACAGAGCTAAAGGCACATTGAAATAAGAGACTGGAAACAATAGTGGATGCAATAACTATTTTTCATGTATAGCAAGCAATATGTGAATTCCAACAACTGTGCAAACTCACAATAACATACGCAGCAGCAAAAAAATAAAAAAGAGAAGGGGATGGGGAGAGGGTTGGGAAAAGAAATCATACATAGAAGTCAAGCATTTCTAAAGTTACAAGTCTACCAAGAAATCAGTAACTAGGACAATGATGCATACATAATGCTATATATGAAACCTTGTAAGGATGAAATAATCATGCTTCACCCAGATGTAGTGAGGCCTTACAGAAAGGATGGACGAAATACAAAGAAATTGTGTCAATTAGTTACCACATCCTCTAGCATCATCATTAGGGGGCTCGTTAACTAGTGAAACCTCTAAATCACCCAGACTATGTGAACTCATTAACCATCTCACTCAAGACCACCCAGAGTTAAAAACCATCTGCAGAATTTCATCCAGATGGCTCACCAGAAACCAATTATACGATCAGCCACAACATCCAGTTGTAATACTTGTGGAAGATAGACTGCAACTGAAGCAGCCACAGACTAAATCATGCAGTGAAGAATGAAATGAATCAAAAATTCAGACTGTCGTTTTCCCTTTATCTAAGTGGCTACCTTGTAGACTATCCAATTTCTTAATGGCAATATGCCGGAAATTTAAGTAATCCTATACCCCACAGAACGAGAATATGCCCAAAATTTTAAGTTTCAGAGGAGAAAATCTTTACTGGTCTGAGGTACCGGCAAGAATTAGAATTCAATAATGAATTTTACCACTTCAAAAGCAAGAAGCAGTCGTGCGGCAACTACTTTTGGCGATCCTTACACCCATGCATTGCCAAAGATATATCTTTGGGAAGAAACGCACATCTATGAGAACTCCAAGATTAAGGTGTTTGTAAAGATAATTCTCTTTTGTCTTTATCACCCAAACACAGTTCCGATGATTTCTTCAATGGGCATAAATAACTTTCTTTGCTTTTTGTATCTTCAAAATTATAACATCACTAAGTTTAATTTTCAGATCGACGTTTTCTGAATTCATAACAAACAAATAAATTTTAATTATCACAGAAGAGTTTTTGCTGCAACTAAAAATCTACTACACTAAAAACAATATTGGGGGGTGGGGGGGGGTGGTGAAATTGTTCCTACACTTTGGTACCCATTCAGATTCCAGTCCATTTCCAGGAATTAGAAATTATCAAAACGGAGGTACCATTACGACAAATCAAAAACCGACAGTAGACACACAGATGCATATTTATAATGTGTTTTTTCTGAAAAGCCAAATGCTGTTCAAACTTTTAAGAGAAACTGGACCATGTTGGCTGTTAGATGCAGCTTTTCCTTATCTAAATAGTTCTTATAAGCCTTAGGCTATCCTAACATGTGAAGTTCTGTCTCATCATGTATATGCTAGAAGATATTGTGAAAAGTTGCGCTGTCCACTTCCCCATCCCCAAGTTTCTTATGATGTCTACAATCAATTCCATCATATCCTAAAATTGGTCATCTACGGATCTATGTATCAATTTAGAAGTACACTTTAATGCATTTCACAGTTATTCCTCAATTTATTTCCATTAAAACATGGCTGAAATCTCATCAGGATGTAGTCAATGGAAAAATATTATGTTCCGGCAAAAGGATTGGTTATTCTACAAATTTCCTCAAGTGAGAAATGAATGCAATCAACTGAAATATTTCAAAACACATTGAATCAAGGAACCACAACTTTCAACAGAAACTAATCCTTAACCTCTAGCAAGTAGATAGAGATTTCTATGCAATCTATGATAGCCCTTTACCCAGGTTTCTCACCCCTTGAGCCTTCCTTGTTGATCAACCCCATGCCAATTTGATTTGATACACTTGTCATACTGTTTTCTTTACAGGCCATTTGAGCCACTCAACACGATTGGCTGACCTAACAAACGGAAGGAAGGATACTGATACCCACTTTTTAGAACAGGCTAAATAAAACATCTTGGACTCTTATCCGAAGCAAAGCAACAATAGAAATATAGTGGTTACGGGGGAATATGATGTCTGCCCACTCAAACAAACCCCTAACCCCAACCAAAACCATGCTATGTAAAAATAGAAGCAGGATCACAAGGGGGGAGGGGGGGAAAAAAGAAAAGACTTCCATGATCACATAATGGTCACAAGAAACTATCAAGAGAAATGCCAAAAAAAAAAAAAAAAATGCAGTTCTTTGACGATTACTCCCAGAAATATTGAAAGAAACAAACCTTGAATTTCATATAAAAGAAAATCATGTGTGTAAGAAAGGCAATTCTTTGATGATTGACTGATTATAACAAAAGGCAGCTTCAGTCAGAATTGCTGTTTACCTGCATTTTTGGTTGATGTTTCAGAGGACAGAGAAATTGTAGGCTTCTCCTCTACATGCTGACTATAAGAGATTTTTTCACCAATTAGTCTTCGGTTAAGAGCAGAATGTTCTTCTCCATTCTGTATAGGCCCCGAGGTCATGTATATTTTGGATGTGCCTTCTTATATAACGAGATTACAAGTTCATTTGAATGGTTGCTCAAATCATTTTTTGGATTCTATGGAAGGAAAAGCACCGGTATCTATTTTCACTTATCAAGATCCTGCAATAGGAGCAATAAAAAATGTGCTGCCTACTATGCGTCATCACTTATATATGAGTGGCATATTGAGAAAAATGCTTTTTTTTTAAAAAAAAAATCTTATCTTCTTCAACAAGTGGATTTCAAAAGATACTTCAATTTGTGGAATTATGAATCTGAAAGTGATTTTTCCTTAAATTGGCAAAAAAATGTTTGATGAATTTAGGGTTGAGGATAATGATTAACTTAAGAGGTTGTATGC
Source organism: Voacanga thouarsii (assembly GCA_026120185.1). NCBI lineage: Eukaryota > Viridiplantae > Streptophyta > Magnoliopsida > Gentianales > Apocynaceae > Voacanga > Voacanga thouarsii. The sequence goes on from JANUWF010001153.1 coordinate 3,563,345, forward strand.
ATTGAAAGAAAAATGATGTCCTGTATTTAATTGGGATATATTTTCTAGTGGCAATAGGTCTCGTCATAGAAGTGACAGTGCAAATAGAATTTTTAATGAAATGGCCAAAAAAGGATTAACTCTTACTAAATTTGCAAATGAGGTAAGAGCAAATGAATTACGTGATACTGAATCTTGTGATGACTATAGAACTTGAGGCAATCCTAATGTTTTGGTACATGATTGTAGAATTTTAAGTCATACATCAAAGGTCTATACACGGGTTATTTTTTAAGATTTCAAGATGAATTTTTACAAGGAATAGCTGAAACAAATGTTCATGTGACAACTACTGGGAATGTTCAATTTTACACAATGCAAAAGGGTGAAAATAAACGAAGTCATATTGTGGAATTTGATTCAGCAAATGATAGTATCACTTGTAGCTGTCACATATTTGAAACTTTGGGATGGTTGTGTTGTCATGCTTTAAGGATCATGCATATTAACTTGGCTCTCAAATGTATCCCTAACAAGTATATCTTGAAGCGTTGGACTAAAGGTACAAAGCAGGGTACTAGATTTACTAAATATAATGTCTCTAGGATAGATACCTTTGTATCTTCATCTACTGTTTGTATTAATAGTTTGATGAGAGAATCATTTTCTTTGATAGGTATGGTTGGAGATGATGCTTCAGAGGAGATTGTTAAGTGATACTTAATGTTGCTAAGTGTGAAATCATTCAGCACCAAAATAATTTATTTTTGAATGAAGATGAAGATATTGGTAATGATTGTGAGTGGGATTTTGGAGCTAGCTATTGCATAATGCAAAACCCTATTACCAAAAAGAAGAAAGAAGAAAAAAAATGTTGAAGAGTTTTACTAAAAATGAAAAGTTCAAACACCAAAGGGGGCAAGAACTACTCAAGTACAACAATTGCAATCACAATTTGAGTCTCAAATACTTCTAACAACTAATTTAGAGGTACGTGGCTAAAATCAGATTATTTTTTTTTTAACTATTTGGAAATAGTTCTTGAAGTTATTTAACTTTTACTTATTTTAATTTGGAGGAATTGTCCCAAAATAGTACATCTTTTACCTATTTATTAAGTGATATGAGAATATATTTCTTTTGCTCTATAATTCTCTTACTTTATATATACTTGACTAAATGGGTGGTGATTTTCATAACTTACCAATCATTGGGTAATTCTACTTCAAACTTCAACAATTAGCAAAGGATCATCAAGGCAAGGAAGTGTGAAATAGAAGTTTTGAATGAGATGTTACAATTGAATGTTAAAAGATGGTCATTTAGTTGAATTAGTGGAAAGAACATTTTGTTATATTTTTTATTACATTGTTTTTGAAAAAAAAAAATGTTGATTGATGTCATGCTTAACTTAAAGGCATCTTCTTATTTTTGTGATTCTGAGTCTTTTATAATTGAATTTGGCAAGTCATATTAAATTAGTTTGGAGGATGTTCTTGCTTTTGGTATTCTAATATTTTTGCATTTTTGGAGGCTGTTATTATATATGCGATCATAATTAGTCAATTATTTAAGGTTTTTAAGTTAGTTTTATAGGCAAGACATTTGTGATTGTTGGAAAAAAAAAAGTGAATAAAAATGCTTCATTTTGTTAATTTATGTGCAAACATGCTCATTTTGTGTTCATGAATTTGAACTTCTTAATCATACAAATTTTTTCTAAGTAAAATATTTGTGTACTTTTTTTTTTTTTACATTATTTTGACGAAGTTATGTCAAGTATTTAACTCGAAAGCAAATAGCTAACATGGGCTTTTATGTAAAGGCTCATTACTGTTCACTTTACTCAACCATTCCATAGCAATTATAAACAATCACATGGTGTTGGTATTCTCTGGGTGTCTTCAAGAAAGAACTGCAAAAATAATTTGAATTAGATTGTCCAGACAACTCCCACAAATAAAGGAATGGGTGGATGAGCAAAAATTAGATTATAGTCCTTTCCAATTTCACATCTGTTAGCCAACATAGCACTGGATGAGACACATGCAAATGTTCCTGTACAATTAGTTCATAATAAAGTTCATATTTTGCTTCTGAATGCTAGCTTCCACAATGTAAAGCAGTGTTGGAGCTGCAATATCTTTAATAAATATCGCCTAAAAGCCTCAATTAGTACAAGTTTCCTTCTACATCTCTAACAATCAATCTGCTACATGCTTGCAAAAAATTGAAGTTCTTCTCCAACCATAGACGTGTTATCGATCAGCTTTGGTCTCTTGTAGTTAATGAAGCATTTGCACCATATTTGGAGAAAACTTACCAAATACTACTCTTTCTACAGGACTGTTATATTTGACTTGTACGTTGATGGTTGATGACAAAGCAACAATGCTTGGCACATCAATAGCAAGTACTTCTCCTACCTCAAGGTTTTTCTGTACAAATAGGAAAAGAAAAGAAAAAGGGCAAACATTTATCACATCATTTGATCAAAAATAGTTCAGCAAACTAGATTAAAGGCATAAAGTTTCTTCTATGCTTATTTAATGCAAAAAATATAAAAGTAGGCCCAAGAAAACCTTATTTTAGAAAATTAAATTCAGAGATTTGCCAACTAAAACTGGTATATCCATGGCATAAACGTAAGCATCCTAGAGCAATAATCCCAGCAGAGTGCAAAATCCCTAAGATGAATTACATTGATAAAGTTTTTCAATCCTGACATGACTCCAAATGGCCAAATCTACCAGAAAAAGATCAAAGCTAAAATAGCAGTGTCATATCTATTTAGGTTATATTTTTTAAAATTAATTAACATACTCTAATCTCTAGGCCTATGTAATTTTAAGAAGGTTCACAAGTACGTTAAAGAAACATCTTAAGCCCAACTAGTGCTCATCACCCTTGCAAATTGCAAATTGATCAATTTGCAATCTTATGTTTCCTTTAACTCAGACATACCTCCCCAATTAATAGATATTGAGAACATTCACGTGTAACTAAGTTATAAGTTGTGCTCCCAGAAACTAGGAAAATTTAAAAACTCAAGCCACTATCTGTTCCGGTAACATCATTTTCAACAATTTAAGCCACCAGGACTTTTCTTTGAAAGCATGATATGGTGTTTCACAACTGTAACTGGAAAGCAATTATACCTGAGCCACCTCCAACTATAAACGCAAGCTCCTGGCCAAATATTTTCTACCTCAAAAAATCCTTACACATATCAAAAGTATTAATCAGTATATCATGCAATGTAGGTCACATGCATTATCAACAAATGTAGAAGCCAATCCAGGGCAGAGAAAGCAAAAAAAAAAGACCCTTCCATCTCACCTCTATATTGGTGACAACATTATGGGGCTTTGATCATTTTTTGTTATTAAATTCCTACAAAAATTTTATAAGCATTAAGCATAATATATACAAGCATATTTAGCAGGCATTTCATATCAAGCCAAAGATTTCTTATGTTATTTGTCAGTTAAGTTGCAGAATATGAACTTAGCTGAGTTGTATTATCTAGGTTAGCCACCATGCACAAAATCTCCCTTACCTATATGCTGGTAGATACCCATGCTTCTAACCTGTCTAGTGAGGTTACAACAAAACTACAGCAACTCCTTTGCAGATGACTGTTAGATACATAGAAACCCCCTTCCCCCACGCAAAAGAAGGGAGCGAGGTGGGGGACACCACACATGGCACAACTGCTTCACCCTCACATTTGACATCATCGATATAGTATCCCACAACGCACAATATTCAAAAAATACAGAAAATTGTGGCCATCCAACAGAACAAGATGGAAATTCAGAATCACCAGGTCAGATAATTAGACAAACTCTAATGAAATGTATCAAAAAACTTTGCTGCCATCATTTCGGATGGTAGGAGAAACTGATTAATTCCTTCATGAAATGTGAACACTCTTGTTGCCGAATAGTTGAAAATTCAGGGTGACTTGCAGCAATTACTGACTTGAACATGCAAGGGGCAATTCCCACTTGTTTTCGAATGCTACAATAGCTTCCACAAGTACTGATTAAATGTTTCTTTGAAAGCATGAGTATGGTGTTTCACAACTGTAACAGAGGCATGTTTAATAGTTTCCTTCTGTTTGACGTCAGGTTCAAAACTTGTCATATTATTCAAAGGGGTATTTTATCAAAGTTTATGTGCAAGGTAAGAAAAGAAAAAAACAAAAAAACATATCCTTACATAAACCAATAACAACAAGCTCTGTTGTGCTTTCAAGTTAATGCATCAATACAAACACCAATGCTGAAAGAAGTGCTCTACCAAGACCTTCAAATCTTGACAAATCATAAAATAACCAAAATGCACAAACCCGACAGATGAAATATGCATTTTCTAGCAGATGAGATGAAAGAATCAAGTCTTGACAAATCATAAAAAAACCAGAATGCACAAAACCAGCAGATGAAATATGCATTTTCCAGCGGATGGGATGAAATTATTGCTTCATAAAGTAACCCATAAAAATTACAATGAAAGAATATAAATTTACAAAGCAGCAAGATGAAATATGTATTTTCAATATCATCAGTATCTTCTTTTTCTTCTTCACTGCATTTACTTTCTTTGGCTCACCAACCGCAAAACTGGCAGCTATTACCATCAAAGTATGGCAGCACCATCACTGACAAGTAGATGGAACACCAAAAGATTCAATCTTTTTGAAAAAGGCTTCAATAGATTGTTTGTTTAGATTCTTGGGATGAAATAAGGAAAACAAGGGGAGGAAGGAAGGAAACTTTTTGCTGCAATATCAGAGTTCATTTGAGATTTTATTTGGTAGATTTGGTGGGTCTCAAAAATGTTTGAAATTTCATTGAATTAGCAGATTTCTTAAATTATATGAACGGCATCTGTGTAGTAGCCATTAACGTTGATGTATAAGATAGGTGATTGAGTTAGCACCCACTTTTCCACTGTTTTATTGTAAATAAGTTAGTAATCGACTATAAAGCTTTTCCTTAAATATCATACTCATTATTACTTTCGCTATATGAAAGCTACCTAGATGAAGAAAGAGCAAAGCTTAGTGCAAAATTCCAGAGATCTTCTAACGAAAAATTTGAACGTGTTCTGATCATTTAGAGCCAGATTGTACTCCATTCATTTCAACCCAGAAAAAAAAATGGATTTTCAGTAAAGAGGATTAGATGGCAATTGCATATTTTGATCAGTATTTTTTTAGTAATTTTCTAAAATATCCTCTTGGGGCGGCCACTTTCAAGGCTCAAAGCCCTAGGTTGCTCTCCAATCAATTTAATCCTAGTCTTACATCTTGTTTAATCATAACCACCCACTTTGATTAATCTCAACCATCCACCTTGAATAATCTTAACATTTTATTTTACTTCTTATCCAAGAAAACCTTCAAATTAGTCGTAATTCATTTTCAATCCTAATCATACATCTTGTTTTATCCTAACCTTTCATCTAATTTAATCTTAGCCATTTAATAATAATCGATCTGAGCACTTTATTTTTACTTCTTTTTCAAGTAAATTTATCTTGGCCATTCATTTTTCTTGTCACCTAAAAAACCCTAAAGCCCTAGCAAAGCTACTTTTGGCTAGCCCTAATTTCCTTAAGCAAAAAATATTTTTTCCTCTCTCTCTCTCCATTCTGTTATTTTCTCTCACTGAAACTAAGAACCTTAACCCTAATTGCTAAAGAAGAAGGCACTTCTTGCATATTCTTCAAAGCTTTTGTTGTTGGAGATTTAGACATTCAAAATATAGGTCATTTAAGTACAGTCGTTATACACTAACAAATTTTAATTCTATTTCCTAGATATATATAGTATAGTAGCAATGCTGAAAGAAGTGCTCCAACGAGACCTTCAAAACAAATCATAAAATAACCAAAATGCACAAACCCGACAGATGAAATATGCATTTTCTAGCAGATGAGATGAAAGAATCAAGTCTTGACAAATCATAAAGTAACCAGAATTCACAAAACCAGCAGATGAAATATGCATTTTCCAGCAGATGAGATGAAATATGGGATGAAATTATTGCTTCATAAAGTAACCCATAAAAATTACCATGAAAGAATATAAATTTACAAAGCAGTTAGATGGCAATTGCATATTTCCGGTAAGAAATTATCTGCAGGGCATTCAAAAAAGCTGAGGAAGTATGGTGAAAGAGAACGACGGTAGTGCAAAAGGAAAAAATTACAGTGCCAATTATACCAGTAAAGGGTAACAGATGCGCGCGGGCGCGCGTGTGTGTGGCATTTGAAAAGGCCAAGGAATTTATGTGGGGGAACGTCAAAGGTTGAACTTGCGCCCTTTTTAACTGATGAAGACGTCTCAAACCCCATAAATGACGAGATCATGGTTAATGGTGTAATTCACAAAGCCCTTCTTCGTGTTATGATTTTTTCTCCTTTTTTTTATCCCCTCTTATAAGTGCTACATTGCAATTTAGCAGCGCCCTTCATATTTGTTTTGTTCAAAGTTGTGGAACGTTTAATACTATACTAAGACCTATTTGTTTAAACAATAAGCAATATATTTAAACTATAATCTCTTTTACTGTATAGCTCAAACTCGAGTGAGACTACCATGTATGTGCTTTTAGGTTTTGTTCAAACCATTCTTGATCAGAAACACAAAGGATTTTCGGATAAAATTGTTCAATTAGATATACCTATCCTATGTGGGATCAGCAAAAATTTCCTTCACATAAAAACTCTTTCCGTACGGACCATGAAATCTCTGCATGATCATAAATTAGCTAAAAAGTTAATGGGGTGCACATCCAATATCATTGTATGTAACTGATAGCAAAGCCAGAGAAGCACAACAAAAAGCCCAGGCAGCCATGGATTCCTAGCCAGACATAGTAGCAACGAATGCTAAACAAAGAGACTAACATGAACACAAACTGAGTAAGCAAGCGTCTAGATAACACCACGGAAAGTACGATTCAATTCTCTAGACTATCTTATTATTTGATGTAGATAAAGGTCACGGAGATGGAGCTTGAGCGGGTCCATAAGGTAATGCTACTGATTCTTCTTCATCACAATAGCCACGTAAAATATAAGTTTGATCGAGAGTGAAACCGAGGGAAGTCAGCATTGCAGGCCAGCAACTGTGTGTTATCAAACTAATGGCCTCACAACAATGAGGGCTGATATCAGTTTTTCCATCTCTAATGAAAATCATGATCTCATTCGAACATGATTTTATTTCTGCCAAGGCGTTCCAGCACTCGACAACACTGCCTTCAGTCTCAATCTTGGCCAGAAATTCGGGTTTCATTGGTATCACTCGAGCTGGAAAGGCTGAATTGGCCATGAGACAGCATAGAACAACCAAAATTAGGAGACTTTTGATAGCCATCGACGAATGCTGCAGAAAATCAAAATTGAGAGGAAGGAATATGAAGAAAGTTGAAGGGAAGAAAAGGGTTTTTATAGAATGGTGAGGAATAGGAGAGCACCAAAAGTACTACAATTATTTATGAAGTGGAATTAATGCAGAGATTAAAAGCAGGTATAGAAAAAGACAGTAGAACTGAGGAATTATTTGAGTCTGTTACTAAAATTTTAATTTGTCTTAAATAACATTTTTGATTGGTTATTAGGAAAAAAAAAATTTCCATCCTCTAATTTACTTGTAATATTAATGAAGTCGATATAAAAATATTTAATATGGAGGTAAAGTTTTTGCATTAAGTATCTGAACTTTTCGTGTTGCTTTAGATCAGAAATGACATGCTAGGAGCATTGGAGCTGAATTCTTTTGGGTTGCTTCTGCATTTCTATGCTAGAACAGAAATCCACGTCTGTGAACATTTATTAAAAGTTGACCATTTAAGGGGATGGACTAAAGTTCAAATTACTTGGCCTTAACAAGAAACGATTCTGTCAAAAAGAAAGAATGCAAGAATAGCAAGCAATCGGATGCAATTATAAATTCAGAGACAATGGCTGTTCTGTCTATGAACTACTTAGCTCGGATGATGGAAACCATAACCATGCATGCACCATGGCTAGTCTGCACACATCGAGACTTTTCAAACTTAGCAGCTGAAACATAGGAGGGATACAAGTTTACCTTCCAGTGTGTTTGGATTGAAGCCGTGTGAAGGAGAGGAGACACGAGGACATAGATTCAGATGTTAGATTAATTTTTATGGGGAGAAAGAGTAAGAAAGAGGGAATGGAGGGATTAGTTATTAAAAAGATCCTCTTTGTTAGTTTTCATTCAAAAGTGAATGGAAACTGAGGGAAAAAAAAAATCTAAATCTAATTTTAATGATTTTTGTTTTAACAATTAAAACAATATAATTACAAGATGCTTGACATTTAAAATTAAAGATAAATATATAAATTAATATTTTACTCCCCATTACTTCATGCAACTATCCAAATATATATATATATATATATATATATATATATATATATATTTGTAGATAGCTCTGATAATGATATGTGGCAACTTTGAAATGATATGCAAGTGACATATGGCAGATAGTGACAATATAGTTTTAGATTGATACTCCATCCGTTTTACTAAAATTGATTGTGATTGACTTGGTACAATATTTTATATAAAAGTAAAAGTTAGAATATAATAATATAATATAATATAGTATAATAAAAAAAATATATGGGTCTCATAATACTTTATGTCAAATTTAAATATATAAAAATAATATATGTGAAGTATATTGATTATTTTATAATAAATTATATAGTAAAATTTTCTTTTTAAAGTATCAAATTTTTTGAGACAGCTCAAAATAGTAAGTATGTCAATTTTATAGGGATGGAGGTAGTATTTGATAGCATTGAATGCAAAGGCTCATGGAAGGTCAAAGAATTGGAATTTTTATACTGTTGATCTTATTGGATAACTACTACAAAGAAAGAATCGATGAGTCACTGCCTAACAAATAAGTAATGATAACTGAACTATTATATGTCACAGTAGACAAAAGGTTAAATATGTCTGGCAAGATTTTGCAACATTGCAAACAAACCCCACTGTTCTGCTATTATTTACTGGACAATTTAAGA